>JBBMJY010000003.1:4133603-4232305 GCA_037833715.1 Toxotes lorentzi
TATATATATAATAGTTAAAAATGACTGAAACAGTCAACTTTGTTTATATAATTCAACAGTTCTTTAGGTATTATATATTATCCTTTATTTTCTTGCAGTTACTTTCTTCCCTGTGGGTTTCTGCTGCTGTAAAGACCCATTCTCCAAATCACTAAAGTTTCATCTCATCTGGGGGAGTGTGTTTGTGTTTGTCACTGTAGCTGTCTGCTTTACGAACCTTAAAGACGAGCAGTATGAAGAGGAGCAGCAGGATGATCTGAACGCTGATGACAAACAGCTGAGAGAAGAGGTGAGCCAGCATCGTCTCCATAGAGCTCACACCTGCAGGAGAGACACCGACCCAGAAACAGAAATGTTAAAGTATTATTTACTTATTACCGAACAGTTTATTAATAAGCTCTGTCCAAAATCTCAGCAGTAAATTGGTCATCACAAACCAAGGATAATTAAATCTCTTCTGAATCTAAATAGCTGTAACAAATGTAAATACATTATTAATTATTATATTCTTATACACTTACTGATCATTTTAAAGCTATAAACTAAATGAATAATTCATCATGTGTTAAAAAACAAAACAGCTGCCTATTTTGTCGCTGGTAAACATCATCACATTCTGTTGTGATCATGTTACTCCCTCTACTGGTAAAGTCTCAAATTACACTTAAATGATTTATTGACTGGACTCAATTCAATACTCAGTACCTATGACCAAGGCTTTAGAGACATCAGTCTAAAGATTTGAATAAATCTGCAGACAAAAACGAACCCACCAAACTTTCCAAACAACCAGTGTCATGTAATACGGACGTCTGTCATTTATTCAGCGAGATTTGTTTGAACAGGAATAAGTGTCATGAGTTTTTATTTCTGGCTGGTGGATGCAAACAGCAGCAACGATAACTAAACTCTGACCACTCACCTGCGACCCAGCACCTGTCCAAAAGCCCCTCCTTCCTCTCCAGGACAAAGGAAAGAGCCGTCAGACCCACGGCCAGGTAGAAGGTGATGCTAGAGGAAGAAGAGAGAAATAAACCAGGAGTTAAATGACTTTTTGACACGATTGGTAAAGAAAAACAGATTTTTTTCAGCCAGCTCCTGGAATACAACATAACCAGCTTTTTGTGTGTTATTCATTTTGAACACATTCTTAAACATTACCTCTTAAAAGCAAAGCATACATTCATAAACACAGGTGCAGCGAATGAATAAAAAGCTGTTGCACACATCCAACCATACATAGACTCCATTAACCAGGCCACATCATACTGACCTGAGCACAGCTCCCGGTGTCACAAAAGTAGTGAAGTCCGTGTTCTGGCTGCCGTAGATGGGCTCCTCGAACTAGAAGATTATTTTTACTTTGTCAAACAGTGTGCAGATTCATATACGTACATACACATCCTTATTACTCTCATTTTTATTCTGTTATTATTCCGTGAGCTCTTTTCTTACCTTTATTGGCAGAGCGACCAGGTATGACATACTGCCCAACTTATAATCCACAAAAGCCTGAGGATAGAGGACAGAGATTTAATGACACCAATCACACAATCAGTGAAGATATCTTTCTTGTGAGGCAGAATGTGTCTTATACTGTAACTGGGAAATAATTCATTTTAACTTTCAGTGGAATCATGATGGTGATGTGAACACAAAACTGGAACTAAAAACCAACAAAATTAGTCCTTGAAGTGTTTGGTCATGTGCCATGTACAATAGTAGAAACCGGTTAAATGCCATTGAAATTGATATTGGAATGACAATGCGGCTGTGGTGTCTTAAAGCCAGGGAACTCAGCCAAGTGTGTAACGTTTGAGTTACACACTTGGCTGAGTTTTTCTAGTCTACTATTCATAGTAGAGATTGTGTTGAACCGCACGCGCCAGTTTGCATTGTAACAGCTTGTACGTTGTCAGACATCTTTTTATTTGCTGGCTGTGAAGGATGAAGGATGATGTGTTGATGGTATCGCTCCAAGAAAAATGAAAGCATCTGAATTTTTACTCAAGACTGCAGCTGTCGAGACAAACAGCAGGATTCGCGTTTATACCTGAAAGGCGTCATGAACCTTCTTCTGCAGCATTAAGGCAATTTGTTGATCTGGAAAAAACATAAACATTTATTTTCTATATTATATATTGTTTTCTATTATATATCTATATTTTAATAAATGTAAATCAAATGCTAAGACACATAAAGAATTTAGTTCCATAACACTATGAGTGAAATACATAACACTTCCAAAACATGCCAATCGTACCAAGGAGTTAATTGCCATTCAGTGCAGTTTGTAATGAAACTGAACTATATCTGCAAAGAGAGGGTTTGCATCTTACTTGTCAGATCCAGCCAGACGTGCACTGATCCTCCGTCGACCACCTCCCTGGAAACCTGCCTCTGCATCATCCTGTAAAGTCGGGGATAGAGTCGTGATCTGGAAAACCTCACAGAGTTTGGAATTTTATTTTACATTCAGAAACAGTCAATAAAAAGAAAAACACTGGGATGCAAAAATAAGAGGTATAAGGTGCTGAAGATGAGTTTCTGAATATCGTCTGCTGTCATGTCAGACTCTGACACTCCCACCTGCGTGAGTGATAATAGCTCCCTACCCATCATGCATTGTCAACACAATAATTAGCAGAACAATGAAACGTGGTCTGTTAAAGTATTCTGTAAAATGTGCCTGTAATTGAACAGTTGAGATTATTTTCACACGACTTGGAGCCGCAGCAGCAGACACCTCTTGTTTTCCTCAGGCAGGTCTGTCACATGAGTGGCACATGATTCAGCAGGAGGGAGCGTGTGATTGGTTGGTGCTAAGCTATGACCTGCCCAGGTGTGTTAAAGACAGGAAGGACCAGACTGTCTACCCAGGAATCACACACACAAACACACAGAGAAAAGCAGGTATACATAGAACAGTGATTCACACCTAAAAGAACAACTTGTGCCCTTTACCCTCCAGGATTGACTCATCCTCACATGATGGCAATTCAGAGCGGTGAGTTGGTGTGGTTTGATAGGTGTGTGTGTGTGTGTGTGTGTGTGTGTGTGTGTGTGTTTATGTGTGTCAAACACACGAGGAGAGAAACACTGACACGGCAAGTAACACAAAAGTGTAGGAAACAACAACTCAAATTCAGCAAATTCAAAATACAGTAAATTAAAATACCACGTTTTTCTTAGTTGCTTTTCTGCTTGTAGGAAATATTAAAATATTAAATATTAAAACTATAAATTTCTAAGCAGTAAACACTTGATACATGTTTTTTGATCACAATATAATGAAAATCTAAGGACATTTTTAGTGAACAACTATTACTTAGGAAGTCATTACTGTTGCATAAACAGCAACTGATTAATTGATAATACAGTATAACACAGCTATAATTATTCTTAATGACATATGACTACGCATAAACAACTCTCTATAGTGTGTTATAGAGCATTTATGAACTGTACACACAACAGCAAATGGAGACATCAGATCAGACCGACTCTAAACGGGGACTGTGTTGATGGCTGTGTTCCCTGTGTGATGCTGTTTCACTCACCCACGTCTATAAATAATATTCAACCATTTTTAAGAACCGTACTGTAACGTCAGCTCTGTTTTTAGTCTTGGAACAAGCGAAACTGCACAGGTACTGGTGGGAAAAAGAAGGTGTCAACAAAAAAAAAAAGTTTGACATCTGCCACATGTTGTTAAGATATGTGTGCATGTGCGTAGTGAGGTTAAGAGTGCGCGCCTGAGTGTTTTATCGTGTTTCTTTGTGTGATGAGTTTGTCTCTGCTCTGCAGCTGGAATGCTGTCTGTGCGTCACGCTGACAGAGCCCGTGTGCTGCGCTGTGGTTTTCAGTGAATACTGAAAACCCTTCTGACGCACACAAACACAGTCTTCTGTAATAGGCGGCTCATTGCAGGTGCATGACATTATAAGCATCAGTCTGTGCTGTGGCATGTACAGAAAGAAGTTATCAAAGGTGAGCAGGGAATAAAGGAGAAGGTGGAATAAAGGAAACCACATGATAAATGTGGCTTCTGACACTAAACTTTTCAAATCTCCTCATAAAGAGTGTTTTACATGCAGCTTGGCGTTCATGTCCCGTGGCAGCGTTTACTTAAATCTGCACTCACAGTTCCTCTTTTCGGACACACACCTGTCTCTGTGTGTTGCTTTGAACAGCGTGTGTGTACAGTATTCTGAAATGCTGTTCTCACTATGATGTAACATGTAACATCAGCTCAGGGTGTCTGGTATCGAGTATTGATCCGGCACTGGGAGTCTGTTTTTCCTACATTTAAAATCTGTACAAGTCACTGCGTGGAGTTGATTTGCATTATTTTGTATATGAGATAACATGAGATCGCTGTGGCACTAAGAACTGAGGTGGCGATACCTGACTGGTGCATCCCTATTCATGATCTCACCTTTTTGTCAGGTAGCTGGTGAAGTTCTTGCCAAAGCCGATGACTCCCCAGTACTCTCCATTATAGATCCCATTGAAAGCATCTGTATGAGACAAGGGCACCTATGGATAGAAAACAACAGACATAATTTATATATTATACATTACATTATAATCTTTTTAGCTCAAGCGAATGCTGACTGACCATATTTTGCTTAAGCAATGTGGCGCTATCTAATATTTGTTACTGTTATTTTCATTCCCTTCGATAATTAACCTCCACTTTACAGTATTTGTGTGTGTTTTATTTAGTCGACTGAAAGGATGCTTCTCAGTGTGACAAAGAAACACCCTTTCACTGATTCCTAGAAACTCCCCTTGCTCAGCTGTAAACTGAAGTGAAACTCATTTGCTTAAAGTTATCTTGAACATAAAAAAATGTGAGAAAACCCTGCTACTTCCTCTCTAGACAGAAACCACTATGAACTCTGTGACTATTTTCACAAAACAAACTCACTCCTCTGTAACATGAGTAAGAAATAAAGTGAAAAGATTCTGAATTAACCTAAAGATCCACAGCACATTTAACTGCTACAGAGAAAAAACATAAATTAGTGAACAAATACAGAATCTACACAGTTTCTTTTTGGTGGGTGGCACATTAATGTGAAAACTGAGGATGCGATCGTGACTGATGTGTGTTAACCAGTGTCGCACGAGGCCGACTAAATACCTGCTGCACACTGGAGTTGTCCAGGAAGGAGAGCAGCGATTGGCTGTAGGCGGTGGGGGAGGTCTCGTTGTTCACTACGGCAACCTGGATCCCCTTTGGATCTCCTCCGACACACAAACAGATCAGAGAGATCTGGATGACGGGCAGCAAGAACTGGAAACACAACGAGCTGCAAACCCAGAGGAGACAGTAAGAGTAAGAAAAGCTGTACCAACACGTCACTAACAGATATCGACAAATCCCAACTTCTGGTATTAATTACTTGGTATTACTATTAAAGACTGATAAAGGTGACATACCCCGGCATTCTCTTCATCCGGACCAGTGTTTTGATCATCAGGGCAGCGATGTTTCTCCACCTTGGCAGCATGTGTCTGGCTCGCACCTTCCAGTCCGCTGTGCAGACACACAAAACACACAATAAGAACACACTTTAAACAGGTGATCTTCCAAACAATCAGTAACCACATGTCAATATTTACACATTTTGCACACAATTCAGATACAGTATATATCACCTTTCTAAACAGGCATATTGTAAAACTGCATGTTAACAAAAAAAAAAAAAACATTCAAACCAGTACCTGAATATTTAGGAGCTTCCGCTGCAGCTCCTGGTCTGACTGCGAGAATGGGCCGACTCTCGTCTCGGCCGCTCTCAAATGATTGGCTGTTCTCTAACGCCCCGCCCCGTGGACTGGATCCCCGTTTAGAGTCGGTCTGATCTGATGTCTGGCACAGCTGCAGGAAGGCGTGCTCCAGGGTCTGCAGGAGAAAGTAAAGCAGATGAACAGGGACCAGACGGCCAGTATACTGTTTAATTTTAGTCTTGAGGTTTCATTTCTTTTTACTATATGACTGTTTGTTCCCTGTTTTTTTTATGATAAGAAGATTTTTTTAATCGCCTGTGTATATTTAGATATGTTTTTTGGTCCAACTGGTTACTGTCTCTAGACTGGGTTTTTAAAAAAGTTGGGGAGAATATAGATCTCATCCCTGCAGCGCAAGCTTTTCGAAGCCACAACAATGTGCCCACAATCAGAGTTTGAAATAATTTCCCCCGCTACTGTCAGGTTGTTCTGCTCCGTGGCTCCATGAGCAGCCTCCCTGCCCTGACTGCCAGCGCAGCAAACAGTACTCACTGTTGCACTGTGCTGCTTCATGACTGCATCTGGGGGGCCTTCAGCCAGCAAATGGCCGTTCCTCATGAGACCGACCTAGAGGATGGAGAAAAGAGAGAAATGTTTTTGTCTTTTGAAAATAACAGCGTTATCAGAATGCCGCCACTTGTTTATTTATGGAAAGGACATTTTTCATCCAAACTCAAAATGGATCACAGCACATAAATCAAAACTTGAATTCCAATCCAGACTTATTTTTGGCACGACCTAGCAAAGCTCATTCCTGGACAGTGGAGTGATGCATTGTTGTACTGTGCGCTACTTCACCTGACATACTTCTGTCAAGGTGTAACACTCACAGAGACTGAAATAAATCAGCGAATTCACCTCATTCTCCCTCAGTCAGCATGATCTACTTCCACCTACCTGTCGTCTAACCCTGAACGGGGACATGAGTGAGCCGGCTGAGCAGTCCAACTGGTTTCAGTGGAGAATTTCTGTCTCTTTATTTACATGTAGCTGCATCAGTGAGGGACCAAAATGACCTTGCACCTCGTTTTTGTGCCGTTTGAGAACAAGCTTGAGTTATGCAGCCTCACAGGCCAGAGTTTCAGTTTGAATATGACACCACACACACACACACGCACACACAAATACAAGTATTTGTGTCAGCAAGCTGCTTAACTGTGACCTGTTGAACTGAAATCTAGAAACCACATGGGCAGTTCACCACGTTCACATGGGATTATGCATTCAGCACAGCAAATGTTTGTCTTTAAAATGTCTTTACATCAGACCATGACAAAAAAATATTTATCCTTTTTTTTCCTGACTCTCAGCAGGGCGGCAAAGCTTCTTAAAAAGCATTTAAACCATCATGGGACAAAATATTCTGCACTGAAAACCAGGCTGACGAAATGCTTTCACTCACCAGCTCCCTAAGGCAGTCACACATTACATCTGGCAAACGGTGCATGAAACAGTAATAAATATTAGACCTTAATGTTAATTTACAAAAAATCTTTCCAAACATTTTTTAACAACCCAGGGAATGAGCAGAGACGCCACCATCTGCAGTATTTTGAATACTCTGTGTATGTGTGTGTTTACTTGCTGATGGGTTTACTCGGCTAAAACAAACACCAATACATGACCTTTTCTGTCTGAAACTAACAGACAAATGTGGTGGAGCAAAAGAGAAGTGAAATTTCTGAATTCTGAAAAGTTTCGATAACATTTAATTCAAGTTTCATGTTTTTATGTTTCCTTAAATTTGTAAAAAACACACAGAAATAAAAGGACGTGCAATGTCGAAGGAACAGATCGTCACTTTGTACATTAGTTATCAAGCATTAAATGTTACTATTATTTTTTGTTTTTGTTTTTTACACACATTCTACTGTTAGTTAATTATCTTTCTGAGAGGCTGAAGTTAAATCTGCCCAGTAACACCTGAACATTTCTTCCTTGGATTTTTCTGTTGCTTTGTTTTAAGCTTTCCATTCTCGTGCAGCACATATACAGTTTACAGTGATTAAGTGTGGAAGACTTGCCACTCTAAATCTTTTGTAATTTTTGAAACAATGGGTCCTTGATTTCAGACAGAGGCAGACAAAAGCAGGCTTATCATTTCTTATCAGCTTTCTTATGAGCTAACGTTAGCTCCGTGAGTTGGCTCGTTTTAAAACGAGAATCTTGTAAAAGGAGTCTCGTTTATACGCTTTTATTATATTAACTTTTAACCTTAGTGTGATCACAGTACTAATGGACAGACAGTCAACACAGAACCGTCTGCTTCCTTTCTAACTCTCACCGAGAAGAACAAAAAGAAAACTACTGTGGTTTGTGATAATCTACAGCACAAACTTACAACTGTAAAGCACTCGGTTTTATGGACTTTATACACAAAGAAGATTACTGCCAAAACAGTGAATGAACTCAAGCGATGACTGGACCTACATTGAGCCAGGCATTAGTTTGACCAGCAGTGAAGGCGACAGGTGTTAAATGTACTGTAAATATGCAGGACTATAGGCTGACACAGATGAAACCAGAAAATGCCTGTAATGGCTCTGTGGTGACTTTATTTTTAAATGTGTTTCTGCCTCACTTCCTTTTCAATTCAAAGGTGCTTTATTGGCACGAAAGTGTCAGTTCACAATAAAGAACAACAATCAAGATCAATATACTTATATGCATTAATTATATATTTACCGTATATTACGAGAGAGCGTGTGTGTGTCGAGGTCAGATTGTGGCACTTTGATATACACTGGGTAGAAGGATTTTCTCTGTTTCCTTCTCCTCTGAGTATTTTTAACTTTGAGATGTCACTTAGTTCATTGAAATTTGGAATTACAGCGCTGAACTGGTCAAAGTATATGTTCCTTATTTCACTGAATGATTCACATTTCAGGAGGAAGTGCATCTCGGTCTCGACCTCGCCTGTCAAACAGTGTCGAACAATGTCGAGCAATGTCCACATGTTCGGTTTTATTTTGGTTGCCATGATTTTTTGTGTCTTCTTTGTGTCTCGATTTGTATGTTTGATTGGTAGGTTTCAAACTATGCACAGTTTTGAGCACTGATCCAAAGGTCCAAGTAATTTAGCACAAAAACAGTTTTTTTTGTTTGGCTGTTTTGTTGCTACTAAAGATGTAATAAATCCTTAAAACAGGCCACAAATATAGAGACGACTGTATTTTCCAGTCAGTGCTGCTCAACCGGAGTGAAACGTTTGTCTGCTGGGGACTATTTTCAGAAGAGGATTAATACACATTTGGTACTGTGTTGAATATTTGCAGCAGCTGAGTCGAGAGCTTCCATACAAACTCTATTTGAACTTTTCCCTGAGCTTTTGTCCTTCCTGTCAAAGCTAATAGGAATAAACTTCATCTAACATGTTCACACAGAATAAATATCAATGGACCCATTGTTTCTGAGGACCACCGTGGACGCAGTGCCACTGATTTTGCCGCCGTATTCCTGAATGTCTTTGAGCGTTCATGTGTATTTATGCCTAATTTCCCTTATGTGTTTATGTGGCTGTGGGTTCTGTGTGTGCACCTCCATGCATGTACGAATTATCTCACCACATGGGCTTGCCTGGCCTCCTCTATGTAGTGCGTGGTGATAATGACAGAGACTTTCCCCGTCTTCACAATCTCCACCAGATGCTGCCAGATCCTAGAAAGGAGTTAAAAGAAACCAAACACATTACATAACATTTGACCCACTCGCTAATGGAGTTTTCCTAAAATCTCAGTCTGAAAAAGCTCACAGCTTCGCCAGCAGCACTTCGCCTGCCAACAGTCTGATCTAACGAGGCTCTGTGGCGCAATTACACAATGAGATTGGAGTAACGCGTAGAGGGAGCGCGGTATTCTTTCAGAAAAGGTTTCTGACTTGCTTTTCTATAACAAAGGCATAAATATTTATGCAGAGTTTGTTCGTACAAATCTTTTCCCAGTTGATAAAGGATTCAAATATCAGCACAACGTGTTCCTACATGAACATCGCTGCATTTTAACAGTCTGAGGAGCAGTTCATGTAGAAAATCTAATAATGTTGGAGAGTGTTAAGGGTAACAGGTAAATGTCTGCTATTTTAATCTGAGTAGTATTAATTCCCCTTTCTCGTGTTGGCCATTTTGAACTTGTAATAAATACAGCGGCAAGATAACAGACTTCTGAAAAGCATTTACATGTACAGCCCAGTGAATTGCCACGAGGTAATCTTGATTCCTTGCTAGTACAGTCAGGCAATATATAGATATAATATCAATACTGTGATAATTACAGAGATTTTATCTGGGGGTTTGGTTATTGTTTAATCACATTACAGTTTAAATGTTATGTTTTTCTCCAGCACAGTTAGCGATGACCTTCTCTGCTCTCATTCACAAGTTCTTGTTGAACAAATCTGTTAGTAATGCGTTTCTAATGTGTTTTTAGAAGGCACCAAATCACTCAGCTCTAGTTTAGAGTTAATACAAAAGTGTCACTGCTTCAGATCCTGCTGATGTTTTGTCGTGTTATCTGTTTTCTGTTAATGTAGTGTCTGCTTTTAGTTGATTATGTTTTCATTAGGGGATGTGAGAAAAGAATGTGATCTGAAAACAGCTACAGTATGAGCGTGAGTGTGTGTGTGTGTGTCTGTCTGTCTGTGTTTGTGTTACAGTACATACTTGGCCCTGAGCACAGGGTCCACTCCGACCGTAGGCTCGTCCAGGATGAGCAGCTCTGGATTCTGAAGCAGAGCTGCTCCGAGAGAAACCCTGCGCCTCTGACCACCGCTGTAACAAACACACAGAACGCAAGCGTGAAAAACAAAAAGGCTCAAAGGCCAACGAAGACGACTCTTCTGCCACATTCTTAATTGTTGCGTAACTGATAGTCCACCTCCTCTCTATGCATGCCACTCACTCCTGAGGGAGGTGGGTAGGAGTCGAAAGCTGCAGAGACAAAACCTGCAGGATCAACCTGCCTGACAACACGGAGGAACGCAGCAAGACCCGAGCGAGGGATGTTGGGAGAAAGAGGCATTTTAAGAGTTTGATCTTATTTTGTTTTTGAGTTTTATCCAGAACATATAGCTAAATAACATGACAGGCTGTTACACCACAGATGATATAAATATTACATGAACTGCTAATGAAAACTGGTTTGAAGGGTCTCTTTGGGAACAGAAGGGTCTATGTAACGACTCCGGGATATAAATGATGAGCTGGAACAAGAAATGATGATTGATTGTTTCCTCCAACAACTGCAGAATATACAAGAGAGGCTGCTACAGCACTCAGTTTTCTGTCTACTGACATAAAGAATAAAGTCACATTTTCAAATATAACTTAATGATTGAAGTACAGGTCCAAAAGACATGTTTGGTGAAAGGCCAAATGATCTATTTTTAATTTGTACTGCTTGATTTGTTTCCTTTTATGGCTTGAGAACAGGGTTTTTTGCTCTGTGAAAATGATGAAAATGTGAGTGGCTGACAGCGGAGGTTCATGTGGGTGGAAGGTTTTTCTTCCAAAACAGGGCAAATACCAGCTGACAGAAATCTCAGCAGCAGGACGTTGGCAGAGGGGTGATTCATGTCTTGTGTGTTTAACTTTTTGGCCTATAACTATTCTCAAACTTCTTTCCTATTCAAATTATTAATCAGCTGCAAAGTCATAAAGCAGCTCTGTAACAGCCTTGTAAAAACCTGCTCTTATAAAATTCATGCCCCATATTATAAATCGGACTTTTTACGTTTCATACACTGTTATCCAAAGGACTTGTTGGAGATGACTTTTCATTATTGGACCCTTGGCTTTGGATTTGTGTAATTAAACTAATAAAACAAGAGACCGGAGGTGTGTCAAGGCCTATCTTCATCAAATTATGGCCAAATTATTTTCCAGCACCACAGAACAAATCCAACAGTAAAATACAGTCTTTAAACAACAGTAAGTATCTTGGTATCACAGTATGTGTTAATGCTAGACAAACTGGCAGCACTGAATGTAACAGAGACTATGAGGCAAGACTATAATAAATGCTGATATTACAGTAAAGGGGAAGCTCTCTCTTTATTTGACTTTCGCTTGTGTCCTTATCAGTCCCATTGTTTTATGGGCACTGGGTTTATAACCTGTGGAGCAGAGAGGGATTATGTTTGTCTGTGCGTGCACATTAATTCCAGTAATTCAGGTGTTAAAGTCCACAGGCACCGGCTGTAAAAACACATTTACCTCACTTCATCAGACCGGCTCTATGTAGGGATGTGCTGCATTTGGCCTCAGTTCACCACACTGACGACACTCGAATCTAACATGAATCACTGTCACTGTGTGTGTTTCACCAAGCTCACAAGCTAATATACATATAAGCTTATATACATATTAGCATATCACAAAGGTTAGACTGGTGACTGCTAAAAATCGAACACTGGCACCCAGTTGGCTGTTGATCGAATGTTCAGATGTCCAAAGTTCACCTGCAGCAAATCAATTTCCACGCCACATGTCGTTATACAAAATTACGGAACTAAAGGTGAGTGGTTGGTTGCTACGGAACACAATAAAACAGACTCATATTCAGTCCGTTATGCTCTCTAAAATCTTTCTGAGGAAGCTCAAGCTCAACTGGTCTGTTTTACCTGAGATTTCGGACCAGGCTGTGCTTCTGAGGTAGATCCAGGAAGTCGATGAGGAAGTTCATGCGTGCCTGGGTTTCCTGCGACGTCAGGCCGTGGATTCGGCCGAAGAAGGTCAGGGTGTCGCTGATGGTGAACTCGTTGTACAACGCCAGCTCCTGCGCAACGCAAAGCAACCATGTTTCAAAAGGTTGCGCGTGTGTGTGGATGTTATTTTCTTCAGAGAAAGATGAATGAAGAGAGGTAGCGCTTTAAACTCACTCAAGATAAATACAGTGAATTTACTTCGTTAGTATCTTGTTTACCTTTGCTGCTGCTTTCTAAGCATTTATGCAAAGACCTTTGATTTTGGACTCTTTTAGCACTTCCATAACTGAAAGGATAACTGTCTGGACTTCTTGAGTGAAAGTGGTTAAATAACGGTCTGCAACAAAACACGAATGGGATGATTTATGCACTGCTAGCCTCTCTGTTCGAGTCAAAGATACGAGTCAGTGAACACCAGACAACACAATAAATAAATTAAAGAAGCCCTCAAGAAACATTCCCTTGACAAATAAAGGTTTAAATGTGGAGCTGAGCGACTGAGTAACTGGACCTTAAGCCAACACAGCGATGTGCAGAACTGGACTGAGAATCTGCAGGTTTCAGACCCGTTTGAGACCTTTTCAATTCAACTTAAACAAAAACTGAATTTAGGATCCGTTTAGCAACAAAAGTAGAGACAGAGAGCTTTCCAGCTGAATATACAGCTATGAATGAGGGCAACAAGAAGCTTATTTACAGGAAAAAAAATTACCCTCTGTCATGTTTGAGGTCCCGAATTTGCATGAATTTGTGGCCTTGCAAATATTTCAAGGACCTTTGGGCACATGAGTATATTGCAGTGGGTTCATTTATTCAAACAAACATGTAATGCTATGCAGGGATAATTACATGGTCTGTATCGATGTAATACACACATTTACACATTCCTTTAAGATGTGTTAAGTTTTTAAGATGTCTTGTTTACCTGTGGCATGTATCCGACCATCCTCCCCGGCACGGCATGACCAGGAAATGCAGGCGGCTTCCCCAGTACAGTGATGTGACCCCGCGAGATCTTCAGAGTTCCCACGATGCATTTCAGCAGTGTGGTCTTCCCGCATCCACTGGGGCCCAAAAGACCGTAACTGAAAACACAGAGTCTCTGTTAAATTGTGAATTTGGCAAAATTATGATGATTTTGTTTATCATGTTAGCAGGAGGCCTTTGGATTCAGTGATGTTGGTGTGATGTTGGTGTGACAGTGGCTGTTGTACTTTCCCCCTGCTACGTTCATGAAAATCTGCTGGAAAGCCAAACATGTTCTACTTTTCCTCTCTGTCTCAGCAACTTGTTACGACTCAAAAAAATCCATTGTTCACAATCTGCTCAGTACCAAACACACCAGACAGACACAGGTGAACACAGTGGAGCATTTAGCAACTAAAGAGCCAGATATTTTCCTCAGGAGTCAGTGGAGACACAGACAGAGATAAAAGCAGAGTGAATACTTTATATGTACATAAGCAACTCTTTTGTCATTACAGCTTTGTAAGGTAACACTGACCCTGAGGTCTTTAAGTTAGGAGAAAGAATACAACGTACATCATCAGAGGCAGTTCTGTAAACAGCTACAGTATTTAACTGCCTTCTTACTTCATTTTTTTCTTTTAAGTTGATTCTTCTGTTCAGTTGTGGCAAGTAAATGTATCGCCGGCGCAGGGGCATAAAAAAAGAAAGTAGATCACATGAGCCACCCTTCTTAGTAACACTGCCTCCATTGCATTCCAGGTGTAACATTATATTATACCTTTGTTTTCCGGCACATTTGTGACCTGTTACGACTGCGAGAAAAATGTTCAAATGTACAACTTCCCTGTAGTTTGTGTACACATGAGCACAGCTCAGGAAAAAACTGTTTGAAGAGCGAAAACTATTTCTGCCTCAAGATCCGAGTGTTTCTTCCCATTTTTCTCATCTCATTTGTCGCCTCGAGAATGAAGGTATGTGTGAGAAAGGTGATCTTGTCAGTGACAAACCCACAAAAATCCTCTCTAATGAAACTCATGTGCAGAGAAATGACAGAGATGGATGACAGACAACTTCATGAAAAACAAAACGTGAGCACGTCAGCTCTGGAGAATGACCCACTCAGTACCATTTAGGGTGACTGAATTTTCCTGTTTCAGTTTTAAGGAGCCAAACAAAGCAGAAGGTAAATTGAAGGTAAACCTGATTGACTCGCAGGACATTGAGATTTTGGCAGCAGATACATGACAAAGGAGCAGGCTGGAGTAGACCGGTTCCAGTCAGGTCCTGGACACTTCACCCAAGAATGCTAGCCTCATTTGCATGTCAAACACATCCACCGACTTGTCCAAGTCAACTGTTGGAGTAGTGCCTTTCAGTGCTAAAGTGGAGGTGGGAGGCTCTGAAATATCTTACAGTGTTTCTGAACACTGTAAGATATTGAGAAGCACAGGAGTAGATAAAGGAATAGATAAAGTGAAGCTCTCCTTTGCAGCTGGGTTAAGATAAAGATATAAATGTCTTATCAATAAAGCTAAACAACCACGATAACACATTTAGGTCAGTATTCACTCCACTCACATGTGTCCTTGTGGTACAATCAGGTTGAGGTTGCTGAGGACCTTCAGTTTGCCGTATGACCGGCACACGTCTCGGCACTGGATCGCAAAATCCTCCTGTCCAGCAGTCAAAGAAGCCTCCAAATCAGCCTTCATACTCTCCTCCTTCAGCTGGAAGAGAGAACATACTTTGTTAGACACCAGTAACAATCCTCATGACTGTCTGTAACACTTTATATGAAGGCCCTTTTAATAAGGGTCAGTTAACAGGTAATAAGGCCCTTATAATATGCTTATTAACATCATTTTCTGTTAATACGACTATGACGTGTTAATAATAGCATCATAAACATACAAATCATGAATCCTAAAATACTGTTTAAAACTGAAATGACACAAAAAATATTATATTTGTATATATATGATTCATGCACAGCATGGCACCACATTGCTAAACATCCACTGAAGGAAAAACGAAGAGCATGTGCCTCTCAGAGAGTAGGCCTGGTTTTCTAATCAGGTCTGCAGGGAAGTATCCCAGCAACTACCTAACAACAGTTACAGCCTCATTCTCATTGGTGGGACTTTTGTACATTGCTCTTGCTTTGGATAACGTAGCTTCAAATCTTGATAAAGTAATAAGAATCTTATAAGGATTTATCAGGGCTTTATTACCTATTACAAGGATCTTCATATCTAGCTTTACCAGCTTGGTATAAACTTGTTCGCCTCATCCCACCGTGGTTAATTTGGCCATGATGATCAGTTTCAGTGGCCAGAAACAAGAAATCTGGAAGGAGGAAATTTCCATCCGTTCCCTATTTTGCAACCAAACACAGGGACAGCCTTACATATTAAATACATATTGAATTAACTGTGAAATGCACAAATCATCAGCTAAACAACCTCTTAACCTGTTTTTTTTTTTTAATAACTAGAAGATGTTGCTTTGATCATCAGCAAAACACCAGACGAACATATGGTATTGTTTATACAGGGCTCTCAACACAACGCGTGAGTTATTTCACATTCCATTCATTCCAGAGACCACGTTGAGTTCAGATGATTTCTCCTGTTATTGTCACCACACCTTGCTGTTTTTGTTATACTGTAAAGCGCTGCTTTTGATTTGTGCTACACTGCTGATAAACCACAGTAAAATACGCTCTTTTCATCACAAGATGCTGCACATTGTACTCTTTTAAAATATAATGTTATCATGAATATAGAAATTTACATTTCAGGCGTATTTTCAGCATTTCTTTTTCCTGTTGTACTGAAAATGTGTCATAAGTGATGTAACGTAAGAGAGGAAAAATGAAAGACAATTAACTAATCATATGACTCAACATATATCACATGTATTGAACACTTCTTCAGAAGCAAACAGTGAAGAAATTGCTGTTGGGAATTAAGCTTTTGGTGTAAATCTTATTGGGAAACAATAAATCAAAACAAGTTTTATTCCTGTGCAGAGGTAGCTCCATCAGTAGGAGTGGTGCTGGTTTTAAAAGGCTTTACTGCAAGCAGCTGAAAGAAAACACAAACCATTCTTGTAGGTGAACCAGTCACCAAACCACTGAGGGAGGTGACCAGATTAGGTTTTTTTCAAGAATGCATGCGGGGAGAGAAATTAGTTCACCCTTTAACGCCAAAGTGCAAGGTGGATCTCACATCTGGCACAACAGCGTACGTACAGAGACATCTCCCGTACACTCTGATATTCCTGGTGATTTCTGTGCATCTTGTCAACATTCAGCAGACAAAGTATTAGGGTCGTACAACAATCCTTTGCCCAGTAATCTCTAATAACAGCCTTCTTTCACGGGTCTCTCCCCCCCAGTCTCTAACTAACTCCCTCCTTTAATCCAGCATCTCTCATTTTCTAGAGAAGAGATTAGGGAGATTGCACTGGACAATCTGATGCATTTCGTTGGCCTCACCTTTGGCACTTTAGCCTGCATCTGCACAATATACACCAAGGTGACAGATATCTGTCACCATCCTTCATATAGAATGAAGAGGTGACAATAATCACAAATTCCTGTTAATGGAGGTTGTGAGCTTTTTAGGCAACAAGCTGATTTTAAGACCTGTTAAGATCCACTGAGATAATGCTTGAAAAAGATAAAGTTGCCGTATCTACAAGAAAACTGGCAGTGAATGTCAACGTGATGGAAGATAAGACAGCAATTTAAGCAAACACTCACCCCGAGAGAAGCAGAAGACAAAAAGGGAGAAGTGGAAGGGATGAAGAGCGGCTGATGAGTGCCTCCTCAGACTGAGGACAACGCGTTAAGAGCATGCGAACAACAGCTGACACAAACATCTCAGTAAATGCAAAGTGGAAGAACAGGTTCCATTCACCAGCCGGCAGGTGGAGAATGGATGCTTTCCTCTGAAGAATACCTACTTAACACACACACACTCACACTCACACACACCATTCTTCAACCCTCCTTACTCTGGACTCTCGACATTTGGGGATAACTTAACCCAGCTGAAGAAATAACTTTGGGCTCTGTAAACTTGTGGTTTTGCCTTTTACCATTTTAAGTGCCTGATTATTTAGTCCAAGAACAGAATTATTGGGAAATCCATAATGTGTTTAGGCCTGGTGGGACACCACATTGTGCCTCTGCAGGCGCTTATGGCTGGACACTTTCCTCTGATAATAACCTCAAACAGCCCAACAAAGCCTCTCTTTTCATTCATACTCTGCTCTGCTCTGTTGATCAGGAAGAATTCCCACCTTGTCTGCCAAGTTAGTGCCAACTTGCGTCACCGCCAAGTGGAAGAAAACGGGCTTGACAGGCGCACTCCAATCTCTCCGGATTCAGCTGCAAACCGAGGCGAGTGCGACGCGTTCCCCGAGCACAAACTGTTAAACGGTGATCACCGTCGGGCTATTTATAAGCTGAGCCTCGGTAGCCTACATCCACCGACCAGCTGCTGCACTTTCACTTCTCCCTTTCACATCAGCGCGTCACACAGGATGTGAGCGCTGCAGCAGCCGCAGCAGAAGCGTGATGCGCGGCGACCCCTCTCTCTCCCCCTTTACCCCTGTTGGTTAAACGATGAAGCTCATATTCCTTCCCTCTAAACTTAATGTGAATTAAGTGCCTAGCTGAACATTGTGCCGTTAAACGAAAATCACAAATCGTTGCGGTTGCAGCGGCGGCGTGAATCCTGCAGAGTTTTTCTCCATCTTGCTGCAGCAGTGAGCTGCGGGGACTGGAGAGGCCTGCTGCTCATGGAAAGACAACCGGGACGATTTCTGCAAAGAGAGCGCCCTAAATTGTCCATAAGCATCTTACCCGCTCCTCCATCTCGGTGCAGTCTGCACGTCCGGCCGTCGCATCATCCCGACCGGCAGCCTCCGCGGCCATGGCAGCAGGGGGGGGAGGGCGGACACGACAGAAGACTGGGTCTGTGCGGGGAGAGTCGGAGTGAGGGGGGGGGAGAGAAGGTGGGCTGGATGCGCTGAGGGACTTTTCTAGATCTGAACCGCACAATCTCTTTGCTCTGTTTTAAATTCTGACTGTCCAGAGCAAAGACTCATTTACAACATACCGGACTGTAGTGGATTCTCTGATTTGCTCACCTGTATAAATCATTAACAGCTTTAGGCCACAGAGTTCGCCTACACCTGCAGGAGGCTGCAGACCTCATGGACTAACCTGTAGCTGTAGAGGCTGGTGCTCCACTGCAAAAACATCAGCTTTGACATATAATGCTTAATTTTCATGAATTAAAGTCAACCGTTTGCCAAATTAGCCATATGACCTCCCCTGTTCTGTTTAATTTGATTTATTCTGACACTCTAGTTTCATCAAGGAAGTGAAAGTGCTGTGGAAACAAGGCGAGTTATCTTAACCCCTTAAATCTTTGTTGAGCACCAAACAGCTGAATCTGATGGATTTTTTTTTTTTTTTTTCAGTGTAACCAACCTGACTGGTGCAGTGACTGTTACCCTGCCCTCATCTCATGCAGAGAAAGGCCTTCACCTTCAGCGCCAGGGAGCTTGCTGTTGTTGTTGCTTTTCTCCTCAGGGTACGAAGATGTGTCAGGCAGGTTCATGTTTCATCCCAGGCATCTTCCTCCATCAAAACTCTGGAAACAGGATTTAGAAAACAAATTATGTTGAAACATTGAGATCATCTTTGTGTAGTAACCAAAGAAACCACAAGATGGAAGCACAAGCACAAAACAAGAGATTCATCACTGACAGACAAGACTGCAAAACTACTGCACGAAACATTGATCTTAGCAAATAAGTTCTTTGGTTAAGGATGAACTGGTACTAAAATGTACCTTAAACTCGTAGAAACAACTTTGCACTTTCATGGTGGATCAAATGGTCGCCTGTCCATCTTAGGCCCATTAGATGCTTGTTAGAGTGTATGTGTCAAAAATGAATGAGGGTTGAGTCTCCTGTTTCCTCCCAGCTGGTTCTACAGACAATTCAGAGCTGCAAACTGATGCTGACAAACAGAACATAGTCCTTCAAGTTGGATTAATCATATAAAGCCAGATTAGTTCAGTGCCTGAATTCAATCTGAACAAAAAAAACTAGCTTCACTGGGATTCGTCCTTCTGCTCCAAGAGGGTTTACAGCTCAGAAACGTTTGTAAACTAGGAAGAGAAACGCTCAACGCAGGTAAACCCCCAGGTAGGCTCAGAGATCCACACCAGTCAGGATCAGCCATGAGAGAAAACTTTTGTTTCCTCCTCATGCAGGTTGAGACAAGTCAGGTTTATTTGTGTAGCACGATATCACAGCACAGCAGGCGCCTGTTTCCTCCAAACCAAAGCTGTCTATAAAAACCTTGGTACATGATTTAAAAGTGGGAGAAACCTGTAAGGGGAGGAAATACCAAGAGCAAATGGATGAATGACTGTGGAAAGACAATCAAGAGAAAAAACAGGTTTCAGTGATGTGGTAAGTACGACATGTAAGAAGCAGGACATGTTGGGATGTTTGTGTTTATTGCTGCTTCTGCACCCATAAAGAATAATGTGAGGGAAAACTGGGCACGGCTGTTAACTGTTGTATTTCACTGCTTTGTATTGTGATTGTTTACTGTACTGGGATTTTTAAAAAATGATTTTTCTTTTTAAATGATTTTTAATCCTCATTGTCTCCGGCTGCAAAACAATTTTCTCACTGCTGGGGAGAAATTAAACTGGACATAGATTCAGCCCATAATGTTTTTAAATCTAGGTTTAAGCTACAAGCTACACGGTTTGAGCTTTAAGCGACCTACAGTTATGAGATGGGGCTTAAAGCTTCAGCAGCTTCAGGTAAATCTGGTATTATGAAAAATATTCTGGATACATGAGATGTCACGGCTAAAATAAACATCGACTGTTTTTAGCTGATGCTTCATGGGGTGGTTCAGCTCGTGATGCCTCTAAATGTCCACAGAGGGGCAGGCTATATCGCTTCAATGAGGGAATATAAAAGCGTGGATGGGGGTATGCACAGGAATGGACAGATAGAGGGAGAAAGACGGAAGTGGAGGGGTATACTTGTGCTACGGCCAATGAAAGGGAGACAATGTGAATGTCCAGATGAAAAGCAATTAAAGTTCCAGGCACAAACTGGGCAGATACCGGACTATTTACAGCTATGTTAGGCTCACGGGCCCACAGCATTGTTTAATCATTAAAAAGTATTGAGTGTGCACACTTTGGTCAATCAGGCCAGAGCCCCATGTGTCACATTCAAACTGAATAAGCAACGCAGCAGTGTGCAGCAGCCTGGCGCTCGTAAACCGACCGGTTATTCAATCGAAACGATTTCCTGGATTGTTGCTTCAGTCTAGAAATAAAACCTAAATGAGCCCAAAGAGCGCGTTGCCTAATTGGGTGAAGGGTTGAGGAAAATCTGTCTGATTAGCCTTCTCCAACAGACGGGGATTAAGCTTTTAGTCCGTAATTATTATAAAGCATACGTCAGCAGATATCCACCCATTTCAGACAGACAGTGGAGCGGAGGGATGCCCTGCTAGGGGACTGTGCTCTCTGCGAGGCCCGACGAGGCGTGGAGACCCAGGAACAGGAGCAGGACTGGAGCAGGAACAGGAATATCCTCCTGAGTCAGTGCCACGACGCTGACACACCACACTCCCCGGCAGGGCTTCCTCTGCTCCGATAATAAGCATCCTATGCTCTTCTGCTCAAGATGGCGGTGCAGGCAGCGGAAAAGGACGGAATAGTGAGTATTTTGGGGCTGCAGGGGAACCGGGGCGGGGGTTAGATGTATCGGCGTATGTGTTCTGTGCATGGCGGCCTGTGGGTTTGATTTAAGCGCACCGTTATGTCGATTATCCAGCGCTTATTTGTAAATGCGGAGCGCCGTGCGCAGTGCATTCAGAGCGCAAGGCGACTCCTCTTTCATCCGTGGCCGGGGAGGAAACAGTGAATCCGACACGTTTGTGTTGAAATGTGTCGGCGGTGTGTGTGTGTGTGTATGTGTGTTCACCCGAGGCCGTTCAGCTGTGAATGTGCGCGTTTACATCGCAGTGCAATATGCGGCAAATTTGGAGCTAATGAGGCCAATTCCTAAGCTCAGCACTGGTCGAAACAGGAGCCCCGATAACAACATGACAGGTCTGCTGCCACCTTGTCTTTGTTGGAAGCCGCATGCGAGACCACACTGTGTGTATTTATTAAATAAGAGGCCTGCAGCCTCATGGTGGGTGTTTAACCTCAGCCAGGCCACTTTATATCCTACCTGACACAAAGATGACTGACAGTTTGCATCCTGTGTCTTTTGCCACTGGTGTTGAAGAATGTGGAAGATGACCATCTGAACGACTCGCTGGAGAACCCCGGCCTCATCTCACCTGACAAGGAGGATTTATCACGTCTCCTGGTAAGAAAGACGCCTTTACGGCCTCATTGCTCTCCCTTCGTTGATGCTCGCTCCGGGCTGTGCGTAATGAATTAAGTGTGCTTTGCATAGACGGTGCCATTCAGCGGGCGCATCCGGGGCGGCATGCGGCCAGGGAAGAAGATCATAGTGATGGGCATTGTCGACCTGGAGCCAGACAGGTAAGATAACAATTAGCAATGCATGCACACACACCTTATCTGGAGCACGGCTTTAGCTCACCATATTTATAACCTCCTGTTCTGTGTCATGCGTGTGCATAATGAGTGATTTTGAGAGATAGGCTTTTTGTTCTTAGGCCAGTCAGACTTGCACAGCCACTCCAGGACACACTGAGTTATGCGTGGGCAGCCAGAGAGAATGGTGGCTTCTTAAGTATGCAGAGACAGGGCGTTCCCTCTCCAGCAGGGAGAAAAAAGGGGTTTAAAAAAAAAAAAAGAGCCAGTGAAGCAGACTTGTTTGGGTGTGTCCCCACCCTACATGGAAACTTGTGTCAGACTTGGAAGAAACCTCTGCATGACCTCATCGTGTTCAGTGGCTGCTGCTGGCACAGTGTTCATGTGAATGTCCGGGCTGACCGAGCTGCTCCGAGGCTCAAAACACACAACTGCCTTTCTTTTGTGTTCTTCCTCAGTGCTGAGGAAGTTTGTTACTGTAATTGTGTCTACACACTTACACAAAGATGCTTGTGTTCAAACAGCATAGCTGCGGTGAAGGGGGTTGGGGGGTGAGGTACAGCAAACCCTAGCAGCAGGGATTATTTATAATTAACACACACTTGGTTTGCTCTTACACAGCAGCAGCTTGATTATGCATCTAATTTATCCCAGATTAGCTACTGGACTCATATCCTACATCTGACATCTTGTTTGCCACCCCATGCTCCCTGTCTGTCTCTTCAACCCTCTGGTCCTTCCCTCCTCCTCCAGCTTTGACGTGAGCCTGACCTGCGGCCGTAACTCGGAGAAGGAGGAGCCGCCGTATGACGTGGCCCTGAAACTCACCGCCCGATTCAGTGACCGCCAGTTTCTGCGCAGTGCCCGAGTTTCTGGGAAATGGACAGAGGAGGAGGCGTCCACCGTCTACTTTCCCTTCATCCCTGATCAGCCTTTTAGGGTAAAGTGCCCTTTTTGCATTCAGTGTTATCAGCAGCCTCGCTCAAGAATAGTTCTCTTTAGTCATGGCAACTAAAGAGAACTTTATTGTCAACCCAGTCCATAAACAAGTATGAGCACAGTGAGGATGAAGAGGGTAAAGAGTCAGGGCAGTAATGGTGAATGCAGGGTGAGATGATAATTCAGATTGGGATAAGGTTGGAAATCTTTCCTCGCACACATTCACAGTGTTGATGCAAGTGGTTGAATGACAAACTTTAAAAAGAGAGGTTGAAAAGTTTCTCTACCTGAGCTGGACATGATTGTTGGTTTTCAAATCCTGCTGAGGCATAACAACCCCTTTGATGCTAGATGTGAGTTGTTGGCTGCCTGAAATGCAGGAGATGGTTTTATGATACGCCTTAGTAGATGAGTAGCAGTAACTGGTGCTGAACCATTTGGTGGAGTAGCTGATCAACAGCAATTATTGGTATTTATTTTTTCCTTTTGTTGAATGCTCAAATATAATATACTAGCTCCAGTATATGTTTAATATCACTCTGAAATAAATATGCACGAGTAAATGTGCTAAAAGTTACAGTATTTTTGTTTTACAAGTTGCTTCCTTGTAACGTTAGCAAAGTATGAGAGACAGTCACATGTTGCAGCAGTAATGTTGTGAATATCCCTGCAGTATAGAGATGAGACACACAGGAAATGTTGTTCCACGCTAAATCATATCTATCTCACTTAAATGCAGCCTGTATCCTGTGTGTTCAGTGTGTCAGAGGCAGCTTCAGCTGTTTGTGGGCTGAACGAGGGGGGGTGGGGGTAGGGAGGGGGGTGGGGAGTTGACCATATGCGTGATGAGTAATTGTCAGAAGACCTGAGGACTTGTTAGTTCATAATGGCAAATTCCGCTCCAATAACTCTGAATGTGGGCATGAATAAAACATATGGTGTCCGACTAAAAATACATGATGTGTTTAATCCAAACAGAGAACATTTACTGAGAGAAGTCTGTTCTTAAAGTGATACGTGAAAACTCATCATTTCTACTTAAAGAAAGAAGGTTCAGTTCTAAATTTCTACATAATATACTGAAACTACTGAAGACACAACTAATTCTGTATCTAACGTTTTATGAGAGATGATCCCTGCGTCTGGTCATGTCATGTCAGCTCTCTGATAAAATGTCATTGTTTGTGGTCGGAGTGTGACCGAGCGGGCCAGCACAGTCATGACTCTGTCAAAAGCTGGGGGCTTCAGATTAAAGCTGTCTCTCAGAGCGTTTCCAACAAACTGCCTCATGAATGTGGACATGTGGACAGACACATGATGTGCTGTGGTTTCGGAGCAGGACGGTAAACACCCTGCTGCATAATACTTTGTGTTTAGGAATCCCTTCCTGTATTTACCTTAAGCTGCACCAATGAATATTGTTATATTAACAGTGAAAATGGTACTACGTATAAAGGTGTCACTTGTAACAAACCAACAGGGCTCTCATTAGCACTTTTAGTGCCTTTCAGCTCATTGTTTTGGTTTCATGGTTGAGATTTACAGCTTTGTTTCACTCTCTGTGCTCTCAGCAGTCTCTTCCATCACTGTGCAGCTGTTTTCAGTGAAAAAGCTCTGACAAACAAACTCTGTGCACCCTACTCAAACCACCCCTAACCATAGACAGACACAAGTTTGAGAGTAGCGGGTGAACATGGTGGAGTATTTAGCAGCTGAAGAGCCAGATATGTTTTCTTTTTTTCCCAGGAGCTAGTACAGAGCAAAACAGAGCTTTAAAGAGAGAGATTATTGGGAGACAGAAACATGACTCCACATGAATGATAATGTTAGTTCATGCCTGCTGGATGTGTAAATAAAACAATTTACTAACATGTTTACCACCTTTTCTATAAGATAATGTCAGTACTGTGTTTACAGCTGTCTGTAAAAGTGATGTTCACTCAGGTTATTTTAGGTGATCTTGACATGTTTGTTTTAGTGCATTTTTCTTTAAATGATGCAAACTAATTGTACTGGAAAATAACTAATTAAAGTCCTTTCATTAACACAGTTGAGCAGCTTTTTCATGTGAATTCTCTAAAATCAGTAAATCTGCTTTCAGGGGATTAGTTGGAAGAGCATACTCATATAAACTGGCTATGGGCAAGCTGCAACATTGGTTATTTCATAGAGACTATATCTCATATATCTGTATGTGACTGGTCTTCAAACGAGCTGCTTGACTGCTTGAACGTGTTTTGAGTAGGAGAAATAATCCTGTGTCTGTGTGGGTTAAGTCAAATAACGGTTCTTTAACCAGACTGGAAGTGCAGTTTACTCTCTCCACCCCCTGCGTTACCGCTGCAGGGTCTGAATAAAGGTTTTGCCATAAATGTAACAGCGGAGTAGGTCTGCATCCCAGAATCACCACTGTCTCATAATTTGAACAAATGTGAGGGACACTGTGGGTCTGATGCACTTTACTCTCACAAGAGTTAAATAAATATTTGCAGGATTTGGATTTGTTTTTGTTTCAAAGCAGAGACATGTGATCGAGATTAAAATAAGACCTAAGGAAAAAAAAAGATTGTTAAAGGAATAGTTTGGGGAATTTTGGGGAATACGCTTATTTGCTTTCTTGCTGAGATTTAGATTATAAGATTTATGCCACCCTCATATATTTGTACAGTGAGCAGCTGCAGCCAGTTAGCTTAGCTTAGCATGAAGTCTGGAAACTTTTTTTTTAACTCAACAACAACAAAAAGAAGAAAGCGAGTAAGCATATTTCCCAAAATGTCTAACTGTTCCTTTCAGCACTTCACTAGTGTTTATCTCTATTGCCCCTTTACTGTAGTTTGATGCACCAACACCAGCGTCATTGCTTCTGTATTATGAGACAGATTCTAAATTATAAATGCACTTTGCTTAATCTCAGCTTTCATTACTGATGATTTGTGTCGTCTAATCTTCATTTGTTCTTCTGTGTTTCTCTCCGTCTTTTTTCCTCTCCACCTCCCTGCAGATTGAGATCCACTGCGAGCACCAGAGGTTCCGGATATTCGTGGACGGACACCAGCTGTTTGACTTTTATCACAAAGTAAAATCTTTGTCCTCTATCGACACAGTACGGATACAAGGAGATCTACAGATCACCAAGCTCGGTTAACGTCCCCACTCTTCCTGCTCTGCAAGTCATGTGTGAAGCAAGGACTTGATCACAGATGACCACACAAACACATATGCTCCTGTTATGCCATCATCCATAACCCATCATGCAACACTGCAGCAACATAGCAACTGGAAAAAGGCTCCGACAGTGACAAGTTAGAGATCGTCTGCTTAATTTCATTCAGTTCTTTCCATTTTTTTTAAAAAAGAGGATCTGATGTGATGATGCTTTGTGGATGAGTGTTTGCTCCATCTTCAGGTATTTTTCCTTGTAGCCCCAGTTTTGTCAGATCAGGGATCTCACAGCTTATTAATAGTGCATTCATTTTTCATGTTGAATCCTTTAGGGATGCTGAAATTGAGGCAGGTGTGGAATACTTTTTCAGAGATGGAAAAATAGCTCAGATGTTACAGAAACCAGTTACTCAGGAAAAATATATCTGGAACTTAGCAGCTAAGACGAAAGCAGACACTGGCTCCAAATTTGGTGACTGATTAAATGTTTTACCTTAAATTGAGGAAAATCCTCTACTTTGTGGGCATAAGAAAATCTTCCAAAATCTTGTGGATAAACTGGAAAATGCACGTTGGTCAAGCTAAAAATAGACACAGATCGATTTTCACCAAGCACGGTGACAAATATGCTGTAAAACTCTGCAGGATTGAAACTGAACCTGGAATCCCACAATGATTTTTATTTGAGATAAAACTGGTTTAAAGAAAAATGCTGCAGGTTGTTTGACACTCAATCAAGCCGGACGTGTATTCATTATTGCAGGTATTGCAGCCTTCTGATCACAATAGAGTGCAGTAGTGTTACACCCTCTCTGTGTTGATGTATCTCCAACTCCGTAGGCGCTCCCCTGCCCTCCCTTGGGTTGATTCCAGTTGTCATGGTAACACGCTGCAGTCTCACCGACCTAAATACCCCAAAATGAGGATTATATCGTGACAAGATGTAGCAGAAAGCGTCCCATGCCGTACACTGCGTGTGGTGGTAGTTTGCACTCACTTTAGCGATCACTGCAGACGATCTCCTGTAGATTAAAAAGTCCCGTTTGGTGAACAGGAAGGAGAGTGATGCCTGTTTACTCTGCTGGGCGAGGAGGAGAGTAGAGAAATGGCTTTTCAATGAGTTAGGAAACTGAACTCTGCTCTCTGCTATTGAACTCACAGAACACATTTTTTTTTCATGCAAACCACATCTGAATTGTACGCTAATACAATATGCAACTTACTGTCATAAAAGAACACTGAATTCAGTACATATGTACTTATTTAGAAGAACCTGTGCTGTCAGAGTGTGCAGGCATCAGCTGAGTGCAAACTAAAATCCACAACCCTTCAGTCACGTTCGAAAGTCAGCTGGTTGTTTGGAAGCAGAATCAGACCCTGGTGGTATGTTGAATGTATAGTATTCATGTTTCTATAGTAGCATAGAAGGTACAGTGATGCACAAATTTCTTTCTTAGTAGCTTACATTTACATGATCTATGTCACAGTGTTTTGGTGGTATGGCTGGTGCTGTTCTAGTCCATTTTCAGTCTGACAGTATGTCTAATGTGTTTTATGGCTCTCTTTTTTTTTTTTTTTTTTTTTTTCTAAATCATTCCACGTCAGTGTCTTGTCCACACTGAAGCACATAGATGTTTATAAAGCAGTTTCATCCGTGTTTAACGCAGCCAGTAGGTTTTTACAACTCTAACAAATACTGTCATGTCTGTTAGGCATCGCATGGTTTTGTCTCTGTAACACTCCACACAGGACATCTTTGCCTTCACTGAGGCAGAAAGGAAGTTATAATAAATACACAGTAATAATAACAGAGGTTACCTGCAAAGCAAAACTCATAAGTATTGAAAGTATTATATCTTAAGTGGCTCTGTTTACACCTCTCACAGTATCAACATTCACTATGCTCTGTAGAGTTTAACACACTGAACTAGATAAGAATTTAACTGCATAGGTTTCTGTCTTATAAACGGTTCATTAGATGTAACGTGTCTTTATTAAAGGGTAATAAATTATTCACTAATGCTTCATAGATCTGTTAGAAGTTAATAAAAACATAAAGGTTGCCAGGTTGTGTTTATTTTGTGTTTATTCATTTTGTAGGTCACAAGTTACTAATGTCGAAAAATCATCTCATAAACTCAGTTTGGCTTTATTAGATAAAACAATGCATCAAGGATGAAATGGTAAATGTTTTGTTAAACTATGAAATATTGTTTGCTAATTAATGGATTCTGGTTCTCGACGCCCTGCAGCTCTTTTTCAGAGGGTCAGAGCTGAAAAGGCAGGTGCAGCGATTTTTTTTTTTTTTTCACAACCTGGCAACCTGAAAGTTGTTCCTTATAGTAGCTTACATTTACATGATCTATAAAGCGTTAGTGAAGCTGTCTTCATAAAAGATGAATTATTAGATAGTGATTTCTGTTGGTTCTGTTTGGACGACAGTGAAACTTGAATCAGTTTGGAGAAGCTGTGATCGTCTTTGGAGACAGATGTGATTATTCATAACACTCTTAATGCTTTGTTGTGTATAATGTGTGAGCAGTGAAGAGCAGTTGCAGCTGTAAGGAACTGTTGTTAACCTTTTGATATTGTTACACTCAAGTATTCAGTGTTGATCTTAAGCTAATGAAGGTTTTGCCATCAGCTTCTGCTGCTGTGAATTTGGAGTAAGCCATGACGTCTGCAGAGCAGTTGCACTGACTTCACTGCAGGGCGCTCTGTAACTGATGTGCACCGTCGCTCATGTCAGTGAAGCTTCTTTTGGATTTCTGAGCAAACTTTGAGGAAACCTCTTTGTTTAACATCTTGTTGCCTTCTCTGCACAGTGAGATGCAGCTGCGTGCAGAGAGGACGCTTTCTACACTCGAGTGCTTTGATTTGTTCCTTTCACGTAGCAATAAGGTCGCTGGCTGCTCCCGAGTAGAGCTTGTTTTCTCCTGGTCGGTCAGACTCGGTCTTCCTGAGCTCCTCGTTTTCGCTTGGCAGCCGCTGGTTTATTTTGGACACAAACAGGAAACGAGTGCAGTTTGGTATGAGAGGGCAGAGAGGAGTTCAGTGTGAAAGGATGCGAGCCAGTGCGATGCATCATTACTCCAGTGTTACAACAGAACAAATGTGTACAAATAACGTGTAATCGTGTTGACAGGTTGTGTTTTTGGACACTGTTTTTATTTGTGTTCTTTCTATGAACTGGTGACTGTTCCTTTGTAATGCTTGAATATGACCATAACCCAGCAGTGTGTTTCATGGATGTAGAAACAAAATGTGTGTTTTCAGTGTGGTGTAGGTTCATGCTTTTGGCTGCTCAGCTGTCACACATGGAGCTGAGCAGGCAGCAGCTAACAATGTCAGTCTGTTGCTAGCCAGTCCTGTTGCTAGGAATTATGGGGGAGGGAGATGAGCAATTCAAGACTTCCTGAATTAAAGGGCTCGAAGCAGGGAGCGCTTTTTGTGTATGTACGTGTGTGTGCAGGCAGCTGAGTTGGGAGTGTGTTTTTCTAAACATAATGCAGTTTAACTCTGCATTTCCAAATTGTTGTTGAGGCTGTGTGTTTTCCAGCTGTGTACGAGCACAGTGTGTTTTTCCCCATTAGGTTTCCTGCACAGTTGGTTGTGGTGCCGGTACGTGATAAGCTGGCAGGGTACTTGAGCTTACTTATTTGGTACTGTTGCACTTTAAAAAATGGTATTAGTGTCCTCTTTAGGGACTCACAACTGGTTATTAGTCCAGTGAAAAAAATGCATTTTCGGGACCCGTGTTTGGAAAACCTCAGCATATGTTGTGTTTCTTCATAAAATAACAGGTCCCAGTTCCTGATCTCCTAATGATCCCATGTCTTTAGAAGAACAACAATGATAATCTCTCTCTAAGCTTCTATATTAATTGTTCCACAACCCTTTAAAAACGCAACAGAAAAACTGAATGTAATCTGGAGATAAATACCCAGGTGAGAACACGGTTCATATTCATCTCAGTTATTAAGGATCCTCTCCTCTTTGTCACTGAGATGTGAAACAGATTTTTGCACCCTTCGTACCCTCAGTTAGAAATCGAGGGCGACTGAAGCGAGAGAAACAGTTTATTTGACCCAGGTCTGTATGTTGCTCTGTTTTTTGGACTTTGGATGTACATATTTATGAACATGGCCTCAGGGGCTTCGTTTTTACATGACTGATACCAAGCTGATTTGTGAGCAGGAAGCATTTTGTTGTGCATGTAAGCTAGTACCTGGCTATTTTGTAACCATGAAAGACAGTAAAAGTATTATATTTCCAGTTTTTGTTTCAGTCAAGCATGTGCTTTTATTTTATTTTACTTTTATTTTTTTAACCATCTCTCTGACATGTTTAAAGGTCAGATTTTCCTTTGGCCTGCTTATCTTAGTATTTATTGAAGTTTTGTGGTTACCTTGACAACCAATTATTGGATTTGAACACTGCAGACATAAACATTGGGTTTCACAAAACAAGAATAGGAACAAACTTCTTTCTACATGAGTTTTAACAAGTATAACAACAAAATGACTTTCTAAGAAGTGCTAAAACCTACATGGCTGTTGTGAGAACAGCTACATCTTAATGTCCATTTATGAAGTGTCCTCTGAGTAGACGTAGGCTGATCTGTTGCTAATGTATTGTGTGGTTGTACAATCATGTTATCAGTTCTATTTAATACAGTGTAACCAGCAGGTTTGTGTGTGGTAACGTCATACCTACTGTATTGGTAACTTGCTAATTTTTGCTGTTTATATGAAGGCATCTTGAAAAGTTCAGCTTTTTTTTTATAAAGGTGAAAGTGTTTTGGGCTCTGACATGTACAAATATTAAAACTGTACTTTCCTGTATGGCGTAAGGAGATGTGTGAAACAAGTTTTGGATCAAACTTTCCCCATCATTTTGACAGTAGTTTTCTGGGATGCACCATGTCTGGGGATCATTAGGATGACTTTGATCTTCTGAAAGTCTTTCATGCTACCAGGCATCATGTTGGCCTTCTCTGTTGGCTGGTTTTCAGCTGAGCATCTTTCTGTTCCCCACAAGAAAAAAAAAGGAGCTTGTATTTACAACAGGATGTTGTTGTAATTCCCAGAATAATCTGATATGACCCTAAATGTTGTGTCTCATTGAGAAAGTGCAGTGGACCAATGTTTAGATGAAGACAGTACATTCTACCATTGTGTTAGCCTTCTCCGAATATATATTTTTTCCTCTTCCACCTCATGCTTTTGTAAAAACAGCTTCTTTGCAAACCAATAAACTTCTCATCTTGGAACTTTCTTGTGCTCAGAGTGTGTGTCCGTAAATGCTCAGATGCTCAACAGAAAAAAAAAAAAAGAAATGTTTCCGTATCCCTGTTAAACTGAGGCGTATGTAAGTTTTTACTCAACGGAATTAACTCAATAATTTCATCGCTAATAAGAGAAAATCACTGTGAGAAAAAGCAGGCATCTGCTCCCATCATATTTAATGCATGAGTATACTTAGAGTTCATAAAGATGAATCTGTCAGCACATATTCTCTTACCACTATTACAACCTCATTTCTTCATTCCTGAAAAAGCCTGTTGTTTATGAGATTTGCACGATTTTTTGGTGACCTTGTATGTATGTAATGTGTATTCATTTTTTATATTAGGCAGTTAGATCATAACATATAACAGTAAAACTCTCATTTAATCTAAATGCGCCCAGTTACATCCAGAGGGAGGCAGTAAAGCAACACGGAGGATGCCAACTGCTGTAAAACCTCCAAGAAGAAGAAGAAACAGCTCCAGTGGGAGTGTGAAGCCTGAAGGCTGACTTTAGCACAAATATTAAATTTAGTCAGATGAGGGGATTAGTAATAAAATGCCTCACTCCTGCGCTGTGAAGACCTGCGGAAACAAAGCGAGGACTGGAGCTTGTTTGTCGTTTCACCGGCTTCCAGTGAGGGAACCCGAGCGGCTCAAACTGTGGCTGTTTGCCCTGAACATCGATGTAAATACTCCCCGAGAACAGCTGAACAAATACATAGTGTGCTCGGAGCATTTTGTTCCGGAGGACTACACGGCGAACGGACAGCCGAGGACCGGCGCGATGCACCGGTTTCTGACGCCGACGGCTGTGCCGACTGTCGGAGTGTGGTCCTGCAAACCAGAGCGGAGTGTGACGGAGGTGAGTGCTGATATTAGTCATGTTTTATTATGGTCATGAGTTTATGTTGTACATATACGTACACATATTATACAGACACACACATTACATTATAAAAACAGTGACAAAGTGATAAATATTGTATATAAATATTTTTATTTTCATAATTTGAAATACAGACGTGTGGCTGCAAACACCTGCAATCAACAGACATAAAAAAAACTTTATCATTTTTCCTATTAAAAATGTAGATCATAAGCACGCTGTGTGTGCAAGACAGAAAATATAAATATCTCTGAATATGAAGCGATCTGCAGGAAGAGTGGGTGAAAACTACTAAATGAAGACTCTCTGCAACAGAAAGAGTTTTCAGGCTGTGATATCTGCTAAAAGGTGGTGATAAACTGGCAACTGGGTGTACATGATGATTAATCAGTCAGTCGAACAACAAAATTAACCTGTAACTGTCTCATAGATTAATCACTGAAGTTAATCTCCAGTTTCCCCATTGTGAAAATTTGCTGTTTATAACTTTTAGTTGAAACCCTGAACTATATGGTCCACATTTGATGGGACTGTTTGTAATAGTGATTTTGCTAAATCATAGGGGAAAGTCCCTTTTCATGTGTTTAAATTGCCTTGTGTACACACTGTAATGCATACTGACAGGAAGTTCTTTACAACAGGATTCAGAAAACGACAGGACCAGGCGTGCGTTGTTGGATTCTCATTCCCCTGAAGGTAAGACATGAAAGGTGGGGGCTACATATTAAATACTGTAATACTCTACTTTGAATAATAATTTGTGTTTGATATGTTTTTTCCCAAAAAAAGTTTAAGTAACAGGTTAAAAGTTCTTAAAAGTACAGCTAATGCAAATATTTTTAGTTCCAGAGTTTAACTCATGGTTGCAAAATGTCTTTTGCTTCACTAAAAAGTACATTTTCAGTGCATGTGCACTGGAGGTTTTAAGTTTCCTCTCTGTCCTTTAGACACCACACTGGTCTCTGACGATCTGACTCCCTCACTGCGGCAGAGCGACATTAAGGTGGAGCAGGTTCCCGTCCTGGAGGAGACAGCGATCAACCCACAGATCAAAGAGGAGCAAGCAGATCAATGCATCAGTCCATACATGGAGGCTCATACGCTGAACAATGCTGAAGTCAGATATGTTAAATCAGAGCCAACCACTAAATGTGAGCTCTTCCCATCCTCCAGTGCTGTAACTGGGAGTCTGAACGATGGCACCGACGACAAATGGAATGAAAGTGATGGTTCTTTGTCGCCTCATCAGAGTCATGGCATCGAAGTCCTTGTGGAACTGGAACAGCCTCCAAAGGAAGAGAAGTCTTGCCATATTTGCTGTAAAAGTTTTAGGAGGGACTCTTATCTGATAAGACATGTAGACAAGAGTCACAAAGGACACAAAGCTTTTAAATGCCTGGAGTGCAACAAGGAGTTTGACCAACGCTACCAGCTCGTTCTGCATATTAGAAGTCACACGGGGGAAAAACCCTTTAGCTGTGATTACTGTGGCAAAGCATTTGTTCAGAACTCAAGTCGTCTTGCTCACATGAGGGTTCATACAGGGGAAAAACCATATTTTTGTTCTAAGTGTGGAAAAAGTTTTGCCACAAGTAATCATTTCAAATTTTGCAAAATGCAGAACGGGCGCAGAATCACGCCAGAAAAAGGGAGATCAGACGAGGATCAGAGGGAGGAGAAGGCCTTTAAATGCTTCGAATGCAACAAGGAGTTTGATAAAAACCACCAGCTTGTTCGGCACGTGAGAGTTCACACAGGTGAAAAACCCTTCAGCTGCGATTTCTGTGGCAAAACGTTCACTCAGAATTCGAATCGTATCGTTCACATGAGACAGCACACTGGAGAGAAACCGTATTTTTGTAATAAATGTGGCAAGAGGTTTGCAAGTAGCCATCATCTCAAACTGTGCACGGGGACACAGCACAAAAGCTCCACTAAGTTATTTCGCTGCACAACTTGTGGCAGAAACTTTCACACAGATTCAAACCTGAAGGTGCATATGGAGGTTCACGAGTCATGGCAGCGGCACATCAGTGAGAAACTGCAAGGACAGGAGCTGGAAGAGAAAAGACTTAAAGCGGTCTGAAAGAGTCTATGTGACGCTGAGTCTGTTACCGGGTTCTACACATTCTTAAAAGTTGTACTCAAAGTTTGACAGTGTTGTTGTGGATGTTTGCAGCTTTATACTTTGTTCATGAAATGAATGAAACAACCAATTATTTCAAGAAGGCAAATAAAGCACACAGATTGTCTTCATAGTCTGTGACCTGCTCACTTTTGTTTTGTACAGCAGCTAAATATATGAACAGGAAACTTTCTTAATATTTACAATACATCATTTGAACTTTTTAAAAATTGACCACAATTTGGTTTTTGAGTATTTCTGATTAAACTAGCAACACAAATACTGTTGTTTCCAAAAGTTTGGATACCTCTGGTCAAATGACATATTTCGTTTTTGAAGTGAGAAGAAGTAAACAAAACCCACACAGACATTAAAATGGGTGTTTCTACAAATTTTAATGCACTGTTACACGAACTGAAACCCCCGTGCCAGCAGATATCACAGCTTACAAACACTTTGTGTGGCAGCTACTCATGAATTTTCACCCACTCTTCCTGCAGATCGCTTCATGTTCTGAGATATTTTTAGGCTTTCACACTCAGCATGTTCAAGACCTACCCACTGATCTTGAGATCTGCTTTGGATCATTGTCCTGTTGCAGAGGCCGGACACTTTTCACTTTCACTTTCTTGACAGACTGCAGGACATCTGCACCAAGAATTTGCTGATATTTAGTGGAATCCATTCTTCCCTCCACGTCTGAGCAATGTTCAGATATGGAGAATATGTGTAGCCTTGTGCACTTCAACCTAACTGTGCACACAGGAAAGTATCATCCACCGCAGCAGGGGGCGCTGTTAAAATCAACCCTACGCGTTTTAAAGCCAAACTGGAAGCTTTAACCCACTTGCAGTGCCCTGGTTAGTCTACCTCGTCAAACTATGCAGCTTTGAGTTCCCGCGGAGTTCAGTTCTTCCTCGTAGCATCTGCCGCCAACGTTAGAGAGCCGCAGCTCCGTCATGTCGGGGACGCACCTGCTCAGAGTGCTGGTCAGCGAGCGGCTGGCAGCGGCCGCGGAGGAGATCTTTGGACTTGTTGAGAAGACGATGGCGGAGTATCAGGGCGAAGTTGTCCGCTCCGAGAGGGAGATCGTGCGCCTGAAGCAGGAGATCGAGCAGCTGACCGCTTTGAAAGCTGAGCAGTCTTTGTTCAGAGCAGGTCTGTGGCACCGACTCATTTAGCATCTCTCCGTTTGCCGTGGTAACGCTGTTGCTTAGCAGTCGATTGGCTGAAGTTACTCCACAAGAGACCGGATCAGGATCCAGTTTGCTTCCCAGCTTTATGAGGGAAATTCTTCATGAACAGCAAAATAAACAAGAGTGAATGATTCTACTTTTCAAAATACGAAAATAGTGAGAAATGTGTGTTATTCTTCTTCCACCACTGACTAAAACACATCTTATATGTAGAAATACAGAGGTGGGAAAAAAAAGCTTTCGGACACCCTTAAAATTTTACACTATCAAATATCATGCAAAATTTGCAAAAAAATCTTTTTTTGTATTTTACAAGCTGTGGCTCTTTATTGTTATCAAGAAAAAAAAAATAACATACCAACATTGTCGGTATCAAAGTTAGCAAATAGCAAAGAATGTGTTCAAAAGTGAACAAAAAAATAAATAAACCATCATATAACATTAATATTTAGTACTCCTGCCAATAGCACGCAGTAGCCCTTTAATCCTGGCTGGCATGTTCTCCATGAGCCTTTCACACTGTTGAGGGGGAATCTTCTCCCATTCTTCTTGAATTACTGTTTTTAATTCTTTCAAATTCTTTGGTTTCCGCATTGAAACAGAGCTTTTGATAATCCACCAAAGATTTTCGATGGGGCTCATGTCCGGGGATTGAACTGCCCACTCTAAGACCTGGATATTGTGCTCCTGCAGCCAAGTTCTACTTGACCTGGATGCGAGACAAGGGGCATTATCTTGCTGAAACATCCAGTTTGGACCTCGATGGAACGGTGCATGTGCAGAAGGGAGCATGTGGGTTTGGAGAATGGCTCAATACTTAGCAGAGTTCAATGTGCCATCACAGACAGTGAGGTGACCAACGCCAGCAGCACTCACACATCCCCAAACCATGATACTGCCTCCACCATGCACCATTCAATAAAAAGGATGATCTTCATGAGTGGGTCAGTGGGACCACAGTACTCAAAATTTCAACAGTTTTTAATGGCTGATTTTAAGATGGGTTTAGTATTGTGGCTGTGACTGTACAAAAACAAATTGCACCTGGAAACTTAAGAGTGACTGTTAATGCAATATATCACAAATGCATGGGGTGTCCGAAAACTTTTTTCCACCACTGTATATTTGTGTCAGATGTTTCTGGATATGCATTTAACAGGGTTTAGTGTATGTCCTCTCTGTCCTTTAGACACCCAGTCAGTCTCTGAGGAAGCGATTCCTTCACAGCATCCAGACCAGATTCCCACAGTGGAGGAAAATGAGACCCAGAACCCTCAGCAGGTCAAACAGGAGCAGGTGGATATCTGTATGATCCCAGACCTGAGAGCTGATTCCTCTGAGGATATAAAAGTCAAACTTACTGGATCAGAAACAGCTACTCAGACTGACTGCCAGCTGTTCCCAACTTTCAGCACTATAACTGTGACACTGGACGATGATGATGATGACGAATGGAATGGGAGTGACGGCTCAGGTTCGTCCTCTTGTGGTCCGAGTCATGGCGGCGCTTCTTTTACGGAACAGGAACAGTCTCAGAGCAACAAGAAGATTTGCCGTTTCTGTGGCAAGCAGTTTAAAAGGGACTCAGCTCTGATCAGACACGTGGATGAGATTCACAGGGGAGAGAAGGCCTTCGAATGCTCTGAATGTGGCAAGAAGTTTGCTCGTAGGGACCATCTGGCTGTGCATTTTAGAATTCACACTGGGGAAAAGCCACACAAGTGCCATTTCTGTAAAAAAACATTCGCTCAAAGTTCAAATCTCAATGTTCACTTGAGGATGCACACCGGGGAAAAGCCATATTTTTGCAAATCATGTGGCAAAATGGTCGCTCACACCTATCATTTCAAAACTTGTGGCATTGTGAAGCCCAATTTGGAAAAGTTATTTCGCTGTTTGATATGTGGCAAAAAATTTCACTCTGCTGTGAAGCTGAGGGCGCACACGAAGATCCACGAAGCCAGGAAACCGCACACGAATGTGTAGTCTTTTGCATGATAATATGACTGAATTGCTATTTCATTTAAGAACATGTATTATTTGATTCTTACTTGCACGGCTTGCTTAAGACTTTGTTTTAAAACAATGCCAACTACTGTATTGAAAAGGTTTTTACTCCAGCACGAACAGGACACATAACAGACTGGAGTCCTCTGGTATTTACTGTTGTGTTTTATTAAAGATTACACTAATATCCATAATCATCCATGTACTTTAACTGTATGCCCAGTTCAGAGTCAGATTTAATAAACTAGACAATTCCCCTGCAGGAAATCGCGAGAGTGGTGCAGTGTGCCGTGCCCCTTTTCTTCTTCGCTCGAAAGTTTTCTAGCAAAAATTCATCTCTTCACCTCATCCTGTTATTTTTCAATGGTCTTTTTCACCTAGTGAAAATGATGTATTCACCTAGTCTCATTCATTTTCAATGGGAAATGGTGTGTGTTTGTGTGTGTGTGTGTTGAGGGTTAACCCGCCGTCTGACTGTGACAAATCAGAGCAGCGCTGCCTCATCAGTCACACCCTCCATCTAACACTCTTCGTCTATACGTACATTTCTCTTTTTCTTTCCTTTAGCTTCCCGTTTTAGGAGATAAACTGAGATTTCTTCAGCCCTTTAAGACGCCTGTTTGTGTTGAGGTGAAGGTGAACAGACATAAACATATATTTTAAGACCTCGCTCACAGAAGTTAAGGCATTAAATTGTCCTACTTCACAGTAACCAAGACCTTTTAAGGTGCTGAGTTTAGATAACAGACACCTGCGACTGCTTCCATGTGATTAGTGAGTCTTCCTGTAAACGAGTTAAAACAGTCTTTTCTTCCTGCTACACTTAAAATGTAGCTTGATGAGATAAAGGTAGAGAAAAGCATTTTTTTTTTTACCTATTGTGTTTATGTTTTTCCAACAGTGATGATGGGACAATGAAGCTTCTTTTGAATTTAAAACCTTTGTTATCAGCCTGGTTGATGACAGCTGCACAGTGTGTGTACACAGAACATATGTCAGCTGTGTACACAAGTTTTTGTGTGTAGTTATAGTAGGTGTATTCCAGCCCGTCAGTTTGCATTTGTCAACATTAATTAAACCTGTCCGGTAACAACACAGTTACCTAACAGAGCAGAGCTGTACGCCTGTGTTAGGTGAACACACACACTCACACCTTGCTTGAGCTCTTTCTAACAGCATCATATGTGAACCACTTATCATTTATCTTCAAAGACAAACAAAGTCATATTCTGGACTTTCGGTTATTCCTCATGTTTACAGGACAAATGCTACCGATTTAAAATAACTACAGTGTGGTTAAAGGCACACACATGCCTTCCACTTCTACATCCAAATAATCATAACCATAACAGTAAAGAGGCAGAATAAACAGAGAAAACCAGAGGTGCAGGGTCAAATCTCCCCAGCAGGTAGCACACACCAAGCACCTTGGGCAACAACGAAGATCGTCTAATTTAAACAGGAGTCACTCTCAATTCCGCAAAGCGGACCCCGGGGTCCCCCCCCCCCTCCCCCAGCTGCTCTTCGCGGTTGGGTAGTTACGGCTCCTGGAAACGGGACACAGTGAGACCTCTTCAGCTAAAACACACCCCAGGTTAATACTTAAGGGAGAATGATGTTGCGGGGTGATGGAGAGCAAAGCTGCGGCACGGAGAGACGAGAAGTGACGAGACGGCAAAGTGAACGAGTGCTGGTAAATATAAAGCCGGGACTCGGTACTGTTAGCTAGCCGTTAGCCCCGTTTAATTAGCATGTCAGTGTTTTTTTGACAGGGAGCGTTACTGGCTTCACGAGCTAGCTTGTGGTGATGTTAGCTAATCAGTGGCTGTGTTGTAACGAGATAGCGGAATGCGGTTCGGGATGTGGGCTTTGCTCCTTATTTTAAACCCGATGCACCATTAAATATCCGTAAATAGCTAGCTGTGTAGGTTCAGTGTACAGCTCACTGACAGCTTATGTTTACATGGCTTCACATTCAGCTGGTCGTGTCATGGCATGAAACCTTTCTGTCTGTCCTCAATCAAGAGATAGGAGAAAATGGCAGTAGTTGTGTTTGCTTTACTGGCTATATGTCAGGCTGCCTATTCATTTTATTTTATTTTATTTTTTTAGTGTATGTTTGTGTTAAAGGTTTAACACAGGCACTAATCCATGACCCTGAAGTGGCAGGTGCAGGCGTAGGACTTGGTTTGAACTGTCCCGTCTAAGTAGCACAAAGCTGCGGATAATGTTTCCCATATCAGTTTACTGACTGGAGCCAGTACCGGCTACTTTTTCCACTCCGGCATCAGCACCACAGGGGGAGTCACAGAGCTGGTGCTGTTTCAATGAGATGTAAATATATGCCAAGTGATTTTTTTAAGAGACACAAAAGGGGATATGTAAAAGGAGGAGATTGTGCAATAGATTCGTAAAGTCCAGATCAGATTCCTCTATGTGGAACAATCGAGTGCAGGTTCCTCAATTTTGAACAGAAGTCTGCAGAAAGTCTAAACTGAACCAACACAAGTTGTGCCCCAGAAAATCAGTTTGTAACCAACTTCCATGCTTTCATTTTTGAAGGATTTTGATTGGTTGACTAATCGTTTAATCGACCAATCATTTCAGCTCTTTTTCATGTAAAAATTGAGAAATATTACAACAGTCCGTGTTTAAATGCTGTCAGATGAGGCAGTCTGGAAGATTTAAGCATGCATCAGCTAGCAAGGCGATGAGCTGCTTACACTCATTCTGCATGCATGTCGAGGGCATGCCAATCTCATTGTAGTGCATCTGCTCTGAGAGAGTGGCCAACAGACAAGGCTGCACCATGGATAATGGCACCTCACAGCTGGCTCATTCCAGGCTAATTCTTCCAAAAGCAAAAATCATTCTGGCAGTAGTATTTCACCAGTATTTCTCTACTGACACTCACAGACTCCTAGAAAATACTGACAGTCTTGTGCTGAGCAATTACCTTGATCCACACACTGAATCCACACTCTGCTCATGATCCTCCCCTTCCTGTTCTTTTCACTTTCCTCTCCCAGGTGCATGAGGCCTTCAGGTCCGGCTAGGAGAATCCATGGAGCCATACATCATACCCTTGCACTCCTCCTCTCCCCCTCCACTGGATGATGACGGCGGCGATGGGGAGGCTGGATCAGAGGAGGACGAGTTTGGAGACTTTGGGGGATTTTCTGTCGGGGAGCCTTCTCTTACCACAAAGCCAGCTACGCATCAACCCACCTGCAGCTTTAATCACATAGTTAAACAATCCCAACCTGTATCCACTGAGACCTCAGGCTCCAGCAGGGGCCAGGTTGATGTGGAAGGGCAGGATCGTAATGCTGAATCATCTTTGCACCTCACAAACGGATATGCTGAGGGAGACCACGACTCAGGGGCTCAGAGTGTTTCTGTAGTTGGTACTTGCTCTCCCAAGGAGGAAACAGGGTTTGCTGATTTCACTGTGTTTACAGAGCAGGCAGCACACCCCTGGTGCTGTGGCTTTTCTCACTTAGGCAGCACGGAGCTGTGGGCTGGCGGAGTGGAAGGGACAAACTTGGGTAATCAAGCCTGTGATCCAGGTCATGAGGTTATAATGGACTCTGAGCCCAGATCTCATTGTGCATATAAGGCAAAAGAAAATGTTTGCACTACGGTCAAGCACTGTGAGAAAAGAGATGCAGCACTTGTGCAACCATCTCAGGACCAACATCAGCCTCAGGAAGCTGCAGCAGCTTTGGAATTTCCATCCGAACAGTCTCATCGTAGGGAGGAGGATGCAGGCATGCATGGGGACAATTTGAGGGAAAGGAGGTATAGTTTAAATTCTATACAAACCTCAGAGGTGCATGAGGATGAAGAGTCAGAGAAAGAAGGGGAGAGGAGCGTTTCTACTGTCCCCCAAACACGCAGTCTGTACGAGTCTGCTTCAGAGGACCTGGCATCCATCTGCGATGATTTCTCATTTGAGGGTGCTTCTGCTGACTTGGAACCAAATGTTTCATCTCTTGGTTCACAAGAGGATCAGACTGACTCGGACCAGACTGATATTGAGGATGAAGAACTGGAAAACTACAGGCCTTGTGACTTTCTTGTCAACAGCAGCATGGCAAATCTCAGCCAGTCGGAGGCAGAGAAGGATTTTCATCATTGCGACCAAACTGCTACTCAGGAAACTTCTGCTACCTCCAACCAGTCACAATCTGCAACATGTACAGAAGACGATTTGGCAGACACCAATGAGAGTAGTTTTGAGCATCACAGCAACCAAGAATGTGTCCAAACAGCTGATGTAAGCGTGCGGAGTCTGGGGAGCCTCCCACCGAGTGACAGCTTTGCGGATTTCTGCTCAGCGCCCACACAAGAAGATGGGGAAGCATCATGGGCGGAGTTCCAGGATCAGGGGGCTCAGGAGGGACAAACTTGGACACAGTTAAAAGTCAGCAACCTTCACACTGATGGAGATACTGAGGAAGAACCAGACAGGGTGGGACAATATGGAGTTTTAATTAGAAACAGTGGTCTTGGTTGCTGGGAGACTGAGATTTCACTGAAAACTGACTTTATAGTTGCTGTTCTTCATGATGATAATTAGCAGTATACAGTGGACCACAGACATCAAGAAGCTTGAAATCAGTCCAAAGGTAGGCACATATTTCTGAACTGATCTTTTCTTCTCTCTTTTTCTGGCCAGGCATCATTGTCCTGCCGTGTCCAGCAGCTCCTCTGGGCCAGTTTCCCCGAGGTGGTGGTCCCAGCTGTGGAAGGTGAGGAGGAGATGCTGAGCCTTGGTGCTCTGCTTCACACCCGACACCTCCCTGAGAGTGAGGAGGAGAAGATGCCAGAACTCAGCGGTGCTCAGTGGTGAGGATAACCTCCTTAATTAGGAAGGTCTTTGACATTTTAACTTCAAAAGAACCAGTTTTATTACTTTATTCTGTATAATTATAACACAAATAGTAATTTAATGTGTTAATACTCATCAGGTCTTGACATGTCAGAAGTAACAGTCTGCACTGGCTGTTTAATCGAGTTGTAACTATTAATGTTGTCTCTGTATGTGCCATGCTGCTTTTTAATTTTCTCACCATTTCTCAGGGCTCACCGGGGTGTGTGGTGGCCACACCAAGATGTCCACAGTGCAATTGGTCTCCGGTTTCAGTGGGGTGGCTCCCATACAAACAGGACTCTGCTCAGGTGCCTTGGAGTGGACACGAGGAACATTGTGAGTCCGCCAGAATATAACAACTATTGTTTATCAGTGATCATAATGGCAAACCTGGATTGGCAGAATTGTAAACTGTCAGTCTCCTGTTGGCTTGTAACTCTCTCACCCATAATATACTGCAGATTCCTAAAATTTTAAATCAGCTCTATCTTAACAGTCTGTGTATATTTTGTGTGTCTTTGCCACCCAAAAGGTGTTCATTGGCATGAAGAAGCAGCCAGTGACTGTCCCTGCTTTTGCATCCACCCTGGTGAGTCAACTTGTTTTTATTTGGAAGAAGCATTATAATGTAAGATGACCAGTTACAGGGTTGTGTGATAGAAGACCATACAAAGGGTATTTAGTGTAAGTAGCTGCCTGCGTCTGTGCTAGAAAAAGATGCTTGGTTTTGTCACTTTTATATTGGGATTTTAGTTCTGCATAGGTTCTATACTGATCATTACCACAGGCAGTCATGTCCCAAACCCTACCTATTTGTTTTTTTCAATTTCCAACCTGTTTTCGTCATCCATCAGGGAATGCTAGAACCCATCAAAGATTCTGTGCCAGCTGTCTGTTCTCCAGCAGTCACAGCACAAGCACCTCCAGGGCCCCAGGACATACCAGACCCCTCAACTGACTCAGTGCAGGTAAGCTGGTCTGTTTGATTTGATTTGACTAATTTAATATAACACATGAACATCTATTATAAATCATCTTTACTTCTCCTTCCGTAGGAGGCACTCCCTTCCAACCAGCTTGACTGGAGCAGCCGTGGCCTTAGCAGCTCTCAGGACGGTACGTCCCCTCTCCGAGCCCCTCACTTCTGGGGCTGGAAGTAGACTACCAGCCATCCCTTACACGGCTTCTTCTAATAAGCCAAAACTTTTGAGAGTTTGCTCTGGGCTCCTCTGGACTCCTTCTCACCTCCTCCAGGGCATGTATGCTTCTTTTAAGTTACACAGGTGTTTCCCCTCCACTCAGTCAGCATTAGTGCTTGACCACACATTTAGTGAAACACTGTTTGTGATTCAGTTTATTTTCCTCTCGTGAATAACAAACTTACATCCAGTGTTAAGAAATCATGTTGTAGTCATGATTTATGCAAACAAGAAAACTTTCATAAGTGTTATATCCAACAGACCCAAAGCAACCAAACAGAAAAGTTATCTGTTACAGTCACAGTTATTCCAAAACAGTTACAGGGGAAACACTGTACTGGCTTTTCTCCCTCCTTCAGTTCCTCTAATGTCTCATCTTAACCTGCTGTCACCTTTTAGAAACGATTTATTTCAGTGTTCATCAGTCCCAGCTGTGATGGGGAAACCCTGGGGTGTCTGTCAGGAAGTGGGAGCACCTGGTATGGGTGAAGGCTACTTTATTTAAAGGATGTGTTTATCCAAAGCACCATATTTACAGATGGCCAATGTTGAGGTTGATCTCCTGACTCTAACCCAGTGATCCTATGGTGAGCTTAGCCTGTAAACCTGACAGTATCATCCAGTTTCATTTCTTTACCTTTCTAATGGAAACTGTTTTCCTGTGTTTGTTGTAAAGGGTTTAATGGTGCCCTCAGTTATGTCTGTCGTTTTTTAAGCAATCCAAAAAGATACTGTAAAGATAATAGTGGTATTCTTTGCTCAGGAATATTTTACTAATTTAATTTACTTAGATTCACATCTAGTGCAGCAGTGTTTGTACAGGAAGGATTTTTTTCTAAAAGTAATCTTTGAGTTAATCTAACTAATATGATGGCAAAAACAAAAGACCAGGAAATATGCAAAGGACAGGAGTTTGTATGTTTTTGGTGCCAGTTTTTTGCAGCAAAACTGTAAACATGTATGTTGTTGCAGATGACATGCCGCTAGTTAAAAAAAAAAGAAAAGTAAATCTAAATATTTATTGGCTTACCACACAGTAAACACAACCGTGATCTGAGTTTGCTTTTCACAACAGTGACAGATAAACAACTAGGTACAGTCTACATTGTTTGCTGCAAGTGTTTGAAGTGGGTGACATGAAAGTATGATAAATAATTATGTCTGATAATGACAAACGTTCTGTCATTGCCAGTTGCTCATAAGCTCAAAAGACTAAAAGGAGATTACTAACTTAGAAAACCGAATTACCATAATTGGTAAAAGTAACTTTTTACTGCAGGCTATAGGATCTGTCAGTTCCCTGTTTGGTATTGCATTATTGATTTGTCAGCATGCGGACATGTTTGTAATGTGTCAGCTGACATGTTGTTTGCTGTTGGATGGAGATAAGCAGCCGGTAAACCTGCTTCACTGACTCAAGTAATTTCCTAGAAGGTTTCTAGATGAGTTGACTCCTGTGGTGTAGACAGTGCTAACGTTTCGATTCCACAGAGGCACTGTCCTGAGTTAAGAAAGCCTTTCTTCTGCTGTTTCCATGTTTGCCAACATCATGTTGAGTTTTGAGTGTAACTCTTTTGATCCATTCACATCAACAAAGCAAATGTTCAGTGATTAAATTACATAAAAGCATAAAGGCATAAATATTGACAACAGAACAGTGTACAATTAAATCTCTGTACGTGGTTCTGTGTTCAGCCAAATGGTCAAAACATATTTACTGTATTAAGTGTAAGAACAAATTGTAAGATTTTAATTTAAAGTCAAATTGAACAATCAGCCACAAATACAAAAAAACATGCACTGTATATTGTATATTGTTTAATCATTTGTTTGTAGTCTGCTATATTTATTTTTTAATTTCATTATTTTTTCCATGTGGTTGATATTTGATTTATTCTGTGATTAGGTTAACATGTTTAGGGTACTGCCGTCATAATAGACAAGACATTATTTGACATTATTAACAACCATTATTAACGACACAGCAGAAGTCAAGGTTTTTGCTGTCAGTTTATGCTGCTCTCTGGTTTTTCCTTTTTACTCTGTGCACTGAAGCATATACTGTCTCAGCATGCTGGATAGGATAGAGTATTTGATTCCAAAGCACTTCATTTATATAAAATAATCTGATACCTGAAATCCACTTTTTCAGTATTTCATTACCAGTCAGAGGTGTTTCTATATCATTTCTGCAATTACAGTATTTCATAATTATTTCATAATCAGTTGTGCCTTTATGCCAGGAATTATTTTCTTATAAGTACTAAACAAATTTTTTTTTCCAAATGGTGAAATTCTCTTTGGACCTATAGGTTGTTGTGTGTGTGAGTGTGTTTTGTTTTGTTTTGTTTTTTATTCAGATTTACAGCTGAAATTCAGAATTAATGCACTGCGATAAGGACTTGTGGAAAATCTTTGTAAATACTGCAATAAACCAGTTGATCCTTTCTGCTTTGTTTTGCCTCTCGTCCCTCAGCTTTTCTCTCTCGCCAGAAACAGCATCACTTTTCTCTGTGGTTGAATGCAAAGTTGGAGATTTGTGTCAGGTTTTTTTTTTATTATTATTTATTTATTTATTTTTATTAGACAAACGATATAACCCTGTTTAGATTTTCAAAATAATACTAATCCCACCCTCTTAAAGGTGGTACCACTTCCAGTGATCAGTCCAGCTCGGAACAGAAACATTTTGATATGACTGAACATTGAACATCTCTACAAATAATATTAAAAGGTTTTGCATGTGAAAAAAGGAGTTGTCAGTACACCGTGACATCACTGTTAGGTGTGGTTACAGGTGCAACAGGGTACACTTCAGCCACACTCATCAGTCATGCAGGGTGTGGTCAGAGATGCAGACACACTTCAAACATTCAACCAGAGGGGGCAGTGAAATGTCTGCTTCTGGTGTCAAGTAACTTTTCAAAGGAGTCTAATTTCTATATATTTGCATGTATGTGTTTGCATGTATGTGCATCGAGGTGGAAGTTGCACTTCAGATGTGACATCTGCTGTATCTTGTGTTTCTGCCTGATTTCCTTCAAGGTTTAGCAAGAGTTACATCCATACAAGAAATGAAAGGGAAAGTAGAGCTGCAACGAACAGATGATTATTTGGGCCACGTCATGTTATTGTTTCAGTGACTTCATGCTGACTTAGATATGTCATGGGTTGAATCTGAATAGAAAAGGAAGTTTTTGCTTTGCTTTGTTTAGCATCATTTCCTGTGTCACTCTTGCTCTATCAGTCTCCCCACTGTCTCAGTCAGTCAGAGGAAGATGCCTGTTCTCCTCCCCCATTTCTAATCACTCCACAACAATCCTCACCTGCTGTCTCCCCTTGCTAGCGCAGGCTGCTCTGCTCTTAACCTGGATTATTTTGGTCTTGAGGAGGAGAGCAAGTCCAGCATCAGTCCTCCACCAGGTCAGCAGGTGAAACTGTAGAGATTTTGTAAGCTGTTCATCAGGTTTACGGTGATGATACTAATGTTAAACAAGTCAGTGTACTGCAGCTAAATTTAGCTTGTGTTGACACCCAGTGGTTGCTTTGTCTTCTTTTGTGACATGTTTTATGTCTGTTTGTTATACACACTCACATTTAAAGGAGTTGACCCTGAGCTGTATGAGCTGACCATCAGCAAACTGGAAAGCACCACTAACAGCTGCCACCTAGAGGACACTTTGAATCACCTGATGTCCACTGCAGAGAAGACCAGCACTTCAGTCAGGTCAGCTCAGGTGTTGTACACCCATGTACTTGGAATATTTTGTTTTTATTTGACTATCATTTCAAGGCATTCAAACGATGAGCAAAAATCAAAATCGCACACAAAGAAATGTAAATAGTCATGCAGTTTGTGTGTGTTCTTTGTAAGGAAACCCCAGCTGGATGAAGAGCTGAGTGCAGAGGCTGGCAGGGTGATCGCTGGACTTCCTAACCTGTCCTTCATGAAGGCCAAGGTCCTTATGTTCCCAAGTGTCCTCGTACCCAAAGAATGTAGTTCCTCAGTTTTAGAGTGATGTCTTTTCTACACATACACATCCATGCTGTACACATACAGGAGATAGGTATTAAGGACACAAGATCTTTCTAATTCGGTCAAAATACTCCACCTGCTGGTAAAGCTCTCAGTACAGAGGCAGAATATCCTCATATGTATCAGCTCTTACATTAATTTAAATGTACAATAATATGCAAAGTGAAAAGATGTAGGCCTGCAGTTAATCTTGTTTATTTTACAACAAGTATTGCTGTTCTTAAAGTCAAGTGTTGTGGTTTATCTTGGTTTCAACTGACCCCCCCACACACACATATTCACTAGACTGTTGCAGCAACCCTACCAACTTATATTGTCTGATTTTGTATGTATGTATTTATATTATGTTAGAAACATGTATGGATGTAAAATTATTATAGACAAACATTACAATATACTTTGGTGATATGGAAGATGCATGAAATATGAAAGAATATTTTTACTTAAATTTTAAGTTTTAATGTTCTTCTCTTTTTATGTTATAGCTATTGACTTTCAGCTTGTTAAATCGGTTGTTTAGTTTTCTATTCTGGTTGAAGCCCCTCAGGAGACTGTGGAAAATAAAACAACAGAAACTCCTCCAGTGTAACTCCTACATTTGTTGTAGGGCAGTTATGGTTTTTCATTCCTACAACTCAACCTTTCCAGTCAACAACTTACGCCCTCATAGATTTATTCATTTACAGATCATTTACAAGACATAGTTAAACCTGGAGTTCGATTATTTACACCATCAATCGCCAATAAAAATAAAACTTTGACCTGTAGTGTCCTGTTTAAAATATGCGGAAAAACAGTTCATTTTTAGCTTCCATCTTGCATCTGGTAACACTGAAATACTTTGTATGATATTTTCAAAAATGCTCCTAATGCTGTAGATAATTAAGGGTTTTTTACACTTACTAAGGTATTTATCCAAACAAGCGCAGAGAGACACACAAAGGGACAGAAAATGGCCACAAAGAGAAACAAAGTGATTACAGGGAGCCACAAAACAACCAAAAGAAGCACACAAATACTAAAAAGAAAATAAAAATGTCCATAAGTGAATGTAGAATGACCAAAAAAGGCCACAAAGAGCCACAACATGACCAAAGAGGGAAGCAAAACTAATCTACAGACACAAAATTAAAGGCGTTTCTTTCAATCTGGGGGTCTTAGGCTACTCTTTTTTTTTTTTTTTTTTTTTTTACACGTTCAAAGTGGAAACTGATTTGCATTTCACACACGGACTGGATTATTTCATTTCTAGCGATGCATACATTTGTTGTGACAGTAAAGTGAAACGTTTGCTGAGAGGAATGTGAATCTGAACACATTTATCTTGGAGGAAGTGCCTGTCACCGGATGAGCACCCTTCCCTTCCTCCTCCTCGGCCGGGCTGGTGTGTCTTCCTTCCGGCTTGCCGAAGAAAGTTCAGGGAGGTTCAGCGGCAACTGGGCTTTTACATAATGGACAGCCAGGGAAGGAAAGTAGTGGTCTGTGACAATGGGACCGGGGTGAGTTCACGTCTTTGGCTTAACGCGTTGTCAATTTTGTGGCTTTGTTTAAACGGTGCCGTTTATGTCGAACGATTTGCTGAAACAGGAAGTGGAGCTGTCGGAATCCAAGCTAGCTAGCGTTAACTGGGTGGGTAGCTAGCCAGCCTGTTAGCCAGCTAATGTTCATTCATCCAGTCTCGACACGGAAATAGCATGAATAGTGGGTGTCATTGTCAGGATGAAAGCTGAATACACAGCTCTGGGTATATCTCTCACAGCTGCATACACCCCGAAATCAAGTAACAGCTCATTTGCTACCAGTGGTTATGAAGCTAAAGCAGCTAGCTAGCCTGCTGGCATTTAACAGCTGAATTTCTGCTCTATTCGGTCACTAATTTTAGTGGTTTGTTCAACAAACGACTCGGACTTTGCAGATTGATTGTTTCTGTTGTGCATTTGGTTTAATTACCAAGCACAGCTGCTAGATTTTTTGTTCTGATACCCACCGTCAGGTAGGTGTAGCCTTAGCTAGGCCGTGACAGGTGAATTGAGGAACCACCTCTAACTGCGCTTTCCTGTACAGCCGCATCTTCACGGAGGGAAATGTCACCCAACTTTTTTGGTAAAGTGTTTTGACCTTAGAAAGACCACAGAGGCTAACGAAGTCCATTGAAATTAGTTCTGTACTGAAATACAAATGTATGGTACTTGTATATCCATTTTCCGACTCTTTCTTGTTATACTTAATTACGTTTCAGAGTAAAATACTGTACTGTTTACTCCACTACATTTCTTCCAAGAGCCATAGTTACTATTCAGATGCGATTTTACATAAAAATAAATATAGTTAAATTCAAATTTTAATTATATAGTCCAATATCATAAACTGGTTTATAATAAACTTTATGAATTACATTATTCCAAGATTAAACTAGTGGTTCCCAACATTTTAGCCTTTTCACTCATCACAAAAAACAGTTTTGTACATTTCAAATGTCTGTGATTTGATAGCAGTTCCAGCAAAGAGACATTTTATCTCTAAATTTTACACATGGTTGCATTTAAATAAAGGAAAGAGGAAGCTTATGCATTATTTTAAATCAGAGAAAAGCAAAGATAAACAACAAAGATAAAGCAGATTTTGAGCAGCCCGATCCCTACATATGACAACACTGGACAACAACTAGCTAACTGTTTTTAAAGTAGATAAAACTAGCTCCACCTTGATCAACTCCATCAGTGAACCACTGCTGACACATTTATGCATCAGTAACAATCAGTGCATCAGTAACAATCTAATAATGTCATATTTGTTTTGTTTGTTTGTTCTTCTCTGTCCCAACCCAGTAAGCTGGTTTTTATCGTCCATCAGACTGGTAAATTTGTGGAATGTTTAAGCTGCTGTGTTTTTTTTTTTTAGATAAAATAAGAAGTTTTTACTGCGTTCAGCATATACAGTAACATACTTTACACTTTGCTGGTCTGTGTTTACGTTTAGGAATTAGTCATTGCACAGGTAATCGTGCCTCTGTTGGAGCATAGGGACTTCCTGTCTAAACTTTGTCAGCAGTTAAAGAGGATGTTGGCTCAGCATGTTACTGACTAATAAGGCTTTTTTTTTTTTTTTTTTTTTTTTTAAGATGTGAGTTTTTCAAGAGCATTGTATGAGGCCAGAAAAAAAAAACTGAACCTGTGTCAGGGTTGAGATGAGAAATCAAGAGGAAGTGAGAGCGTCTGAACAGCCGCCACATATGTCACCAACACATTTTCATAGTCCTGATGCGTGCTGTTTCTCATCATAGTCTGCTCTAAAATCTGACAGCTTAGCTTTGTTTTTTGAATGTGCAAGCACATGCAGCAGTAACACGAGACAAAGGACAATAGCATGGTTTGGTTAACTGGTAAATTTCACATTCCTCCTCTGAAATTCACCATAAACGGTGAGTTAGTTCTGTAAGATAATCAAGCAGCAGCTGTATTTTACAGCCCTGCCTCCTACAGATTCCTCTGTGGGGGCAGGGCTGTAGTGAGCTTTGTGCACTGATCTTAAAATTTCCCCATAATTAGTTAAACACTGCTTGGTGGATTGTCTTTGAATTAACTCATTGACACTGGCAGTGATTAAAATTAAAATTCTGAAAAATGAGATTGTTTTAGGTTGTGACACAAATAGTGCAAATGCAGAATCTAACCTGCAGCTACAAACACTAAACCACTCAGTGTATATTGTCTGTAATTTTGGTTATAGTGCGGCTTAGATGTTAGCTTTTCTTGTTCTTCCGGCTGCTTCATACAGTTCTTTAAGCTGAAATGTAGCTCTAACGCAGTGAACAATAACTGCTTTGACCTTCTTGGCTTTTATGTCCACACAGCACCAATAATTGTCTCTATAGATATATATTTGTTGAAACAAAATGTTTATGCAACGTTGATATTGTGACATTATTTTAAAACATTATTTTAAAACATTACATTATTTTAAAACACTAAAGGTTTTCTACCATTGTGCTGGAGGCTAGAGCAGGTATTAACTACAGATGTTCAATCACACATACATACACAAAGGTTCTGGCATTGACGCGTCGGTGGTTACATTTTTATCTCAGTCTAAATGCCAGTTCGGCCCACTGTTATCAGCAGGATGACAGTAATAGTGTATTGTTGTATTGCACAGTTTATCTCAGCATTATTTAAATGTATTTCTTAATCACTTCCTCTTTTGCTTTTCTTATCCCTCTCTGTTTAGTTTGTCAAGTGCGGCTATGCAGGCTCCAACTTCCCAGAGCACATCTTCCCTGCGCTTGTTGGGAGGCCCATCATTCGCTCGACAGCCAAAGTGGGAAACATTGAGATCAAGGTACAAGATGGTCCACTTGAATTTCCCAGAATGCTTGTTTCCAGGGTGAATATGGTCAGGATATCAGTGACAAGACAAATATAACAGAACACGGTCAGTTTCTAATGTAAGCACCACTTTAGGACTGATAACAGAATCAGTCTTATAACACATGTTCTACCAGCTTGTATTAGATGTCCTTTAAGTATAAGTAAGATCTTAGAGTATCCTCAGAGCATGCCTACACATATACAATCTTTGAATCAGTACAGTAATTTGGATAAAGGTCAGTTCAATAGGCAGTGGAGGTTTAAATGTCTGTCAGTTTCCCATTAATTTAGCGCGAAGCCTATCTCTACCTCTCCTCTGTTCTTTCCAATTTTTTTTGTTTATTCATATGTTTTGTATCTACCTTCCTCTTCCTCCATGTTTTGTTCCCCCTCGATGAAGTAGAATGCCCAGAAGATGGTAAGTTCAGGTTGGTGTGTGCCTCCTGTACTTGCCTGCTCTGGACAGTTGTGTCATGTTTTGATCTCAACTGAATTTTAAGCTCTCTTTCTTTATTTTAATGTTATTTTTGTCCTGTGTCTTTTTTTTAATTTTTCTTTCATCTTTTTTTTTTTTTTTTTTTTTTTTTTTTTACTCACACAATGACCCCATTCTTCAACATTCCAACAAGTTTGCTGATTGTAAGTGTTGTGTTCGAGTGCTGTTGGCCAAATGAGTGGCACTGAGTCAGATAGATACACAGCACCTTACGTTAATGCACTCCTTTCTCCAGGCTAAAAGTGTTGCAGAAATGGCTGTGATGAATCATAGGCCAGCTGTTATCGATGGAGTGCTAAAAGAGATTTTGGACCAGTTCCATTTTCAGAGTCTCTGATCTGCTGGTGCATCCTGTCAGCTAAGCCCCCCACCCCCCGCCCGCCCCGCCCCCACTTCTTCCCCAACTCCCCCAAACTCCCACAATCCTGCTGCTATTTAAGGACTGAAATAATCACAACAGTTTTCAGCTAAAAAGAACTTAAAATGTCAACTGGGGTGAGATAGCTTGGTGCCAAATGTTAAATGGTCTATATCTGTGTGCATCACAGATCTGTTTTCTTTATCATTATGAAACAAATTGCATATTTCATTTATGTAATGCTCTTTTAAGATTATTTTTCTTCACTAATCTGCAAGTGTTTCACCTTTTACAAGTGCAGAGGAAGTGTTCACACTCAAGGATGCATGGCAGGCAGCTAAAATCTGGAGACAGAAGCACATCTGTTTTTCCTTTTTACTTTTTTGTTTTTATTGAGACCACATGGAGGCAATGCCTGTGACTGGTACTTTGTTAATGTTAAAGCCCACAGGATGAACCCATAAAATGGCTGCCTTCAGTAGGCTTTTGATGTCTCCAAGTGGAACGTGAGATGCTTCACTGTGTGGCTAACAGTGAGCTCTAACCCAGCGATTGTTTACATTGCCAGGCTGCCTTGCATGCAGCTAGTTGAATGGTGCTACAACAAGTGGTTTACTGTAGCTAGAGGGAAGTGTTTCCAGGTGTAGATGCATGGAAAGCGATGCCTTGTTATGCATGCTGGGTAACTGAGTGAAGAGCTACATGAATTAATCTGGCACATGACTCGTTCTAAGGCGAGTGAAAACTGGTTGATCAGTTTCTCTGACTTCAGCTGACCAGCAGGCTCAGGGGGCAAGTTGAAATGACTGATTTTGTTGCCCAAACATGCACTAATCCCCACGGCAAGTGACACTGAATGATCCAAACTTCTAAATATTTATCTGTGTCACTCCAGGACCTGATGGTGGGGGACGAAGCCAGCGAGCTGCGCTCCATGCTGGAGGTCAACTACCCCATGGAGAACGGCATCGTCAGGAACTGGGATGACATGAAGCACCTGTGGGACTACACCTTCGGCCCAGAGAAGCTCAACATCGACTCACGCAACTGCAAGATCCTGCTGACCGAGCCCCCCATGAACCCCACCAAGAACCGCGAAAAAATCATCGAGGTATGTTGAAATTTATGTGTTTGTGTTTAGTGTAGCTGTGTCAGGGCAAACAAAAAGGAGGAAATTGGCTAGTCTGTCTACTTTGTGTCATTGATTTGATCAGCGGAATGCTCATTAAATCTGTATCCACTTAGTCAAAGCATCGATATTACTGGTTGTTTAACACCCACTGTCAGGTCTTTCTTACCCGTCACTATATTTGTTATAAAGGTCCACTATAGGTCTACGGTGTCTATAACTTACAGGGTCTTGCTGCTTCTTGAGCAGTGATTAATGTGTGTGATTAATATCTCCTTAATAGAACCATACAGCTTCAGAACTGTTGAATGACGTACATTAGAAGAAACGGCCGTCAGCTGTAGAGACGTTAACTTTTTGTCAAAAAACTGTATTGACATTTTCTTAGAATCAGCATGAAACAGACAAGAAAAATACAGGAAATGTTTTTTAAGGCATTACAGAAGTGCCACTGATGCTAATCCTCTGTATGATTTCATCATGTGTTAGTTTTGCATTGTGCACATATACTGTACATAATTGTTTTCATTGATAAACAAACGATTATTCTTACTGATGTTTACTGGCCTCCCCTGTAGGTGATGTTTGAGACCTATCAGTTTGCAGGAGTCTACATTGCTATTCAAGCTGTTCTGACGCTGTATGCTCAAGGTAAGAAGACATGCTAACGCTGCACAGAAATTACACATTTACATTTTTCTATTGAATACTATATTTTCCTCATCACCTACATTTTGTGGGTGTTTCTAAATTTCACCAAAACCTTTTACTCAATGATTAGATTTGATTGATACCCCTGATGTTACAACGCCCAGATACCTGGCTATTAGTATTTGCTTTTTTGGTTCAGTTGTCAATCCACACAACCAAACAGAAGACTGTTCATTTTAATTGTGTAAATATTCTTGTGTGACAGTATTTAACTACCACACCTTTGTCAAATAGGTTGTTAAAAGATTTGTTTTGTGTTTCTACTTCGATACCAGATAGGATATTCTTTGTGCCAGAAAGTCTGGAGAGCCAGGAAGTCTAGACAGTAGTCACATGAGCGTCACCTCACAGTGTCCCCCTAACAGACACCATGTCCTGACTTTACCTGAAGTGTTTTGATGTGTTAAACTCCACCTGTGTGGTGCTTGAGGCAGGATCAGATGAACTCTGAATCTATGTGCACCCACAATTAGACTTGCATTATGAATAAACATCCCCTGCATGAGGTCTGTGTACTGCCCAACCATTTTGTCTCTGACTTTATTACCAACGAGCAATTATGAGCAGTTATAGCATAAGATGTGTTACCTTTCCAGGGTGGGCAAACAATGAGCAGCCCAGAACTCACACTGGATAAACCTCAGATAAAAACAAGGATTATTAACTCTAGTGTGTGCGTTCGTGTGTGTGTGTCTGTGTGTGTCTCTGTGTGTGTTAGGTCTTCTGACTGGCGTGGTGGTGGACTCAGGTGATGGTGTGACACACATCTGTCCAGTGTACGAGGGATTCAGCCTGCCCCACCTCACGAGACGCCTGGACATTGCAGGCAGGGACATCACCCGCTACCTCATCAAGGTATCCAGTCTCTTTGTGACACTGGGTAAAGAACACAACAAACAATAGTGGTGCAAACAAGGTAGATATTGAACAGAGTGTTGTTGGATTGATTTTTAAAAGTCAGCACCATCACAGTGCACTACAGGGCCATTATCTGCTCCCAACATAAGGTGTTAACATTTTCATGCATTTTAGTGTAAATAAAATATGTTGAAGTCCTTTAATAAGTTATAATCATAAATCACCGCCACTAGTTCTTGTTTAAATAAACATATCATGGGATCTCAATAGGTAGCTTAAAAGAATAATACTTTCTGACCGTCCTCACCTTCTTACTCCTTGTTCTTTTCTGTTTCCCTGTCCTGTTTGTCTCTCATTGGGTGCAGTTGTTGTTGTTGAGGGGCTATGCCTTCAACCACTCTGCAGACTTTGAGACTGTGCGCATGATGAAGGAGAAGCTGTGCTATGTGGGCTACAACATCGAGCAGGAGCAGAAGCTGGCGCTGGAGACCACCGTGCTGGTGGAATCCTACACGGTAGATACTCACGTTTTAAATCATGTAATGAAATACTGATAAGTCTACTTAGGGTTATAAACACCTGCAGAGGAAGTTTAGGATGTGGTCCTCACAGACCTGGTACACTGCTGCTCAGCTTTTTATATTACCTGGTGTTTGAGGTTGTCCTTTCACCAGGTGTGCAGACACAGTAGTCTGTGTGAAACCAGATTTAAAAATTAGTCGCTGCCCTTACATGGAGATTGTGTGCATTATGCACTCGTTTGGCATTAAATATGGAGGAAATATAATCACATAAAGAGAAAAATGAGTTAAATCAGAGACATAAGATCAAGAGAAGCAGTCAGGACACAGTGAGACTGAATATGAAGACAAATAAGGTTTTTGTTTTCCTGACGTGAAATAGCTGCTAAAAAAAAAGGGGTCATACGTATTTTGTGAGACATGTTAAGCAGCTGTTTTTCAGGTTGGCCGTTATAACTTAGTCACACAACACATTTCCAGCCCTCAGGGATTCTCCGTTTTGTTTTGTTTACTTTTTTTAAAATGTAAAATTAGTTCTTTTTATGTATGCCACATGCACACAAGTTTCACATTTCTTCTTAAAATAGCATCATTGTATAAAAAAAACCCTCCCAAAGGGTTGATTACTACAAAAGTGGGAGTATTTTGAAGTAATCAAAACTAATGGGGTAACTTAATCTGTTTCGGTACTGAGCTAAGTAGACTACCACATGCCCGTCGTTGGCTCTGTTGGCTGCTTTAGGACGGGACAGTGCTGCTGACTAACTGTTTTCTCTGGGACTCAGACATATGGGGGTGCAGTGCTCCTCCACCAGGCTTGCTTTTCTTTCCAAGGCCTTTTCCCTGCAGAGGGAACCACAGAATCTAAACGCAGGACCTGAAGTCTGTGTTCCTGCATGCCTTACCGAGCACACGTTGTGTCTCAGAGCTCACTGTGACCATGTGTGTTTGGGTTAGTGTAGGCGAGTGTGTGCGTGTAGGCGTGTGAACATGTATGTGTAAGTATCATTTTGTGTGCATGAGTGTGCCGAAAAACAAGGAGGGCAATGTAACTGTGGCCGAAGGGCCCTGAACTGCACGTTACATCATATCCTGTGCAGCCACATTGCGGCTGAGACTGGGCTCAGCTTCCTCCCACTACCCTCAGCTGAATGAAGCCCTTTTATAGTCGCACACATTCACTCTACTCTACTCAGTTTGGAGCCTGCACTCTCTGTGCTTTAACATGCTACGCATTATCGTCAAAGTCTAGGAACATTTTGTTTTCAAACTGCTGCAAACACATACATTTTTCTTTAAAAGGGTATGTTGAGAACTTAGGACTTCTTTCATACATCTCAAGCACAGAGTATCCTTCTTGATTCTCACAGTCGAGATTTACAGCCTTTAGCACTCTCTGTTGAGTCATGCATTAAATCCTACCTCTTCAGTGGTGTCATGCTTTCTTTTTTCCTTTCTCTTTTCATCTCATCCCTCCCACACATCTCCAGCTGCCAGATGGTCGTGTGATCAAGGTGGGAGGAGAGCGGTTTGAGGCCCCTGAGGCTTTATTCCAGCCCCACCTCATCAACGTGGAGGGCGTCGGCGTGGCCGAGCTCCTCTTCAACACCATCCAGGCGGCCGACATAGACACCAGGTGAGGCGTCAATAAAGATAGGCAGATACACTAGAATATACTTGCAGATTTCCCACTGAAGCAATGGAGGGTTTTAGCTATCAAGCTAAATGTTTCTCGCACACCAGAGTTCTTTATGGAAAGTATTATCTTGGGTATGTAAAAGAGTGGAAAAATCGACAAAAAAGTCTGCTTGGAAACCTAATAACTTATTATTTATTCATACTCAATGGAGCTGAATGATCCATTTGGTAGTATTCACCTCACACCACTGAGGGACTTAGACCTGCCATGAATCTACAACAATTGTAGACTTAACTAGGAACATTACTTATATTATTTTAATACACTTCTCTTCCTGTCTGCATGTTTCTGGGTCTCTTCTTGCTCTCACCCTCTTTCTACCTTCCCGTCATCAGGCCTGAGTTCTACAAACACATCGTGTTATCAGGAGGATCCACCATGTACCCGGGTCTGCCGTCTCGGCTTGAGAGGGAACTGAAGCAGCTGTACCTGGAGCGTGTGCTCAAAGGAGATGTGGACAAGCTTTCGGTGAGAAACTGACCGTTTACGCCTCTTCTGTAATTATACTGTTGACTGTGTGCAGAATGACTGAGACTTTGAACACGTCTTACAACGTTAATTTAGCCTAATCTTAGAAAAAGAAAAAAACCTGCTGTCGTTACAGGAGCTGATGGGACTTACTGGTACATTCAGATGAGTCTGGCTTTGCTGCACCAGGTTTCTCACTCAGTTGGTGTGAATTTTAATATTTCCAGCTGATTCTTAGAGTTTGTTTAAGTAGGCCTGGGTGGAGTTTTCCACATGTGACAGAGCAGTAAAGTACCAGAAATGCAGAAGAACCACAGGGAACGTATTGGAGTTAGTTCGGTGAGAAAAATGCGATTGACACCTCACAGTGTCTTCTTTGTCCTAATGAGGACGTCCCACACATTTCACAGTAGAGTTCACAGCAGAATAAATGAGAAACCTTTTTATTTGTGCAGCTGCTATCTGAACACATTTGCAAGGTTTAGGAGCAAAGTTTACGATTATGTGATTTCTCAGTCTGGTGCATTGTACGTAAATGACCACCAGGTGGTGCCAGAGGCTAACAGATGTTTATTTAACTTAATCAGAACGTAGCTCTTTAATCACAACATATTGGGGATTCACTCCCCAATGATAAATATTTGTTCTGGAAAAATATCACTTCATTACATTTCCTTGTCAGTGTCCCAAAGACACAGAACTGTTTTGTAAACAAAGGTCTACAGATGACTCATAAGTTTAATAGCAAGTCATTATGTGCTTTACTTTTCTGCCCACAATTGCAGCCAGCCTCGCGTTTCTCAAACTGTTTATCTCATTCTGTAATGGTGGTGTGCTTTTTGTTTTTTCACAGAACTTTCATGAAAAGTAACGATTGTAACAAGACATCTGTCTTCATAGAAACCGCCCCACAGACCCAGAATCATATTCATACTGAGTACCCAGCTCATGTACACTCGAAATATGGCCGTTTAGTTGTAGTTTAGTGTTTCATGGAGAGCAGGCGCTGTGGTCAGCTTTAGTTCATGTTTATTACAAAGGATTACAACACTAACGAGGTTTAACAGTGTGGAAAAGAAGCAGCAAAATGCCATTAAAGAACATTTAAAACTTCTCAGTTCATTCCTGCAGCGTATTCCACTTATCCTGTTCCTTATGCTCCGTCTGATCTTCCAGACACTCAACATGGCTAAATACGCCACCTCAATTTGCAGCTTGCACCTTTAGCTGTTTGTTTGTTGCTGCAGCTATGTTTAGACAGCTAGCCACGTGAGCAACAAACAGAAGCTGCGTCTTTTGCCCTATTTGGTGAAAATATGAGTGTTTGGACGTACTGAGCGCACAGACCGAGAAGAGAAGTGGATTATGTGGCAAGAGCGGTTTGAGAAGTTCGAATTGGTGTGTTTGTCCGTCTTAAAAAGTTGGAGTAAGTTGCATCTGAAATGAGGTGAAGCTGAACACAGCTGTCATGAAGCCACTTTTCAAGCAGATGCCTCTGGATCAAACATTAATGTAGTCCCAACCAAAGCCGTGCAAAAAAAAAAACAACTGACTAGAAAAACATTAAGATCTATATCGTATCTGAACTGGGAAAACCGAAACAATGGGGCACTTGGAGCAGCACTGTGAACAAAGCCTGAGTCACAGGTCTTTTCTTTGTTACACAGGATCTTCTTATGTGTCTCTTTGTCCCCTTGTCTTGTAGAAATTTAAGATCCGGATCGAGGATCCTCCCAGGCGAAAGCACATGGTGTTCCTGGGTGGAGCCGTGCTCGCCGACATCATGAAGGACAAGGACAACTTCTGGCTGACCCGGGAGGAGTACCAGGAGAAGGGAGTGCGCGTGCTGGAAAAGCTCGGAGTCACCGTCAGATAAAGCACTGAACGGACAGACAGACCGCGCGCACGCAGACACACACACACAAACACATGTACACACACACACACACACACACGTACACATGCACACAATTTACCCCTTCGCCCCCATCGCAGAGTATATATCTATTTATCCCTCTTCTTCTCTCTTTCGGCTCTTGATACTCCTCAAACATCAGAGGGAATCGAGCCGTCACCTCCGCGCTCTCCTCCTCTCTCCTCTCTGCCTCTCTTCTCTCCTGGTTTGGGTTTGGCTCACACCGTTCCTCGCAAAGTCCTGATTTCCCCTGAAACCCCTTTCTTTAGGAATAGAAGGGTTAATGTTGCCCTGCTGGTTTATTCTGGAGCCTGATTCTCATTGAGCACTGGTGGAGAAGGTTAAAACCAGTGTGGGATTTGTTAACGCTGCCTGTTTACCTGCAGATACGTTTGACGTGAATTCAGTTTGACAGGTAAAGCCGCCAGCCTCCGCAGTGAAAGTCTCAGAAAGTTTAGTTTCCTTCCTTCATTAAACTTCCGGAGGGGATAAATCTCTGCAGAGTTTTAGAGCAACTCGTAAGCGTCTGTAATATCACAATCAGGGTCCACCACAAACAGCCACGGGCCGCTTTCAGCATCTGTTCCAGGTGAGCGAGAACTGATCACAGTTTTATGTTGGTTTTTATAAATGATATCATGACTTTTCTTTTCTGGGAGAGGGATTACTATTTCTGCTTTTTCTTTTTTTCTTGGATGTATGAGCTCATTTATATCTTTAAATTTGATTTTTTTTTTTTTTCCTCCATTGACTTTTTCTTATGTTGCTGTGCACTACTACCATTGTAAATGGAGTGTATAGTGGTAACAGAAGTTCCTCCATGTTTTTATGAAGAATTGATGGTTGATTTATAAAGGGACAAATACGCAAAGTAGAGCCCCTGAGCTTGACATCGGTTATGTGACGGTACTTCTGGGTTTGTGGGTGGTGAGACAGTGATGGGACGTTGGAGGGGGGGTGGTGTCATTATTTGTTCCTCATCAGCCAGCCTCGCCTCTGCCTCAGCTCTGGGTGTAAATCTTAAGATGAATGAACGGGTGTGAGCAGTTGTAGCAATATGAGACTGTGACCATGCTACAGTACCTCACCTGTCGTGTTCCTTCAGATCCACCAAAGCATGGAGGCAGTCGCAGGCTGGCGATGAGATTTGAATCTGGGCACAGAGCCCCAGAGAACTGGGAAAATGAAACGTTTTTTTTTTTTTTTTGTTCTTTTGAAGTTGAAACGCTGTTGAGACCACATTTACGTTCTCCAGTCTTTCACTCCCAACGGTCGACTTGATGATTACTGGAGGCACTTCTTTTTTTGAGTATGATAAATGTGTAATTTCTTTTCCGCTTTCCATGAACGTCTATCCAGTGCCAAGTGCAGTTAATGTTAACTGGATCTCTCATGTTTTAATGTCTTTCTTTTTGCCACTGTTTTTGTTTTTATTTTCCTGTGTTGTTCATAGCATAACTGCCTAACGCTGATTTAAATAAAGAAAAGTGATTTATAAGGATTGTTGTGTGAGGTTTTTTTTTTTTTTTGGACACAAAGCAGGTTTTACTCAGTCACTGAATAACCCAGAGTAAAATCTGTATCCTGAACGTCAAGTCATATCAAAAGACTCAATGTAGGTTTTACTCAGGTAATTTTAGTCAACCTGACCTCAATTCCGCTACAGTTCATAGTTTACACTGGTGTTTGTTCTTTTAAAAATTTAAAACGTGAGTTTGGAATGTGTGTTTCCCCCTGAAAAGTCTGTGTACACGCCGTATGAATACAACTGATTCAGTTCTTACATTTATTTATTATCACACAGATGGGCCTCGTCACCCGGTCACCATCGCCAATCAAACAGAAATTAAGCATCAAAGCTCGTTCCTGGCCTTCACAAAACAATCGCAACTCAGGTCCACTCACAAGCTTTTTCCAGAGCTTTCACCTACACCACTTGGTCTTCATCAGAGGATGGAGTTTTTAATCTACAGCACCTTAAGGACTTTTCATCCATTTTGCCCTAAAAAAAAAAAGTGTCAAGAGTTCATTTCTGAAATATTTTGACAAAACAACCCTGAGCAAACTCTTCCTGCTGCTGAAGACCATGTGACCTGGGTGAGAGCCCCAGAGAAAGCTCATTGGTGGATCTAAGAAAGAAAGATAGGATTGTCTTGTCAGTCAGAGGTTCTGAAATACAAAATGTCATGCAGAGCTTGTAATTACACGTTGCACCTGTTGACACGCAGCCAGTCAACCTGACAGTGTGAGTCATTTGTGGTCTGAGAGGATCAAATTAACAAAAAGGAAAAGATCACTGATAAACATCTGCAAAATCACACACCCTGATTTCCAAATCATCTCATCGGCCCGCTGCCGAATCTGCTCTGTGCTCCGAGTACCAGTTTCATGTTGGAGCAGATCTTTAAAAACAGAGATATTTCCTGCTCATCTTTAAGTCCGACTGGCTGTTATCCATCAAACATAACACAGCCCTGTTTTAATTTACCTCATGCTAGTGGCCTCAGAGGCTGAGAGCTGCACCACAGTACTGAAGTATGTGTGCAGCCGCATATTTCTGCACAGCTCTGCAATGTGGAAAAACGACTTTGTTACTGTCGTCAGCAGAGAAAATAATGCATGTTGTTCCTATGTGCTTCTGTTTTGATGAAGCCAGGGTTTCATGTGAATACAGGTGTTTCTCTGGAGATCTTGACATCAATCTGGAGAAATTTGCCATTTCAAAGATAAACCAGCAGCAGTTTCATGTAGCTCGCTGTTTCACTGCAGCAGTATCACATATCTTATTTATTAATCTGCCAGTTATGTTCTTGATTAATTGATTGAATGATTTGGTCCTTGAGCTCAATTCGACATCATGAAACGTCTCTTTTTGTCCGACCAACAGTTCAAAGTCCAAAGCTGCTCAATTCACAGTTATGTGTAAGACAAGGAACAGCAGCAAATTCTCACATTTGAGAAACTGGAACCATCCAATGTTTGACATTTAATTCCTGAAATCAATAACTGATAATCAAAATAGTAGCTGATTAAATTTCTGTCTCTGTTAGTGAGTTCATTGACTTCAGTCTTTTGCAAAGAGCTGGAACTGAATTAGATGTGTAGACAGATGCACATCCCCACCGGGGGAGAGGGTGGAGGTACTAAGGTGAACTGAGGCTCAGCCACAGAGGAGGAGGAGGAAGAGGAGGAGGAGGAGGAGAGCTCTGCTCAGAGCCGAAGGAGGAAGAGGAAATGGAACAGTGGCAGAGGACTGGCGCCACCAGAGGAAGAGGCTCTCTTTCCGTGCCTGAAATAAAGATCTCAGCCAGACTCTTCCGGCCCTGTTCCATTTTAATCCCTCGACTCTTCACCACTTCCCTCTTAACCCTGAACTGTTACCTCTGATGCTACATTTGAAGTTTCCTCCCTACTGGAGCCCGAACAGAGGCAACGCCGGCTTCAACAGAGCTGGGAACTAAAGACATTTAGTCAAGTACTGTGTGGGGGACTGGTACTGTCGCTGATCATGTCCACGTTATCTCTGCTGCATTTACTTTTACTTCACTTATTTATCTGGCAGCTGCAGTTGATGGTGACTCTGTAGATTCATGATGATAAAAGTTAGATACATTTAAAAATATAAACTTTTCTCAAACAAATTTTCATAAACTCTGTGAACTCTTAGTCAGGAATGAGCTTTGATTCTCAGCTTTTAAGCCAAAATGCTCAGACTGGAATTCGGACATTAAAATGTCCATGACAACTGGACAAATGCCACCTGCTGATGAAGATCCCAGACACTGTAGATCCTCTACTGTTCGCATATAGGCCCAAAAGGTCAGTGGATGATGCAGTCGCCATGGCCCTCCACCACGTTCTACAACACCTGGACAGCAGCAGAGCATATGTCAGCATGCTCTTCCTGGATTATGGCTCTGCCTTTAACACGATCAGGCCAGGAAAGCTGACAGTGAAGCTGACTGACCTCGTAGTCCTGCCTACCACCTGCAACTGGATTCTGGACTTCCTGATTGACAGACCACAGGTCTGCACTCACTGTCAGCATGGGGTCACCGCAGGGCTGCTGCCTCAGCCCTAAACTCTTCACCATGTACACTCATGACTGCGTCTCCACCCAGGAAAATACCACCATCATCACCACCATCAGTCAGGGTACAGGGCCTCAGTCAATGACATCACTATGGGGAAGAGAACGCCCTCATTCTCAATGTGGAGAAGATGACGGAGCTCACTGAGGGCAGTGAGGGACTGAGGTAGAGAGGACTGAGAGCCACAGGTTCCTGGGCCTCCACGTCACATCCAACCTGAGCTGGTCAGAAAACACCGGCTCAGAAAAGACTATACTTCACTTCAAACACAAACACACACCATGCAACCTGAGACCCTGCAGAGCAGACAGCATAAAAACTCACACAAGAAGATTCCACAGCAGCTTCTTTCCTGCCACAGTCAGGCTGATGTTCACACCAACTACCTCACTGAGCTTTCTCTATTCCCTCCATGTGAAATATTCAGCCTCATGTGCAATAATCTGAAGAACCGTGTGGTTCATGTGCAGTAACCTAAAGTGTCTATCCGTGTGCAATACGTAACCTACGTGCAATAAGTACAGGCATCACTGTGTAAATAGAGTGCATTTTTGGTTTATTTTATTTTATAATGTGTACTTTTTCCATTTTCTACAGTATTTATTGAAGTTTTGTCTCCTGAGAAACGCACAAGAATTCCCCAATGTGCCCAGACTGACTGTTTGTGTACAAATGGCAAATGAAGATCTTGATTCTTGAAGATCATGTGATCTGATCAAAAGCTCCACAAAGAGCTACTGAATAGACTTTGTGGTGAGACTGTTCTCTCAATTACTGAAAGAGTTTTAGAGAGGAGCATGTTTCAGATGAAAGATCTTCTCCATCTACAATTTGTTTTTGTTTTTTTATTTAACTTTTACATTTAGTCCTGATAAATTACCACGACACCTTAATGCATCAGTGATTTAACACTATCAGTACAAGTCAGGACTTTACTTGCACTTCTGTGCTTCTCTGACCTGGTATTACTTGCACAAAGGTTTTTGCACAAACATTTACCTGCTTAAACATTTTCCACAGGGTGGGAGTAGAGAGGTGTATTCCTCAGAAGTCTCACGTAGCTTATCAGGTGCAGGGTTTGAACTCAGACAATCCTTAATGAAGTATGCAGAAACAATTATCTGCTTTCTTGAGAAATGTGATGCTACAGGCACGCAACGATGGCTTGTTGCACAAGGAACACACAGTAGATCTACAACAAAATCTAAGTCATAAGGAGGAAAATCCTGCCCATCTTTGGACATGAGACCACAGCTCTGGTGTGGGACAAGCCACCCATTCCTGTAAACTACACTGGGAAGTGAGCGCCGGTGCTCTGTGCACCCAGAGAGGGGCCACGCTGACCCCATTACACAAGCAGATATCTTAAATGTTTGCACATGTGGACTGTGATGCTGTTTGCAGCCGTTGAGCTGCTTAGCAGGCCCCCAAAAGCCCTCAGGGACCTTCTTTTTCTTCTCTTTTCTCTCTCTCCCTCCCCCTCCCCGCTCTCGCGCTCCATCATTATCGCCCACATGCTTTTCCAGAGACATCCTGAATGAAACAGCTCGACGTCCTCGATGGCTATCACATGTTCGTGCTGAGGAGGGAGGCAGCCGGGGAAAGACATCTTGAAGAGAATGAAATGGGGTGTACTGGGGCTGAGGTTTTTTTCTTTCTTTGTGCTTTCTTTCATTAAATACTTTACAGAGACTTTTGTGCAGCAAACTGTGGAAGTTATTAAAGCATAATGAGAAACTTCAGGCTTTGACTGGCATTTTTTTGTCCTCTGGATTTCCGCACGAAATCATGGGTGGCATCCTCTCTCCCTAGCACTTTTACTTCTCTCTTTTTCAAAAAACAGTTTAGGTACTTTATGTGTTGCTTAAAACTATTTGTTGTCCTTTTCGAATAAGCCATTTTAGATACTGAATGAGGAACTTAAAGTAAAAAACTAATTTTCCCCCCGAAACACAGTTCATTTAAAACAACCATCTTCGTAGATTTGCTTTTCTGCAGGACGTTTGCGTTTTAGCCACATGAAAATGTGAAATTTGGATGAATTTTGAACAGACATTCATGTTCCCCAGAGGAAAAATCCCACTGACTTTGCCACCAGCAGGTCAGCATTTGACTTTGTCCAATAATTCTGTTTCACAGAGGGGGCTGCTGTGAGTGCAGACTGTAGTTTCTTATGATCCACTACATTTTTAATATCACGTTTTAATAGTTAGTGTGCATTTATCCTTAGATGCATTTTGTTCCATTAATGATAGTGTAAGATGAGATTTATTTTGTGAGCTTAAATTTTTTCTCAGGTTTATTGTTGGTCTTTATTAATGTCGGATCATTTGGCGGAGTGATAAGGAGATGTGTGATGTGCCACATCACTTGGCAAAGTTTTTCTTTGCCATGTTGCTGTAGGGTCATTAAAAAAGGTGGATCTAGACAAGGCGATGTCCCCGTGCTTTTACTGCACCCACAGAAAAGTCTCTGGTTAGTCGGACAAGAGATAACTTTGGCTAAGGGTACCAACTCTAACCCTTACACTAAAATAAGGGGATAAACAATAATGCATGTAGGAGAAGATCTGTGGTTTGTTACAGGAGAAAAACACTCAGGCCTTCCTTGTTTTACAGTAGATATTAATGGGGAAAACACCTTCAATCCAAGAGTAAAATTAAGCAGCAGACTCGGGTGTGGTTTCACTGTTTTCTCTCATTTTATTGGAGGCGGAAGGTAAAACACACATTTCACTTTAGTTATCTCACAGACCTGGCCACCCTTCAGTATCTACAAAGTACTTCCTGTTCCTTCTCGAAAGCAAGAGCTACATCCATCGTACATGTTAGAAACAGTTATTTTAAAAAAACAAAATAGAAATAAAAATGTACAACATACACTTGATATATATAATATAATTTTTGCTCTTTTTTTACAGAGGTAAAAATACTAAGCGTAAAAAAATGGGTCTAATTCATTACAGGGAGTCGTTTCTTTAATTTTTCGATTTAAATACACAAGGAGATAAAGAGGATGCGTTCAGGCACTTGTAAATGGCTCTAACATATGAGAACACACTCAAACACCAGACGAGACAGAGAAAAAAGATTAAACGCCTACATGCACACACACACAAACACACACACAGGCTTTCCAATCTGATTGGCCCCGTCCCTGATACATCACATCATCGAAGGATCTGATTATACTGGATACAGGTGTTAGTATGTGATAGCATATTCAGCTGATCCCACATAGCTTTGGATCAAGGAGCAGGAGAGGGGAAAGGGATGTGGCATAAACACATACACACCAAGGACATACAAACTGGTACACAGGACAGGATGTATGAAACAGACACAACCAGGGAAGGAAATAGGACATCCTCAGGCATTCTGTATTTCAACTACAGTAAGTGACATTTCCTTGGCAAAACAATCAGGGATGGATGTTTGCTTCCAGGATTTCAGCGTTTTTTTTGGAGTCCCGTTTTTTTCCAAAGGGGACCCTACCGACGTCCTGCTTCTTTTTTTTTTTAATATTTATTTTATTTTATTTTTTATTTTCAAAAAGCTTATTGTGTTCCTGCTGACATCCCCAATGCTGCCATCAACCAGGCTTAGATGAACCATAAAGCACCCCAGTGGCTGTCAGTGTAGTGTTGTGCTGTCAGTGTGAGGGTGTGATTGGCCGGCTGCGGTGTCACTCATACAGCAGGTGACACAGGTAGGACAGCCTTTTTTTCTTTCCCTCTCCCATGCCTGTGTTTGTACATCGACACACCTGCTATAACCCTGAATGAACAGACTGTTGAATTGTCTCATTCTTAATTCATTCAAGCTGTTGTAAAACATATGACATTACTCTTTGTGGGTATGATGATGTACTAAATCTGGCATGGGAGGAAAAAAAACCCTGTAGGACTGAGAAGAATAGTGCGCGCCAGTCACATGTAACTGTGGTTTCACCAAGTTATTTCTCATGTTTATCTCTCATTTACAATAAAATATTTAGGCCTTAAAGGAGTTAGCACAGAGGCTGGAAACGGGAAAACAGCGACTGGCTCTGTCCCAAAGAAAAAACAAACAAACAAACAAACAAAAACACCTCTGAGGCTCATTAACGCGGCACATCTCATTTGGAAGATGTCTAACCAGTAGCTGTGCCTGGCCAAGAAGTTGTCCAACACTTATTCGCTTGTAAAACCAGAACTTGTAATTTCTGTGTGGATTAAACATGCAAGATATAATGGGTTAATTAGTGAGGTTTACAGAGCCAGGCTAGCTGTTTCCCCCTGTTTTCAGTGTTTATGCTAAGCTAGGCTACCCACCTCATGGCTCTAGGTTAGCTTCTCAGTTAATGACATGAGTGGTATCAATCATCTCATCTAACTCTCAGCAAGAAGTGACTATTTACCTTTACTAAATGAGAAATAAGACTTGCCGCATATATGTAGTGACACTGTACATGTCAAAGTTCATTCATCTTTATATTATATATATATATATAATATATATTTTTGCAAAATACAGCAACAAAAAAGTGATGATCTCAAACAAAAGTCCAGTTTTCTGTAGAAAAGTACCGTTATTTGTTTTCAAACCTCAGGGCTTTTTGGAGCTGATTGGATATTTTAATTAGATTTGAACACATTTCTTGGCTGATTTCATTCACTGAACCATCAGTTTGGACTTTGCTGTTCCATATATGTGACTGGTGGGCTCTATTGGAAGGCTGGGGTTAAATAGGGGAGCTGATTGTACAACGCAGGCAAACTAGAGTCCTTAGTTTACACACTTAACAAGAACCATTTTAAGAGTTCCTTTTCATTACAAAAATAGTTGAAACCATGTTTCCAAGAGTATATGGTGAGGCTGATGGCTTGGAGCCATAATGCTCACGCTTTTCATTATAGCAGACATCTTCAGAGGGGTGAAGTTTGGAGCCAGACTCCAAATTTTAAGGCATAACAGGCACCAATTTTAACGGTATCTTCGAATGACTTTTCAGTCCTTGATGGGACACGGACTGTTGGCTGGGGTTCTGTAAAGAACGAGGAAATCAGAGCGTTAAAATATCACTCCGCTTCAAGTGTATGTTAAGTAAAATGAGCCAAAAAAAAAAAGAAGACTGGAATTCTAAGACTGGATAGGGTTCCTGGTTTAGGTGATAGTTTAGGCACTGTTTGAAATAACGTGAAAGGAGCAGGGAGATGGATGCTTGAGTATTGTAGCATGACTTGAGGCACCGTCTTTTTTAGTGAGTAAATCACAACCCAGCACCCTTTTGCTGGTAGATCAATTCAGTGAGAAAATAAATAGGATAAAAACAAGAATCTTTGGGATATTAGAATAAGATTAAGAAGAGTACCACGTTTGTCTCAGTGAACAAAGAAGATGTCGATGGTGGAGAGCTATGTAGACTATATACATGAGCTTTACTATAAGCTGCAGTACTTACAACAAAAGGCCTCGGCACACACTGTAAGCATGCACATACACCGTCCACACATGCATACATACACACACAGCCCACGCGCACGCACACACACACACACACACACACAAAGAGGTGTAGTGTCTGATTTCTCTTGTAGCTGGAGTCGAGCTGAGCGGGCCTGATATTGGAATAGAATATAAACAAAATGGCCACGCATACATCAAAGGAGAGAAAAAAATAGAACAAAGAAACAATTCAAGTTCTTTGACGCCGAGTCAGTGTACAAAGTATAAAGTACCTGCATATGTGATACATGACATATAGGTCAGCTATAAAAAAACAAAGGCCCCCTGAAAAAGAGTGAACTCTCACTAGAAACAGAGCATGAAATGGCCATGTGAAGAGGTGAGAGAACTGTCTGCCGTAAGGGGGAGCTTATTTTCCCAGGCCGTTCAGAAAATGCACCAACTGTTTTTTTTTTTTGGCTTATTTCAGTGTCTGGAATTTGTAGAGAAACCCAGAGAAACCAAGGCAAGAGAGCAAGCAGCCATGACCACTTGTCCTCTCTGTGTATTTCCCCATCCTTCCCTTTCCCTGTGCTTGCGTTGGGTTTAGGTTTTTGTTGTTTCCTCTGAGAGGTTTCCAAGCACGGCGGCTCAGCTCATGGCCTTGTGTCGGCCTCCGCAGCAGCCGCATGCAAGCCCCGCCCGGTGGCAAGTGTGGAGAGGCGGATAGAGGCAGAGGCAGGGCGCCACCAGAGACAAGCCGAGCAGAGCCAACCAGCGCCGGCCTCCCCCGCTGCCCTCGCCCCCGTCACAGGAACAGGGGTCTGAGTAGTCCCCCTCTGGGTCAGACATGCAGTGGTAGAGCATGGTGTCTGCCAGCCACATGCAACTGACCCGCCGGATGCATGCCCGTACAGGGTCCGGTGCATCCTGGCACCGGCCTCTCCGGTTGTTGGAGATGTAAAAGGTCTCACCGCAGTGCTCGCACTGGGCGCGCTCTATCCCGTCCTCCTTCCGACCCTTCCCGCCATTGGTGGATGGGGAGGATCTCGGTAGGAAAGAGCGGGGCTGGGTGGAGACCACAGAGGACAAGCCGTGCCGATACGAACCACCATGGCCCTTACTGGTCAAGGGTCCGAGGGCGGGGTCAGAGTCTGAGGGCGACAGGGTCGGTGGCAATGGGTAGGTGTAGTCGTGCTTCTCCTCCGGCTTGGCAAAGTGGACGTAGGACTCAGAGTCTTCCGTGTGAATGAACTTGTCACGCACAGTGGCGTGGCGGTAGTCCTCGTAGCCCCTGAGCCAGGGGCGATCCGATTGGCGTCCGTGGTGGCGCTCTGTGGTTCGCTCCCAGCTGCGCTCCCGAGGGTTGATGCGGACGATTTCCTCGTCCTCCTGGAAAGTGACGTGGCGGGGAAGCCGAGACAACGGCTGAAGAGAAAGACAGAATGAAACTTTTTACACTGCCGGAAGTGATCAACCCATGTTTGTTCATGTGACCAGTAAACAACTATTTCAGAAAAAACTAATCAGTTATAAGAAAAAATAGTAAATAAATGGCTAAATGAAAAAATATTTTTCACAATAAATGTAATTATCTGCAAAGGTTTCATTTGTCCATTTTTAGAATAATTTTGGAAAGAGCACTTGGTCCTCCTCTCTCTTGGCATTGCTGTGTGATATTACCAGACACATTTTGTCTCACCTGCTCCAAGAAGTAGTGGTCTGAGAGCCGGTAGGGGTCATGGAGGTCGTGGCGAAGTCCCATCACGCACTTTTGTCTCTGCGGAAGGGGCGAGGACTCGAGCGGCTGCAGAGAGCTCTCCAGTTTCTGGGAGGAGTTGGATGAGCTGTCCGTGGTGTTCTGAAGGGGACAAACAAACACAGGATGCGGGCTGAGAGTGGCTTTCTGATTGGATACACCAAACAAATAGTTAGTGTCAGAGGACGCCATGATTGGACAAACAAAAACAGGAAGCATCGGTGCAGCTCTGATTGGGAAAACAGGACGTGTGAGCTCTGTTTTTCAGGTCACTTGTTCCACATTTGGATCACTGTGTGTCGAGTTTAACTGTTAATAACAACATCTGCCATAAAGCATCAGCAACAGTCACAAAATGGGGTAACCATCAGACCTAAAACTACAATTAGGCTTAGGTTAAACATTTAATTGATGGAGATGTTGTGTTACCATGGTGACATCTGCAAAAAGAGCTGGTTATCAAACAAGTAATTATTTGTTTGATGATGATGACGGTGATGGACCTTATCTGACCCAGCAAGATTATTTAGTCTACCCTCATTGATGGGGTGGACAAAATGTTAGACACCTCATTATATCACAATTACAGTGAACAAACTACAGCCTCTAAAATGATGAAAAAGAGCTGAATCAACATTTGAATCAGAATATTTGGTGTTTTTGTTTGATAAATGACTTAAATGATAAATCAATAAACAAAAATATTTAGTGCTGAAATGGAGGAGTCAAATTAAAGATTAGTTAAACAAACAACTGCAGAATAAAGGGAACCTTCACCTGTTAAATCCATTTCAGTCTTGAAGGTGGAGACATAAAATATAGATATATAGATATTTAGATACATAGGTATTTCATGCTTCAGTTAAAGTTGATAGCGGAGCTTTATATCAGGCAGCTAACAGTCTGCAAACACAGTTTTTGCAGTATCACCTTTTTCTGCCTCTTCACTCTCTCCTCCCGCCCTGAAACCTATCTTCTTTTTCTCAATCTCACTTTCTACACATTCCACCTTAACTTCTGTGTGTGTGTGTGTGTGTGTGCATGTGTGAACTGTATCCTGTCCCCCTTCCGTTAAAGGCTGTCAGGGCTCCACTCCAACTCAAACCTTGGCCAGACACTAGACAGTCGGGCTGCTGCTGTGTAGCGGTTAGACAGACAGATTTCAGACAGGCACGCTCGAGGTCAGCCTCTGTGGGGTGTCACAGCGTACCAGCTGATAGACAGGTCGGTACTTCTCCTGTCTTGTCATGTCATCCTGGTAATGTGTGCGCTTGCGGATGAGATGAGTCAAGATGGGTTTGACCCACTGAAAAGGGCGCAGGTGTTTTTGTGGCTCTAGCTTTCGTAATACCAGCAGTTGGGGTGTTTCAAAGGGATATCAATGAGTAGATTTACTTTATGACTCATGAAAAATCTGTCCATTGTCACATTGTCAAAGTTTGTTTATTTAATCTTGCCATAACCATATGGTTCATCATCAGAGTCAAAGAAACTTTTATCAGTGGTCAACAGGTTTGTTGGCCAAAGAAAACTTCATCTATGGCTGAATTTTACATGGTTGTCCTTTGCCAGCAGCTCACAGCAGGTATGAGATTTCTGTGCTTCCTTTTGTCCGTGCTGATGTGATTTCATGACGAGCATAAAACAGATGAGAAGTTTAATTCCAACTCTACAAATGTACCCCAGACAAAACGGCTGCAGCAGCTCAGTTGGTAGAGGAAGCTGGTTATTAATATTAGGGCTGGTGGTTCAAATCATCATCATCCTTATTTATTACCATTTATCCTGAGGGGACCATAAATGTCTGACCCAAAGTTTGTGCCAATCCATTCAACAGTTTTTGAGACATTTCACTCAAAACCACAGACATCAATCTCCTGGTGGCTCTACAGGAAACGTCATGGGATAACCAAAGTCATTAGGATTTATCATCTGGGGACCATGAATGCATGTACAAAATGTGCCAATTCATTGAGTAGATGTTGAGGTCTTTCACTCGGTCACAAAGTGGTGAACAATCGGCCATCCCTAAAAGGGCTAAGGATGGACAAAAATAATCTACCAGAATGAATGTAACCTAACAAAACAATGGTCCAAAACCTTTTGGGTCAGTGCGAAGCTCCAAATTCTACATTTTCAAATCATTTAATTGTCATTAAGTGTTTCTTTCCCCAACTAAACTTCTCTAAATGAGTCCAGAATACAATCAATCTCAGCAGAGCTACATTTCTTGCAGTGTAAACATGGGTCGTTGTCAGGTAACACTGCATGTGCCAATATCTAAAACCAATGCTATGAATTATTTGCCAGATTTATATGACCCAGATCTGGCGTGTGTCTGTCTGTCTGTCTGCTGAAGCTATCCCCATTATATCCTGCTCCCCACATGGAAACCACCATGCTGAGAATTTCCCCCAGCTTTCTTACAAAGCCCTCAGAGCAGCCGGCCAAAAATAACATAAAATGCTGCCTCCGCTCTTGGACACGCCCCCCTGGAGAAGACATTACCGGGAGGAGGAGCTGATACAGTTTAAAACCAGTCTGACTCTGGCCTCCACGGCTGCAACTAATTCAAAACACAGACCAGACTTTCTGCTGCAAGCTCAAACAGCACAAGAGGACTCAGAGACAGTGAGGAGTCGAGGGGGAGAGTTTATATTTCTGGACATCCTCTCTATATATTTTGGCCCAAGGCTGTACAGAGGGCATTTCAAGTTATTTTCTGACACAAAACATGTCCCGACTCAAAGCTTGGGAGGATTCATCCTTCAACAGGCCTGTCTCACTCTCCTGGGATGAGCCCAGAATTGCTTCAATAGCTTTCACTCCCCCTGTTGTGAATGAGCCAAAATAGAGGCAGAGAGGGGAGACGTGCCGAAGGGAGGGACAGAGGAAGGGTTGGGTTAAGTTTAGGTTTGGTGAACGAGGAATAATTTAGGGAAGTATGTCCGTATGTCCCCCCCCACCCCCCCAAGGCTGTAAATCTGCTGGTGCATTTCCCTCTGTCCACGACTGCCTGCCTTGCAAACTCTGCCGCCATCGCTAACTTTAGGAAAGGTCATTAACGCAGTCTGAGAGGAACACAAGCAGTACTGAATCCATCAGTGTATCACATGGTTATTAACCTGTGATTTGAGCGTCATAGTTGTTAAATTTGACAGTCTAGATGTGGCTCGGAGGGGCCTTTTATTGAAAATCTAGTTCTGCTGGGTTTTGTCTCAAGATGATTTGTCTCATATGCTCCATGCACCTTTTCTGCCTGTTTAAACAAAGGTGAAACTTTGTTTTCCCAAAATACTGGGAGAGACTATAACCGCCGGAGAGAAGACAGCAGAAATGCCAAGACAAAGACTCACGGACAAAACTATTCATAAATAAATCCAGAAGGGTTCTGACACACCGAGCTAACAGCTGTGGTGTTGCTCGGTTGTCATTGACAGCCTGCTGTCGACCATCACCTGTAATTTTTCCCAGTGTGTCCAGCACAGTTTGCACTAGTCAGTAGAATAGCATGTTAAAACTGTGGCGGAGGCAGGTGGTGAAAGTACAGTTTGGTTTGAGCCTAAAACTGAGACCCAAGTCCAGTTTTATTAAGATCTTACTGAACCTGACTGGCTCCCAAATTGGACCAATCCAAGCTCAACCTGTGACTATATTTGTGCTTCATTTTATCCATTACTGACTGTTAGCTTGCTCAGCTAGTGCAAAACATTGGCGATGCGCTCTTTCGATGCTCACACTGGTGCATAATGTACGGACATGTCAGCTTTCTGGTAGCTGTGCTGGTCTCTGTGGTGTATTCAAATGCAAATTCTATTTAAAATTTTTTGTGCTTAAAAACATAAACTGTTATGAGCCTCTATGGAGCTTCAACTGAAATTTAAATGAACAGTTGAGTCTCATTTTGGGTGAATATGGAAGCTTTTTGAGCAACAATGTCCAGGAACGGCCTTGGATTTGTTGCTCTGAAAACTTCTATTTTCCTGAAGACCTGATGCTCCATTTCAGGGCCTGCTCCACCCCCTGACAGCGCTGAAGCCCTCCCTCCACCCGCCACCCCCCACCCCTCCTCATGTGTTTGTATGTGTCTCTGCGGTGGCTGTACACTCCCAGCAGAGCACCTATTAGTCTTGGCCCTTACAGACAGCTCAAGTCAAAGATGAACCGCGAGGCACTTCCTCTCGTAAATCACCAGCCCTGCACTAAGCTGGGAAACAGCTGCTTGCTGCTAGTTTGGTGGCTGCTCTCTTTTTCAACTGGGAGGGTAGAGAGGGTGTGCGTGATGGGGGGGTCACCAGGAGAGAGGGAGGTGGTGGAATACAGGAAGTGACCTTGTGACCCTGCCTGCTGTTCCTGGTGTCATGTTACAGGGTTGGGGGGAGGGGGTCCTCCACGCTAACTTAAGGTGGAGAGGCCCTGACACACAAACAGCATGCACGCTTTGTGTACCGGGGCAGGTATATGTGACAGGGAGGGGATCCTGAGTGAAGTCCTGAGATTAAATACTTTCTGCCTTTCATTGATGAAATGAAGTCAGTTTTGAAATGTTTTTGGATGTAAAAGACTCTTTTGGGATTTGAAGTTGTTCAGTCTGTACTAGAACCAAGGTTCACGCCGGGGCCTATTGCTTCCATTTCAGTGATGCAGACTGGAGATGTTGAACAAGTACTGGTATCAGCTGAGCCACAGTCAGACTGCAGCAGTCAACATTCAGACTGAAAACTGTGTGTTAAAACAGCGCTGGGCTCTGCGTCGGTGGGGGCGTGTTGGTTAAGGTACTGGGGTCAACATGAAATCTGATCCAGGAAGTCCAGCTGGAGTAATAGATTAATGTGTTTATAGGCTTATCAGACACCAAAACACTGCACAACAGTTTGTAATACCCACAGACAGGATCTTACAACTCTGGAACTTTATTGCAGCAGCAACTGTTTTATCTTTTGTCGCAACAATTGCAAGGTAAACAGTAGAAATACTGTGTTCATGTTGCAAAGTAATCAGCCAGGAATGTGCGCTTGTATGTATGCGAATGGCCAACACAGCGCCTTGCCAGATTAAGTTGTGCTGCATTGCTGCAAAAGTTGAGCCAGGTTCATCCCTGTTTGCCTGACAACCCTGCGTTGTTTCCTGGAGCCCTCTGAATTGGGTTCCAGTTTTTGCGGGAAAAGCAGTGTCATCTCACAAAGTATTATTAGAAATGTTTATGGTGTTTTGATGTCTGAAAAGTCTTTATACCTATGGATCTGTTAACTGGCACTCCTCAGTTGTATTGAATTTTCTCACCAGTAGCTGAAGCAACTCCACCAGCGCAGCCCTTTGCATTTGCTTAACACAGGCCTGTGTTCGCTCTGCCTGCACACAAACACTGGAGGCACGGCAGAATGCCATTCATTGCGAAGTGAACCTTGAAATAACATCCTGGTGCTGCCCACTGCGACTCAAGGCTCCAAAAATTCCCAATCTGAGGAAATTGAGGAGAGTTCAGCTGTATGCACATGTCCTCTGACGCACAGAAGTGACATCCTGGAGACAACCAGTCATGCTTATTTTGCTTCCCTCGGGAAGCACAGAGTTGTTTTATACTCCGGCTGTGTAAAAGTAATTCAAACAAAGTTGAGGAAAAGTTAATTATCGCTATCAGCAGATTGCCAGTTCTCTATGATATAACTTTAATGATTTTCCTCGACTTGAAAAAGAAAAAAAATTGCTCTGGAAATGAACTATTTTGTCAAGTGTGTCATCCAACAGTTGCCAAAGTCCCCCTTTTTTTTCTAGCTGATGCATTTTCCTCAGACTTGTCTCCTTGAAACATCCTGGTTATTGTACCTTGATGGCTTATTCTGTCAGGTGATAGCACATAGATGGGCCTCTATAATCCATAATTCCAGCTATGATAGTGCATGAACGTAGGAAACATGCTTACGGTAAAGACGTCGTCGTCACCCAGCTCGCCCTCATTCTGGAGTGCTGTAGAGGAGGTTGTGGAGCCTGTAGAGATGAAAATAGGAGCAAATTTTAATTCTCAAGCTTCACTGGAACTCATCCACTGACAGTGAGCAGCAGATGGACTTTGTTGGCAAATCAGAAGAACTCACAGAGATGTTGCAGTGACACAGCTGAAATTCTGACTTTGTGCATCTATAAACTCAGTCTCTGATTCATTTTCAGTGAAGCTGGTGAAGAGATGGCCATTTGAAAGCTGTTGCTTTCAAACAGAATCCAAGCTGTAGCCCTAAAATTTAAGCTGTGACCCAAAACATTCGACAGCACAATACTCCTACAGTTGTATTATTTGAACACACAGTAACTCTGCCAGGTGGTCTGACTGCTTTCTAGTTCAAAATCAACATTTGGGAAACAGATTTCAAAGCTGTTGTGTTTGAGTGTGCTCATGCACACTGTTCAGTGCCTACGCCATATCAGACTTGTCACAAATGGACGCTACCTTCACTTTTACATGCGTACTGAAACTGTTTTTAAGTGTGTAACAAATACATTTATGGAGAGTTACACTGCAGCACAGCGTACCTTCAGCCAGGTCCTCGATTGCTTTCCGTACCCCCCTGTCGAAAGCTCTGGCGTCAGCTGGACTCTGGAAGGACAGGCCACACCTCCTGTCCTCCACCTTCCAATGATGAAATGTGGGTGTAGCTATGGTGTACACCAGATCCTTCCTCAGTGGACAGTCCAGGATCACCTGTTTATCCAATACATATCGGCCACTCACATCAGGGACACGTTTTCCATCCCTTATCCTTTAATGTGCTTTGACGTACTTTTGTTCATCACTGTGTCTGAGTTTTACCTGTTTGTCCCGTAGCCGCTCTCCATGGATGAGGAACTGGGAACTGCTGGAGGCCGGCACAGGTGCCAGCTCCGGCGGCAGGAGGCGGCACACCCCCACCCTGCTCAGGGCTCCCCCGTCCTGGGCCAGCCAGCCCCCACTCGAGTCGTCCCGGGTCATCACCACCGCTTTCACACGCACGATGTAGCTGTCACTGGACAGAGCGAGAGAGGAGAAATTATTAGAATGATAACTGCAATGTACAGATCATTTATATAACAATAACAATACTAAGGATTGTGTGTTTTTGACTTTGTCTGTCATATTCATTCTCTATTAAGTGAACAATGTACATTTTTAGATTACAAACAGTCATCTTTGTCAGTGTCATGTCTGAAACACAGTTGAAATCCAGGCTAAAGAATTCGCTTCGGGCGTCTAGTGGCTCTGTATGGCATTCTATGTTAGGAAAAACTAAGCCATTAAAAGAATATTAGAAAAACAAAAGCATCAGAATCAATAACCTACTATCTACTGACTGTGAGTGACGTCAGTAAACATATTGGGTAATAAGAAAAGCATTAACAAAAGCACAGGAGGCTTCAGTCAACACAAGCATAACAACTAAAGCAACCGTGTTTAGTTGCAGAGAGTTTTCCACCACGCGTGACCCTTTGATAGCATGTGGGTTAGGCACTTAAACCTTAGACTATCATTGACAGCAGGCAAATAAACAGCAAAACTGGTATTAAAAAAACAAATAAATCTAAAGTCATTATCAGATGCTTATTTTGTTACAGTATGGTCCAGTTTGACTTGTATCTGGTAAGATGTCAGCTGCAGAGAAACCATTTTCTTCCACTGTAAGACCACATACAGCAATATATGTCTAGAAGATAATATCAATGTGTGGTGTTAATTCTTGGTATTAATACCAACAATTTGCAAGTACGAGCATAATTTGATAAATGTGTAAAAATGCAAAGGTCATCAAAGGAGGCAGAACACACACACACACACACGCAAAAAAACAAACGCTTTAACCAACAGCACTGAGAGAAGCTACCAGGTGGGAATGTGAAAATGTGTATTTAAGCCTTGGAACAAATATTTTCTATGCAACACAAAAATTCTTTAGGCAACAAAGAATTTCATCCTGGCCTCAGCTTGTGAAAATTGACAATCCTGTAAACTCAAATTTTTTTCTGGCAAGAGTCCGAGGGTTTGTTAATGCCACAGCAGTTTATTATAGAGCTGCATTCACACATTGGCAGAATGTTTGAGGGCGTCTCAAGTCACGACTCTGCCTGGTCCTCGCTGTGCCGAGGTGGGAGGTGTCGCACCGGGACAAGTCAGCACAAAAACACACACACACACACACACGCACACACACGCACACACACGCACACGCACACACACTCACACACACACACATACTTAAGAAGAGAATTTCAACATGAGTTGATCATTCAGTTAATCAATTACTTGACCACCAGGACATTAATCAATGACAACTCTGATAAGTGATTCAGGGTTTCCTGCAGCTAAACATTTACATTTTCCTGGGGTGAACCTGTGATTATATGCAAAACTTATCAAGGTGTCGAGTGGCTTTGAGGTTATATATAATCGCAACATCCCTGGTTTGATTTCTGCCAAGGATGTGTTGTTGTTGTTGCATGTGCCATACCCATTAGTCCTTTCACCACACGTTTTAATCTTTACTGATTAAAGGTTTTGTCCACTGAGAGGCAACCACTGTTCTACAGGAGGCTGCCCTCTACATCCACAGTCTGTTGATGACCTGTTCACCTGCAGCTATATAATTTAGAAATGTTCTAAACTAACTTCACTATCATATTTTATAAACTCTCATAAATCAAAGTCAGTATCAGTCAAAAAAATCCTGTATCAGTCTGGCTGAAAAATAAATGAACAGATGGACTGATAATGAAAATTATTATGTTTAAGTAGAATACTAACCAGTCTTCAGCGCCTATGAGAGGAGACAATACAATGGCAGCAAAAACACAAGACATTCTCAGGCATCAGCCTGACAGCCACCATCTTCACAGCGACACAGTGAACACGGCCCCAATGCACATGAATGATATGACAATAACAGGATGTATCTCTGTGTATTTCACAGATGCTGCGCTCTGTGTGTGTGTGTGTGTGTGGGATGAAGAGAGAAAGAGAAACATAGAAAGAGAGGGAGGGAGGGAGGCAGAGTGGGAGTGAATGAGAGAAGTGTTGTTATATAATTAGCTTAGAGACAGTCCCAGGGATTCGTATACACACACACACACACACACACACACACACACACACACACACACGAGGCAAAACTGGTTCACCAGCTCCCACCCACACACATTCATAAAACTGACTGAATGACAGACTGAGTGACTGGGTGACAGCAGCCAAACAGCCCAAACAGAAAAGCAACCACAGGTTAACCCACAAGATTTGTGCTGTCGTGTAAACACACACACACACACACTTAAGATAAATAATCCTCTGAATCCACTTTATCAAATGAGACCTTTCCTTCTTAAAGGTTTGCCAAAACCTACCTTAATAAGTATTTTTAAACAAATTAAATTAACTGTAGACATTAGAGATTTGATATTGACTTAATGACATTAACTGGAAGAGTAAAGCTGTTGTTGCCAGACTGGAGTTCGTAGGCAGATATCATTCATTTGTTGAGCCAAACCACAATGAGAGGAGGTAAATAGTCATTCAGGTTCTACTTAGCCACATGGGAAACTTGAATGGCAACAAAGGACATAGGCCTAATAGAAATTCAAAACAAAAATGTCAGAGATCTATTTATATTTCCATTATTTCATGATCTTGGAGTCAGGCTAGCAAACTAGCTTACAATTGCTTCTGAGAGGCTAGAGTAGCTAGAATGAATTTGAAAGGTCAGCCAGTCAACTTGCTAACTGTTCTTTTATGATAATTAATAACTTATTGATTCATAATTGCGTGTCTACCTAGATGACTACTATAAGATGTTAGACTGCCACGTTTACCAGGGTTGAAATGCTATGCAAGGCTGCTCTGTGTATACGTGTGCTACCATTCTGGATAACAATACAAATATGCCATTTTTGCAGTTTCAGAATGGTTCCAAAGCCTTTGCACGATGGAGACAAGCAAAGAAATAAAAAAGAGTAGTGGGTGAGTAGAGAGTTGAATTTCTGGTGTTTTCATTCAGGTTTTTTTATGTGCAAACGGAAAATGTGGATAAATGGACGCGGATGGAAACCCACATATAGAGCTTAATTTAAGCTTTAAATCCTCCAGTGTGATTATTTCTGACACACTGAAAAATATTTAGAAAAATGTTTTGAAAATCTGTTCTACTACAGCACCACAGCGGTTCAGCATGACTCAAACATGTGTACAACCCATTCACATACGAAAACCACACGTCCAGGCCACCCACATACAGAAAGAACACCAAATTCTGTGCTATGTAAGCATGTGTGCTTTAAGATACACGATACCAGCTATCAGCTCCCTGAGATGAACTTGTCACATTTTGGGATGTCTTGTGACCCATGTTTAGAGTCCCGTCTGCCGACAGGCCCTGTAATCTGTGGCTGGAACACACAGACAGCCACAACCAGAAGCAACGTGCTACTTTAATACACTTGGGAGTGACCACACATTCTGGCAAAAATACACACAGACACACACATACAGTCCATTTGGGAACTGTGAATCTAATTCTGTCCACACAAATGTTGCATGAAGTACCGCTGCTGAAAAAGGACTGTGACGGCTACTTTGAGGAAAAGGCGGTTTATATTCCATTTATAATTCACACACACAATCTTTAAATTCATACGCCTTTGTCCACACATTGTGGTTGCCTCATATTTGACCGAAAAAGTGATTTACAGTCATCATGTGCTCAAACCGTGTTACGTTTTAGGCTGCAGACGCGTTTCAAAGTCTCTTTTAGGTGGGACAAGGATGTAAAGTTTTGCGTCACAAGTTGAGTAATGACTCAGGTTAAAAGGGAGATAGAGGGGGGAACTCAATATGTCGCTGATAAGGAACGAGCAAGCAATTCATGTATCACATCCTCTTTTAATTTAATATGAGCTGTTCGTGAACAAGCAGGTCAAAGGTGCAGGGTGTGTCTGGCTTGTGTTTCTTAGAGAGAAGCAGTACATTGTTGCTGCAAACATACCAACAGTTTCATTGAGCACACTCCAGTCACTGCAATCATTGCACCCTTAGATATAAAAAAGCATCAGCATTAACCAGTTTTTTTGGACACTTGGAGGCAGCGGCAATAAGCTGTAAGCATAACATTAGCACCTTGCTGGATATGACTAATGTGTTAGCAAACTGCTGTCTAGTTACCCATCTAGGAGACACATAGCTACATTAGCTTTCATTTTGGTGAATGCACGTCCAATATTCACAGTCCTTGTAGCTCTGTTTTGGTCTTCACCGACTACACCAACCAAAATATTAGAGTTTTGGTTGTCTCCCTATGGCCTTTAAACGAGGTATAAACATTTCTGTACACTATGTTTTAACAGATGTTACTCCCTGGTTTCTGCATTTCAAAGAGTTATTGCAGTACTGCCGTGCTTCACGTGTTCATTTTAATCTTTGTATTTCTATGCCTGGTCCACACACCTTGCAAACAAGTATGTATCATAATCAGGAAATGAGATGAGGGTGGAGTACACACCTGTAGATTTCCTGCCAAGCCACATTAGTGCACCATCAATGAACTCTTAAGTTCCATCTGTTAATTTTGTTTGCCTGTAAGCCATGTCAACATTGATATTCTGTCTATGTTTACTTTCAAAACACCATGAAACTGTAGCTGAAATGGATAGTTGTTTAAATACCCACTTTTAGGGCAAACTATTAAGAGATTAGCTGGATCCTCCAAATACCTGACGTGGTCCGTGTGTAACAATAATGCATTAAAACAGTAAAGGGGGCTGGGAAGCCTGCTGGTTATCAGGGTCTGGAATCCTGCTCATGTGTGGCAGATAAAAGGGTCAGTGAGAGCAGCCCAGCCATGTGTGATAAGGGCGGCTATACTTCCTCTGATAAAGAATGACTGGCCGCACCTCTGCCTGATCAACAGAACCACACACACACCCACGCAGGGTCCGCCTCTCCCTGGAGCTCCACACACACAGCACATGCCCTGTCTGCAGTGATCAGGAAGTCACTGAAAGGTGCCTCACCATCATTACTGTTTCAGTATTGGTAATCGGTATGGGCACGGGCTGACACTTCTGATACTGGGACACCAGTGGTGCCACATATAGTACAGGGGCAAATAACTTCATAAATGTTGTTTATCAGGTCAAACTACCAGCCAGGTGCCTACCGCAGCTCTTCTAATTTCCTGAGTTTCATTTTGTTCAGACTGGTTAAAGCCTTACTTTGAGCTCTGCTAACTTCCTCTTTTTGATCTATGGCTGACTACATCATTCATTAAATAATTCAAAACATGATTTAGTCATTCCCCCCCTTTCATTTTATTCACAAAACAGTGAGTTCAAAGAAATGTAAAATAAATACCTATGGATTTGAGAATACACAATTTCTTCACAGTGTGTACTATATGTAAGTGCTTCTTTATGATGCTGGATTTAATATAGTCTCTAGTGGACAACTAAAAACTGTAACTCTGGGGTGATGTGAGTTCATTCACAGCTATTGACACTGGAGCCTCCTGAGGGTGAGTTTGATCGGCTTTCTGTCAATCAGCTGTAGTTATATGGAGCACTCACATGTCTGGGCAGCATAAGACTCAAGCTGCTGTTGTGAGAGACTGCGAGTGTGTCAGCTGACATGACAGAGGTCACTAATATGCAAAGGAGCGTTAACCGATAGCATCCCATACCCAACCGACCAATCACAATGAGAGTTCAGGCCTATTCATGCTTGTAAATCTCTTTGGAAGAGGAAAAAAAATAGTGTCACTGCAGTTAATCATTTTAAAATGGATGAAAAAATTCTGTCATAGATCCAATTGTTCTCAAGTCTACAGTACAGAAAAAAACGTAATGCTTTATGCTCAATTAAAAAAAAAAAAGATTGCAAACTAGGAGCAAAGGAAAGCCTCAGAATTACACTAATTAGACTAATTCATTGTGGAACTCCAAAGCATCATTTGTGCAGGCTTAATGGCCTACATGGCCACTGGGATGCTGTGATATATTTGGTACTAAAACAACCATTAAGGGCTAAATTGTGTTGCATCTCCAACATAGTGATGTCCAACAGCCTGGCACTGTGCTCCAAGAGAAGGCCGTCATCCCTGAGGTGACTCTGCAGCTCCCTCCATCTCTACTGAGGCGGAAACCAAACTGAAAATAAGCTGATTGGTTCTAACCCTCTTACAGGCGAGTGAAAAGCCAACCAAGACCCTCTATTATGCCTCATATCCTCTTATACTGTGTTAGACCTACTGCAGTGGGTCAAATGTAAGCGATGAGGGGCTTTCTAATGCTCTCTGAATCTGTGATTGATGTCTGCCACAATGTCAACCTCTGTGTGTTTGATCGGGCAGACTTCGTTTACATAAACTGTCAGATGTCAAAGGTTTATCTTGTAATTGGGTGGCACGCAGTCCAGCTCCAGGGCACCAAACCAACTTAAATTGATTTGCATATTGGACACTAGGAAGTCTGTTCTCTTAGGGCTACCCTTGTCTAAATATGGTGAAATATTTACCACTACACATGATGGGCTGCAATGTTTCCTGATGCTATTTCTGGATAGTTTTAAATAGCCTGTAGTCTTTCTCTATTATGTGTTTTTGGGATAGTTTTAAAACATCAAAAGGATAACGTCCCCAAGAAGCTTAGACTAAAGATGACAGTAAAGTCTGATAGTGGAGCAACTTTTTCACAAGTGTAGCTGAGATCACCAAAGATCTGAAGCTGCATAAGAGAAACTAAACATAAAAGGACCGAGACTGACTTAGTTTTATTTTTAAGTGATAAATATTTTAGCCTACAGAGCAGAATAGTTTGAGATACTGTTAGGCAGGTCATCAGCCACAAAACTGAACAAAATGACCTTTGAAATATGTCCTGCCCAATTATCTCCTTTCCTTTAAATGTGATGTTGAGAAAAATAGAAAAAAATTGCATAGTGCATATATTAAACACACGCAAAATGCATTTCACATGTTGAGTGAAGTCAATCATCCAGGTTCTACAATGTAAATTTAAACCTGAACTTTTTACTGAGGAAGTTAAAGTTCACAGAGTTCATTTACTGAAGAGCTGAAAAGAAGTCTTCAATAACCCGCACAGTGGACTGTTGTATACTTGGTGTGACAAGGGAAGAACACACTGAGTAAAGTGAATGAAAACTCAAGCTATTATAATCCTGGTCATCCAGTCAGCTGATGAGCAGAGATTAGTAAAAAAAAAACAGGCAAACAATCCGGGTCCATTGTTTGGTCTCCAGATATAAACAGCTCAGGCCATTATAAAAAGGCTCCGGATAGCAACCAGTGATGGGGTGCTCTGTAAAACACAGGAAACACTGTGAACAAGGATCTGTTCCACATGATGCGTGTGTGTGTGTGTGTGTGTGTGTGTGTGTGTGTGTGTGTGTGTGTGTAGGGGGAGTACAGAGAGAAAGAGAGAAAAAAATGCCAAGGGTCTGCGAAGGAAGTTCATCTGTGGATATGGTGTGTGTCCATGCTCTCTTTGTTTGTGCGTGTGCATTATGTTTGTATGCCTGTGGGTGGCGTGTATGCTACTAATGTCATATGTCATGCTAATTACCTGTGGATCCATATATATCATGATATGGACTTGTGTATTTATCCAGATGTGTCCACTCTAATAGACTGTGGCTCCAATTTAGATGCAACATTATGTTAGACATTTATTACAAGTTATTCTGCCAATAATGCACCGTTCTGGCAATGAGCTTTCCCACTGTCTCAAAATTCCACACCTGTCAGGTTTATTATAGTCTCACTATCAAATGCTGCTAACGTAGAAAAATATATGTGTGAGGAACAGAATAGTCCTGCTGAGGGAACATACAGACCTGCTAACTCCTCACTGTTGTGTGTGCCAGTTGAGTGCTTTTTGTTCAGGGATGGATTAAATTTCGTTGCTACGTTGACCTTAGCTGAATGTCACCGGGCATCTCCTGTCCAATACTGACTGTGCACATGCTGACCCTGCAGCACCACACACCAGATCAATACATCCTCTGCTCGTGTTTTGACTCTGCAGTTTGTGTGTGCACAAGAGAGATCTTGTACTTCTATAAAAGGTAATAAATGTCCTCAGAAGGACAGGGCAAAGAGGCACATCCTCAGAACTGAGGACATGATGGCTATGTTATAGTTTGGTTTAGGACGTGTGGTCAACCAAAGACCCTCACTAACAGAATGCATGCGTACGTGCCTGTAATCAAATTGCCTGCTGATAGCAAACGGACATATCAAACGTGACTGTTCTATTGAGCGGGTGACTCATTCAAATGCGTGCATGTGATTCAGTTACTATAGGATGAAGCAACAGAAAAGAGGAAGACTAAAGATAAGTTAAAGACACAATGACACAATTACTAGGAAAGTAAGAGAGGTAGTTAAATATCTAACCTGCAACACAAGCTACATAATCAGAAGAAAAGCCACAGTATTGCACCTTTTAACATGACACAAAAGGTTTAAAAGGTGTGTCTTTTATTTCCTGACCCTGCCTTAATCCCATAACAGGCTTTTATTACTGATAAGAAAACCACAACACACAAACTAACAGATAACTGCTCACTGATTATTTTCTTCCAGTAACAGGACAATAAACGCTTTTGTGTGAAACAGCATAGTGACGCCGAAAAGTTACTTACAAATTTTTACAGAAGACAGCTCACATCTGTCTGAATATCAGTCAGCCAATAAGAATCAAGACGTAAACTGAGTTGTCTGTATTAGCATCAGCAACAGTTTTCTTTGTTTACACCAAATATAATCCACAAATTATTAGTAAATAATTTATTATCCAGTAATATGGCCATTAATTACAGGTATTAATTAATCTGATCAGAACGGTGCCTTATCAGAACGTGGTACTGATTTAAATTTTTTTTTACCAAGTTCATAAACTATATTATAAAAAGTTCAGACACTTTCATTTTGTTAATGGAAGTCAGCTTTTTTTTTTTTTGAGTACGCCGTGGGCGTGGCCCAATTTGCACATCACGCCACGAGAGAAGAACTACACGTCATCACCATGGAAACCCTTTCTCGGCCGGAAGTGGGGGGACAGTTAAAAAACCTACGGTATTTGGAAGTATGTGACTCAGAACAAGATAAAGCTATAGCCAACAGCAGTGGTGTTGAATACAGGAAATGTTTAAACAGTTTCAGAAGCTGCCAAACGACGAAGCGTGAATTCAGGTCTGGGCTTCCCGTGTTATCACGAACTTGTACGAGCAGCTCACGCTGTGGCCCCCTTTCCCCTGCCGGTGTCCGTCTGTGGACAGGGGGACGGACTCTCTTTACGCTGGCTTCGTAGACCCGACTACGGCCAGCAGGCATGAATGGGGACGCGCTGGAGGTTAGAGGGCTTTTATGAATGAGCCGGCGTCACGCCACCGCAGCGCAAACATCCCCTCCAGTGCCCTTCGCCCTTCCACCCCCACCGACAGAGACCTGCGAGGCAGGCATTCCCACCGAGCACAGCCCCGTGTAGTCTGACAGAGGCCGAGACGTTGACCATATAGGCTATTTTTAAAGACGTTATTAAGAAAGCAAACTAGGAGCCAGTAATTCAAATAGCTCTGACATGTCTGTCCATATGTCTGCACATTTCCATCTGAGCATTAAAGGGACTGACTTTGGCAAAGGCTCGAATCCATATCCACATTGAAAAACTCTTACAACCCCCCTGTGTTTGGAGCTCTGGTGGACTTTAAGCGCTCTGACACCTTCTCCGTATTAAATGAAACTCAGATTAATCTACAGTTCCTTCTCGGTAAAGCTAATTCTAAGCTCCGAGCGCTCCCGTTCAGGCCTATCGGTGCCATATAAACAGGTCTGCAGGCCTACATAACGTACGGCTCTATATTAGCTACATTTCACAAGACGCAACAGCACGATCCACGGGTCTGTGCGTCGGGCAGAATCGGACAGACACGAGTTCAACCGGGCTCGACTCGAAGAGAAACAGACGCGCATTTTTTTTTTCCCAGGGCAAGTCGTCGTTTACAATCTGTATTTTTTATGAATGGAGCGCGGCAGGCTATGCAAATGAGGGCGATTGAGAAAGAGATGGCGGATGAGGCATATCGGATATCTCATATCCTGTGAGACTTCCCCCTTCGGTTGGAAGCAAACACACAGATGTGCCCAAATAACGAGGCGAAATTACCTCTGCAAACGCGGTCGGCTCTCTCCTTTTTACTGAACGACGCACAAACACGAGGTGTGTGAGCTCGCCGCCGTTTGTGTATTTATAAAAGGCGTAACTTCGAGGCGTGTTTGAGTTTCTAAGTTACACTGCAACAGGGCCTGCTCCCTCGCTTCAGATCCTTTCAGAAAATGTTTCCGATCCACCCACGCTTATTCCCCTCCTCCTTCTACTCCTCTCCTTTCTCTCTTGCCTTCTCAAGACTAGTCTCTACACCGAGGTGGGGGCCCTAAGAAACCCTCTTCTACAGCACTGTCAATGCATTGCTTCACAGCAGCGTTTAAGCACCGAATCCCATCGAGTGAATAAAATATAAAATACATACATGAACAGCAGCTTTGTGGGGGGAGTTTTAGGCTGCACATTCCACCAAGTTGCCCCAATCATCCGCAACTTGTAGGCAGCGGGACAAGCGAAAAAAGGACAGGGACGGATAGGGAAATCTTTGAGGCACGGTACTTACTCGTTTGGGTGTGTTTCTTCTATCATTTTCTCGTTTCACCTCAGGTAACGTACCACGGCGGTTGCATACTTTTCGCTCGTCATTCTTTCGCCGCGGCTTCTCCGATTCTGTCTCCAATTCCGCATAAATCCCCCTGCGCCTTTGTGCGAGTGTCGGCTCTTTGGCTTGCCTTCGACTGGCTGTGCCTCCGTCTTCTTTTTCCTCACTTTTCCCCACTCTCCCCCCCGGAGCCACCCAGTTCCTCCTGGATCGCAAATGTTCCTTTTCTATAACTTTAATAGTCCATCGCCTTCGGTAGGTAACGTAGCCTATGCACACAATTTAGTTGCCGAATCCAGCTCTTCTCTTCGCTCCCCCCCCTCCCCAAACACACACACGCACGCACACGCACGGACACACAAGGCACACGCTCCGATTTTAAGTCCTAAGGCGCATGTTTTCACCGACGACTCCGGTTCCAGTTGTGCGTAAAAAGCGCGTCGTCGCTGTTGTTACCGAGGGGTGGCCCCGCTAGAGCCCCATCTCTCTCTACTCCATGTTGGATTGCAGGCAGGCGAGCAGCTCCAACGACGCCGGGGGAGGGAGCGAGAGAGGGAAGGGGGGAGGAGGGGTGGGCAGGGGAGGGGGGTGCAGGGCGGAAGCGGTGACGTCGGTCTACATTTTGGTGGAGAGCCCACGATGGCTGCAAGCCGTAGGGGCCCTTGATAAATGACCCCCCCCTCCCTCTTTTTCCTTCCCCGGATCCTTGATTTCAAATCCGGACGTGTCACCTTTGTTCTCATATAAAAATCTGACAAGTTCCTATTGGGATAGCCTTTAATACTTATTCCATAGGAAATTAAAAATACCAGAATGAAGTGCTCACTTTAAACTCGCCACTCAGGACGTTAGACAGATTATGAATTATTTTGTTATAGATATATAAAATAGAAAATACCAGAGGCGTGCAGTAATAATGCTTTGTAGTTGGAATTTTGCTCATGAAAAGTATAGTTTGAACGATCTTGTGCGTTTTTATGACCGAAAAAAGAACAACTTTTAGTCTTCATAAACTCCAACTCCATGTCTGATGAAACTGAAAAGATTAAAGGGGTTTTGTGGATAAGCTTGTTAACTTTTTACCCCCATATCTCTGAGAGACTATCAGGTAATACACAGCAGCTCTGTGCAGTCTCTTACTGCCTTTGTGAGGTGAACTACTCTGCGGATTGAGCTCTTTAACACCTATTGATCTCCTAAAGTGTGGGTAAGTTAGATGATTAGCCACGTTTGTTTTCGCTGAGTGAGCCAGATTTGTGTTCATGCTTAAACAGTTGCCAGCATTGTTTTCAGGTTCATGCCTGGGCGAAAAATCAACACGTCTTTGTTCAAAACTGTGGTCGTGTAGCGCCCTCATCCGGTGATTACTTAATCCTACACGTTTGGAGTTAAAGTTTTGACCAAAGGAGGGTCAACACAGCACTAATACTGTAGTCTTTAAATTATCATTATAACCCGCTGCAATCCTTTCATTTTCACTGGCACCAGAAAATCAACAAACGATGCTTTTTAAAATGTGTTATAAACTTTTTGATGACATAATCATTATAATAAGCAGCCCGCATTATATGCTAAGTAGCTACAGACAACACTGTTGACATTAGTGAGAAACCATTGCTCATTATGCTTGTGGCCTCTCAATCAAAGGAGCCGCTGAGTGGATCACAGGCTCAACAGCCAACAGCAAATCTTTCCTCAGCCAGCAGCTGATTGGCATCTTTCACAGCTTGTCAGAGTATTTAAAATTCATTCTCACATAGTTGTTTGGGGTATTTATATCATTCAGACAGCTTCAGGGAACAATTTCTACATAAGAATCCAGTTTATCAAATTCCTTCTCAGTGTGAACCACAAAAGGGGCTTCCCACTGACAACTGCAGAATCATTTTATTTATTACAATGATATTCTGTTGTTTGTTTACTTCTCAGTGTTCACAAGGGAGTAATTGATTCATAGAAGTAGGAACTGGGCCCAGCCCAGTGTTTTCCCCATGTGTATTCACTGTCTGTTTTTATTTTGTAGAAAAAAAATGCTTGCATGTGCACAATGTGTGTACTATGCACAGTTTAGGGAAGTTACATAATGGGGATTTTGGGGCATTTACTGTAGGTTTTCAGCTGTATTTTTTAACAGAGGATGACTCTGTGAGTAGTTGCTATCAAAGCAACAGTTTTTGTGTCCTACACAATTTCACATTTTACAGTAGATGGATGATACTAATTTATTTTTGCCTTCAGTAAGATTTAGAGAATGCCAGGCTCTGTGTGAAGATCTGAATGTTGTACAGGGATCTGTATTTTGGGTCGTCATTCAGTTTAGAAGCAGGTGATCATGTCCAGACTTGTTTTTCATGTCATCAATCATTATTTTGTAAAAATGCAACTTTGAGGCAGAGTGGGGCAGTTCAATTATTCTTTAATAGAAACCTGAAATTGTAATAATGGTTCAGACGTCACATTATCAACCCAGGAATACGGACATTTTACTAAAATTTGATAATTTGTGTTATCACCTGAACAAGATTACATTATTAGTTCCAACAAGCATGTTGACCTTTGTTCAAAACAATGAATGCATGAATGGTGGTATGCAGTGAACACAGTCCTTTGGGGTCTATACTGCCACCAAGTGGTCTAAATGTGAACATTCAGACTACAGACACTTTTAGCTGGATAATCTCTTAAAGGGAAATGTTTTCTCATTCTGCAAACCTGTACTGTCTTAGATCCTCAGAAACAGACTCAATGACATGCTTGTACACAATCACCTGTATCTCTGCATACTGATATAAAACCCAGACCTTTTTTTTGTAATGAAATGCCCAATTTCACTGCATCCTGTATTGTGTAAGCAGTTAGCTGTAAACTGTCAACTTATTATTACTGTGATAGTTTATAAAATAAGGTATCAAAACATCTAGACATTCCTTGTTGGGGAGCTACTTAGCACTGATTTTGGAATTTAATATATTATCCAAAAACATGGAAAATGTGATTAAATTATCAAAGAGCATTCCCTTAGGTTGAGCTGTACTTTTTTTTACTATTTAAAGTACAGCTCAGTGGGTGCGTATAGTATTTATTTCTTTTTTCTTTTCTTTTTTTTAAAAACTATGTCTGGTTTCTGTCAGTGTGTGTGTGTTATTTCTCTATCCTTATGCTGTCCTAATATTTGCTTTATATTCTGTATGTACTTCATGCAACAGAAATTTCCTCTCTGGGTATTGAAGGGTCATTCATCCAGAGCTCCCTTGTGTATATAAATACTTAATGAGTCCACACACACAAAGTCAGTCTCCCATTCATCATCAGTGGAGTAAACAGAACAAATTCAGTTTCAGTTTTCTGTGTCCCAGCTCTGCGAGGCCGATATTTATAACATCCTAATTTCACAATAAAATCACATAACATGATCATTGCGGACTCCTGCTTTTTAATAAATGCCACCTCCACAAAGTAGTCAAATTTATTATATCAGGATAAACCACCTGAGATGCATTATCTTAGCATAGTTTTACACTGAGAGCCTGATTTTACATCTTAAATCTGAGTTCAGCATTGTTGTGGAAACTTCAAAGCTCCAATGCACATTTGCATTGAACTGACTGAACAGACTTATATAAATATATTATAGATATTTTATTTATTTAAATGAGGAAGAATGGGTGGGTGGGCTTTCAACATTTTCCCCCCCATCAGCTGATTCGATCTTTTTTATTTTGAGGGACAAAACTCTGTCACGGACAAATGGACAAATGATTATGAACTTGTCACCCGTTTTCACTGGAGCACTTCGCCTGTAGTGAAGAGGAAGGAGCGTTTATCTGGACACATTCACGGTCAACGTGTTTGTTTTAAACACACTGAGAGTTTTTTCTTATTAACTAAAATGATCCCATTGTCCTAGTTTAAAGAGGTTAAGCAGACGACTGATTGGCTGGTGACTCTTTTTCTACCAGTCGATTCCCCTGGGAAATAAGAAATATCTCAACCCAGCGTTTCCTAGGTTTTTTATTTATTTATTTTTTTTAAAAGTTAGTTACTAAGCCGGCTAACTGTTAGCTAACTACTACTAATGTAATCGGGATTGGAAAGCTAACTGAGCCTCCCACCTGCTACTGATCCAGACCGATGAAGTCTACATTTGGAGCTCTGTGCAGTCTACATAAGGTTAGATGGTTCTGTTTTAATACAACTGTATGGAAAAATGAGCCTTTCTTCAAATGTCCACGTTACTTTTTACTTCATGAACTTAATAAATAACAGTTTTGGCATGTGTAAAGGTTTGGGCACCTTACTGGACCCAAACAGATACTAATAACCCCCTGCATTACCAGCTGATCAGCATGAGGGTGGTAATATTCTGCTTTGGGTTGGTTTGACAGCCACTGGCACAGGAAACATTGCACAGACAGAGGGCAGAATGGATTCCACTAAATATCAACAAATTCTGGATGCAGATGTCCTGCAGTCAGTCAAGAAACTGCAGCTGAAGGAGTCTGGCTCCTACAACAGCACAGTAATCCAGAGAAAACCTCAGAATCCACCATAAACTAGAAACACAAGCTGGAGCTTTTGAGACGGCCTTCACTGTCCCCTGACTTGATCATTAAAAATCTGCGTTTGAACATTTGGAGAAAGGCTGATTTTTTATATTTTTTTCTGTTTTTCTGGAGGTGTTATGTTCATGGCTTTTAGCTTTAAAAGTCAACAAAGTGTGCAGTGCCCAAAGTTTTGCAAACAGCTGTAAGTCACAGTGCACTTACAAGGATGTATTCACACTTAGTGTGAGGAGAAATGCCGAACATTTACTGTCTCCAGCTTTAGAATGTGGGGAATGTTTGTTGTCTATCAGTACAAATGGAAAACGTTAGTGTTTTGGACCTTTGTTTGGACAAAGCAGCCAAACTGGAGACAAAGCTTTGAATTGGTGTTTTTCACTTATTTTCATCATTCATCATTTTATTGACTAAAGAACTAATTAACTGATATATTGGTAAGGAGCACAGTTCTGTTGCAACCTTATACAAGTTACAGTATATTTTTCTCAGGATGGCTGACTCAGTTATGTTTGCAGTTTTATGGACGTGTGTATTTGCTGTGGATGTTTTCCTGTTGGGGTCGGCATGTTGTGTGAAGCATTTTTTAAAGGGAACATACTATTGTAGCCTGTCATCACTTCAACATTTATGCATTTGATTTCTCTGAGATGCCACTTGGTTCTAGGTCTTTATTGTAACATAAACCAGGGGAGCGGTTGCTCTAAAATTTTGAGGTTTAGCAGAAACTATTGTAACCTGGGTTGGTTTAGCTCTGTCAAGGGCCTTTTCAGAGCACACATTCTGACTTGGCAGCAAAAGCACAAGTGTTAATAACTAAAAACATACACAAAGCAGCATCATTGAGTTTAATGTATACACCTGTGATTCTCCTACATGTCCAAGGGCCTGCTAGTTGTTGCTTTACCTGCTTTATCTTTTTGGAGTTGTCATGTTATTAAGTCAAACTGAGGAGCCACTGAAAAGGGAAGAAATGAGCAATACAATCTGACAGGAGAGCAACACTCTGTTTCTGTTGCTCTGTGTGAAGTAATTGAAATAAAATGAGTTAGCTGATTTGTTTGTTGTTATATTTTAGCTTTTGCAGCTTCGTATTAGATCTCGTGTGGAGGAATAACATTTCTTCCATGACCTCTGTGGGTTTAAATGTTCAAGTCTGTTGCACTTTAAACTACCTCTCCTGGCTGCTGAGGGGCTCACTTAACTCTCTGATAGTGCCAGAATCTTTGGCAGTGGGTGAAACACCCATTAAGAGATGTTTTGTTCTTAAGCTTGACTCTTAATACAAGTTTCACAACATTTTCTCTGCTCATTCCAGGAGCAGCTCCAGTCACAACAGTAAATTCATAGAAGTTTTTAAGGAGGTCAATTTGTCTCTAATTCAAACCACACCACACTGCGCTCCCCCCTCACAGTGACCCCTCGTGAGTATCACAAAACATTCATCAGGCTTGACTCCATGACCTCTCTGCATCCCCAGCCCCCCCGCCAATCAGAATCAACCCAGACAGCGTCTCTCTGTCTGTAACTTTTGTACGCGTACATAAAAGCCTTCTTTCCCTTCAGGAGTGCTTACACCTCCAAAGCCACACAGCCCCTTAAAAAACAACATTGGCACTGCCCTGCACACTAATGACCCCCCACCCCACCCCTCACCCGCTTCCTACCTCCATCTCCCTATCGTAGCACTCCACATCCAGGTGATAAATGAGGTTGCCCCAGTGTGTGGTATCAGGTCAAAGGACGACCTAACCGTTCTTGTGGGGTTTTTGAGGGCAAACTGAAGTCACTGAGACATGGGTCACCAGTCAAACTGCCTCCTTGTTGCCTCCCACCATCACCATCACAGCTGTACCTGTCTGTTCCAGCAGAGGGAGACAGAGACTCATTGAACTGCTCAGTTCTTCCCCAACAACAGAAGTGGCGCTCACAGATAATGTAAAAGATATTATGATTAAGTGCTTTGTATTTAAAAAAAACCCAAACCAAAACAAAACATAATTTTGTTAAAGTGCAGATTTTGGAAATGTCACAGTCCACCTCATGATCACCCCTCGCTTGATGTTGTTGCAAAAACAGATGCATTTTTGTTTTGCCACCTGTTGACATAATATAACCAACACGTATTTAACAGGAACTTAAAAAAGTTTTTGTTTGTTCCTCCTGGGAAATGACACATAAATTCCAACCAATACCAGTGGATTGTTGGACAACCCCCTATCAGTCCCCCCCATTAGAGCTGAAAAGATTGGCTGATTAGTTTGTTTGACAATTGACAGAAAATTATATATGAATAAACATTTTTCAAGCAAAAATACAAGATGCTCCCAAGTATCAGCTTTACATCTGTGAGGACTGTTTTAGAGTTTTAGACTGTTGACTGTGCTGATGCAAAAAACATTCCTGGTTTTTGTTTTGTGAGAAAGTTGTAAGTTGAATATCTTTGGGTTTTGTAGCATTGTTTGTATAAAACAGGACATCTGAAAGCTTCACCTGGGATTTGGAGAAATTGTAATGTACATTCTTCCATGTTATTGGACATTTTATAGATTATACAACCACTGGATTAATAAAAAAAAAAGACAAACAGATTGATCATTATTGAAAACAGTCTGGACAATACAAAACACTTTAAGAATAGCTGTGATTCATTCATTTGTTATCCTTGGATGTGTAATGAAGAGGTGGTCAGTTTTATAGAAAGGTGAGCATGTAAAGCAAATGCACTTATTTTGAAAAGTGTTTCCTTTCACCGTTGTTGTATAGTACAAAGCGCTTGTCTTCCTTAGAAATGTGGTGGAAATAAAATACAAGGATCAGTTTGCCAAAAGCCAAATTGGTAAATCAGTCAGTTAATTGATCAACAGAAAATGATTTGGTAACTATTTTGATGATGGATTAATCGTCTAAGTCATTTCATAATGACTCACTTATCAGAGGTTTTATGGGTCAAATGATTGATCGATTGAGAAAATAATTGGCAGAATAATTGATGGTGAGAATAACTGTTAATTGCAGCCCCAAATTTTTTCTCCTGCTTTTCCACTGACCAAAAAAATTGTTGCTTAAACCGATCAGATCAGAAAATGCTGTCATTTTGGATTGTGCCTGGGTGTGTGTGTGTGTGTGTGTGTGTGTGTGTGTGTGTGTGTGTGTGTGTGTGTGTGTGTGTGTGTGTGTGTGTGTAAGGTTAGCACAGGGGTCATCGGTGTTTAGTCTGTGGGTTCTCCGGAGTGGCGACTCCAGCTTCCTGTCCACGCTGCTGAGATTTATAGATATACCCTCTCAGCCTGGACCTTTTTAGTAAAAACACACATACATGTACAGTACATACAGCCCCATTATCAGTATTAATGCTACCTGTGTGACACAAACAAAGACACAAACACGACATAAAATACAAGATGATGTGTGTGGAATTTTAAACAAAAAATGTATTATTGTGAAATTGATTTTGGTATAAATGTAATAATAACCGTAAAGAACGGAGGTTATGGTGGAAAAATATGTGGAAAAGATTTTGTATAAACCTGAGATAGAGATCAAACACAAAGGACAAAGACCAGATATACACAGAGGTTGTGAAATCATGATTTTAAATAGTCTCTACTCGTTATGGTGTTGTCATGTGTCCGTAGCTTCGACAAAGACTCTGAGAACGTTAGAAATGAGTTCTTCAGCCCAGATATCATACTAACACCGGTACCTACACTCACACTCATAAACAACTCATATCCAGCTTAGCCCCCAAAGGCTTGCAGTACTATCAAAATACACACTCTCACACACAGCTTGGCCTCCATGGCTCCAGCAGGCATGGTAATGGTTCTGGGAGCCAGACTCTGTCTCCGTCGCCAGGGCCCGGCTCCAGCCCCTGCGTGTGCGACAGCAATTTCCTAAAGAATCCACAGCAAGCGCAACACTTCTCCTTTTCTTTTTACAAAAACACCACTGACCCCCCCCACCCCCACCACCACACAAGTGCTCGCGTGCACAACACTACCACTTCTGAGAAACACAGAGCAGTCACTTGCAATTACAACTCATCCAAGAGTATGATATACAGTCCTGTCAAATAGCCGGCGGGCCCACAGGGGAAGCAGAGGGTCTTTTTTTCCTGTTTGACCATACGCAGTGTGTCTATCTCTGCCTGCAACAATGCTCAAATTGTTTCTGAAATTCAAGAGCACAACGGATTGATCTTACCCGAAACATGGATTTTATTGTTAAACTCTCATCTTCTCTTGCTAACCATGTTTGGCTCAATTCCTGCCTTAGCTGGTTCAAAACTTGCTCTAAATCAAATTGCAAATTTCAGTGGTTTGTGATCATTTCGATAATACACATAAGTCCTGTCTCATACTGTTTTATTTGAAGAATTTTTAGATGCCCAGAGAACTAAAATGATCCACAATTCACAAGAAAAAACAAGCAACAATTAGAAGAGAGTCTGAAATATATTTATAGGGGTTTTTTTTCTACTTCCCCCTGCTGATAATTAATCTTGGGACCCCTAAGTTGAGAACCAAGACCCAAAATTGAGCACTTTTGTCGATCTGGAGGTTACTCTTTTTCTTTATCTGTTAATAGATCGAAACAGGTACAATCACAAGGTCAAAGCTCATAGTGCATCATAACAAAAACCTCCCACCACTCCCGGTGTAGCGCCTGTTATAGGGGGGGGGGGGGGGGGGGTCACAAAACAATTTTCAAAAACAACCCCCCCTTTCGGCCCCCCTTTTTCCCCCCCCAAAAGGTCCAAACATTTGAAATTTTTCCTGACAGATCTGACCCAAACAACTTC
>JBBMJY010000003.1:4232405-4245504 GCA_037833715.1 Toxotes lorentzi
ACGCCCCCCCCCCCCTCTTCGTTGTGTCTTTGGTGTGGGGGGGGGGGGGGGGTGGAGTAATAAAATAATTTTCAAAAATAATCACACATGTAGGCTATCATGTTGCACACCTCAGAAGGTCCAGACATTTGCAATTATTCATGACAGATCTGACATAAACAGCTTATCATCTCTGTCTAAAGCTCGCTGTAAACAAATCCACTGGTGATCAACCAACCTGACTTAATCTCCCACATAGATTTCCAAACACACACACACACACACACACACACACACACACACACACACACACACACACACACACACACACAAACGCTTCACAGATCTTAAGTCTGAGTCCGTCAGCAGAGAACAAGCAGAAGTTTATGAGCTTAGACGTTTGGCATCAACTATCAAAGCGAGCAACAGCAGAAACAGCGTTCCCTAAAAAGGAATCTGTGTGTTTCTGTGTATGTGTTGTGTGTGAGAGGGTGGGGGTGTGTGTGGCCCCATCTAAACAAGCCCCAACAGCCGCTTTGTTGGCGAGTTGCTCCAGGAGACCGTGTTGATGGAGCCGCATCGATGTTCGGATTAGGGCACGCCTCCGTGATCAAGTGCTCAAACACTAGATAAGAGCGACAGAAACACCCTTTAATCCTGCTAACCCTTTTCTAAATAGGATGGGATCCTAGCAGGCTCACTGGAGAGGAGGGGGGCTTTAAAGAGCAGCTCAAAGTTTAGCTTCAGTCCGGTATGGATACCATGATTTATTTTATTTGAAATATCAGAATGGAGCTCATACATGCAGTGTTACATACAGAAAATACGAGCCTTGATTGATGTGCTTTTCAATCAATATTTGGGCAAATATGCTTATTTGCTATCTTGTTGAGCGCTCAAGATCAATACCACTCTCACATGTGTACGATAACATGAAGCTGGAGTTAGCAGCTGTTTAGCTTAGCTCAACACACAGAATGGAAACGCGGAAAAGGCTAGCCTGGCCATCAGAATCGCTTGTTGACTGGTTGAAAAGCTTCGGTCTACGACCTTTCCAAAGCCTGCCATCCCACATTCATACCCACCTCGTGCTGTGATTGGCCAGCTGAGCAGAGGTGGCAAAGGAGGGGACTAAATGGTCTCTCACATTTCACACATTTGTCTTAGCTGATCGGTTGATTTCTTGCACTATTTTGGCATCGTCTTTTTGTTGTTTAGATTCTGCACTTCACAGTTATCACTTGGCAGTTAAGACAATTGCGAACAAATTAAAAAGTATGTTGAGCCATGTATTCATCTGTGACTTCTGAGTGGATAGAAGGGCTAACTACCAGCCGGATGATCCTCCACCCAGCAGCATTCACTCCCGTCTCTGTTCATATAGTGCTGATAACGTCGACCCCTTCCCAGTCGATGTGACTGACTTTGGTCTGGTGTTCACAGGCAGCTGATGTTGTCTGTTTTCGGTGTCACGGATCATCCGGGGATCATGTTAAGTGGGGATATACATGTGCATGTGACCATAACAGTCACAGTTTTACCTTATTTGACAGCAGATGTGACACTGATTCGACACATATCACATTTCTGTTGCCTCAGACGATCACATATGTAAAGCGTTACTGTAAAGGATGCTCAAAAAGTTGAACATCTGATCTCAGTTGTCTCAAGTTAACATATTGGTCTGTCGGGAGGCCTGCAGGGTGAATTCACAGTGTAGGCTCAACACGTTCATATTGTTTATTGAAGCTCTGACTCCTGAGCAACACACAAGAGTTCCTATGTGCCCAGTGTTTGTGTACAAATGGCAAATAAAGATCTTGATTCTTGATTCTTAATTCATAACGTTACTTCTTTATGTTTAAACCGAAATACATGAAGCATGCAAGAATTTTCCAACTTGTCGAACCCGGAGTCACAGCAGGTACGAAGTGAATTAAAAATACGTTGTTACGGTCACATGCACATGTTTATCCCCAGTTAACATGATCCCCAGTAGATCCTTAACACCTGCGCCCATTCAGTCTCTCTTCCGAGGTACTTGCCATGTGTAATGTAGCGTTCCATCATTTTCTTAAAGAGGATTCTGTTTACCATTGTAAGATGTTTTCTGTCCAAGCTTGACAATTTCACATCAGGCTACATCAGTGAAATGTAGCTCCGAAAAGTTTTTTTAGTCTATGATACATGATGCAGTCATGTATCATCATGTATCATGACTGCATCATGTATCATATCTCTTGGTCCGTCCAGTTCTTTTGAAACCTCTGCATTTCCTTTTACATGTAGGTGAGAAATGACAGTAGGGAGACACTCACTCCATTAAAGGTATTGGTGGGTGTATTTTTTCGCCTTTACTCCTGAAAGAAATGACAAAAGAGAAAACCTCCATCCATTCCCAAGTTTAGGTTTGTCTTTCTCTCTCTCTCTCGCTCTCTCTCTCCATTTTCATTTTCACCCCTACTTTCACACAATTGTGCCACAAAACTGTTGAAATTGGATGTTAAAATACCTGTGCTTTAGCAACCTGTCAGCTTCAGGCCGACGTGTAAAAAGGTAATACAAGCCAGGCTTTTACTCTCACTGAGGAACCCCCTCCTCCCGTCTTCCTCACTGCTTCAATAACTGCACCAAATTCACACTATCCTTTTCCAAACCATCCTAAACCAGCAAAGGCCACAGCCCAAGTGTTTTAACACCTACTTAGAGGAAAAAGAGGCCTGCTAGTTTTTATTGTATTATATTTATTATTTGTCTGGTGGCTAGACCGACAAAATATCTAAAGACCAGGGAGTAAAAAATATTAAATGTGAGAAATTTATTTCCCACTGGCATCACGTCTGTTGAAAGGATGGACCAGGAACAGTATCACCTTTCAGTGTTATTCATTACAGCAACCCTTCATTAGATTAGATTTTAAGACTAAAAAAAAAAACTAGTTGATTAATTTTTTGTGTTGACACACAGGTGATGACACGTGTAAAAGGAGAGGATCTGCAGGAAGATGGGAGAAAACTGGAGTTCCAGATATGTTTGTCTTAGTCTGTCTCCCACAGTAGTTACATCCGCTGCTCGTGTACTGTAAAAACAACTGTGTAGTTAAATTGTTTGAGACGAAAATTGAAGCTTGACACTGAAAATTGTGTTCACTCACAGCAGTCTCACCAGGTGAGTAGGGTAAACGCACCTTTCTCTGTGGGGCCAGTAGTGACCAGTAGTGAAAAGCAAACATCCTAGTTAATACTCAGGGGTGGGAATGACCACTAGAAACATCACACTCAGAAAAGCATTTTTTTTTTTAGATACACTTCATCCTTTCTAAACTTATTGACTCGAAACATTCAATTAGGATGACGTGAGCCGTTGACAAGAAAGATGGCAAGTCGTTACATCTCAAACATGACAACCCCCGAGCGCCCTTACAAACAAGGATTGTTAATTCCTGTGTCTAGATTAAAAACACCTGTTGGTAAACAAGACAATTATTGTGCTCAGTCCAATGGGGAGCGGCGCGTTAATCATACATGCATCCTCCCGTGTTAAAAGGCAACCTGATATTCCCCCACAGAATTCTCACTGATTAACTCGATACTCCTGACTGTTTAAAATTCATCCCACCAATGAGCAAGAAACTGATTTCCTGTGTGTGTGTGTGTGTGTGTGTGTATAGAATTGTGTTCTTTTCCTAAGATCCCGGAAAGTGTATGCATAAAATATCCAGGTCCCTAGCGTCAGCACAATTAGCCGTTAAATAAAATGCCTACTCCTCTACGCTTTTGCAACATTTTAATTAGACAAACCAGCTGAAGTGAGGGCCCGTTTTAGTAAAATAAACAGCCCTGTTTGCCAAGAAAAAGCTCCCTGGAGGCAAAGGCACTAAGTGAGGTTGCTTGGGGCAGGAAATGGAGAGATAGAAGCAGTTTTCCAGAGGAGATGAAGGATGTTTGTTTCTTTGGGAAAGAGAAAAAACACTTTGTTAAGCCGCTAAAGAACCTGTTCCATCTTAGTTGTGTCGGTAGCTACTTTAGTATTACTGTGTGTTTCTTGGGTCTATCCGGGGAAATTCTTGGGAATAGAGTGTATATCAGAAAAAACTCTCTGGTTTGTGACTGTTGACATGCTTGTGTACTTTTCTTCACACTTGTATTGCATTACAGTGTACAGTACTGAGGAGTGGTGAGGTCTCAGTGTTCAGACGATGTCTAATATTAAACAAATATTTAAGAAAGCTGTGATGTGTGTAATGTTGAAAGTAGTTTTAGTGGAGCTGAGGGAAATAGTTGTCTCTTTATTCCAAGAGGACGGTTCTAACTAATTGTTTTAAATTTGCCTGCATTGTCTTTGCTGTGATCATATTGATTGTTTACATGCAGACAGCAGTAAGGATTTCAGTGGATGACAGTGATGCTGAGTTAATAATTAAGGTTTAAGGTTTCAATTGCTGTTGTGTACATGCTAATAGTTGCAGTCCAGATGCAAAATTGGCCTTTTCACATTGACCTTATTTAATTTTATTATTTCCGGTGTCTTTAGAGCAGCTAGTTTTTTTCTCGAGAAGTTGTCAACACACTTAATCTTACTTGCACTTGAGCAATAATTTAATGAAACGAGTTATTTTTGTGTGGATGATATTCCAGTACCTCGTGTCTGTCACCACCTCCACCTAACAGAACGTCTGATGTTCATGTTGTGTAAGTCACCTCTGCTGAATTGAACTGAAATCCACTGAATTGGAAGAAGTATAATGTCTAGTAGATATTTTGAGTCACAGTCACTTGCTCTGCCACAAAAGCACATGGTTGCTGTAACGTTTTGTCTCCACCAAGAGCCACGTTCCTCTTCCATGTTACATTTCCTGCTATATTATTTCCCCTTTGGTTCACAGATAACTGCGGCAGACAAGAAAAAGAAACCGGCATTAAATCCATGGAAATGCTGGAGGTTCCAACTTTTCTTCTCCTGTTCAGATTCATCTGAAATATCTGTTATTTAGAATGTGTTTTCTGAGACAGGCTGTGGAGGTTGAATGGGGATGTAAATTGGCGTCACACAGTTTGTGTTCTCCTCGATAAAGGATGAAGATTTACTTTCACACATCACAGAGTGTCTCTGCATTGTGCGTTATTTCCATGGTGCTTCCTAATGAGATTCCTCCTCCTTCCACCCTCATTCCTCTTCCTACCTTCCTGCCTCTCTGTCTCGTATCTCGTTGTCCGACTGTGTCACTGTGGCAAAGGGAGAATAAAACGCCCATGTCTCTCTTCGCCTTTGTCTTAAACTTGTGTTTTAACCAGTTAAATATTCCACTCATATCTCTCTAGTTTCCCTGCTCATCCTTTATCCTCTCCAACTTTTGCACTGCCATTTAAAGCCCGTCATATTACTGTTCTCCATCTCTTGTCAACTATTCTCATTCCTCTGCTCCATTGCGTTCCCATCTCTCCCTTTTTTTTTTTCCTCTGACTTTTTCTTGAAGTGACAACTGGCATACTGTCATATCTGTAATCATGTTGTCAGGGCCATTTTCAAACATTGTCAATCGTTTTGTTCCATAGAGGCTCCAAGGTGGGAAATATGTTAGAGCTCTAAGAACCAAACAAGAGAATTGTCAACACGAGTATGATAGAATGACTTACAGTGTCTTGGGCATTTTTGACTGAGGTGTGTCTGCGTATGTGTGTGTGTGTTCGCTGGTGGGTTGTAGAAATACAGTGTATTTGTTTAAATATTTGCATTTGTGAATCTCTGATTTATTTTTGTGGGATATCCACCAATTCCATGTTCAGACATCTCTCGGTGTGTTTGTTTGAACATGCAGATAAACTGAACAGGGAACAGCTCATTTCTGCAACAACAATGTGAACAGGACAAAACGTGTTGTGAATAAGCAGGATCATTCATTTGAGATGTGACATTTATGTTTTGGCTTCATGTTGAACACTCAGTCTCTCCTGACGGACAGCACCTAGCTGACTATTTAATGCTGCAGTGCCCTTGAGCAAAATCCTGAAACTGCTCCAGGTTTAGCACACCTCCTTCCTCTGACCATACAACTTGTAACATGAAACTGAACACACTCATCACTTGTTCATACGGACTATAATGCTTATTATCTTTCACTCTCCGTTGCAGGGAATTGTGTTCACATCATGTCCACTGGGGGGCAGTATAACCACAGTAGTAAGCTACTGGAGAGCCAACAAGAACTCCCCCTGGATGTCCTCAAGTCTAGTGTTGCCCTCAGAGGGATGAAGTGGAGGGGAAAGTCACCTACACCAAGTATGTCAACCTTTTTAATTAGTGAAATAAAAAATAAAAGTTGTCTTGAGCTTTTCCGAATGAAAACTGTTTTTTTCAAACTATGTCATGTATCGAAAAGAATGCAATAGAAATCTGAAGTTATTATAATTCTGTAGAATGGAAAAAATGGATCTATAGAAGCTAAAAGATCAGACTTGTTTAGCTGCACAGATGCAAAACTCTCGTACCATTAAAAAAAGTTAATAATTTTTTACCATTAGTAAAAAAATCTTTTGTTAATTCTTTTTTTAAAATATCTTTTTAGGAATGTACTGCTATGCTTTAGTAGACAGTGAAAAACTTTCCCTTTTGTCTTTATTTTCTTTCCTTACTTCTTCCCTCTCCACTGCTACTTTCTCAGTGCTCAGTAAGTGTGTCTTGTATCTTTGCTGCAGCTATTTACAGCCACATAATACTGGCTAGATAAACTCTTTTGATGTGCCGCAATCTCAGATCTCTTCTCTCAGTCTTTGATGGGAATAGGTTTAGACATGGCAATCAAGACATATTCACGTGAAGGGCATTGATTGATTCTTAGATTATCTTTAAATGCAAAGTTCAAATTTCTTTCTTTAAAAGGGTTTATTTTGAACATGGCCACAATCAGTTGTGTTTTCGCCAAAATAGTTTCCATGATGGGAATTAGCTACACAGATAAAGTCAGAGGAAAGTGAATTAAATCTTGGAGTTCAGAGCTGCCCAAAGAAGGTTTGCGGCCCTCTGAGAAATTATGCTTGGCCCTTAAGGCCTCTAAAGTGATATACGATATTCTCTTTTCTTGGTTATTATTCATCTTAGTCATTTTTAAGTGTTTTAGTGATTTTGAGAGCACTTGCAGAGTAACCACGCAGCTTTAAGAAAGGTTTTGACACTAAAATTGACTGTAAGATGTAAAATTGGTTGGGGAACTGAACTGACCGAGACCAAGAAATATGCAGAAAGTTGCCTCAGTGGCAGTGATGCAGAGACGGAGCACATACTGCACTCATACACGCTGTGCTGACTATTTACATAGAGACAACAGGACTGTACATAGAGGCCAAGACGCAAGACATATAACAGACAATACAGAATACGTATCAAGCTGAAAGTGTAGCTTCAGCATCCAGTGACAGATATTGTTTTTCAATACCGTGTACCAGTGAGAGAGAGAGACACAGGGGTGTGTGATAGTTCGTCAGTCCAAACAGAGTCATAAAGCACTGCATGGTTAAGCCTGATGAATTAATAACAGGGAGGCAGATGGGTCCCAGGGGCACTGTGGGAGCAGAGCAGCATGGAGAGCAGAGAGAACACAAGTCGCAGAGAGAGAGACACATATGCATTTACAGAATACAGACACACACACACACGGACGCAATGCTCAAGGTTAAAGTGAATCAAACATTTCATTCATAGCTCGTGTCTCCCCTTTGGAAATTTCACCCTTTACTTTGTTTACTGGACACGTACAGTAATTACAATGACAGCTATTCTTATACTGACGATAGTGTTGAGCATTATCCGCTGGTACTTTGGCAGACCTAATGAAGACGAGCTGAGGTCAACACATTGATGAATAAAGCCTTCAAAGAGCATCGATGCAGCATGAAAGTGTTTTTTTTTCATGTTAATTGTTTTGTCTTGGGCATTAAGTTCCTGCTTCTCAGTTTTGTGTACATGAGGATGTAAACGCTGTCTCTGTACCTGTTAGGTCTTTATGTTTGAGAATGAGTGAGTGTAGCTGTTGCTCAGGTCTAATGATCAGCATCTCAATCACTTTAATTGCCAGGTTCAATTGAAGCTGCCTGGGGTTACAATTTATTGCTGTTAAGATGCACCAGTCTTATCAGGCTAAATATAAAATGGGCCTAACATTACACTCTTTGTTTCTCATTATCTCCTCCTCTCCCGACCTGGAAGCTGTTGTTTTCCTTCTTGCTTACTCTCTCAGTACTGTTGGAAAAAGTTTCCGTGGTGGAGAAGAACAGGAGCATTCTTTCTAGCTTTGCATCTTTTTTCTGTCGCATCTGTTTAGTATTCCTGTTGTCTGCAGTTAATTTAGATCATGTAATATAATTTCTGTTGAATAAAGTTCAAATTTTATATGTTTTTTCAATAAAATCAGACATCATTTGCCACCATATCGTCCTGCACACATGCAGGCTCACCCCATGCTGGTTTAACATTACAGAATTCCCAGTGACTCACTTCTAAAGCCTCTCAGTGCAGAGCTGAACCACAGCTGCAAGGACAACAGGAGCTCACTTACATTACAAAACATGGTGTAATACATACAGTGGACTCACCAAGGCACTGATGTAGTGTAATGGCGATTGTGGGCGCGAGCTGATGACACACCAGAATGAGGTGCCAGCGGAGGCTGTGTGGTAATTTATGATGGGCAGACAGGTCAAGGTTGCCGTGTAATCTTCTGTCTAATGGAGAGCAATAAGTAGGTATGTGTGGTAAGAGGGGATGTAGATAGTGTATGAGTGTGTGTGCGTGTGTGTGTGTGTGTGTGTGTGTCCACTAGAGAAAGAAATTAACTTTTGGAGGACTGGTGTGAGTTTTAGGGACATTTATTTGATCTTTTCAGGGAAACAGCATTAAAATCTAACCTAATTCTGTTTTATTTGTGGTTCGTGTTCGTAAGCTTTCTCCTTTACCTCTGCCTGACAGAATTCCCCGTTGCTTCAGGCTGTGTAAACTCTTGCTTTCCAATTAAAAATTACTCATTTTTTTCATCAAAACATAATACCTGGGCATAGAGTACAATAAATAATCTAGGATGATTAATAGGGACTTATGGTTTAATATACATGGGAAAATTGGACAGCTCAGTGAAGGCAGTCAAATGCAATAAAGTTCAGTTCAGGTTTAGTTCAAGTGTGATCACCTAATATTTAAATTTCATAGGCATTTTGTGAACTTTCAAGGAAGTGTTTTGGTCAGGACCCCTTATTTTCTCACCATGGCAGTGACAGTGTAGTTCCACTGATGGCCCATTTAATAAAAGGTCTGTTACTGTTGTTGTTGCGACGAGAGGATATGATTTTACTCACAAGCTTCACGATTGGCCGTTTATGAAAGCTGTAATGAAACGTGGCTCACACAGGTTTAAAGAGTCTCTACTCCACCTAAAAACCATGTAACCAAGGAGTCTGTTTTTATTGGAGAAGTTTAGTGTCACATAATAATGTAAATGGCATTTTGGAGGCTTCTCATCATAAAAATCAGATAAACCTGGGTGGAGAACTTTATCCTTGTAATTACACTTTTCATGACATGAAAATTTTGGTGTGAAAAAGGCCAAACGTAATCAATACAAAACTTCACTGAAAAAATATTGGTATCAGCCTTAAAAGCCACTTAAACCTCAAACCCAAGTGTGCAGTTTGTGTTTGTGTGTTTACTGCCTTCCTTCCATGTTTCCTGGTTTTCAGATTATATCCAGAGGTCTGCTGCCTCTGTCTGTCACTCGCCAGCTCTCGTCAGCCTCCTTGTTCTCACTTTCCTCTCGCCATTTAATAGGCGTGTATCTCAGCCTTTGCCGAAGCAGCAACTTGGTAATGACAAATTAATCCTCTTGGAAACAAAACAAAATATCTATATTTCATCAGGCGGTGGTGGGGATCGTTTAGTGTTGTCACAACAAGTTGCATGTTAAAAGGCCTTTGCTCCGTCTTTGGCTTCTCAATCCGCCAAGTTGAATAATTGAAAATATTTTCACTGACTGTCAAGCCAGGAGATGTGGAGCCGAGGCACCATCTCTGCGAGTCTCGCAGCTTCTCGTCTCTTGTTTTCTTAAGCTTGGACATGGCGTTGCCGCATGCCTTTACGTCGGTGTGCGGGTGATTCCTCAGTGGGGTTATACATGGCATGACTGTGGGAATGTACTGAGGCTGCCCAGCTTTGGCTTGGCCAGCCAAGTGCCTCCACACAGCCTCGGATAAATATGGATGGGCAAATAAAATGCATACGGATCAACAGTATGAAGTAGGCAAAGCAGGGAATACACTCTGGCACACACTCAGTTGGATATATAGAACTCCACCGGCACACACACACAATGAGAGAGACTCTGCTGCACAAAACCTGGATGTTTGTGAGTCTGTATTTGGGCTGTCAGGCCAATGGCAATCATGCATGTATGCATTTGTGTGTATTGTTTATGTGCCTGTGCCAGTTTCTGTGTGTGCATGCATATGCATGTGTGTGTGTGTTGGCTGCCAAATGTGGAGAGCAGGAAGAGCAAGAGGCTAGATGGTTGGAGGGGGTGTTTATTTATTCATTACCCAGCGGCCTCCGCGGTTTCAGGGGGACATGGCAACACTTGTCCTGGGCCCTTTAGCACCGGTCTGTTCATGGCCTGTTTTGGCCCTGCCAAAGCCTTCAGCTCTCACCTCCTCTGCTCTGTGCTCTCCTCTATTCCTTCTGTTCTTTTTTTTCCTTTTCCTTTGGATCCTGCTTAGGCTTTCACTTTTGTTTCTCGTGTAATGTTCTGCTTTGCCTTTTTTCCCTTCAGTTCTTTCTTTATTCACTTGGAAACATTTTTTACCTAACACATAATGTGTGAAAACCACAACTTCTTTTTACATTTCAGTTTTTGTGCTCATTAAACAAGATTAATAAACTTTTAGAGCTGCTGGCAGGTAGATTATGTTGCCTTCGTATAGAGCCAGGCTAGCTGTTTCAAGTCTGCATGCTAAACTAAGTTAACTGGCTGCTGGATGTAGCTTGTAGTCATTTACTGGGCACATATGAGAGTGGTACCAAGCTTCTCATATAACTTTTGGAAAGAAAAGAGAGCTGCATTTCCCAAACTGTCAGACTGTTCCTTTAAGGAATCCCTATCTAAAAAAAAGTGATTATAGCCGATATATTACTTTTAAAACTCAAAATTTGTATATTGGTCCGCAACATTTGCCTGAATGAAATTTTTATGGTGGCGACAGGACTTTATTGTCCCTTTAGCTTAAAGCATAACTGACCAGTTTACTTGTGTAATTTCTGTGTTTTGACGTTTTTCCAAATGTATTTCATGATTTTATTTTATGTGGTAAAGAGCGAACACAGATATGCGTCTTAGACATCATGCTCTGTAAAGCTCATGTACTCGACTTTGTGTCCCGGCAAACAGTGCCTGTACTTCTAAGTGTCAGTGCATGAACTTGTAGTTGAGATAAATGGCACAGAGTTTTATTTTTATAGTCTCATTCTCCAGCAAAACCAATTTGTGACTGTCTTGGGGACGCGTACTTGCGTACAGAAAAAGGTCGCACACAAACAAATCCATGTGTATTATTATCCATGTATTATTATGTAGGGTTAATCCATGTGTATTAACCCTACAATAATCTCTTTTCACAGTGTTTACGAGGAGAGAAAAGCAAGAAACACACACAAATAAGTTGGATTAAAATAAAAGACAAAGGAAAAGATGGACGGACATGCTCCTAAACACCGATTAGAATAACACTGACAGACACGTATACAAACACAACGTAATGTAAACTCATGCTGTGCTTCTCACATGATCTGATGAGGCCAATATCCCCCATTGTGAGAGCACATCGATTCCAGTAACAAAGGAACTGAGCCAGACACACATCTTGCTCCTGACCCTTCCCTCTATGCTTGGCCCGAGCGCTTGTTCAAACCCCAATCCGATCAACGGCCATACTGCGGGATCAATTTCTCAGGCTTTGGGGTGTCAGATGTGATATGGCATCACTTTGGCTGGGTGGCATAAAGGAGCCCGGCCTGACTGAGGCTTCAAAGCTTTTGGTTTGTCTCATCAGCCGAAGCATTTAAATCAAGATTCAGATGGGTGTGAGGTGATAAGAGGGAAAGAGATGAGAGGCCTTCATCCGCCTGTCTGCCTTCCTCTGTCTGGAGAAGCTTGTTTGATTTGCACAGTCATCTTTGATTGATTGACTGACTGGCTGATTGATTGATTGCTTTCTACAGTTTGTTGGTGAGGTGATAAATTGTGAAGTATGTTGGTGATTGTTTTGGTGTTTCTGACCTGTACTTTCTAAAAAAAATCACCTTTGAATCCATGTGCACTGCTGTGTGATGTTCTCTGTCCTGGATTTTCTGTTGTGCTTATAATAACAGCATCAAAGAAACCACTGAGCTGCTGCAGGAAATGTAAAACACTTCCTGTGTGCGAACATGAAACAGTGTTTTTGTTGTTGGGATTGTGGTGCACCGCTCACGTCTGAGGTCGATCAAAGATGAAACAAGTCAACCAGATGCTTAGGTATATTGGTGCTTTATGCTAAATGCTAACATAAACATATCAGCTATAATGTTTATTGTCTGTACCAAATTTTATGACAATTCATCCAATAATTGTTGAGACATTTCACTGAAAACCACAAATGTCAGCCTCTTGATGACGTTAGTCGAATAGTCATGGGATCATCAAAGTCAGTAGGAGTCATACTTTTGGGACTGTGAATATCTGTGCACGAAATTTCATGGTAATCCATCAGGTTACTGAGATCTTTCAGTGTTCTGGCAGGTGGATGGACGGACAGATCAGCTTTGCCATACCTAGAGTCATGATGCTAACATGGCTAAAAATCTCTTTAGAAGCCAGGAGTAGAAACCATGGCCTTTGAAAATCTTAACGGTTTTTCTGTCATGACAATAAAAGTGCAAGGATAGTGACAGGGTCTCTGGCCTGCAGAGAGGGCTGGGAGGGAGGGTTTATACAGGAGGAACGCTGTCCCACCCACTCCCCTGTTTTCCCCTGGAGCTGCACACACACACACACACACACACACACACACACACACACACACACACACACACACACACACACACACAC
>JBBMJY010000003.1:4245604-4257811 GCA_037833715.1 Toxotes lorentzi
CACACACACACACACACACACACACACACACACACACACACACACACACACACACACACACACACACACACATTATACACACACACACACACATTACACACACACATTACACACACCTGAAAAGGCAATGGGGTCATTCTTTAATACACTGAGTTCAGAGTAGAGTCTTCACATGGCTATGATCATATAAAGAAATCACTAATAATTTGAGTTGAACCGATATTTGATTTTTGAGAACAGGTGAGAGGAGAACAGCAGAGCACGTTGTGAACATGATGCTTGAGTTTCTGTAGAAATAATTACAGCATGATTTATGAATGTGTCCTGTGGGTGTAGCAGTGACAGCTTATGGCACTGAAAAACAAAAAGAAAAAACGATGATTAGATATTTCTGTCATTAGTATCAGTAGTACATCACTACAGTAATACCAAAATGGAAAAACTACTGAATGACAGGTTAAACTAAAAGAAAGGAAGTAAGTATTAAGTATAGAAGGCACTTAAATGTGAAAGTGATCCTTCTTTGTTCTGAAGAAAAGTGTTTTTCAGAGTGTTAAATTATTAATAAATGATTTATGTGTTTTATGTGGAGACCACAATTATGCTCCAGACTCTTTTTCAATAGAGTTAGTGCAGTTGAGTGTTTTGTTTTTCACAATAAAATACTGCGATACACTCAATAAAATGTCATATTGATTAATTCTTTCACTTTCGTCCACTTCGTGTAGATGAAACCAAGGTTTCAGTTTGAGGCCAAAACAGAACAACCAGCAAAGACAAAGACAGAACAGAACAGAAAAGAGAAACCAGCATATAAAGAAATCAAATGTGGAAAAATAGCAGCCCTTAAAAGGAGAAAGGGGGAAAAACACAAAAGTATAAAAATTTAATTGAAAAATAAAAACGATGTTATCCCATAAAAACATTCTAAATGGGCTCGGTAGGGCTGTGTATGGCGGGAAGCCGCATGATGTACCTAAGGCACTGCAAAGTGTTAACATGAAAAACACATCAGAGAAGAGGAAGGAGGGAGGGGCAGGCGGCCTGTGGGGGTGTGCACCCATGGAAATGCAGACATGCGGCCGATAAGTCCCACTTGGAAATTAGCGTGCATGATATGACTGCACGTAAAAATGATGTGGGTCAGAGTTTTTCATTTCAGGTTTGGTGAGTTATTCTCAAGATGGAACATGTTGAGAGTAAATTACACATTTGGTAACAAAACATAATTAGAATTGAATTTGCAACGACTTGACACGTTTGTTTTATACAGACGTTATAGACGGCCCTTCTCACGTCAGTGTGTTGTGGTGGTTGGGGATGGATCGAAGGGAGGGAAGTGAGGCGTCGTGAAGAGTTTCAGAAATGTTCAGAAGAGGCGACAAATCAAAACTAGATTTTACTGCCATCTAGAGCTGAAGAAGTTCAGATCTGGGTGTAGAAGTAGTTGCAAATCATTTGTGTCGTATACTGTGATACTGTGAGTAAAGGTGCTCTTTTTGGCTTCTGAGGCTTGAACAAATTATACAAAACTGAACAAAAAACTGATTTATGTTTCAAAGGCTGAAGGTTTGACTCTTAAAATGCAAAAAACAGCAATTAGACATGCACAATTACATATTTCTTAGTATAAATCATGATTCAAACTATTTATGTTTCTATACCAAACAATAGTTATGCTGTTGCTCTTTCCCTTCTTGGTTTTAGTTGGAAGACAACAGTTTTGAATACAATTTTTAATTTCCTGACTGGTGGAGCATACAAAGTTGAGACTTGTCAGGCCCTCGACAAGTCTAATTGGAGAAATAAAATGCCTCGGGTAAAGTTTTAACATAAAGGTGTGTTTGTTTGGTAGATGGAGGTGTGTGTGTGTGTGTGTGTGTGTGTGTGTGTGTGTGTGTATGTGTATGTGTATGTGTATGTGTGTGCTTGGCTCACTGCTTGTCTGTGGTACTTGTACTCACACTTTTTTCTTTCTTTTTTTTTTGGATGATGAAGGAAAAGGGCGTGTTTGTTTTGCATATCCCGGATTCCCAGATTCTTCCGCCACAGAGGATTCATTGAGGCAAAGTAAAGAAAGAGATGAGCAAAGAGAAAGAAAAACCGGTGGAGGAATTAGTCAGTTAAATATCTCAGGGACTTTCCCATCTTTGTCTCCTCTGAGTGTTTACATCAAACCCGTCTTAGCATTAAAGTTTGCAGGAAGCCACAAAGGACCCGCAATCATACAGTAACACTGACAGGAATGCCCTAAAACTGTTAGCTCTTCGTCTCTCGCACACCATCGCACTTGCGCTCAGACTTTCTCGCTGTTTGTCTCTCTCTCACGAATAAAATGACAGTGGCAAGCACAGGCAGACAAGTGTGCACAGACGCACACACTTTAAGTACACAACCTTTTAAAACAACATCCATCCCACATATGTACTGTGGTCTGTTTAAGAGTAAGTAGTGGGCTGTTCCACAGTCAATACAGTCAATACATCCATTTTATGCAAAATATGTCAAACCGATATGAACTCCTTCGACCTCTCGTTAAAAGCTCTGACCGCGGCTGTTTAGTCACCACTGAGGTCATACGAACCCTTAACCCTGTATCTGAGCAGCTCAGGTTACCACCACCTCTCGTTCAACCCATCACTGTTACAAGATCAAATAATATCTGAGGATCTGATCCAGAATCTGTGGCTAATAGCCACCTCAGCCCCGCTCGGCTCCGGGATTCATAATGGAATGAGCAGAGCTGTGGACTTACTGCCGTTTTGGCCTGAGGTTGTAATCAGTTTCCCCCCCTGTGAGGGGCCAGGCCACGGAGTTCACTGTTTGCAGGGTTTGATAAAAGGAAGCTGAGCAGGGACCTTTAGTTTGGCCTAATGTCAGGTTCACCATCAGATAAACAGACTGATTTGATCTCAGTGCTGCAGGGAGGTGACTGCTGTTGCACTCAGTGGAATTCATACTATGTGTGTGTGTGTCTTTGTGGTTGTGTGTGACAGTGCACAGATGTGTCTGTGTGTATAATAGTGAGCATGTGAGCTTGTGTGTATGTGTGCAAACGTGCGTGTAATTTATTGAAAGTGCCGAAGTACAAAACGACACCTTTATAAACACGGCTGGCTGCGATGCTATTGTTAGACAGTACTTCCACAAAATCAGTCCTAGAACAATTTGCCGATTAATTATTTAGTCAGCTCGTCAAATGTCAGGATTTCCTGTTTTATACCACTTTAAATTAAATATATTTATGTCTGAGGTCTGCCTGATACTTTGATATGACCTGATCACAAGTGGACAGCTCTCAGGGAGGATCTCAGTGACTCCTCAGTGTGTCTTCAGACCTGTACTTTGAGCTGTCCACGTGTGATCAGATCACCTGAGACGCATGAGAATGTAAGGTATGGACAGGGGCCTCAGGGAGCTCCAAAGAGGGCAGTACTATCTGTACACAAAGTTCAGTTGTATTGATGAAAACAGGGACAAAAATTTGGTCATGTGTCAGGATATCTGTGTGGAGGATCATGTGAAAGGCAGACAAACTGAATCCACGAGGAGGAAGAGCAACATGCCCGAAACTATCCAGCAGGAGTATGAACAACATATACACTGTCAGGGTTTGCAGATACTGCTGACCAGCAATGCATGGCACAAAACCTGTGTGGCCCAGTAGTTGTTGTTGTGCTGATTTAGTCACTTCAAAGTAATTTTTATTGTTTAAAATGTTCTTGGCCTATTGTATATTGTATATGAACCTCAAACAGCCCTTTACTTCTTACTGAACACCCTCCTCCTGTTTTACACTGTACTGCAAAATCTGACCCGATGGCACACAACGTAAAATGCATCGTAGAGGTTGTTGTTGATCTTTTCTGAGGTAACTTGTTAGTTTATGAAATTTTACACCCAGCTGTCAAATTGCTGTAGCCGTTATTTATAGATGTTAACATGCAACACATGCAACATGCAGCTTGGCAAATTAAAGTTTAGTACTGACTTCACAGTCCTGCATTTCATTATTATTCATCTCCAGCATCACTGCTGAAGGAGATGGTGGTTGGTTACAGTGCTTTCAAAACACCTTAAAAATTCACAGTAAAATCACTGAATGTTGATTTAATCAAATTATTGTCCTTTTAGCTGTCAGCTTTCTTTACACTGTAATCTGAAAGCCATGCCTTGGGCTCTGTGATTTGCGTTGTGAATCTGTTTTTCGGCCTCTTTATTACACATCGTTTGTGTTACTCATCTTTCCATAAGTGCTTCTTATTATGAGACTTTTACTACAGTGCCATGAATGTCTTCAAGTATGAAGTACGGGTCATGTAAACTGTGAGTGTTTTGTCTAATGCTCTCATCCATCTATCCGACCATCACTTTCCCCTTTTAATTGCCTGAAACACTTCAACCACTAAACCCTCAACCTGTTCACATTAGATGAGCTCTGTTTGTGCTCTGATAACCTCTCTCAGGCGGCTTCTCAACAGGAAGGCTGATGAGAGGGTATATTAAGGCTGTTAAACAGTTGAGGAGGGCTAGGGGCTTCTGGGAGCCCAAAGAGACAAGAACCTTTATTGGAAATGTAATTTTTGTTTGTCTGCAATTACCTCCCTGCTCATTTGTTTTACAGACACTGTTGTTATAGTGAGGAGAGAGTATGGTGGATTCTCCCAAGGATTGCTCTTCTGAGAGGCTGCAGTTTATTACAAATGGGAAAGCTTTCATTGCAGATTGCCCTCAGCGCAAGTGACCCAAGTCAGGTGCACTGGGTTTGGCTCTGTAGGGCTGAATTTACTCACAAAATGCACAGACAAGATGTCGATTGTGTGTGTGTGTGTGTGTGTGTGTGTGTTTGTGCAAGTTTGCAGACTTACTCATATGAGTTCTACATATCAGTATTGTGTTTATAAATGAGTAACTTTGAGCTAGAGAGAGAATGTGGGTTAGCTGGCAAGAAACTAATGTAGGAAAAGGCTGTTTGTACAGCACAGCATGAAATATGTGTATATGTGTCCATATGGTGTAACAGGGAACTATTGTCTGCAGTGGGCTGTTTTATATTAGGCATGCTTGAATTTCCATTTGATATAGCGAAGGTATTTTTAATTTTAAGCGCGATATTTACAATTTTCACATCAATAGCACACATGCTGCATGTTACAGGATGAGCCAGCAGAACTGAAGGGCTTGGTTTTAAAATGTTTTACTTTCTGCCTGGAAAATAAGGTCAACTGCAAAATGTTAAAAACATAGTTTATTGCAAGACTGAGCATGGAATTGTTTTGAAAACAAACAAATACAGAATAGGTAATGGAGAAACTGACTCGGCTGTTCTCCTGAGCTCTGTTCTATATTCATGAACATTTTATCTTGTTTCACCTCCATAGTTTTGGTTTCAGGGTCTGGTCAGCCTTGTTTGAAGCCATAGATGGCAGCTGGTTCATCAAAAAAACAAAACAAAACACAGATAAACTCAACATGCTGCCTGCACACAGACAAAATTAGCAGCTAGTTTGTGAACATAGTGGAGAATTTAGCAGCTGAAGAGCTGTAAATGGGCAACACGTCCTCAGTATAAACTGTATGAGGTGATAGTACTGTATGTCAGCGTTGTGTTTACAGCTTGTTGCTCTGCCCCCAAGAGCCCAAAAAGTCTGACCTCTGCCCTTGTAAAAGAACAGACCAGTTGTAGCTATTAGTCTGCCCCACACTGAGAGGCACCATTATTGCTCGTGGGGTGATGGTGGGTGGGGGTGGGGGGTTAGAAAGGTGGAGGAGGGGTCTGGGGAGTAGGTAATTTGATTGGAGCAAAATTAGGGACTCCTCTGCTGAGGCATTGTGGGAGAGTTCCTGGTGGGTCATTTTAGCTTCACTTCCTCCATATTTCTCAGCTTGATTAAAAATTGATCGGCAACGGCAGTGTGAATATATTATTGGGGCCATTATTCACCCCTGACAGATAATTGGATGGTACACACAACTCTATTTTCTTTGGGGGCAATGCCATCGCTTGTGTGGCTGTGGTCTGTGTGTGTGTGTGTGAAAAAAGAAGATGGAAGCAGAGTGAAAGAGAGAGAGAGTACTGGATGGATAGATGGTTTAGCTGAAGCCTTTTTTATTTTTTCATTGCAAGTCAATAAATCACTCCCTCTCTTCATCTTTCGAGCCATCCCTCCATCCCATTACAACCCTACTGTCACCGTCTATGGCCATATATGATGGATATGTTATTGAAACATCATGCAAAGCATATAATCATTTTTCTGGTAATCATTCATAACCTATTCTCATAAAAGTTTGAAATATGGCCATGAATACATTGTTAGATAAAACCAACAAGGATTTGGATTTGCTTTTTAGTTTGTGCTTATGCTCCATCTCAAATTTACTTATTACCAAAGATTGAATTTTACTCTAAAAAGCACGAGAGCTGTGGAAAATGTCTGTGAATAAGCCAGTCTGATAGCAGTTAGCTAGCATAGCCGCAGGCACCGATGGATATTGGAATGAGCAAAATGCAATGTCTGCTCGGTGGCTAATGCTATTTGCTATTTGCCCAAGGCTTAGCTTACTGCCATTTTCATGCCTTCTTAATGTCTTAAACTGCATGAAGAAAGAGATGGCTTGCACAACATGGTATGGACCCATGCACAGTTCGAAACTAACGGAGAGTACGTCGTCGGCAGTGTGTTGCCTTTAAGGACTGCTTCAACATTTTGCATTGTTGTTTATTTTGCAAGTTAAGTTTAGCTGTGAGAGAAGAACTTTGTACATTTTGTCCCTCAGTTCACTAAAATAGTGTGTTTCAGTTGCTTTGTTGTATTTCTTTGGTTGCAGTTCTGTGGGGTATTTTTCTTACATTCTGTGTTGCTGATATGAGTTTCTGTGAGTTTATTATAATTAAGTGTTAGTTCTAATACTGGAAATGTAAATCACATCCTGTGAAAAAGGATTTTTCCAAGGAACGAGGTCCATTACACTGGGAGCTTAGAACAGAAAATTAACAATTGTAGAATCAGTATCTACGTATGAGCTCCATCACTTTCAAACTGCATCAGTGTGCAACAGACATGAGAAAAATCGACAGATAAATTCTTTTCTTTTTTTTTTTTAAGAGGCTTTAACTTAAGAAATGCTAACAGTACTAAAAATGTTTTTCAGTAATTCTGGTTTTTCCCCACTTCTTAACACAAATGTCTTAATAAACAGTGGCAAAGGTTAATTAGTTATTGGCAGTCTCCAGTAAATCTTTATTAGAGCAGACCAGGATCCGTCGCAGGAAGAGCGGGGCCTGTTTAGACCTCATGGTGAAGCAATCTAGGCCAAGACAGAAAGAAAGATTTTGTGTAGGTAAGTTCTGACTGACACACACGTCTGACACCACAGAAGTCATGACTGGCAGCTCTAGCCATTTACCCTAAGTAAATCTTTTTTCTCCAGAAGCAGTTAGACCACCCCCTTCCCATGAACAAATCAAATTAGTGACTATGATCTCACTGATGGAAAGGCCTCTCAGGAAATGACATGCGTCTGTAACATTGTTTGGAGCCATGCTCGTTCCCACTTTATCCATTCAGTGCTGCTCAGTTAACTTCACTTCACATTGTCTCTCTTTTCCTTCCTCATTCATTCTTTTTATTCACTTCCTCACTTTCCATCTCTTTGTTCCTCTTTATCGTTCTTCCTCTCTCTTCTTCTGCATGGTTAATTAATTTCTCCTCCCCACTCCACTCATAACTTTAATGTAATGGCACTTCGTCAGCATCACTCCCTAATTCTCCTTCTCCCTCCATCTTTCCCACTCTGTCTTTCTTTCCTTGTGGGGGCAAAAACACTGCTTTCCCCTCACAAAGACGCTTCTCCTGAGTGGAAATTACCGGCGGAGATTAATAACGACATTAGGCAGTAATGATGCTGCGCCGAATGAAATATTTATTAAAGATCCCTCTGCTAGCAATTAGCATGGCATGTAATCGTTCAGCACAAGAAATCAAGATGATTGTGCCGCAGTCCCCCATCCCCTTATCGCCGTCTTCTCAGACCCCCCCCCCCCCATCCCCACACAGTTCAAAACAACCCCCTGTACAGCCTCTGCTCTCGCAACACAACACAACCCCCCCCACTACCATCACTACAAACATTTGCAGCCTCTTCCCCTGTCGTTTTTTCTCCATGACAACAGGAGCGTTGGGATGTGGTGGAGTCTGTGTATGTGTGTGTTGTGGGGTGGTGGTGGTGGTGGTGGTCTTGGGCATCCAGTGTTAATTACAGGCACTCTGCCTTAAGCTGGGGAGAATACTCCACCAGGCAATTACATTGTCAGGGATGCAGACTTCAGGAATTGCTGTTGATCGGCTCAGGAGGACATTAGAGTCAGACTGCGGGCACGTCAAAGTGTGCCGCTGTTTCGTCTTCGTTCCAGATTCCTGCCAAGTTGTCCAGGGCAGGAGCGAAGTGAGAGAAAGCCTTATTATTGGATGCCTGTCTTGGGTCTCGGAGTCCACTTACTTCCAGTGCCTAAAGGGACAGGCTATCACAAGTTGCATACAAGTTTTCCCAGAGCTTTTACTCTCATAACTTAAAAAAAAACTTTCTGAAGGTTTACAGTGTACGCTCTAACTATCCAGTGTGGATACACCAGTTACTGTTACCGTGCTTTACTAAATGCTCATTTATATATTTAATGTATCAGATAATGATTGAGGTTAGCGTAAAATTGTGCTTCTCAGAGGTGATAAAATCCTGCACCAAATCATTTCAAGGATGAACTGCCCTTGAAGATACGTGTCCTTGTTTATGTTCACACAAGCATGACCTCATTTTCAAGCCGTCACCTGAGAAGGACAATGGAGTGAAGGGAGGCATGAAGGGGGCGTTGAGGAGGAAGAGGAAAGGCGGGAGGGTGGGGTGGGGGATTGTTGTTACAAATAAGGTCAGAGGTCAGATAATCAAAAGTGTCCGTTTATTGGCTACATCATCAAACCTCAAGGAGTTCATCAATGCAGCCAGTCAGGCGTGTGGCTCTGCTAATCAGCTCTCAAACCAGTGTTTAGCCATGCCGATGCCATCCTCAGGATGACAAGAAAGAGACAGAATGAGTGAGTGAAAGACTCAGAGGGGGGAAAAGGAGAGCGGCGGGGTGGGGGCATGAATCGGGGAGTGGGCTAATGTAATAGTAGTTCACTTCACAGACCCTGACAAAGGGTGGCAGGGAGAGACGGATCAATTTGCAATATCGTGGACTGCGGCCCTGGCAACAAAGGCAGGACATGAAAGCAAGCACATTAAGGGATGCTCTTGTATGAACTCTGGCAATCAATATACATCAGGGGTGGGGTGGGGGTGGGGGGGGTGTGGGGGGGGGGGCAGATTGTCTGAAGGAAAGAGAGGAAAGTAAAGGATGAACAGAAAGGAAGGAACAAGTGAAAGAGAGAGGGATGAGAGAGAACAACAGTAGAGAGTGATGGTTAGAGATAACACTGAGTTCTTTGTTTGACAAACTTTGTCACTGTTCCTCACTCATATTGTTAATTAGATAGTTATCTTTAGCACTTTGATAGATTAGATAAGCCGTTAATTAATCTTTGAATCTAATTAACTTTCTTGCTATTAATAGGTTTGGCCACATTATTGTACCTTTGACTGTCAAAGCACTGAAATGAGAATTCATATCCACAGTTCAAGCGTGAGTACACTGTAAAAACTTAGATTACTTAGATGTTACTCAAAAAAACAAAAACAAAATGGAGGCAACATTTTCCAACTCATTTTTGTACGTTTAGTGAACTTCTTCAAACTTGTTGAGCTGTGAAAACTCATTGTAAAGTGACTTCAGCACAAAAAATGGAGTGGAGTCTACATAAAAAATGGATTAGCATCGCAACTTTTACAAAGTGCATCAAAATGGTTCAGTATTAAAATACACACACGTGTATTTAGCTTCTGAAGATTACAGTGAGTCCTCCATTAACCAATCTCACTAATCGTACTCTGCCATCGTCAGCTGTGTTTACATAGCTGTGTCTGCTTTGTATCTGATTAGCCTGCAGCTTCACTCTGCAGTGTTACCTCTGCAACTTGGCTAAATTTTGGATTAAAACACTGCAAAAGAGTACTAACATGTCTTGAGTATAATTCCTGGGAGACTCCATGTACAACTGACCACAAACAAAGAAACTGCCCTGCTAGCAAAACAAGTTCAAACTGGTTGTGTTGGTGCAGGACAGGTTTTCATAGCAGCTTTTAAGCGGTTTCATGGTGGTTTGCAAACTCATGTTATTGCAAAGTTTTAGTTTGATTAGAAGAAACTCATGAACTTATGAACCAGTGAGGGGGTGTTTACACTGGAAAACACCTTGTTTCCAGCGTAAAAACAGTTTGAACATTTTTTAAAAATAAAATCAGATTCCTCTCAGTCATTAATCAGTATTTTAAAAAGATCAATAAAATTTAAACGTGTAAATGATTGCCAGAATAATAATTGGCTGATACGTGCTGTTTACATGCCGTTTTGCTGTAAAAATCATAATCTGCTAACGTGATGTTTCAGTTCCTCTTGAATGTCTTTATGTTTTCATTGGAAGTCAGGCCTTTTTTCTGATGTTGATCGTTTAACACACATCATCTTCCTGTGCATGTGCCAAACAGAATAACAGTGCATCCACAGTAATTACACAACTTTCAATCAGCGTAGTGAATACCATATTTTAGAAAGTGTGTCGTATTTAACCTCAGCAGAGGGTAAAGCAATATCCACACCATCAGTCTTCCTCCCAGCATAATTTACTACAATGTTTTAACCGAATGCACATCTCTGTCTGGAAAAAATCCATTGTGTATATTTCCTTTTTCCTTTGTTCACTACCGCCTTTATCTTGTGCCCACAAGATATATTTCTTGTTGCCATGTGGAGACAGTATTTCCTATAACATTGTTACAAAAGTAATTTCCCTTTGGGACATTAAAATCTATCTTGACCTTGATCTAAAGAATGTGGATGATGCGGAGGGCGGAGCTGAGGAAGAAGAGGACAAGGTGGAGTTAAGTGACAAAGGAAGGGATTTGTACTCCTTCAGAAATAAACTAATGGCCTCTGTCTTTTATCCAGATGAATCCTGCTGAGATCAGGGGTCACGTTAACGAGGGAACGCTGAAAGTGTAACCTACAGAGAGGTCTTACTATCTTACTTCATAAAACCTTTGTTTGACAACGAGATGACTGCAGCTCTGTGCTTACAGTTACTGTAAATACAGTACACGATATCTATTTCAGAAAATAGGTATCATCGGCTTAAACGTGGGTGGTCTGTGCATGTGCTGCAATTTTTATGACTTAACAAACAAATATATTGATGTTATTGATATCAGCTGTCAAAACTATCTTAAGCCTAAAAGAAAATTTGTAGGCTCATGGCTGAATCTTCTGTTGACACACATTTATGCCTTATAAATACTCTGCTACTATAATCATTCATAGTGTGTTTGCATGTTTATAATTGCATGTTTATAATTACTGTGCCATGTTCAAAAGTGCAGTGACATTTAAAGTGAAATTGACATTAATTTGTGATGAATACAATCCAAGCACATCATAAAACATATCAAGATTACTTTAAATAATCATCCGTGTATAAAAACAAAACAAAACACTGAAAACATTTATGTATAAATAAATGACATTTGTGATTTCAGAGAGGAGAAGAAGTGTGAGAGGGAAAAAGTCAAGTCTGACCTGAACAGAAAAGTGACAAGAGCAGAATCATTAAGTTAACTGGTAATTTTACTCCTTTTGCTAATATGAACGTTTTACTTGTTATTTAAATTTTTCTGTGACACAACACAAACAGGCTTATTTTAAAATTCATTCAGTGCCTTTGAAGAAGGTTTTAGAGAAGAGAGAGAGAAATACAGGGCCACTGCCACTCCCCCACTTCACCTGCATGGTGTCATATCTCAGTCTGCTCCTGTGGACCTTTTTGTGTGCGTGTGTGTGTGTGCGTGTGTGTGTGCATGTGTGTGGGTGTGCATGTGCGTAACTGGACCTGATCCTGAGCCATTGTGTTAGTGTGACAGAAGCCTTTGCCCATTCTTTGATGCCCCCTCCAGAGCTTTCCAGCATCCTCTGTCAAGGGCCTGGCTATTACACACACACACACACACACACACACACACACACACACACACACACACACACACACACACACACACACACAC
>JBBMJY010000003.1:4257911-4314599 GCA_037833715.1 Toxotes lorentzi
ACACACACACACACACACACACACACACACACACACACACACACACACACACACACACACACACACACACAGTATCTCCCTGCTGGGACCAGGGAGCTTCATTTGCATTATGATGGCAGGCAGATTAAGTACATTCCACTGCACACTAAAGGGACTTGGAACAACACACACACACACACACACACACACACACTTGTCTTTTGGCCAGTAAGACAGGCTTCGAACAAAACTGGTGCCCAGTACAGGGTACCAATCCCATTACTTGCCCCATCCTCTGTTGTCCCCTCCCTCTCGAGAGAACAAAGGACGGAGACATCGAAAGGATCTAAACCTCACCGAATCAGGGTGGGAGGAGGAAGAGCAGAGCTGAGAGATGGTAGGAGAGAAGAAAAAGATGAGAGGAAGGGAGGGTGTCAGGGTGGGGCTGGTGTTGGAGAGGGAGAAATAACTGACAGGCAGCTAGAGGGACTAAGCTCATTTAGATAAATCGACATCCCCAGCTGAGATAAAACCAATGATGATTTGTACTGTATCTTCAGGGGATAAAAGCCATGCTATTGGATTTCATAGGGCTCCAGCGTCCTGGGATTTCACAGGCCCTGGCACAGAGCGGTTGTGTGGGTCTCAGCATGGAGGGGCAGGCCGCTGGAGAGGTGACTCTCACTAGGGGAGGGGAGAGAATTCCCATCATTACTGGGAAATGTCAAAGACATCACATGAGGAGGTGGAGGAGGTGGAGGAGGGACTGTGAGAGGTGATGCCAGGGTTTCTCCGTCTCTTTTGCTGTATTCTGTCTCTTCCTTTTTCTGCCAGCTCTCTTTCAGGGGAGAAATACTCATGGAAGTCAGTGAGTAATCTGCTGTATAAGTGGTGTTTAGGGTTTAACATTCAGTCACGTTTAGTTCCCAGGTAGGAATACGTACTTTAAACATTTGTGAACGCAGTTACTCTTAGGGGAAATTAGCATTGTAATTGCAGTGGTTGTAAACTTTCAGATTGTTAGAAAGTTTTCGTACAGAGAGAAAACTGCTGGAATATCTCATATTCACACCAGTTACAGTATATTTGAGTAATTACAGCTGCCAGTTCACTGGATTTGTTAATGGGAAATTGCAGTATTTTTTTAACTTAAAATTATTCTAATTGTGGCCCTTCTATTTATGAGTTATGAGTCACATTCACTTGACAACTCTGTTGTAGATATTCAGTAAATCTGACTCCTGCAAAATAAAAGATACTGGGGTAAACAGTGTGAGGATCCTGAAGTTTTCAAATAAATTGAAAGCTACTGAAAACTTGGTTGTACAGCATAAGTACTTTTTCTGCAGCATAAAATATTGATGAATAAATAAGCAACAACTAAAATTAAAGTGTGGAAGGAAATATAAGTTTAGCATTTCAGTCCTATAACATTATCATGCTCTCATGGCAAAGTGAAAGGAGAGTCTCAAAATCGAGAGAACTAGAGATACCTTCTGTTTTTTCTTCCTTGTCAAAACCTGGCTCCTACAGTTTGAGAGAGAGACTGGGTTGTGTTATGTTAGTTATTGTAATGTAGCCAAGTGGAGATGGACTACAGAGGCCTGGGAAGCTCAGTCCTTTCCAGCTCCACACCCCCAGATTTTTTTCAATCTGAAACTTGTAGTCTATTGTGATTTACAGTATGTTTTAATTTAATGTGTTGATTCTACTGTTCTATGCTTTAGCATCGAGTACCAGCATGTGCAAACTGTCACGGTGTAGTTAGTGAGTGACAAGCGAACATTAGAGCTGGACTCCACCTATGGTGGCTAGATTTCGGTCATGGCTGAAAAATATTCTTTGTTTTGTAGACTGGAGATATAAGAAGATATGAGTGACAGCCTAATTTTACAAATATGAGCTGCAGCTGAGCATTGAGGTAAAGTTAAAAAATAAATAAATAAATAAAATAAAAGCTGTGTTCCTGATGTAAAATTAGTTAATGGAATTGAAAACTCACCTCGTGATACACTCTCTACCATGGATAGTTCCTCTGGGTCTATTTGGTTTTGATGGCAGCAGTGCTTTACACATTAATAATAAAGACAGCTTGATAGTTCTCTACATTAAAAACTTCTACATTTAGATTTAGACCTTCCCTCCCCACCATTCGAAGCCTCAGGTAAAGAGCCCCGGGTCTGAAAAATTTAAGAGTCTGTAAAACCTTCCCTACAAATTAAAAAGTAATTAATGTCTCTACCTTGAATGTACAGCACCAACCTCACTCCATCCTCACTGAAAAATATGGGTGCGCTGTAAAGTGGTCCCTTCACAGTCCTGCATTTAAGTAGAGGTCTGGAAACTAGCAGGCTCCACCTTGCTCGAAAAAAAAATCAACTCCATTGCATTAGGGCAATTAGACCATCTTGGCCTAAATAATAAACTTAAAACCCCACAGTCTATGTTCAATATTTCATCTTTTATTCAGGTACTGGGAGTGCTTCTATAGTGAATACACTTTCTCCACAGCATGGCTCTGTAATGCAGGTATTTTTCTTAGGAGGCTTTTAGGGGGTAGTTAGGTAAAAGCCATTGGAAAAGCCCTTCCCTGCCCATTCCTGGGGCTGAATAATGAATCTTTTACCTGCGTCCTGTGCAAACATTTTTTAAGCATATCTCGCTGGCCAAATGGGAAGGAGAGTTAATATTAAAGGTCAGTTTCTCTAAGCAGCAGACTGAAAACTGCAGGAACGCTGTGAACAAACTTGTACTCTATTGTCACTTACACTGAAGGCAAATAAACCCAGAATGATTTACATTTAATTAGGCAGGGGTGCAGTGACTAGTTTAGGAAAACAATGGGGCCACACAAGAACCAGCTGTACAAAAATGTTTCCTACGAGTTATGAACAGACAGACTGCTCTTCTTCACAGGGGGAAAACACCCATTTGACTTACAGTGGCTTAATGGGAATGGATTTGGAGCATGCCAATTCACTGACAAGATTTTTAGATTTTAGCTTTTACATTTCAGTAGTTGTCGCTGAAAATTCCCTCGCTCCTCTCACTGCCTCAGGACTGTAACTCAGGAAATCTCTGTTCTGTCTCATTGGCCTTTGCTGCTTTAAACACTCCTCATCTGTCAGATTGTTTGCTATAGGGGGAGGTGGAAGAGAAAGTCACATAATAGAAGACAAGGGTCACCTCAGGTCGCTACGAATCAATGTTCCTATCATCAGTGAGGTCGCAGACTGCAGTGTCCTTTTGCTGGGTCCCCCGATCCCTTTTGTGAATTGTGGGAGATTGCAGTTGCATGGGTGGTTTTGGGGAACCTTCATGAAGAGGGATTTGTGCTATATATTTTAAAATGCTAGAAATGAACAGTAGAATTGTCAAACCTCAAACTGACACACCCGCCATGGAATCAACCAGAAGGCCAAGAGGTGAAGACGTCTGTGATCTGCCGTAGAAATGGTGACCAAACTAACATGGTGCAGTAAGCGGGGTTAGCACTAATTAGCACTGGTGGGTGCACTGTTAAATTGAATTTAACGACAACACAGCAGTCTTACTGAGTGCGAACTAATCCTGGACTCTGGAGCATTATGGTTAATGGGCCCGAAAGAAAATGATGGCCTTTCAAAAGCAAAACCAATTAACACAGAGTGGAGATGTCTAGTGCTGAGCTTTCCAAATCTCATAAGAACTTCTGCCCTCGTATTATATAACTGGATTTCTGTTCATTTTGAATAATGAAGGAGGTAGGGAAGCATGACATAATATAGCTATCATAACTCTGAGTCCAATGAAAGAAAGTGGAATATGTTTCACAGAACAGCAGCAGTGGAAGGCAGACAGTAATGTTTTACTCCTGCAAACGTGCTGCTGCCTCACTTCAGTTTTAGTATTTATCCAGAAATTGACAGAAGAAGAATCACGGGCCCCATTGAGATTTCATATTAGTCGAAACCAGACAGAACTATAGCACAGTATTTGAAATTACTTTTTAAAAAATTACTTTTAAAAAAACACTTTTCTCCGGCAATCAATTAAGAGATAGATGTTCCTTTTTAAAATGTGTATCCCTTGTGACTCATAGTTTACTTTAGGCACATCTTGCCTTAAAGTATTCAGGTTTTCGGCCTGTGTGGTGCTCCAAGCAGACAAGGTATTATTTCCTGTCACTATTTGACTCTAAGGTCCACTGTTTTGCTTATTCTGAAACCCCTCAGGGGTCTTTTGGAATCCTTCTGCCCTACTCAGCTGGAGAATACATAAACTGAAGCTAACTCATGAATAGTAATGAGACACAATAGTACCTTTTTCAAGTCTGTTGTCACCCAGTCAAGTTGCTTTTCCGATTTCACCAAGACTTGGCCTCTATTCCCTATCTGTTGTGAGATTCTCTCTCCCTCATGCTGTGCAGAGAGGCATGCTGGGATTAAAAACGCTATCCACACTCTTGGTGGCAGGTTTTAGTGTCTAATGATGGTCTTAATGCTGCTTCAGAGGCACTTTGATCCTGAAAGGTGGAAGTCTGGTGCAAATTTGAAATACATTTGGGGTTTTGGTTATAAAACAGTTAAATCTACAGTAAGTGTGATGGAAATTTTAAATGTAGTACTGGCACAACACAATGGCTAGCAACAATTTGAGTACAAAAGAGCATGTATTGCCTTGTGAGTAAGAAAATATGCTTGTGTGTGTGATAGAGTGTAGGCGACTGAAGTCCGGTAAGACTTGGTGAGTTTCCGTGGTATCAAGGCCCGTCCCAGCCATATATCAACGTAATTAAAGGCTGGTGTAATGACGCAGGGCCTCGGCAGCATGATTTCTGTCTGATCGCCACGCTGCTTCATTAAGACCACTCAAGCTAACGAACTGTGGCTGTAATAAAGTCCTCCCCCCGGTCTGCTGCAGTGATGAAGGAGCTACCCAGAGCGAGAGCTGAGCCAAGGCCCTAGATAGAATTAGTACTGGAAAGGCTTCAGCTGAACTTACTTTGTGACTTCTTGTGGCCTGGTGATGGGGTCGAGGTGCTTTTCATATGGGACGGCTCTGTTTTAGTTTTTAGCTTCTGCATAAGAGAACTGAGTCAGGTATTTGAACTGTTTCATACTCTTGCCTATGGTAGAAGTGTACTGATAAGGCTTTTAAGCACATTTGGAAATGACCTACTTTGAAAGGCTGCTGGCAGGTTCATTTGGTGTTTCTGTATATTGCTGTCTTATATAAGCAGGATAACAGAAGCATCACACACCAAAAACACTGGAGTTAACCACTGATGTGAGATGAAAACAGTTCCTCATTTCTGAGAACAGCTGACAATGAACAAACCTGTGTTCCTTCATTAAACATAGAATATGCAGCTACAGTAAACACTGCAGATTAGCCTGAGTGTAAATTGCAATTAGTGAACCTCGTGAATGAGGTGAAACAGTCATTATCCTATAAAGTCAGTTCAGCTGATCAATCAAAGGTCAGATTCCTTATCTTTACTGGGGGTTTCTATTAACCTGATCAGTCCTTACATCCTTGAGTCTAAACGTTTGTCCAAACCAGCAGTAAGTCCATCCATCCATCCTTACCTGTTCTGTTTCATGGTGGGCCCACAGTAGCACAGGCATCCATTTTCCCAGCTGCATCCAGCTGCTCCCGGGGGACCTTGAGGTGTCCCCATGCTGGCCGGAACATGTCAATCCCTTCAGTATGTTCTGGATCTGCCCTCGGGTGTTCTTCCTGTTGGATGTGCTTGGACTACCTCCACAGTCTGGCAAGCATCTAGTGGAATCTACTGTAGTTTGATTTTCTGTGTCTTCTACTGGAGAAGGCCAAATATAAATAGGAAACATTTAGATGTTCCACTGTGCATTGTATCATAATCACGACTAGACGCTACAGACACAGTTTGGTGCTTTGGTGGAGATATTGGAAGAAAGCACGTGGTGGAGAAACAAAATGTTGTGGTACTGGAAATCTTAACTGTTTATATTTCAGTAATTTTCTTACATAGGAAGCCAACTGTTTAAAGCCATTATGAATCACATCGCAGACAAAAAAGCTGAAGCTGGTTTGATTACACTGGAACAACTACAAAGAGCAAATACAAGAACTAAGAATTTCACACGTCGCCGCAGGTAGATGATGATAGCAACACGTCTCTTAGTGTGAATATATGGTGAAATATCATGCAGGTCAAAAGGATTATAGGACAGAGCTTTTATATATAAACTGATTTAAAAGCATATTCTTTTGTGAGAGTGTGTGTCTGTCCTCTGTGGCCACTACAGCAAAGGTGGTTTCCGGCAACTTTTGCTGTTCAAGTCTGTTCTATCAGCCTTTGAATGGGTAGTCAAGATCCCCTGTGAACATCAAAACACATTATTTTCCTCAGCACAGTGTATTTTCATTAAGAACGACTGCACACAGCATCTCCACTTTGTTGCAGCAGCGTCTGATTTCCCCCGATTTTCTACTGGTTCATTGAAACGGTTGGCTGTGATTAGTCACACAATACGACATTAACCTGTAAATTAAAATTCCTCCTTGCAATTTGATGGGTGATTTAATTCCAGTATCGTGCCACCCCTCCCTCCCTGCATCCTCCCACCCGCCCTCCCTCTGCCCATTTCTGCCTGTCCTCATCCTCCAGACATCTACCCCCACACTCTCTTGTCTCTCTCTCTTCCTCCATTCGCCGTGGGCTAATCCCATTATGAATTCTTTATATAGCCTTTTCCCTTAATGATCAGTGGGGCCTGCTCCAATCCTGATTACTATTGTACACTTAGCACTACATAAAGCAGGGGATTAATATGCCCTGCTAGGATCGTTGCTATGGATCCACTCGTTGCCTTCCGAGAGATGTTGCTGCCGCTTCAATTGGCCATAAATTGCTCTCCCCAGTGGCTTCCCACGTACCAGACGGGGCATGGAAGAATAGAGGGTGAATCTCTCTCTCTCTCTCTCGTGGGCTCTCTCTCTCTCTCTCTCCCGCCTTCCCTGGACCCAGACGAAAGTGATCTGCTCTATAATTCATGACCCAGCGTTTTCTCTTTCTTCTCCTCTCAAATTTTTTCTCTCTTTCCCAAAGATGCTGTAGTAACCCTCCTCCTCTGTAGCCTTTGCCCCATGAAAAAGTACTGTAATAGTGGGTGGGTCTCATACATGGACACAGATCGTGAAAGAGGCGTTTTGAAGGTGTAATGTATTTGCCGTGTGATGTCAGACATGGACAAAGAGGATGTCGGCATGGAGGGTCTTAATGGGCTCAGCTGTGTTCCTTGGTTTCGGTGAGGAATTCTGAGAGTGCTAACAAGCCGTTGCAAAGCAACAGCAGGAAAAATGTGCAGTAAGATCTCTTTTCCCATGAGTCTCTGCTGAAGAAATATCAAAATTCCTTCAGTTCAGGAAGTAGAGGCCGGACCTACAGGGCACGTGACATAAGTAATTCCAACAAGCCACTTTAGCCGTGTTAAAAATTATGACTCAGTATTTCAAAAACACAGGTAGTCTGATCTTCAAAAATCTGTTCTTTAGATAAAGGTTGCCAATGTTGACTCGTACTCCTTAGGGTTTCACTTTCATGCTGGCAGTTACAGTATTTTGTAAAGCTATATTTACCTCTCTCAGATGGAGAATGAGTCAACCCGGAGTGAAACTCTTTATAGGGGAGAAAAGAGAGAAAAGGGGAAGGAGGCAAAATACAAATGGGGAAAACTGAGAAGACTCCTCAAGCCTTTGTGGTGTCCTGTTGACTCCTCTAGCGGTTGAGGAAGATTTCTTTTTCATTTGGCGCTAACACATCCCTCCTCTTTCTTCTCTGGTTTAAAGTGAGCAGTGAAACAAGTCAAACAGTGTAGTTTGAGGCAAGGCTCGGCGAGCTCTGGGGACACCTGCCGAGAAACACCTCTGTTTGATTCTTGTTTCTTTTTAGTTATAGTCTACCCTGTGAATATCTTCATCACAGACTGACTGCATCCTGCTGCTCTCTCCTTTTTCTGTACTTTCCTGTGAACTTGAGTGCTAACATTTTGCAGACCCTATTGCCCAGCACTGAGCTCTGTTATTGTTCTGTGAGAAAGGACTGTGGTTTCATAATTGTTTTCCATTGTGATTCCACCCTCTTCATGTAGTTCCATGGCTATTTGGCACAATGAGAGTACAAAGGTATAAAGGTATTGTGAAAACTGTAGAAGGCATTTCTTTTGTACACTGAAAGTTATTAAATCACAATCAACATTATTGTAAAATAAAATCCAGAAGACAAAACAATAAGAAACTTAAGTTTCTTGCTCTCTGGGGATGCAGTCAACCAAAGAAGATCTTGGCCAACTGAAATTATACCTACTTTTCAACCGATCGATTGGTCATAGGAAAAAGAAAAATCGGCTTGTTATCTCTAGATTAACTAAACTGGCCACAATGCACTGACTGCACTCCACCTTTGTAGCCTTATGAATTATAAATGAGCATAAAAGTTAGTATTTGCAGCATAAGATATTGAAATATGCCACACAGACAGGTTAGCCTACAGTTTTTAGATGATATGCTGAGTTGGCTGTTGAGCTGTGGTGGTGCAAACTGCTGTAACTTTTTGGTCTTCTGTTTAAAAAAAAAAAAAATGCAGCCACACTGACACCCTCTTTGACATGGTGTCAATTAGTTTGGAGCCAGATCTGAGTAAATGTTTGGTAACTGTTAAATGCGTTTTCTCCATGAGGTCACCATTTACCATGTGCTGATAACATACTGTAAAGCCAGGTTTATACTTGATGCAAGGGGACTTGATTTATAGTTAGCATATCGGAGATGTACTCATACACCTGGAGTTACACCCTGGTCACTTCTCGCCTTATCTCATTTGAGTGAATAGGAGACTTCTGCCATGCAAACTGCCATGTTTATCTTCTTTCATTCACTGTGATGGAGAGTGGTGATCGGTGAGTAAAGTGTGTGTTAGTGAGCGGGGCAGATAACTACAACACCCTTCTTCTTTCCTCATACCCTCACTCTCCTTCTTCCAGTGCTGAGATTGGCTTTCTTGGAGTAGCGATTCCACCCATGTACATTAACTTTTGAGCGATGGCCAACGCAGCAGCTGTGTGCGACTGTCTGGCTGCCTCCCTCTGCCACTGACACGCCAGGTCTCATGCTTGGACAAGATGGAAGGCAGGGTTCAAATGCACATGTGCTGATTTGGTCTGCTGTATTAAATTCCAAACTGTACATGATTACTGTTACTGCTGCCTGCTGATAAACCAGTATGGGTAGCACTACAATATGAAATATAAAAGAGTATAGACTGAAACAGAAACAGAAATTGAGAGTAGCCAGATTTATACAACATTATAAATTGTTAAACACTACTTTATTACTTTTAACCAGGTATTTCTGCACAAAAACACAAAAGCTCAACCTGCACCACACTCAGTTTGCCCCACCCCCATCCAACCTCAGCTTCCCTGCCTCCATTCGCTCCTCCGTCCCTCCATCCTTGAATCCCTACAGCATCTCTGTACCTCTCAAGCTGACAGTGTTTTCCTTCTTGGCTGTGACTGAGTGTGGTGGCTCCAGTGCTAGACTGTTAGACCATAGAGCTGCGGTTATACAGTATGTGTAATATCCCATAACACACACACATTCACAAACACTCTCTCACACACTGCCATCCTGGCCACGTCCACCACCTGCCCTGGCCTGCGCTGCCTTTCCCTCAGCCAAGGAAGCTCATGCCTGGGCACTCTGGGCAGAAGCCCAGCCTTTCACATCCAGGTCCAGGGCCAAGAGACAGAGGCCAACAGCTGGCGGTGTGCAGAAGGAGCCTGGAGGCTTCCACAGCAGATGAATCACCACGGATTAATATTTAACTCCAGACTCCTGCTTCCCTCTAGCACCTCTCCTTCCTCCCCCTCTCTTCATACCACCTTCCTTCTCTCTCTATCCATCACTCCATCCTTTAGTCCTGCAGGTAAGTTGGCGTATGTTCAACAGACCTATACTGTAAATATGTGATGGGGATGCTGTTTCTCTAATATAAAATCAAGTTGGTTGCACAGTCTTTGCAACTTGAGCATGGTACCCTTGTTTTGAGTGTGATATTGTTGTAGACTTTTGTAGTTAAATCAGTTCCTAACCATTTTCATATTTTCTTTAGATTTTAGTCATTTAAATTACCCGCCTATAGTATATACAAGATTAGCGCAAGGAATTCACAGACCAAAACAACATAACACTGGAATAAGGTTTACTGTGAGAAACAAGGCATTAGTGCAGCAAACTACAGTATTTCACCAGCGTGGAGCTTCCCAGGATTGTTTTCTTGATCAAAAAAGGAGGAATAACAATTAGAGCAAGTTTCAAAGGGACGGGGGACACAGGGTTAGTGGTGTTCAGCGTTTTTCAGTGTTAGTTTTTCTGAATAAAAATGTTTAAAAGTGAGTAAAAGGCAGCTGTGGTGAGTGAAAGGCAGAGTTTCACACATTCAGTTTTAAGGCAGCAGTTTTATTTGTAGTACTACACCGTGGCAGCCTGGGAATTGATGAATGCTCTGATATTAAGCAGGCACAGTTTTTCAGCAGGTACTAAAGGCTGGTCGTGGCTGAAATAGAAAGCTTCAGTGCTTGTGCTGTAAGCCCAGTAGCATTAGCCACAATCAGAGCCAGGCCTGTAATAGCATTCTCAGATGGGATCCGTTATGATGACTGCATGCCTGCCTCGCTCCTTCAGCTCTGATTTTGCAATTAAAGCACCAGACTGCTTTTCTTCCAGTTTTTTCCCTCCAGACTGTCTCTCTCCCTCTGTCTCTTCCTCTCTCCATCATAACCTTCTTTCAACCCTCCCCTCTTCATTCTATGCATCTTGCCTACTTCCTTGTCTCTCTTTATCTCTGTCTTTATATCTTTCCCTTTCCTGCCTTTCTCTCTTCCTCACTCTTTCTCCATGTGCATATATGTTTGTAAAGATATATCGGTCCCCTGTGGTTCCCTCTCATTCGCATGCATGTTCTGTGAGCCTCAGCCATTCGAGTGTACATAAAACCCGCTCTTTATGGCCAGACATAAAAGAGAAAGAAGGGAAAGAGAAAAGAAGGGACGCTCTGATCTAACTTGTAACGGATTAACCTTTGAAGCACCATCTTTTCGGTTGGCTTTTTGTTTCTCTTTAGCTCGTGTAACTTTGGACACAAAGGCAATTTTGTCCCGACTAAAAAGGGCAATCTACTGTTATGTGGGTCATGTTGTGACGGTGAATGAAATATGATTTTTTTCGTCTCTCTCTCTCACTCCGTCTCGCTCTTCACCCCCCTCTTGTCCCTTTATGACTGCGTTCAAGGGGAGCACGGTGGTGCATCGTTGAATAAGTAACCAACCAACGGGCCAGTGGAATTGTGGGAATTCATGGGAATCGCTGTGGGGACGGGGGTTCTCGCAGGACCACTTCCTGTCTGTCTGATTCAGGGACACTCAGGGGTGCTTGAGCTTCCCTCAGCGCCATCCCTGACGAGGCCTCAGCGGAAAATTTGTGTCTTTGTATGGGACGGAGCTGAATACACTCAGAGGGGCCAGCAAACTTCGGAGTCCCCCATTGTTTTTCACACCAACCAGGGTCCAAATATGAATATGCATATTCATAAGCAAGAGTTCGGTTTTCATGGCCCCCGCAACTCCTCCCCACCCTTCTTTATTCATCTTTTTTATAATGTCCTTCAATCTCATTTTCAATTCCAAATGAGGCGTTCGGCATATGAAAGGTTATTGTGTCACACCCCTAAAGGTTTTACAGTGGTAGAAAAAGAAAAAAAAATTCTAATTACATCCTTTGCCTGTGTGATTCTGTGATTAGTATCGGATGATTATTTCTGGAGATTGAACATGTGTGGGTTGATACCACGAGGTGAGTCTCAGTGGGGCTTTGGAGAGACAAAAGTACTTAACTGCTCAGTTTTCATGAGGTCAATATGATATTATTTCCTCTGAACTTGTCTCTGTAGTTAAATTGTGAGCGACCAAATCCCACGCTGTCTGGCACAGGGAGCCCTCACTTCCTTGTCAGTACTCATACTCAGTGCAATCACGAGCGCCCTAATAGATCCCGATCTCTCTCGCTGAATGGGAAAATGTGCCCTTAAAAAAAAAAAAAAAAAAAAAACTTGACATGTTTTAGAGCGTGGAGGATTGGAGCAAGCGTTCGCTGCTCAGTGCAAATCAATGGTGCTATTACTAATCATAGTTAGCGTCTTCTCCACCGAGGGATGAGAGGCTGCTGGGTAGGCTCTCATCACTTGAAGGGATACAGTTACACATGAAGACAAGGCACATCAAACTTACACAGTGCAGACAACCGCGGTGGAGTCGTTAGATCTTTTCACCCGTGGAGAACATGTAGGTGGATGCGAAAGGACGGGGGAACATCTTGTTGAATTTCATTTTAACACTCAAAGTCACTTCAAAACACTTTCTTAAAGATGATTTTAATGGGTTTCTGCTTCATTAAACGGTGAAGAATGACAGGAGAATTGGTAGAGAGATGGGAAGGACACAGTTTACAGTCTGGATTCCATGTGCAAGAACATGGAACGGCTTTGACTGCTGAGCCACATGAACTCAGCACTGCTCTGTTCTCTGAAGCTGGTAAATGCTATAGTTGTGTCTCATGTGCTTATAGAAGGTGTGCTGAATGCATTCAGGGATGGGTGCATGGGGAACAATCGAATGTGAATGTAAGCAAGTGCTTGTAGAGATCAGATTACTGTATTATTGGATATCTTTATTTCTTATTTTATTGCATTTTCCCAGAAGGGAGAATTATGGCTTCAAACCCTCCTTGAATCCTACAGGAGTGTGTGGGATTCATATTAAGATGGCTGCTTCTCTTTGATTGTCTTTGATTATAATAATCAGCTCCAACTACCATGTGGATGCATCAAGGACATATGAGTATTTATGGGATGTACTAAACTAGCCACCAGTCTCTTCCTGCTTGTAGCTTTATAACATGACCAGCTCCTACTGTTTTATACAACAAACAAAAAAAAAATCAGAACACAAGAACACATCATGACAAAGACACACAAAAGCAAAAGTACATATACATTTATTTCTAAAGATTTTCTTTAGAAATAAATAAAATAACTGGCATAAACAGCAATTGACACAGCTGCAGAGATTAGAACTCCCATACCAACGACGTCTTTACTGAGGAAATTCACTGGCAGGTGATCTCTGAGAAGTACAGTTGAGAAACACCACAGCACCGAGCTCTGAAAGGGCAAAGGTCAGGTTCCTCGGCAGAGGTCTTGGAGCACATAAGTTTGTGTTTTTCCTTCTCTAACTGAGCAATTAAAGACATTTAAGCTGTTTTTACGTACAGTAGCTGTGGTCAGAGATCTCCCCGTGTCTGATGTACACACACTGTGACAACAGCCTGCTTCTGTGGGTGGGGTCTGACTTCAGTGTGTGACACTGGAAATCTGGACATGATCATTAGCAAGGCCTGGAGTCAAGGCCATTAGCTCCACTCCCCCTCCAGTGAATTATGGGTCGTCTGTCACAGGGGCCCTGTGTCCGAGACCTGTCATTGTGAAAGATGAAGGGGTCCTTGCACTCTCCAATGAGCCGTCCGTGGAGATGCCCACGACAAACGACCCATGAGCGGAGACACACCTTTCATCAGTGAGAGCGATGGGAGCAATGGAAGGACCTTGTGTGTGTGTGTGTGTGTGTGTGTGTGTGTGTGTGTGTGTGTGTGTGTCTGTGTGTGTATTTGACCTGACCCTTTAAATACCCTTCCCCCTTTTCCTGCAATCCATATTTTCCCTTCTTCTTCAAGGTAGAAAGGCTTTGGGGTGGCTCAGGACATTTTCGTGCTCCCTGCTGACAGAAATGTAATCACACACCTCTGTCTCGTTTTAAAAGCGCAGTATAACTGATTCATACAGTACGAGTCCTCATTATATCACTTCTGTACAGTAGGGACAGAAGAATAAGAAGGGTGCAGATAATTAACTGTACTTCTGTTGGACTGTATGCACACAGAGAGCTGAATGTAAATATACATGGGGTGGACAAAATAACAGAAATAAAAGAAAATGTCAGCCCACTGTCTCTAGAAAGAATGTCCATATTTGATGATTCGATATTATTAACCACAATCTTTCACTGACCTTAGCCATGTGTTTTTAGTTGCTTTACCCCAGTCAGACTTTAACCATAGTTTATTTGCTACAACCAGTTTCTCTAACTTTAAACACTTATCTGTGCTTTATGCACAGACGTAGCTTAAATTTAACATTTAAACCTTTTATCCTGCCGTCGCCGTTCAGCAACACAAAGATTTGCTTCGTTTGGTCTGGTTGGGTGTAAACGGAAGAATAGCTTTCCGATTTTTTTCAAATTGTCACTAATTAGCTTCTTTACTCAAGTAATTTTAATTAATGAATTTTGCCTCCAGAGTAGCTGTGTGACATTTCAGAGAGAGACTGTATATAATTTACTGAATGTGGCCTCTGCCCATTTGTCCTTGATCTACGTACTTGTGCTATTAACTTAATAATGATTATATTTCACAAATCCCTGTTCATTTACTATATAAAACATCTTTTCTCATTTCATGTAATAACATTCTACTTGCCATGGCAGCTAATTTGGACTCGGGAAACAGAGGACCACAGACATATAGGAACATGATTCATGAAATTATTTTGTACAGTCTCTGGATACACACAGTAATTACACCCTGACTCAAAGCAAACAACAACCAAGGCACGTGTACCCCCTGGAGGGCTGCACCACACGTGAATCACCAGAGTGCCTGAATATGTGAATTATCAGTTTATTTACAAACATACAGCATATCCTGCACGAGTGTAAATAAATATGACCATTTTATTATTTTCTGTCCTAATACATGTTCGCCTGTAATAGGTAATAGGCATGAATGCGTGCATGGTGGTCGTGTGTGATGTAATCATATGTTTACATATTCAAGGTATCATTTTTCATCCTGTCAATGGCAGCAGAGTAAAAATATTCCCTGGTGCGGTTTGGGGCTTTTCAGAATATGGAGCAGGAACTCCCGGCAAGAGGAAGTGGCACCAACTAATGCGCTTATTTGGAAAAGAGCAGCCAGCCCCCCCCGTTTGGCAGGGGACTCCGCTGTTGCACTGGTTTCTATTAGCATTCTCTGACTCTCTCCAACCCTCTTTCTGTTGGTCTCCCTCATTCGTTCTCTTTCCCTCTCTCATTTCTCCCTCTTTCTGTCATAAAGCTTGATTTTGTTTCTTCTCACATCCCTCCCTTTTGGGTCCTTTCTGTGATTATCTCATCCTCTTTAATTGCCCCCCACCCCCCAAAAATACTGAGACTGAGACAACCAGTCTTCCCTCTCTGGTCATCCTTTTCCTTTCCATCACTCTTTCCAATTTCCAACCGCTCTCTCCATCTTCTTTCACCCTTCCACCCTCTTTCTAACTTCCCCTCCATCTCCAATCATTCTTCATCCACCTCCATTGCACCTCCTTTCCCTCCTCTGTAGCAGTAGTGTGTGTAGACGGTGCTGCAGTACGCTCCGGGCAGAAAAGTAGGCCAGGATTACTTTTGCTGGCTTGTCCCCAGTGAAGCGTGTGTTGCATGTGTGTGTGTATGTCTGTGTATGCCTGTGTATTAGTGTGTGTAGGTGTGTGTTCAGGCCTGGGAGAGAGTGGGCATACAGGCTGGCCAGCCAGCAGTCAGCCAGCAGTCAGGGTAGAGCTGGGCATATGGAGCCTCACTATTGGGCCAGCAGGTATTTTTCAGCGTCTGCTCTCTCCTCCTTTGTTTAATATTTCCCTGCTTCTTTTCGTCCTGGCCGCAGAATCATGTTTGTGCTGCCAGCACAGACCTACAGGATAGTATAAGTCAGACAGAATATCGCTTTTGTCAGATGAATGCTCAGAACGTCAATGTTTAAAGAGTATCAAACAAAAACAACAACAAAAAACAAAACAGAAAAGATAAAACCGTTTTCAGCAAGGGTTTACAGCAGGATTGAATTGTTTTGACAGGACAGAAGGTTCAGGAAAATTTCGTAAAGTGGAAATGATCACGCAAACCCTGAATTTAAGAAACACCATTAAAACGTGGAGTTATGGGTATTTTCTTTGTGGTATCAATATAAAGAGAGAAATTAGGATTAAGTATTGGAAAGCTGTTTTAGATGTGTCAGGACATGCAAGGCGTTAATTTGTGACTCGTGACTCTGTGGAGCTTCGATTACAGGACAATTAAAGCAGGTATTACATCGTATTTGTGAGAGGTGTTAAAAGTATGATGGGGGCTAGACAAGTTTATATGCAGAGCATCTTTCAGCAACAAGGCAATTCAAAGTGCTCTATATCAGATATTAAAAAAAAAGCAAAACACAAGATGATATAAAATACACATAAATAAAAGAGTAAAAGGAAATAAAAATAAGCTAAATACAAACGACAAAGCTCAAACAGGAGAATAGAAATTAGAGTGTGGTGCAGTGCAAGATATGTGTGAATAGCCCCAAATTTAAATTTGATAAATTGCAGTCAGAACCAGAAAAGTTTTAAACTTTTTGATTTAGGAGAACAGAGAGTTGCGACAGACCTCCGCTCAAGGGTAAGGAGACAACTGTCTGAGGTTCTGTTCTGGCAACAAGCTGAACTTTTTTTCAGATACTATATGGTCTTGATGATTACACACACGCACACACACGCACACACAGAGCAGCCCTCATTTTCGATCCTCATCGCCTCAAACTTAATTGTTCTCTTAATTAGGTTGCAGAGCATTGCTTATGGCTTCAGGGAACATGTGTATGTACAGCAAGTGTGTGAGTATGTGCATATGTATATCAGTGTGTGTGGGACTGTATCCGTGTCTGTATGCAGGGATGTGAATGTGTGTATAGGTCTGTATACATGCATTTCTATCACCTCAGTGAATTGCATGGTGTGCCTGGAGGTAGTGGAGCTCTGATCTGTGAGCACCAGTAGCTCCACAGAGAGGGATGCTTGCCAAAACCCAAATTCCCCTGTACAGTCTGACGCTCATCACCTTCCCCCCTCCTGAACATCATCTGCTCTGCTGTAGATAGCATCATTCTGTACTGCTAAGTTGTTGGGTTTTTTTTTTGTCCACTAGCCATCCACCTGTAAGACACTGCTTCTCATTTTCAGCATTGTAGTGTGGCATATTTTGGCCTCTTCTCATTTAGCTTCCTTTTTGTGTAATTTGGAGAGTTAACATTTCACATTTTGCACATTTTCATGCTATAAAACATTCTGTGTCAGTTTCTGTTGGTGCCTTTGTGTGTACAAGTGTAAATCCTCCCCCACTGGCAGGAATTTATGTGTTGTGTAGGATATTTTGCTTTTGGCTTGGAGGTACAATTAATGGCCACAGTAAAGGAAACTCTGAAGGAAAAGAGTAACATGACATCAAAAGTAAATGTGGCAGAAAAACTGTGAAAATCCATTTTTATTTATTATTTATTATTATTCTACCATGTGAGAATTGCCACCTTACTTCTCCAAGAATCCATACCTTACTGGGTTTGAGAGGTTTTCATGTCCATGTGATGCTTGGGGCAGGTTCCTGGAGGCATCAGCTTCTGTTTGGTCCAAGGTGTGGTGGCCAGACTAAGACTAAGAGCTGTTCAAAGACGTATAGGGGACGACGTATGTGGGAAAGAGACCGTCCTGAGAAGGGAGATCACTGGACAGTGTCTGTGCCTTTATGCGGTCTGGTGCATTGCAAGTTGGGCGAAGGTCAAAAGTGCAGGGGCTTTGGATTCTACGCCTTGGCAGCGAAAACGTTGGATGTGTGTTGAAACCTCTGTTGTGGAAGGAGCCAGATCTCGTGTGGTAGGTGAAAGGACACTCAGCTCGATGCTGCTGGGCTGATGTGTCTCAAGAGGATGACTGACAGATGTGTGTGCAGGATTGTTACCAGATAAAAGAGACAAAGGCAAAACAACTCTTGCCTTATGTGAGCCTCATATTGCACTCAGTGTTGTGCTGTTGGTAACATTGTGATGCCCATTTTCAGGTCAGTGTTTTGCCTTGACAAACACCCTTTCTATCTATCATGTGTGCTGCTTCAGCTGTGGATGTTCATCGTTCCCAGCGGATGAGTCCTAATATTTTTGCTGTCCACCTGAACTTTCATCTGCAGCTGCCATTATTAGGCCACGTTTTCCTCTTCCACTTTCTAAAATCTGACATGAAAATTGCAATTAAGTATACTGAGCACATTCATGGTCCCCTGGGAATAAACCTACTTATTTTTAATGAACCCTTTTGCCATGTAAGACAAAATTGTTGCCACAGAGCAGTTAAAACTGATTATTGGACCAATGGCTAAGTCAGTTGCTCTCTGCGAATTACCTCTCAACGCTGCCCTCAAATCGTCTTTCATATCACCATTGTAAGTCTAGAAGAAAGTCATTCTACACAGTAATTCAGCTCCCTGGTGGAAATATGATTAAAACTTGAAAATGTGGCTCCCTCCAGGTGAAAGTGTTTAACGCGGGGTAGCATAGCTGCGCAGGTGAAAGTGTTTAGTGCTGGGTAATGCAACCTCTCCTGGCCCCCCGCTTTTGCAGCTGTGCGTAATTATAGTTTTTCTCTCTCTCCCTCTCTCTTTTGATTGCTTCCCCGTGTATGTGCAGATTAGCCAGGAAAAGGACATGTTATACAGTACAAAGTACAGTGGGCTCTATTAATCCCTTCACTCAAATAACCTCACTGCAGTAAGCATTGTCTTTTTGTAACGGCTAATCAAAGAATAGTTATTATCGTAAGTAATTATTATTCATACTAACCCTTCATGACAGTTGTTTGTTATTCAGGCGTGCTGAATCCTACTTGTTCCTCTCTGACAGTAGTGGAGAAGACTGAAGTAATAAAACCCAGTGAGACCTCTCGTTGGCAACAACACAATAAGTACTATAATGTACTCTTTTCTATGCGCGTCTGTTCATTCTTCAGTGTTTAAATTAGTTCTGCTTCCCAACTGGTCTCTGTGTATACTCAGATCTGTGTGTGTAACAGAGGGTGGAAGACTGGGAAGGGGGTGGTTCCATCAACCTCCAGCCTGTAGCTTTCTGCTGGCTAATTAACCATCATTTTACCCAGGGCCTGAGCTGCACTGATGGGGGATAAGCTAGCCTTTGATGGGGTAAGGCAAGCGTGGCGGTTCCTAATCAGGAGGCCTGCAAGTGGGGCAGAAAACACCTGTTCTGGGTACAGGTGTACACCCCAGCACATGGTTGCACTCTTCTGCCCCGTCTCCTCCTCCCTCCCCCCAGCTATCTCTCAGTCTCCTTCTCCTTTTACACAATTGCTGACACACATTCCTGCACTCTGTTTGACGCACTTTTCTTTGTACTGATTTTTTGCTCACACGGAGTAACGGAAGAACGATCTTTGCTAAAACACTTTTTTTAAAAAAAAAAAAAAAAAAGCTGTTGATAAAGAGTGTTTGGAGATATTTTTACCTTATTCAATGTGACCTCATGTTGGAGTTTTGGCAGAAAAATCTTTAAAAAATGTGGAAAATTAACTGTAATCATTAGGTTTTGGAAATCAGTCGCACACTAAGAGATACTAATTTCTGCAGTCAGTGGAGTCTCATTAAACCATATTTCAGTGCAGTCAACAGGGTCACAGCTGCAGTCAGTGACATTGCCAAATATTCACAAATGAGCAGGTGTGCTAGTTACATTTCTCTGCCCACATGTCTGCCTTTGATTGAAAGCAACAAGTTCATGCCCCTTCACTTGGGATTGTTGAAAGGCCTTCAGGGAAATGTAGGAATTAACTAACCGAGGTAGAAATAGAAAGGGTAGGTCAAGGAAATGAGGACACACCTAAAAAATAAAATTCGTTATTGCATTTTTTCTTTCAATGTCATCAGCATTTAGCCATAATGTTATGTCAGACAGTGAAAATGTGAAAGCTATAAGATGGGCTTTAGGCTTTAGGTTAATCATTGTAAACAGCCTGATGTAGTTATTGTAACCCTTCCGTCATACGACTGTCCCATTTACACAAAGACGAAGTGGTTCCCAGCAGCTTTTGGACTGTGACCATTTAAAATGAGGTACGATCTGTTGGTTACCCCTCATCCTTAATACGGACGTGAGTTGTGAGCAGTTCAATTAAAGAGTGTTTTTTTCCTTTTAATGGTCCAAAGAGAAAAACAAAAAATTCGAAATGAGAGAAAAGTCAGTAATATTTGGCGAGGCCAATATCGGCCCGTAGCACCATGCCAGAATATGTTAGAGGTCTTTTGGAAACAGTCTCACTATTATATAGTTTGTCCACTGAAAAGCATTGTTTTTCAACCGTCTCTCTTGGTGTATAGGTCATTAATTGTCCATGTTATGTGTTAATATAAAAATAATCAATGAACAAATACTGAAATTGAAATCTGCCTCAAAAATCCAGTATTGATTGCACTATATTATATGTGCCTATAATCATCCGGTGACTCTCCATACCTTGGGACCCTTTGAGGTTCTGGCTCCCTGGTCAAGAACCACTGCTTAAAGCAATTACATGATGTTCTTATCTAGAGGAGGTTACCCTGAGTGAAACTATAAAATGTATGCCTAACAGTAATGTTAGGATAATGAACACAGAATACTAAACTTTATTTATAAAGCAATTATCTAAAAGTGGAGGCTAAAAAAGTTTATTCCTGGAAGACATAAAAATAAGATTAGCAAAATACATTAAAGGGAGATAAAAGTAGGAATTAAAATCCAGAGAAAATGGCTTTAAGAAGGACGACAGCAAAGCAGACAGATCAATTTTATGTTGCCGTGGTCAATGCTTCAAACTGTTTGCAGACAAAATTAATGGCCAGTACTGATTCTGTACATCAGCAAACTCATGTGTTGGTCTAGTTGTAGTGATCAAAGTCAAACAAAAGGTAGAGAGCAGATTTTCTTCAGCTTAGTTCCAGCTGAGAAAGAATGCCACTGTGTTGAGGTTATAGCTCATGCACTATTAGTATAATGTTTTTCTTTAGACTGTTGTCATATTTACAATGAGCAAGTAATGTAAGTAGTGGTGTCACTGATCTTTTCAGGGCCTTGATGACAAGGCATTAGGATTTTCAGAGAAGGTGTGTACTTGCATGTCTACATGGTCTCTTCCATCCTGAATTTCCTATCTCTCCTCTTTTGTCTTCATTGGAAACAGCCTGCATCTTGCTTTTCACTGAAGGAAGCAGTGCATGGATAATATGGTTACGCCGTTACTGATGCATAAAGCTGCGTGTCTGGTTCTTGTCAAGACCTTGCCACCAAAGTCAATTTGCCCGTGCCCTGGCAGAATGTAATATTTCTTTAATCAGATCAACACGGAAATTACGTCGGTGGACGAGAGGAAATAATTAAACTCTGGGCTCCAGGAATAATTTCACCCTCTGAGCATTACTGTAAACCCCATAAAGAAAAAAAAAAAACACAAAAAACAAAAAAAACATAGCCGACATCTTCTCCCTCTTTTGCTTGATGAGATAAAGAGGAAACCAGGAACGTAGATAGACGGATGAGATTTCATTTAGTCAGCCTCTGTTTTCCCTCCAGCCTTTCAGCAGGTTCCTCTGACCCAGTCCTCCACTACTACATCACCATCATCCAGCATGATGTGTCCAAAACCGCTGAGAGTCTCAGCGGCAAGTGGTGCCGTTTGAGGTAACACTAACACACACTGAACACACTTACACATTAGTGAAACAAGTCTATAAATTTGGTAATTCCTCTCTGTGCCAGAGGACACAGAAATCTAATGGAGAAGTTGTGTGAGAGTGTGTGTGTCTGTAATGAATGAATGCGCCTGTTGCTTTGTACTGCTCGTAGATTTGTCGCTCCTTGTCCCACCCTGTGTAAGGTTCTTACCCATCATGCCCGAGAGAGTGACAGTGAGGACACAAAACCATCTTCCTGCCTTCACCAAGGTCAATCATTAACAAAAATACTTCTGTGGAGAAATAGCTGCCTGTTTTTAGTGGAAACAGTTCTGGAAACATCCATCCATCCATTTTCTACCGCTTAATCCATCATGGTCGCGGGGAGCTGGAGCCTATCCCAGCTGAGTATGGGCGAGAGGCGAGGTACACCCTGGAGTGGTCGTCAGTCAATCGCAGGCAAAGACATACAAAGACAGACAACCACACACGCACACACTCACACCTATGGGCAATTTAGAGTAGCCAATTAACGTAACCCGTGATTGTGGGAGAAAGCCGGAGTACCCGGATAGAACCCACGCAAGCACACACAACAACAAACAATATAAATAAATTTTAGAAAGAGTATCAGTGGCTTTGTAAGTAAATGGGAGAAGCTGCATGTGCTTTAAAATCCAGAATAGAAGAGTAGAAATTTATTTTCTTCAGTGGGGAAAGTTGTTTAAAAAAGCTTAGTTTAAAAATCTGGTCATTGAGGAAATGTGACCGTGAGATGTGAATCATGCAATCGAAATCTTTTTACCGATTGGTTGGTCCAGATTGGACTCTCTCTCTCTTTCTCACACACACACACACACACACACACACACTGACTGTTATATTTGTCTCTTCTCAAGGGGCTCTTGATGGCCTTTTTTTTTTTAAATAGAAGAAAGCATTATTCATTCACTCGCCCCACAGCACCTAATCAGTTTGGTTACGACCTGTTTGCGTTGTGTCAGTGTGACTGCAGCCACAATGACGCTCAGCTGCAGTTGATACATCTTGTTAGTAAATGAAGATTAAGTGTTAGCAGGAGTACAACACAATACACCTTGATCAGGCTCACAAATGGAAGATTAATTTACTGTTCTCTTGAATGAGCAATCCTGGTCCGTAATTATTTAAGTTCCATTTTGGCTTAATCATGGTCATTAGGATTATGTGTTCTAAGTGAGGGGCTAATTTTGAGAGAAGTGGCTTGAGATTTAACAGAAAAAAAGAAAAACAAATCCCACATGAGCCTCCGAAATGAACAGATCATTTGGTTCTGAGGGGCGGAAATTGATAGAAAACAGCAGGGAAACAGCTGAGGAGGGAACAATTATTCTAATTATTCTAATTAGATTTAGTTCAGCATAGGTACTCCTTTTCCGGTTACTGCTGGGAGGCTGACATTGGTGGTGGTGTCTGTGTGTACCGGATTTGAGAGTAAATCTTATTATTTAAGATGGAAAATGCAGTGCGCCTGATCTGGAAAGCATACCTAACATGGTCTTAACAAAATCAATTAAATAGTGAGACACACAGCTCCAGGTTTGAAAGAGTAAAACATGTGTAAGGATGGCTCTTTTGATCAAAGGCTTTGTTCTTCCAATTTTCTACTGACTTGTGATATGACATAATGAGAGAAAAGCAAACTTTGCACATCAAACCTGAAGCAAAATCAAAAGTGGATTCTTGGCTCAGTGTGGATGCATTTGTGGTTGGCTGATAGGAAAAAAGTTTGGGAGTCCTTGTGCAAACAGAAGATGAAATAGAGCATGTGGTGCGCAATGAAAGGAAGGTTGCAAGGGACAGGATGATGAAGGCTTGTTTGGCTTGCCTCCTTTCTCCTCAGTAGAGCAGCCCAGCGTGAGGAAAAGCTTGTTAAAACCCTAATAGTAGCTATCAAAGGCTATTGATTATCTTTCCCGCCCTGTTTGGGTGACAAAGTGAGCATTAGCTGGAGCCATAGAGAGCTTCTTAAGACACGTTTCCTCAGGGGCCGCCGAGTCCCCTGGGCTGTCCACTGCTGCTGAGATCACATGCACACACATGTGCGCACGTGCACACACACATACGCGCTCGCTTGTGTCTCTTTTTTTTCAAAGCTAACACACTGCTATCCTTTCACCCTCCTGCCACCAGATAATCCATTTTACCGCCAGGGATCAAACACTGAGCCCTCTGGCTATGTGCTGCAGTGACTACTGTAACACACACACACACACACACACACACACAAATGATCAACCTTGCACACACTGAACTAAGTTCTCATAAAGCTCTGTTAGGGAAGTTTCTTGCCCCATGCAGTTCAGGGTGGAGTTTTAGTAAGTTATCTTTTTTCCTTTTTGGCCGTGATGCATAAAGAATGTTGTCCTTGGAGAACCCTAAATGAACGTTGAACTAATACATAGAACAATGAGCACTCTCCTGCAGGTCGTGGCCAATGATGTACAGAGCAAGCTGCATAGCCGATGAACTCCTACTCCCATTCTTCCTGTTTAAGTGCACTTCTCCTCTAGTGGTTTCAGAATACTCAAAGAAACGAAGTAAAGTATGGTAGAAACAGGAGAAGGGGTTATACATAAGGCATTATAACAACCAAATTAATGGATGTCTGTTAAAAGATTCATGCGATTAACCCCCAGATTTAGGGCGGTCTACGTGGAAATTCATAAACTCCAAAATGGTGTGTTTGTGTCTTTTTCGCTCGACTGACCGGCATCTAGTTTGCGGACCTGAAGATGTCAGGCTGCTTTGAACACACTTTCCATGTTCGGCTTTGTATATGAGAGACTGTGAGATTGTAAAATGAGCAAATTCTCTACTGTGTATATCAAAGGCTGCATATTTTGGTACCAGAGCTTAATGCAGGTTGTCAGTTTTGTTGTCAATGTGCTAAACTGATCCGTCTCATTTGGATTGAAGTTTAAGAATTAGAGTTTAGAAATGAATCTAATTCATAAGATGGACAAACTATTCCATAACTTGTACTCATGAGTTCAAATACAAAATTGTGTTTTTTTTTTTGGTTTTTTTTTATATTATTGTTATTGTTATTGAATTTTAGATTTTATTAGGTCTTGGACTTGACTTTCTGTCTCCCAGCTGTACATGCACTGCATTTACGCATAAACATATAAACCCTGTGCATCTTGGTAACATCACTCAATCTCAGTGTTTATATTCTTACTGTATGTGTTGGTGGGAAGCAACGATCTATATAGAACAGGAATCACCCAACCCACTGTAGCGTGACACTGCAGATGTATTTAGTAGCTTAGTAAGAGGATATTCAATTTATTCATGATGCAAACCACAGGGTTTGATGTGTGTGTGCATGTGTGTGTGAGTGAATGTGTGCGAGTGCATGGTGAGTGTGGAGTGAACCATGAAATGAAAACACCCTATAACCATTTCACTGCATCTCTCAATTAGGACATCATCTATGCAGAGGGAGCATTCATGAGTGGCTTCTTCTTCTTCTTCTTCTGCCTCTTCTTCTTCTTCTTCTTCTTCTTCTATTTACAATTGCACAACCGCAGTGCAGACAAATGTGGAAAAGCTTGTGTGATCCACTGTGCAAAAGATCCAGGGAAGAGAAAAACAGACACACACCGTGTGACTTGCTGCAGTATCCACTGCTACTTGTGGGCTTGAGACCCGTCATGCTTAATATTAATATCAACTGCCAGGAAGTCTGGACGTGCTGTATATGCTGCATAAATCCCCGACAAACAAAGACAGGCACTCTGAAACTTCTCAGCTTTTCAGTCAGTGCAGCATCACTGTGGGGCTCATGCCTTATTGAACACTAGTTTTCTTATTGCCACCATCCATTTTGGGTCCCTGTCCAAAAGATTCTCTTCTGCAAACCTTTTGGCTTCTGTCTCTGTAACTAATTTTGAAAAGGTGGTTTTCGGTTAAATGTTACTTAAGTAAACGCACAGATTCTCATTCTTGAAGCTACTCATGCTCTGTAACTTCTTCGGTATTAAACCTAGACTATGACCTTCCAGTAAGCTGTGTACCTGATTTAGAACTTTATTAGCTTTAAAATAAAAGCCAAAAAAAAGTAATGTGCACACGACAGCTACTTGCAACCTAATTTTGTCTGCAGGGGAACAGCCAAAATTACAGCCTTGTGTACAGAGAAGCAGATCCCAAAAGACAGTTTTAAACTCAGAACTATCCAGGGATCAACAAAAGAAGTGGTCCATACTTGGCCCTTCATCATCCATTAGGCTGCGTGGGAGTGCCGCTGTAAACATCGCCAAGTCCAGGTGTTGACGTGCTCCATAAATTCCAGCTAAGAATGTAGCGGTCCATTCAGGCCTCTTTAGAAATGCAGGGCCACTCTATTCCTCTGATATTTTATACATGAAGCGAGCCATTTACAGTCTGATGAGCAAGTCTGGCTTATTAATGATATGGCCGTGCTCTTAGGGTGTCGGGCGCCAAGCAAATACTCATGTAAAATTAAACACGATTTGTTTACATAGCTGCGCAAATCAGACCACTCTGGGGCTTTGTTGCAAAGCCTGATCAGGGCTGCGAGCACCGATTTCAATTAGCTGTGAGACACTTTGTGGAGCTCACACAGTTTTAGGAAACAGCAGTTTGAAACTCCATTTAAAAACATTCAAATGCTCAAGAAATGTGATACCTGTTTGAGTTTGAGTATTTTTTGGCTCGCACATCTGCTAAAGGATATTCAGCTTGAATGATGTCATAAGTCTAGCAAAGCCCTGACAAGACTGGAAGGCTGAATTATTTAATGATGGCTCCACTTTTGTGGAATTATTTTAAGTATTATAATTGCAGTTGGGTTCGCCTTGGCCTGCCGGAGAGAGAGTGGGGCCCTGTGGGGAGCGATCAGCTTCAGTCAGTGGTATCAGGTTGCCGTGAGAGCACCAAAATACTCCCTTAATGATGGCCAAATTGAAGGAAAAGCACCAACCTGAGCTGAGACTGAACATAAGACAATATTTCTTTACACGATGAAACTTGTTTAGATGGTCCCTCACATGGACCTGTGAGCTGCAGACACAGGAAAACACAACGCTCAACACCTGTGTCACTGACATGAAAGTATATATGTTTCTTCCCATGTTTACCAATTACCAGTTTGATTACTTGATTAATCATCAGAATTATTGTAAAAATAGAGTAGTTGCTGACTTTAATACACTAGTCACTGGTAAAAGTGTGAATGCGACTGTGTATGGCTGTGTGCTTTGACTTTGACACGTTGAAAGAAGAGATCGATGTTTTCTTTGAAGGTTGTAAAGGAGACGTTAGAGTTATTTTCACATCTGATGCCGGTCCAGCAAAGTGTCAGAACATGAAAACCTGGCGCATTATGTTTCCAACAGGGACAAACTTGACAAGAGATTATTTTGTCATCAGCTGCAGTAAAGAGCACTGGTCGGTATGAGCTCAAGAGTCCAACATTACAGCTGGGCCATTCCCATCTCATGCTGCTGCATGTGGATTTAAAAAAAAAAAAAAAAAAAGCCAAGTGATGCCAACAAAAAATCTTGCATGTCACCACAGTCCCGGCTCGATTAACCAGAACTGGCTGTGAATCAAGAGGAAAACATTCAGTTGAAAGTGTTGTCGAAACCAAGGCTGAAACCGCCGTGTTTACTCTGCAGAAGTCGTTAGGTTCCACCTTCTCTGCCCTGAGAATTATTTTTTCCACCAGTCAAACTTCATCAGACACATTCTGAGGTGACCGTGCGTTTGATTCCCTGGAGACAAAATATTTAAAATGCAGCTGTAGAGAAAACGAGTGTGTTTGCGCGTTGAAAGTTACCACTTTGATTCTCATTGGTGGAATTTAATCAGTGATGCTCACTGGATGCTTTAACTCTCAAGTGGCCCAGACGGCTGTGTAGACCACTGCACTCTGGTCAAACTTTGAAGTCTGACTGTGTGTATGGATGCAACTCTTCCTCCCCCCTGCAGCATTTGTAAATAAGACACTGACCTACGTGGTTACAGAAGGGTTACAAATAGATCTTTCTCGATTCAGGAACAAAACGTACTTGGTTGAAGTGGTTGTTTCTCAAACTTCTGTGACGAGGTTGTCATCCTAGTCCAAGATAATTATGCAGTCTGGGGAAATTATGCCTACATTGTGCTCTTGAGGAGATAATTGCGGCGCTGAAGCCTATGCATCACATGAGGATCGAGCCTCATTCCACAAATTAAATGCATGAGTGTCACTAACAGCCTATGTATATTTTCAGTACTCCTTGTATTACACTGTGTAAGTTGCTGTGTTATGGCATATTTCCCCTGATGATAACAAACGAAAAACAAAATTATTGTGTTAATTGAGCTGTTGTCAGGAGATGAATAATCATGCATGTCAAATTCCTCATGGGAAAACAACAGTCAAAATTAACTTTAAGAGAAAATGCAATATCCATAATTTTCATTTTTCAATTTAACTTTTTTTTCTCGTCATTGTGCTGCACTTTTCGTTCACTTTTAGACCTAAGAATTGCTGGACTAGAATAGACTTGTTAAACAGATAAATAACCTGCTCGACATTAATGAATTCCTCAACTACGAAATCACACTCCCATCACAGGTGTGAAAGCAGGTTGTGATGTAGGTTGATGGACGACTAATCAGGAAATCAATTAGGCCTTGACCCAGAAACTGAGACAAACTGAGAGAGATTTTCTTCTTTTCTTTCCTCTGGCTCTTTTTTTTCCTCCTGACTTGGACCCTCTGGTGTCTCTGATTGGACAAGAAAAACTCCTCTGGGCTTTCAGAGGAAGAATCAGGAAACGGTTCCTGTGTTTTATAACCATTAATTGATCTATTTATCAAATGTGTCCTGTAGCAGGAACAATACAATCAAATATAATTCTCATAGATGAGACTGTCTATGTAGATTGCCATTTGATTACTGTATAACTGATATTTTTCTTCGATGCAGCAAATTATTTCCAGGTATTTTCGGCAAGTAGCGAACAAATTGCTGTTAATCCAATATCGAAATGAATAAATCAAAATTTGTCAGTCAATGTCTGTGGAAGAATCCAGTCTGTAGTATATTGTCTTGGGACTTGAGACCTTCCTCATTTGTCTGTGTTTTTCTATGATTAACTCTTTCAAATCTCACAGTGCATTCATCAAATTATTCACGATAGTTTTAATCACATCAACAGGCAGTTAATACCTAAATTATGGGATTTTCCTGGTTCATCTGTGGCAGCAGACAACGACATAAACAGCCATGTCTCCAGGTCGCCAGGTACCTTAGGCTGTGGAAAAACAGCTAGGTGGTGCACAGTGATGGAGATACCCCTCACACACACACACACACACACACACACACACACACACACACACACACACACACACAAAGACACACACACACACGGCATCCCGTATCAGTCTGACCTCTGGGGGTCAGACATAAAGGCTCGCCCTTTCAGCAGCATCCACTTACAGCTGAGAAGGAAGACAACCATATCATCCATGTACCTTTGTCCATCATGTTCACTTTGTATTGATTGAGTCAAACAGAACAACCGTGTCTTTATGTGGGCAGAGGTAAAAGTCTCACTGAGGTTTCTCTGAAGATTGATAAAAGAGAAGAGGGGGAGGGGAGTTCAAATCCAGTGTAAACAACAGTTTGTTTCAGACTGTCTGAAGTTTGGCTGAAATTCTGGATTTTTGTGGCAGACATCATATCTGTATTCTAATTTTAAAATAAATTAACAATATATGTGTCAAGATTCATGTTTAAACAAATCGCTTAGAGTTGGTCATTAAAGAATTATGACCATGACATGTACTAAGTGTAACATTTTGTGTTTGAAAAATAAACTTGTCTGTGCTCTCTGGTGGACAAACTGTAATAGCACAACTTCAACAAGTTGTTTTGATTGACATACAGCGTGGGGTCCAAAAGTCACACTTTTTGTATGTTACTTTTTGACAAAACACAGACAATGGATTTAGCCCTCTAATTTGTGCAAAGCTAGTGGTAGTGCTAACGCAGGTGCACAGGAGTCTCTGTTGGGCCTATGTGGTCATTTTGTGGCTGCCTGACATCTGCTTGTGCTGAGGTGGGTAGAGGTTATTTCTCATTGCGTCGCAAAAACGGCACACATGATCATCCTCTGATTCCGGTGCCTCAATCATCGGGACAGTGTCTGTTACAAAAACATCCATATGAGTGTTTTCTGATTTGCCATCTCTGTAGTTAGTGATTGGTTAAGTGTGGGCAACTAAAACTCCTTGAACAATATTAGGGAACATTGTGGGCATGGTTAAAATACACCAGTGTTGTCTGGGAACAGGATGCACGCAGGAGCCTTTGTTGGTCAAAATCGGACACTGAGCTGCACCTGCACTGCTCCATGTGGAAAAGATGTCAGTCGCTTGCTTTAGAGGTGTCAGGTTGTATGCTGAAGACATACTGTAACTAGAACTGAATAAATTCAGGCTATCACCAACAGTGCAGAGGGAAAAACTTGCTAAATTGCTAAAATCACTCAGCTTTTGTTCAGGCAAAAAAAAAAAAAAACCTGCATTAGATTAGATTTATTGAAACATGTTGCAGTGTCCAGGGTGGTTTTGGCTTACACCTGAAAAACAACACGTTTACCCCACGTTGCATTTTGTCAAAGACACTTCAGATATATTATCACTTCCAAACGAGAATTCCCCTGGTCCCTGTAAGTAAACCTTCCAAATCCCCAGCTCTCATCCCTATTTTCCTCCCAAAAACGAGCATTAGAAGGATTGCCCTGCCATTGTTGCTCCCCTTGGGAGCAAATCTATTTCTGCAGAGATGGAAATTGTTGGTCCCCACAAAGCTGCTGACACCCTCTCAATGGAGGTGTCAATTCTCGAGGCCTCGCCATTGTGGAGTGGATAATTTAATTGGAGAGGCACGACGGTGTGTCCCCGGTCGGGGCATTCAAATTTTGTATCACCGCCTGTCCCAGCGCTGGCTCCTCTCCTGCTGCAGAGATTCAAGATTCGACTCCCCCTCTCCTCCTCTCAGATCCCTCCCTATCCTCCACATGCAGGTGGGGGTGGGGTGGGGGGGAGATAACTCAGGCCCAGGCTTGTGAGAGGACCTTTTGTTGGGGGGAAGACGCAGCTTTGTGGCCTCAAAGTCTCAGAGCAGCTGCTCCGGAGAGAGGTGCAGGGGTGGAGGGCGAACCTGCACCGCCATTACCTGGGAGTCGTCTTGGGGGCAGGCACAAAATTAGTCAGCAGATAATGAAGCTGTCTTTGATTGCAGGAGAAAGCGGGGGTTGGGCGGGAGGGGGGACGGAGTCTCCTGTACTGGGGGCCTCCACAGGGCATGAGAAGCATGTCTTTGGAGGAGCGCCTGCTGTCAACGGATGCTCTGTTTCTCTGAGATCCTGGCATAGTTTAGGGTTGAAAGATGCACAAGGGTTGGAGAAGAGCGCAGCCGAACACATTCCTTTGTACGCCTGCTCCAGGTGAATAAGGTTCAGAGACAAGTGGTTAGACAGACATGGGTAGACAAGCATGCACAAATCTGAACGCACAAAGATCCACATCAGGACACACAATGTCTTTTCAGCTTTATTTGTGGTAGCACTCCGAAATTAGGAAAAGCTGTTTTTGAAAACCATCGTAAAGTCCGAGCTGGAACTTTTAGTTTTCTTTGCTTCTGACACGAGGCAGCTCGCAATCCGCCCTAGTGGTTCAGACATTTTGCATTAGATTTTTTGTATGACAACATGAACTGTGCTTACTGTCTTTACCAATATTCATCCTTATCTGTGTGTGTGTCAGTGTGTGTCTCATTGCACAGTTGTCCCGACAACCCGCGCGCCCGACTCATGGCTGCCCTCCAAGCGCAGACAAAGCTGTCGTCGAATGAACCAGGCGTGTGTCCACTGGACCTGAGGGGTGCCGCCACCACTAACAAAACACACAAAGACCCTCGCCCCTAGCACTGGCCCTCACCCCATCTACCCGCTATCCTGCCCCCCCACACACACACCGCTGCCTGCTGCTTTGTGCCTGCTCCAAGAAGAGGAAGTTCCTCTCATCTCTTTTTCAAGGTAGTCCTGCCACCCATGCCCCTCTTTTCACACAGGCAGCGATGAATGGCACACGGACACACACACAAACACAAATTGGAAAGACATGCAAACGAACACAATGTTCAAGGTAACACAGTTCATATGTTTTTGTTTTTTTTCTGTCTTTGCTATTTTTTTTTTTTTTTTTGCATAAGCACAAAACGCACACAGGAAAATACTCAAACTTCTTTGACCAGCCAGGCAAGTTACAGCCATTTAATTGTGCAAATTTGTAATAGATGTGTAAGATTATTTCTGCACCACAGCAGGACTTTCATATCCCTGTGAACAAATGTTTCAACACACAGCTGAAGGAAAAACATTCAGTGATTTAGTATCACAACAATCCTTGAAATGAAAGCAACAGAGGCTCAGATGTCCTTAGTTTTAGTCCCTCTTATGGGTCAAGCTTCAAAAACACTAGATCCTGCATTTTCCGTGATAGCATCTTTTTGTCAGATTTTTCCGTCCTTCTTTTTTGAACTTAACAAAGCTCATCCAGAGTCACATAAGACATTGTACAAGTGTTTTCGCAGGCTGAGTCGTACTCATGACCAGAAAACTGATTCTGATGTGTAAAATCGGTGGAGTTTCTCTTTAAAGTTTTCTCTTTAAGCAAAGTGCAGATCCCATACTCACATTCAATAGGACTTACAAGTGAAGAAACTGTTCCACATCCAGGGACACATTAGATCTGTCAAGTCCACCGCATTTAAAATGTAAAGAGTGTAGACAGGCTGTGTCAAGTGGTGAGTGTATGTTCTTTGGGATGTCAGTCACTCTAGTATGGGATGTGACACTGAGCTCACGCATTTGTCACAACAGTGCCATGTCAGCTCATAAGCATACCTGTGTATAACTCAGAATGACAGATCATTCAGGACTCTGTGTCGAGCCAACTTCTGTTGTGACCACTCGGGCAAAACCAAAGAAATGTGTCAAATCTCAAGTGAGATTTTCTTTTTTAGAACAACTTACTCCTCTTTGCTCTCAATATAGAGGCTGTTTCTCCTGTTATGGCATTTTTCATTTGCCTTTTACTAATTATTAAATTGACTCAGTCTATAACTACACATATGCTCACTGCTGTCTTTGATCTAAGCATGGCTTAAATGGAGATTTTAATACCACTGGTCTGAAATATAAATACTGACTAATTCAAGGAAGATGGCTCCCTCTTAGTGCAGGTGCTATTTTGTAATTAAGCATTTTAAATAGTGTTTTTGTTCTACAGCTTTCATTATACTCCATCTACTAACCCAAGGGTGAGACCTTCACGTCTGCTGGTCTCTTAATTTTAAATGTAATTGTTGCGTAATTGGTATTGTAATCAGGCTGAGGAAGGATCTGTTGGGTGTATGCAAGAATTTCCTCAAACAAATATCTGATTGATCTCTGAAGAATCAGTCGAAGTGCAAAATGTCTGGTGGCTGCACTGCAGTCTGGTCTTACTGAGGCTGCTGTTGGTGTAGAAATGTTTGTTTCTGTCTTGTTGATAAGGGATTTCTCCCCACTTGACATTTTATTCTGAGAAAGTGCACCTCTGATTCCTCTTTAGTTCTGAAGGAATGACACCAAACCCTGGCTTTCGTTTGTGATGTTTTAGATAGCTGAACAGGTCTCTTCTGTCGGATTCTATTGTTGTTGCACCAGTCATGAAATATCATGAAGGCAGAACTTCTAGGTTTGACAAATTACCCAGGAGAATGAGACAAATACACCAATCAAATGAGTTAGAAGATTCAGAACAAGAAAATGCATTGACATGCTGTGGCGCTGTGGTGTTAAAGGCCAAGACCAGTTGAGTTGAGTTGGACTAAGGTGATTTGTGTACTTCCTTGTACCAATCAGAACTCAGCATTTGTCAGTAGGGGAGTTGTTTGATCACTGTCAATCAAATCTGGCCACACCCACACACAGCTGTTGCTGACTGTTACTTATTTAGTCATAACTATTTGATGTTGTAGAGGAAAAGATTACGATTTGAAGTTTTAGTGGCTTTAAAGATTGCAGGACCAATTCGTGACTCAGTTTTGGTGCCAAATCTGAAAACAATCAACAATCAACAAAAGTTCAGGAGTGACCTTCAGCTTCTGAGTGAAGTGTGCTCGCTTCCTTTGATGGAGCCTTAAAGTTTAAACAGCATCAGCAGCATAAGACCAGACATCATCTTAAACCAGGATCTCTGTGATGAAGGTTATCCAATAATTATCTCACGTCATGAAAGTGGATGGAAGGGAGTGAAATACAGTTTGGACTCCGAACAGGGCCTCCAACCTCTTAATGAATATGACCTCTGAGTCCTTCCCACAATTCCCTGGGCTCTCATTCCCCCCTCTCCAAAAAAACCTACAGTGTTTAATGATTCCAAGGACTCTGGGGTGAGCTCCAACTCTAATCAATGAACCCCATCTAGGGGGAGCCAGTATCCCTGGTGACGCTGTTGCCAAGACAGTCGTGCTTGGCAACCCAGGTTCACCATGGTGATGAGTTCCCGTTAGAATAGTTTTTTTTTTTTTTTTCCTCGACATGGAGCGTCTGGCTGAACTGGCAAGACGGCGTCGTTATGTAAAGTTTTTTTCCCTCTCATTCACCATGTCTGCTCTTTTTCTGGCGAGAACAACTGAGTTTAAATATGTAACATGTTTGTTTGGAGATTTCATATTTTGTTTACTGCGTTGGCAGTAACATTTCATTGACATTTCAGTCATGCCAAAAAAAAAAGAAACAAGCTGAAAATTGAGAGCTACAGTTGACAGTAATGAAAGAACAATGCGGGATGACCAGATAGAAATGTGATCTAGTCATCATTTCATCTTTATATGTTCAAAATAACTGAGCAGAGCTGAGAACAAATACAGCAACAGAGCAGCTTTTTGTTTAGGAAATGTCTCATCTGCTAAAAGCGCTAGTGGAGGTGAGGAAGAGGGATATTTTGGAGATGGAGATGCCGTTCACAGTCTGAGCAGAGGTGGTATTTCACAGCAGCATCTGGGAAAATGCTCAACTTGTTTAATTTTCTGTTTTCTCTGAATCACATTGCAGTGACTTGTTCTCAGTCCTTTGTTTTTTTGGGGTTTTGAAACTGCTGCTAAATATGGTTTGTGCTCTCTGATAATCTCCCTAAAAAAACCCATGATCTTTAAACTTTTGTTATAAGCATATGTTTAATAATTTGCTTTTAAAAGACAATTTCATAAACTTGCAGACTTGCCTCCTTCAGTGGAATTCCCTTCTGCTTTGTCGTTTTTAAAAGGCTAGAAGAGCCCCCTAAGAAAGGTTTAAAAAATGGAGGGAAGAGCATTTTCTACTGCTCTTCTCATTGATGAAATGTTTCCTCTTCCTCTTCAATTATTCAAGCCGTTTTCATTGGAGAACTCCCAGTGGCACCCAGTGAGATTTGCATCCTGATTTATTTGTCATATATCCTTTATATCTCTAAATTCTTTATACCTCTCCAGTGGCCCCATGCATCTTTCATGGGCTCCTCAGCAGTGTTTGCAGGCCAGATCCAAACACATTTTACACGTCACGCGGCAGCTGCAGCTCGCCTATTTCACCTTGGATGTGTAGAGTGAATGAAAAATTTATCTAGTGTCGTTAATTTTTTTTCTCCTCACACCACCAAGTTTTTGGCGTTGTCAGTGTCAGGAGTCGCCACCTCACAGGCGGTTTTTCCTCACTTTCTCTCTCCCTCCTTCTTTTGGTTTGTGTTGAACTTTGAAAATTGCAAGAGAAGCATCTCTCTGACCTGGAAAGGCTGTTTTGTTGAGGATGAGTGACTGACACAATTAGGTGAATATGGAAATGATGTGTTGATGCTACCCACAGGGCAAGTCAAGTCAAGGCAAATTTATTTATGAAGCGCTTTTAACAAAACAAGTTCATCACGGTGGGGGCTGTTCTGAGAAAGTAAAAACTTCATTCACAAAAATTAAACAAATGTGAAAATAGTTTTCTGTTACATCGGCAGTTGTTTGACTTGTCATGACCCCAGATACTTTGTGATTCACTTTTTTAAAGAGGGCATCCGATGAGGCCCCCTGCTGTTCTTTTTTTTTTTTTCTTTTGGCCAGACTATTTCCTTGTTTATTTATTCCATTGACAGACAATAGCAAAAAACCCCCGAGGGAGATAAGTTTGTGACACGGTTAAATGTGACAATGCTTTGAACTGGCATCACACAGACTTTACCCCCACACCACCGAGCATAGGGATAAAGATAAACATGTTTGTAATGGTGTAAATTTAAGTCTCCATTTGGCCTGTATTGCAGTTACTCTCACCCACGCAGGATGGCATAAGGGAAAAGCATTCCCAACTGATTAATTCCCCAACAATTATTCCCCTATCTCCCTCTGTCTGTCTCTGTTGACATGCTGCCACTCCAAGCCGTTCCGCTGATTTTCATTTCCCTGACACGGGCACAAGCTGAAGCTCTGCATATGTGGTGCACAATGTAGGAAATGCTTCGGCCTTTTCCCCTGGATCGGAGCACAGCACGCCGAGACAGATTGTGATGCTGGAATGTGCCACCGAGCCTTACAATCTCCATCTGCTTGGGCAAGCCATGGATGAACGGGGGGAATGACAGAGGGATAGAGAGAGAGAGAGAGAGACAGAGAGAGGGACAGAGAGGGAAGGAGGCAAAATGATGGAGTGGCTATTAAATATACAGCAGGCAGCATCGAGCTTGCAGGGTGTTGTTGGGAGGCTCCTGCATTATAGTGGTGCATCAGTGCTCTATCTCTTCATTTCTCCCTTTCCTTCTATTTTAGTAGTACAGCTTCTCAGCAGCATTTTGTGTGTTACCTGGTCTTTTAAGTTTTTTTTCTTGACATTCCTTCATTTTTCATCTTTCCTTTTCTTGCCCTTCTTTTTTTTCCTGCTGTCATTTTTCCTTCCTGTATTCAGGCCGTCTTTTCTTGCCCTTGTTTCCTCTTTTTATTTTTATTTCTTTCATCATCTCCCCATTAATCTCTAAATCTTTTCCTCTTATTTTAAATTTCTTTTCCTTTCCTATTCTGGCTGCAGCTTTCTTCTCTCTTTTCTTTCTCCTTTCTTCACTTCCTTTCATTTATCTGTCTTCCTTGCAATTACTTTCTGTCTTCTTTCCTTCTTTCTTGGCATGCTGCTCATTGGGATGTAAAGCCACCTATGTAACATAAATCAGAGATGAATCCCGCCACAGGGTTTAAATGGAGATGTTTTATTAGAATAAGTCCTCGAGTCCTTGGCGGCGGGAACCAGTTGATGTGAATTGAGTTGAGGCTAACCTCAGTGTTAATTCACCCTTTTATGGAACGGCTCCGGCGGTGGTGGGTACAGGCGCTGTCTTCGGCTTTGTGACAGCTCGCTAACGCAGCTCCGCTGAGGTGTCTCTGCCACATTTTCTCCCCGTTTGCCATCTAATTCACACGTCCCTGAAGTACACTCCAAAAAAATTGGATGGTAAAACATTGTGAAAACATCCTTAGATGACAGCCGTACCATGGCGGGGAATGGATGGGGCGAGTGAGAGGGTATGTGGGTCATGTATCTGTGTCCAGATCAGTTGGCAGATTTTTTTTTCCTCTCTCTCTCTCTCTCTTTTTCTTTTTCATTCCAGAAGATTTCTTCATCAGGTTGGAGGGAAGGCGGCCTTCTGTCACGAAACGCTGTGTGTGCTGTGCAGGGTGGGGGGGTGGAGATAAGTTGTGGCGGGGAGGAGGTGGGTGGGTTTGGGGGGCAGTGAAGCAGCCTGACTGGAAAAGCGTGTTCAGCTATTTTTAATTCATGGGATACCACCTGGCTAATGGTGTTTTTGGATCTGCCGGCTCCCCGCAAGCCCAGAACAGAACTTGTTTCAAATAATCAGGCCTGCACCAAATGCGGTGAAATTATTCATGCAGCCTGCATTACGAGCCGTTGATCATAATATTGGAATATTAAAACAGTTCGGAAATGTCAGGTAGCATTAGGATGCATTGATGGCAACCCAAACAGCTCATGTAACTCATATGTGAAAGTAAGACTGAGGATTTTTTTAAAAATTATTTTAGTGTTTTGTAAAATAACCTGTAGAACAATATGCATGTAATAACTCACATAATTGCTCACATAAAAGCAGTAAAAAAATACTAATACATTTTACAATAAAACAAAAAATAATGCTGCAGATTATTTAATCTAAACATAAACAAAACAAGACAAAACTTTTCTTTTGCCGAACATTAAGAGGCTCTATACTTTATACATGGACACCATTAAAATAACATATTGCCATGTCTAAAATTCTCCCTCGGTGGGTCATAACAACATTGTGATGTCAACATTACAGGAAACGTTAACACAGTCATCCTGAACTTACAGTAACCAGCAGGCCACTGATGTTATCCTGCCCATTGATTTCCTCTGCGGCCCTAAGTACTGACGGCTTCAGCTTAAGATAGCATGAGACCATAAAAGACAGATTGACCAAACACAACATCATATGATTATATGAAATATTGATAAGAGTGGTCTGCTCTCCCATCAGGCCTTATGGACAAATGGACAAATGGACAACTGACCAGCCCTGGCTGGACATCAGCCTCTTGTATAATGAGCTGAGGAGCATAAGAGCTCACCGGTCTTATTGCTGAAAGCTCATCTGATGCAGGTTTTTCTGAAATATTTTCTGTTCTTATTTTAAATTTATTTTAGAAAATAATGCATTTTTATTTAAGTGCTGTGCACACTGGACTAAGAGCTGACAAGGCTCCATCCTTATGCCATAATATTGTTGTTCATCCTGTCAGTCTGCAGCTCATGTTTTCCCCGGTTTTACAGTTTGTTAAATACAATTTATTTACTTCTAACGGATACAGTAAAATTGGTCTTAAATGTCTGTTTTACGATTGGTGGATTTACTTGGCCGTATAACGTTTTTTTTTTAATTAATAGCCTTAATGTTCTTAAATAAATAACTGAATTATAGAAGGAAAGTTACTCTTTTTCTTTTTCATCTTTTTCCATCCTAAATTAATGCATAATCAGACCATATTACTTTCTCTAAGCAACTGAGATTGTTGTTCTGCCACACACATCAAAACAAACTGCAACAGAATTGGTTGACACAACTCATGTTTCGGACAGCTGGATGAGGAAGATGAGAGATACTGGGCTCTGTAATTATCAGGGGGACATTTCAGAGATTTGGGTCGTGATCAAAGGAGCCAGCGTGCACATGTACAGCGTGCACGTACAAACACACATAGATACTGTTAAGTAGTGGACCCTGTCGCTAATTTGTCCAGAGCTTCTTTTAATATTTTCCTTCCGTTAAGAGACACTGATATACACGACTCAACCAAGATGTCTTATCAGAGATGTTTTGAGTAATGAAAGATAAAGTTATCTGTCTAAGCAATGTTATGTCTGTCAGAGCAATTATCACAGCCGTTATCTGCAGTTTCTCAGAAGCCACAACAGTTATGCAAAATATACAGTACTGTTTTTGGATGGGTGTCACATATCTGCAAAATATCAGCTTTTTATTAATAAAGAAAATCAGCAGTAATTTCAGATTGAAAAGCTTATAACACAAAACGTGTGGATTGATTTTGAACAGCTTTCCATGAAACTTACTCAGACTAGAAAGGACCGTGTCAGTCTGAAGTAAAAGCAGCTACATTGTCTTTCTTTTACAGCAACAACAAAGACTATTTTAACTTCCCAAAGAATGTGATTCATTAGCTGCACACATATTTCAAACAACAGATAAGGCAACGGCAGTTTTTAACAAGCCTTTAGTTGTTGAGGGGAATAAGTGTAAGCAGTCTTCCATCAACTGCACACATTCCTCTGATGAGACGATAGTGGCTAAGACGTTTATGCAAAGTTGCAACCTCACGCTTTCAACTTTCCCAGTCACATGGACGACAACTTTGATGCCATATTAGATGTGAAGCAACAAACTTGATACGGGTATTTACCAACAAAGCCTTATTCTTACTTGTGGGTGGTGCAGAGTAAGAGGATTAGTTTTCTTTTTATTTCTTTTGCTGTCAGGGTTTAGGAAAAGTACAAGTTTTGAATTTAATTGTTGTTCCTTTGTCTCGAACACAGGAATCTGACTTAATGCCATGTGACCTTAATACTGATGCATATATGTGTATGTATATAAAGCATCAATCATTTTTATAGGAATTTTGCATTAATGTGCATAAATGTACATAAATACATTTTTTTCTGTATTTTATTTCCTGCTGTTTTATTGGTGTGTGTGATGACGGCATGTTCTCTTGATGTTGGGTGACTTTTTCTGCTGTTTCAAGCTACATATTCAGTTGTTTTTTGAACCAGTCCGTTTTTCTCAGACAAGAAAAGAACAACTTAACAACTAACCTACAGAGGTGTGAGGGTGGAGGGGGACAGCTGCTGAAGCGATGCAGAAATATTTGACACCTTTATGAAATTTAGGAACAGAAGAAATTTGCAAGGTGTATTACTCATTACTGATGGCATTTTTGCCCCTGTGATATTAAATTTCACAGGTATTCTGTTAATTTTTAAGCCCTCCATTTGATTTCTGGTCCTTATAAAAGACATTTTCCAATGCAGTCACACAGTTCAAGGTGGAAAATATGATCTGAATTTTAGTGTTTAATATGTTTAATATTCATCAAATGTTTAATGAAGCTAATTAAACCAAAAATAAGAGATTTAAAAAAAATATTATCATTTTCATAGCTGCCCCTTTAAAAAAGTTTTTGGTCTTCATTTCCTATTTCCTATTTGTCTCCAGCGACATTTAAAAACTCTCGGACACCCATAAACAAAACGGAGGGAAGAGAAAGATGGAGGTGGATGACGATGAAAAGAAACAGGAGGGAGGAGGAAGAGAAGAGGGTTGGGGTGGGGGAGGAAGGGAAGAGGAGGGGGCTGTGGCAGATTTTTTACCTGAAGGCAAAAGCAGGCAGAGGAACCCTTAGGTTCAGCAGGGAACAGTTGTGCCCGCCCCAGTTCCAGGAAGGCCCTCTCCGCTGTGATCCATTATTCAGCAATGAGCACAATTAGCTTCTGTCAAGCTATTTTTACACGCTCCGATAAGATAGATTCAATGTACAAAAGAATGTGCGATGACCCCCCCGCTCCCCCTCCTGCACATCACCACTTATTTATTTATTTGGCACGTTAATGCGTTGGAATGGTATCGATGTAGCTTTTATCCCTTCACTTATTCATCAGGGCTTTGAGAGAGTTTGTTTAGAGCAGTTTAGTGAGGCATCATCGTCAAAGCTGCAGGGAGGAGATACATTGAGTTGACTCATCTATATGGATGTTATGATATGTGGGCAATATTTCTGTGTTTGAATGCAGATGGTTGGCATTCGAAAATGAATTGATCTCAAGGACCTTAACGAGCACTTAGCATCAAAGGCAGAACGTTAATATTTAGCCACACTAAGTGCAGGTGCCCACTTACAGAAGAGGCTGACTTAAGTTGGGTTTGTTTGTCAAGTAGTTAGGATGCACATTCGGTTCTTACTGTTTGCGGATGCTGCGATGGCATCTTGAGTGAGTTTAAATGCTACCACCTGTTCATAACTGCTCTTAAAGGAGCTGATCGACATGTCAGGAAATATGCTTGTTTGTTTTTTTTGTTCGGAGCGTTTGATGATGTTCATTGTTGAATATGGGGTTACTGTAGCCGACATCCGATTAGCTTAGCTTAGCGTAAAGACTGGAAACGGGAGGAAAAAGCTAGCTTGGTTCTGTCCAGTGGTTTTAAAATCCGCCTACCAGCACTTCTGAAGCTCACCAGGTTACATACTATGTCTTGCTGGTATAATTTGTACAAAGACTGAAGCATACTACTGCTACTACTACTAAAACTACAATTTGTCATTTTGCAGGGTGTCATGAACCAGCACTTCTCGTCTACCTCTCCACTGGAAAAGCAAACATTTCCAAAAAGATTTCTTTAAAGTGTGCCCGGCAACAAAGTGTAAAATATATTCAGGGAATGGAGCATCACTTCAGATGAAGAGATTCCTAGTCAGTGCAAAGATAATCTCTCTCATAAGCATAACTTAAGTATTTAGTATAGATTGCTGCGCTGTATCGTTATTCATGAGGCTGTATTGTAAGAGGGAATAAATGAATGATAAGGTTAGGCTGAAGAGCAGAAAGTGCCTGAGCTCTCTCCACATTTCAGAGCTTTATGTGCATATTCCAGACCCATATGTACAGCATAATTCAGACTAAATTGGCTCACCTGCCATTTTATAGGGAAAGGGAAATATTTTGGCTGCAATACTCTTTTACCAAATGACACTGGCTCCTTGTCTTCTTTTTTCCCTAATTTTCCCCAATTTACTTCATCACTTCCTCTGAAAACTTTGTATTTGGTCACGGCTTTGGGCCTCGGGCAGTTTTTCTTTCTTGAAGTGAGATGAAGAATTTTCTTTGGTCTTGTCACACGCTCCCGTTTTAATCGGAGCATCATTTTATCTTAATAAACGTTAATTTGATGAGATAGCAGTTTGGAAGCTCCTCTATCTCTGATCTGCTCTGATATCGTGGATGTCTTGGAGTAGATTTCCTGCTTATTTACAGTACAGTTATTGTATAAGAAAGCTGCGTTATGATTTCCTGTATGGAGAGGATCTGTTTCACTGAAATGACACTGTTAAATATACAGGTAAGGAACTCAAACCAGGGTCTTGAGTGAGAAAATCCAAACAGGTCTGAACTAAATCACTCTTACTTTCTAGGGAAATGAAGCTTGAGTGGCTCAAACCATTGAATTATTAGAGCTCAGAGTTTTTCCTGTGGGTTGGTAAAAATCAGGTCCGTCTTAGAAAGTTCTGGTCTGTTTTCATTTACCCACATTTTTCCTTTGCCAATGCAAATGAGCCTTATATAGGCTTGCATGTCAAATACTGAGTATTATTACTATGCATGAATGCATGCGATATACACTCAGTCGTGTAAGATCCACATCCCGACTTGTGAAGCCAGCGTCCAGTGCAGCACTACTTTCAAGATGAAAAAACTGCCTGGTCTGTGCATTACTAGTGATCTTTTAAGATCACATGCCATCCTATTAGCATGAAGCTAAATACGCAACATGATTAGTTCTCATTAACATGAGGTTTCCCTTAACAAGGTTGTTAGCACCAAACGCGGGCTTTGACCCCTCGTTGCAGGTGCTGTCATTGCACCATATCAGGCAGGTAATTAGGCTACTTAAATGTGTGTGTGTGTGTGTGTGTGTGGAGGTGGTATTAGTGAGGTTCATTATCCCACCCTCCCACTTATCCACCCCTTTACCCAACCCCAGTTGATTTTTACAAGACCTCCCTCCCCTTTCATTCTTTGCCTCCTCTCTCTTATCTCCAGCAGCGTTACCCCTGACCTCCTTCAGCCCTCTTATTCCCCCCAGTGGTGGGGTGGGTGGGGTTAGGGGTGTGCGTGGAGGTGGACGGGTGCATCCACTGGGGGCGGCTGATCAAAGCCCTGGGGATCCCCAGGGAGGACATTTTCAGAGGCAGGAGGGAATTTAAACAGCGGTCTAAGCCAGGAAACCAGAGCTGAGGTGAGAGGCGAGGAGGGTTATTGTGGCTGTTTCTAACCCAGGAGAGGGGCAGCCCCATCTTTAATCCCCCTAATGAGGGAGGGGAACTCACCAAAGCTGCTTTCACCTGTAAAGGGTCCTAATGTGGTTTGCATGGTGATAACCCTTGAAAGCTATTGGTTTTTTAAAAAGGGCATAAGAAGTGTGAGATGTGAGAAATCTCTGGATTTGTAAGAGCAGCGTGAAGTGTATTGAGGACGACAGAAGCATCAGAAACAACAAAGTGGTCTCTTGAGGCTGACAATATCCTGTGTGTGTGTGTGTGTGTGTGTGTGTGCGCAGCAGTGTGTGTTGATGCAAGCGTGCCTGTCTTCTGAACTGAGCCTCTTTTTGAAAGTGTGCACGTTGCAGGCCGTGGTGCAGTTCTATGTGTGCGCCTGTACAGTATATGTGTGTGTGTGGTTGTGTTTTTGGCCCGTTGTGCGTCTGTGTGTGTGTGCGTGCGTGTTCCATCACGTCAGAGACATGACAGGCGCAAACGCTGATTCAGTCTGGCGGTGGTAGCATCTGAAAGCGCCGGGGAACCTACTGGGAGCAAATGATATTCATTGGTCTTAAACGCTCGGGTTGGCCGGCCGGCCTTGTTGCAACCGCCGGTGTCATGTTACATTATGACCTGAAGATGACGGGGGACGACACTGCTCTGAAGAGGGGAGAGAGAGGGAGGAGGCGGAGGAGGAGGAGGAGATGCAGGCAGGGAGTGGTGGCTGCTCAGCTGAGGTCATTTAAAGCCATAATCCACAGTTTGGTTTGCCATGTGCATTTTAATTGGACTGACAGATTCTTGAATTGCTGAGTGTCACTTCTGCAGACATTTAAATACTCCTCCATGAATATACATATATGTTCTTTATGTTTTAGTGTTTTATTTTCCAGTTATGCTTAGTTTTCACATTTACTGTGATCCAGTTCACATCCCTTTTTTTGGTTACTCTATCCCATTTATTTGCTATGTGTGATCTAATCTGTAAAAGTGTGTATTTTAATTCATAGCAGTAACATTACAATGCAAACAATCCCATTACGGACAATAATGGACAATTAAACATAAATAAAGCCAGTGTGAGGAAAATGTTTGTCAACAGGGGGTGCTGCACAGCAGTTCAGTGAACTGCTGCCTCAGCCTCTGTGAAAATTTCAGCAAGTATTTTACTAGTTATTAGTAACATATGGAAGCGTTTCATGCTAAATCTATTTTTAGAGCGACTTTGTGTCTGTTGTGTGGCTGTTTTTTTTACGGGTGTGCCTCTGCCTTTCTCCTGCTCTCTTTCTGTGTGTGTTCGTGCCGAGCCAAAACATGGTTTTGAGGTCAGTTTGAAGTTTCCGGTATCTTCTGCATCTCTTTCAGAGCCTAACCTTGGCTTTTATATCAAAAGATGAAACAGATTACATTTTAAGATTACCCATTTATTAGGCTGCTGACAGCAGGGTGTGCGTAGAGTCAACAAAGATACTGCCAACATCTGTTTGAAAGAACTCAATCTTAGAATTCCTGTGTTATTTCTGTATTGGGGATATGAGCATCTCTGTCCTACAACCACTTACAAGAGAAGATCTATCTATCTATACCTTAATGAGATTATTTAATGGTCTCATAAAAGTCTTATAAAATCCCCTTGTAGTTTAAGATTCAGTTTTAAGTTGTATTTTAATGTACTTTACGCTCATGGAGCTTTCCATTTTGGGGGGATACATGTGGATCAGAGCGACAGCACAAGGAAAGGGGAAAAAAAATCAAATACGAGTGTCATTGTTCAAACAAAAAGAGGAGAACTACACAGCTTGGTTGGAAACCAAACAAAAAAGTGTCTGTGCAAAAGAAGAGAAATCTTTATGAAGACGAAACAATGGTGTCACGCTAAAACAAAGGCAGTGTTTACTGGTTAGTGGCACTGAATGGCAGAGGTTTGATTGTGTGCGGAGGGGAGGGGGAACAGCTGTGTGGCTTTATAAAGACAAGACACTGAGATCCTCCATTGTCAGTCCATACCTTGGGCATGGATCAGTTTTGACAAAGCGCCATTATTCGCCGTCACCTTGCTCGTGTGGTCAGATAATGAGGATGTTTTCACAGGAAAACAGAGAAACAGACTGAGAGAGTCATCAAATAAAACAATGTCATTGTGGAGCCCGTGTTTGGAGTTGCTGTTGTAGGAAGGCAGAATGAATGGATTTGTCTCCACATTCTGTGCGGTGATACAGTTTTTCTGTGGGTTGTTTGTGCCTCTGCCAATGTTGACAGGCTCAGTTTCATTCCCGGCCTTGGCTCAACTTTCTGCCAAAGCTTCTGCTGGAGTCTATTAAAGCGCTGCGCTGCAGGACCTATCGCTCGCGACTATTAGCTGTACGGATGCAGACATCTCTGGTGGCATATTGAAAAGTGGGATTTCTGGGAGAATGGGGGAAGTAATATATGTGTTGTGTCAAGAAAATAAACATTTTAATCTACATAGAGAAAAATTGACTCCAGCCTTAAAATGTTTTGTGAGTAAATAATGGTGGAGGTAATTCAGTTTTTATAGCTGCACTGGACAACACTGCATGTCTGCAGTTCCAAATTCCAATAAGAGAGAGTTTGACAAAAACATCCCAGAAATCCTGTAATGTGTTGCCCTGCCTGCACACAGCAACACTCACTGATGCCAAAATGAAACAAAGTGAGGAGAGAGAAGCAAAAGATGAGTTTAGCTGTTTGCTTTTAAGTGATTTATATTTGATTTGTGACTGATTTGTCACTTCCTGTTGGAGGCGTAAATATGGCAGTATACAGAACTGTAAATGTGCAGAGAGTTTGTTGAAGCATCACTTTGGCATCCAGGCTAATGATGAGGGATTATATATAAAGTTATAAATAGTGGAGCTCTAAATGCCTCCAGTTTACCTCCTCGTTTTGGAGTAATCTTGTCCGTGTACTTGGTTTTAATGTACTTAGCCTCTTAACTTTCTTTTTTACTTCTTCCACAGTTCTACATTTCTCTGTCGTTCTTCACTCTGGCAGATTTGACCTCTGCTTCGACCTCCAAATCAGTCAGGTGGATGAGCTAGCTCTACAGCTAGCACCCCAGTATCCCTCTCATACAGTCTGTGCACGTCTAGCGCTAGCCGTTAACCCAAGCATCTCTTCTGCGCTGCAGCTGCGCCAACATCTGTGCTCTGTGTCTTCTTCGTCCGCCCCATTCCCTCCAATAACCTGCCATCCCTATGATGGGTATGAATAAAGGAGGGAACAATCTGGATACTCTGTTGCAAAACATGCTGCTGGGACTGAGCACATATCAATAATAGATTTACCAGGATTCACCTGCTCCTTACCTTTCTTTTGCACCACATTTTTTCAATGGGGACAAAATATGTTTAGAATTGCTGGATTGGTCCGAATCTAAGATGATACGTCTTTCTGTAAATTTGGTTTGAAAAAGTTTGTGTTGCCTCGTATTTGAAGACAATATGGAGCGATTACCGGTGTAACATGATCTTCTACAGAGAGTGTTGAATTATGGCAAAGCTAGGGGGTGAGACTTTCAGAGTTAGTCAGCTCTAAGATGTTTTGAGAGGTTTAGACATGGAAAAAATTTGTGTTGGGCAGTACAGCAATACTTGGTTTGTTTGTAAGGTGATTACTTTTCTCAATGACAAGTAGTCTGAGGGATTAAAAAGAGAAATTCAATAATTACATTACAGTTCACACTTTGAGATTTGGGGGCCGGCTTGTTTGCTGTCTTACTGTGAATTTGATGGAGGGGTGAGATCCGTTTGGTCTCTGTACAGTGGTGAAATATGACTGAGGTGTGGGATACGTGGGAACCAAAAGTGGAAAAATGGGACTCCTGCTAACTCCAGAAGTTTCTTATTTGCATTTTGTGTGTTCTTGGCCGAGGCGTTAAATGTTGGCCACAGGTATGTGCACATTTAGGAGTCAGCTCTTTTTCTGAGCTGGAGAGAGTTTAAGTGTGAGAGCTGTGTGCAGTCACTGAGGCTAAGCTAGCTGCTGGATGGTCAGTAAATCCCTCCAGATTATACGGCTGCCTGCTTGTTATACTGCAATGTCTTGTTTTCTGTTTCTACATGTGTTAAATACAAACGATTTGATGTGTGTGGTTGTGGAGGGTTTGGCTCCTGTGAAGGAGCTGACAGCTGAGTAATGAAAGTAACGTGTAATGTTAGGCATTACTTTAATTTGTTAAATAATGTAATTACTTTTTCCATTCGTAATGTGTGCTGAGTAATTGGTTACAGTTTACAGGTAACTTGCCAAACACTGGTGACAACACAGATCAAGTGTACAAAGTTTACATGCTATGGGCAAAAAAACAAGACAGTGTCTGTGGCACATTCACTGTTTTCTGCTCGCAATCCCACAATACACTTTGTAGATGCAGAAATGACACTTCTGTGTCTTTTAGTACTTGATAGGTGAGTATATAAGGTTGGTCTTTAAATGCCAATAAGTGGGGATTTATTTATTTATTTTTATTTTTAGTAAGTAAGATAGATCATAAAGTGAGTTTTTATAGCCACAAATCTGGATGACCCTGCTGAAACAGCAATTTTCTTTTAAGAGTAGGCACCGGTATGATTTAACAGCATAATGATGAATGAACTGCTGAGCTTTTATTGTGGAATAATAAAAAAAACCAAAACCCTGCAACTGCTGTTAAATCCTGTTTGGAAATCTATTATTTGTTCGTTAGGGGCCAAGAAAAGCACAGTCTTAGAGTGTCTGATACTGCACTTGGTAAGGTTACATGCTGAAAAATTCCTTCCAGTTGCATCTTGGCACTGCACATATTGGCATGTAGGCGGGACCATGTTAATATGGTGTGAGACTGCTAATGGTTTTATGATTGGATAATTAGAGGAAGGTGGGTAATTAGGAGAGTAGTCTGTGCTTGGCTTCCCTGTTGGAGTGAGTAGGAACAGGAAGACTCCCTGCTGGCTGTTGAAGGGTGTTTATGTGTGTGAGCGGGTGACTGTGTGTTTTTGCATGTCATTGCTACCAGCTAATAGTATAAATCCTCTCTATGCCAGACTTTTAAACAGGGTAGTAGTGAGTTGAAGAAAACTAGCACCTGAGGCTCAGACTGGATGTATAGCAAAGGTTATGTGATGTAAAAGTCCTGAAGGATTTGATGTATAACTGGAAACCATAATGCTTTTCAGTTTCAGTTTTTGCAGCATTTTACTATTTTATTTCATTTTGCATGTTGTTCAGACATTTTTGTTTAATTTAGTTGCAACATTTTTGGACATTTTGTGATGTTTTCGTGGCTTTCTGCAGAGGAGTTGAGTATTGCTGCACATGATTGATTTTAGTTCAAGCGAAAAGAGGCAAAAGATAAAACTGAAAACATACTTTTCAGAGTAAAATGATCTCGTACTATACTTTTCTTCCAAATTTTGCAGAATTGTACATTTTCACCACTCTTGGTCACCCTCCGTTCACTGGTCCACCCTGCTGCTTTAAGAGTATGTTTTTAATTCTTGAGAAAATGACTGTGACGCTAACAACTTCTCCCTCCACCCATCTACCATCTCCAGACATCATTAAAGCGAGGCTATAGCCTCAGGCTGCACATGGACCCCTTCTTCAAACTGTACACTTTATCCATAATTCAGCTATCTTCCCTGAATTATTCAAGCAAATAGTGGGAAAAATAATGGAGTTCACTGAATCTTACTTACACATAAAACTATTTTAATGTTGATTTGAATTTTTGAGGCTTTCTGATGCAGTGTGGGAGGGGACTTAAGTAGCACATGTGGCCTCCTTTGCCTGATCAGTCCTGATCAGGGGCGTGGGAGGATGGGTTGGCTCATAAACATATGCATGGCTGTGGGTGGTAAATAAATAAATTGAATTTTGGATTTTGAAATGTACACACATATGCACGAGCATGGGTGCATACAGTTTTACACATGCCAATATACAAAATCATACACAGATTTGAAAGCAAACAATTGATGTCAAAGTAAAGAATTAGCATGTGCTCTTTGCTGGAATTTAACATCAACATTTTCAAAACCCTTCTCTTCTGACTGAAGATATAGTTTGTGATCATCGTTGCCTTAGAAAATAGAAACAGAAAACATTATATTAAATATATGTTCAAGAAATATAAGTTCCCTTTCCTCCCTATCCTGCACAAACTGACAAGAAAATAAGTTTATATCTAAATATGTACCGCATGTGATCATATGTGGCGTGACACGGCAGGACTCCCTCTCTCTCTCTCTGCCCTGTGTAGCCTGTGTTTAAAGGGGACAGGAGGGTAAATGTAGCAATGCCCCTTACTTGATACCCTATCAGAAAAAGGCTGAATTAACATTAGTTGCTTACTTACCATACCGTAAGCCTTGGTGTTAAATCATTTACTCCCTTTGGAGTGGGTAAGGCCATGCAACTTTTATCGCGGGAAAAGAATCAGAATTTCCCCAGATAGGAGAAGGGTGGCTCATGCATAAATAAAGCATATAGTACATGTTAGCACTATAACCTTGCTCAGGGGTTTTGCTGGAAGCACAGAGCGCATTACTGAGAGGTTTTATACAGTATCATATAGAGGCTGTAAGTCCGTGCTTTATAACAGGGCCTTTGGTGGAATGGAATGCATCCGCGGCGAACTTGGGAGGACACACAGGAAAATGTCCCTGGGTCATACACACCAACACACTTCCTCATATTTCCACTTGTGTTTTGACTCACTCACTGTGTTGATTCATTTTGCGAACCTTTGAGAACACACATGTAATGTACACACACAGACACACACTGTAGCCTGCCCATACAAGTCAAAGCATCTGGTATCATTTGATTTCAACACTTACCCACTTTAACTTAAGCACTGGTTTCAGTGCAAAGTGGGATAAACCAAAGCCTTTTCTAAAAATACTGCATATGTTTTATGCTAATAAGCCACAATCACTGAACAGGTGGCTATTTGCAACCCTGCCTCATAAAAATAATGTTTTTATAAAACTCATTTCCAAATATATTTTGTAGGAAAAATACCAATGGGATCATGTTTTTTAATTTACATAAGGAGGAATGTTTGTAACTCCAAATGTTCATACTGAATAACTCTCCAAAACATCCACTGTATTTCATTTGCTTTCTTCTTGTATTCACTCATGGCAACTAAAACATGATTAACATTTTCGTGGGCATGTTTAGGCAACTCAAACCACTTGGTTTAGGTTGGAGAAAGATTCTGGTCTTCACTAAATAATGAAAAGTCAGTGCTGATTCGAAAGCATGAGAAACCAAAATCTTTTGCTAACATTACATTTAAATTGGAAACCAAAAAAGTTTCTTCTCTCCTGCCTTTGTTGGTTCATTGCGGTGTTTCTTTTCACGTTACTGCCGACTGTAGATCAGCAAAATGTATTTCGTAAAGAAACTTAGTTTTACAGTATAAAGGCATATTTTGTAGTATATGAGGTTGGATGAACATCTTAGGAATGCTTTATTGAGTAGATACTCCCCATGTAACAGATGCACTTCATTAACAGTGATATGATTCCTTGACACTGGAAAATTACATGAGGTCATGCGAGTGACTTTAATATGTGACAATGCACCTGCTGTGTGTGACTCACTGCCTATAAACTGTGCTGTATGCTTCGGCCATCATGTGATTTCTAGGGTCAGCAAAAATGCTGCCAGTGCTACCACTCTCTGTGGAGGCACACTGACCACTCTTTGGTAGCCTTAGAGACACTCAGATATGGAAAAGTGAACATGGCTGGCATAATAAAGATCAAACAAACTCACAAAACAGATGATCAGAGTTGGTTCCACATCAATTCAAAAATGGCTCTTGTGGTTTTCGTGGGGATCTTTGAACGAGGGATGAGCTCCACCTGTTTTTGTGATTTTTTTTTTTTTTTACCATTTAACCCAATCTCTTTCTCTCTCCCTGTGTGTATCTATACAGATGTATAGGAGGAGCGAGAAACGAGGGACAGGGTCACAAGAGGAATGGAGCGATGTACGTGGGAGAAGTGAGGGATAGAATGACTGGGGTGTAAAGAGCAGCGGAGAGAAGGGAGCAAAAGATCACGGCAAGGTGGAGAGGAATGAGGCCCAGACGTGAGAACTAATTTGACACATTTGCCCGGAATTCCAGCACCGTCTGCCACTATCAACACATTTACCCTCTTTGTCTTGTTATCGAGGAAGATGAGGCCTCTGAGGTCTAGCATAGGTCTGGCAGATCAAAGAAGGTGCTTTTCCAATAGAGGCAGTCATCCAAATGCACAATCGCTCTGTCTCTCTATTCATATGAAGGAGAAGGAGAGGTAAGGCTAAAGAAAAGTGAGAGTGACAGTCATTTTCCTGTACTGGGCAGGGGGTAAAATGTGAGTACAATGTATTTCATCATATTGGAAACATATGAGGCTCTGCTTGGTTTTTGCCTGCCATCTGTTTAGATCACACCGTGTCTTCTCCCTTCATTATCATCAGTGACTGGGTTAACTTCAGTTGTGTTGTAAACAACAGTAAGGCCTGCCAGTGGCACCAAAATGTGTTTCTATAGTTGAAGATATTTCACTGAATAGGTGAAAAATCTGACCAGCTGGCACCATGAATGTCTGCACAAAATTTCAGCTAAACTGTGGACTGACTGAGCGAGATCTCCATCCATAGAGCCGCTAGCGTGGCTACAAATGACACCAGGCTAACACGGGATGAAAGGCTCACATGTGAAGCTTTCCCCTCTGCCGTCTGGGAGAAAGCCCCAAATCTAATCCTTTAAATAACAGTTTAAAATCTTAGCAGTATATTGTGCGCTCTCTTGTGTGGACATTACACTATTACACTATTAATGAACTTAAACACAACGCAGTACTACCAGTCTACCAGTCCAGAAATATCTGAGCTGCCAGTGAATTCCATGACTGATTGGATCCAGACTAAAACTGGAGGGGCTTTGTTGCTCCAGCTAGATGTTCTCACTAACTGAGCCTCCTATTAGCAACCTTTGTCTCCCCTAATGAGATATTCACAGTGAAATGTTAATTACCAAACACAGGACCGAGTGGCTTCCAGTACTGACCCCATTCTGATTGATCTTAATAACAATTACTGTAGTTCTCTGCAAAACTGGGTTAGGAGAAAATGAGGTTGTACAGAGACAAGCAGCTCAACTATTGAAACAAAGGAAAACCCCCCTTGTACAAGTTTGAGAAATTAATCACCATCCGGCTTTAATATCTGAAACTAAATCATAACAATGTGGCAGCCATGAATAGATGTAGTACTGTTTTGTCACGCTGTCTGTTAGACACAAACTGTGTGATGACTGTTTATACAAGCTTGACAAGATTTTGTTGTTGGTGTAATTACCTGAGTAGGTGCACAAACATATTAGCATTCTTGCATGTGTATGAAAGACACAGACAGAGAACGTGTGTTTGCCTACTGTGTGTGTGGGTCTTAGCGAGTGTGTGTGTGTTTACTAGCAGCGTAAGATCGGCAGCTATTTGCTCCTGTTTGTATGGCTCTAAATCCACTCGTATCTGCATGAATCCGGCCCTGTGTGCTTCTTAATGGCAAAGACCTTCTCTGTTGGCTCAGCTATGAATAACAGTAATTGTTCCCCGTCTATTCCCTTTGTGCCAATGCCAGCTGGCATCTGGTGCCCACCGTCAATAATATTCACCCTCCGCCCCTGCCATCATGTCCCCTCCCTTCATACACATACACACACACATGGTCACACACACACACAGCTGTTTTCACAGGATTCCTGTCACCACGTAAGCTTGGTTTTGTCACACCCACATACATATACACAAATGTACAAAGATATTCACACACAAACATATAATATAAAACGTGCACACATATACAAATTCCATACATAAGTCTTCTAAGGCTTGTGTACCACAGTACACACACTTGAACACCTGTAAATACACAAACACGCAGCTACACACTCATGCATAGACACACACTGATTTGTGTAGCCACTGACAACTTTTAAACGGCTCACTCATGCGTGCGGACACACACAGACACACAGAGCTTCCCCTCCTGTCCTCTCAGCCCCCCCGGTCCGACGTTTTCTAAATGATCTCATCAGATTAGCCCCAGATTGCTACCTATTACAGCCCCACTACTTATTTAGCAATTTAGCTGGGGGTAAAATTGCCCCCGCTTGATGGCTAATTTTCAGAGGTGACATTTTGCCACATTGGGCTGCAGCGCTGAGGGGCCTGTTGTTAGATAGACAGGGGGTCCAGTTGTAGAAGAGCCATTAGGGCTAAATGATCCCTTCTGACTTGATTTACTGACAGGACTCTTCACATTGTAACAAGTGTGGACAGAGAAGTCGGGAAGGCGAGGGAGCTGAATGGTGCTGCTGTAGTTTCTGAGACCAAAACTGTTTTCAGGATCTGCAATTTCAGGCTTAATGTGTCTCACTCTTGTCTCGGTCTGTTATGGCCACAGGTCTAAACATTGTTCCCTTGGGCTTTCTTAATCAGAGCAGCAGTATGTCCAGCAGTAAGCGCTACTGTATATTTTTCAGCTTTCCCAATCCACAAAACAAGTGACATTTTATGGTACGGCTGTGTTGGCTGCATTTAGATAGCACTTTTATCCAGAGCACTGTACAATTTGCCTCTCATTCACCCATTCACACCCACAATGCAAGGCACTGATCTGAAAATCAGGTGCAATTTGGGGTTCAGAGTCCTGCCTTTGGCCTGTGGAACCACCATCATTGTGATAACTGGATGACCCGCTCTACCTCCTGAACCACAGCTGCATTTTTGTCATACTTCATAAGCTTATGGCTCTTTTTTAAAATCTTGATGGTGAAAATTATTTTGTGCCACATGTTGAAGTTGAATTTTCTGCCAAAAACTAAAATTTAATCAGGCTTTTGTTTGTGGTGATGTTGAACCGTATTTCATTATGCAGGCCGGTTTCTTTTACTTTGTTCACCCCATATATATCAGTGACGGTAGATAAAATAACAGATACACCTCTCTGTGTAATTTTTACTGGCCTGAGCCGTTAGTGCCCAAAATCTTTCATTTGTATCCCTGACAGTGGTTAAAGTGGTAGCACCAACACTGCCAGTCTTAGTGGTTTGACTGCATCTGCAGCCACCCACACTAAGAATATATTTACCCTTGATACTGTAAGGTGCATGGGCTAATGGCATCTGCTGCACCAAATGGGATATGCTATGCTGATGTGAGAGTGCATCAATAATCCCCGGTGAGTTATGAACTGACCATGATTATAGCCCCGCAACTGCAGGAAATCCGTTTGTAGCTGTAAAATATGAAACCATGACATTATAAATATGCAGGCCATTAAAAAACATGGCCAGCTGACATCGCCAAAAATAACCCTGACACACTGTCCAAGGCAGAAATATGGATCATTGCCCCATGCAATACAATTCTCTTTATATCTCTCATGATCTGGAAAACTCCCTCTGCTCTCATTTATAATGAATGGAGAAACCTTATACACACTGTGTCTTATGCTTTCCTGATAATGTCCATAGAGGGCGGCTTTATTGCTGTGTGTATGTTGGTGTGTGTGTTTGTCCCAGTTGCCTTTGAAATTATTTGTCAGTAGATATTATATGTATAGTAGATTTGCCTAAAGAAAGATTATCATCACCTGGGACCAGTATTGTCTCATTGTCCGTTTTGACACAACACAGGACATCATCGAGCTGAATGTCAATCATTTAAATCCTGAAACTGAAAGCTCATTCTTGACCTTACAAATGTTATCTTACAAAATAAAGTCTTTTACAGCCATTTTTAGCATTAAAAAAAGTTCCCCCCATATCCTTGCTCTTGTATGCATGACATCAGCGATAACCAGCGAATTGAATCTGGTTTTGTAAATGACTTTCACAGAGTGCAGAGGTCAGAGAGTAATTCCATAATTATCTGAGGTCCTCACATACTACTCGTCCCTTGTGAATCAAACTAAAGACAATGAAAGACAGAAAAACAGAGATAGTAGCATCCTTTTTGCTCACTGATTAGCTGCACTGAGGCATTAGTAGAAGCAAAATAGCGGCATTATGGCCCTAATGATCACCAATTTGAGGACCCCAGCTGTGTCCAGGGCCAGACGTATTGGCCTATGATGAGCTAAACCAAGCCTATTTACCCATGCTCTTTCTCCCCATCCTGTTACAGCCAGCCTCACACAAACACATATGCATAATGGAGAAATAATGGAATCTTCTAATAATTTGTTTGGGCCAGGGAGAAAAGCAGAGGGACGGTGAGTCGGAGGCTGGCTTTCTAAATGACATGCCCCTGTGGCCTAACACGATTAGAATTTAAACTATGAGACCGCCGAGCCCTTCTTCAGGGGTTGAGATGAAATATTGAGATTGCTGCCATGGCTTTTGCTCTCTTCCCAGCTTCCCGCGACATTCCCTCACTCTGACACTTGTCTGCCAATCAAAGTGACGGACAGCTAACACGGGCAGAACAAAGACGAGGTCCGCTGAGCCGGTTTGTTTTAGTCGGTTTGGTGGTGAAGGACGCTGAGTGACACCTCAATGCTTGGAGACAAGCTGCTCTACTGAAGTGATGTCCTTCAGTTTATTTAGTGGTAAAACCATGCGGTGGAAGCATTGTCAAACATTGTATTTCAGAGGGTTTATGTGTAAGAGCTGCTGACAACCACGTTTACTACAAGAGAACAGTAACATATCTGTACTGTTCTGTTCTGTTCTATTCAACAAGTAAGATCTTCTCAACAAATACATTCTTAAATGTCTTCAAATATAAGTTCTATTTGTTTGGATTCATTTCTGTTCTATTCTATTCTATTGTAAATCTTTCAACATAAACATTCTTTGATGTCATGAAATATCTTTTCCTTTCTATTCTATTACAAACACAAGCGAAGTTCTTCTCAACATATGCAAACTTAAACTTCTTTAACATCATTTTAACAAAGATGTATCTGGTCAGAACGGTGTGTTATATAAAGGAGGATGAAGTGTGGTTTGAATCTCTCTCTCTCCCTCTCTCTCGTTCTTTCACTCTGTCACTGTGTCTCTTTCCCCCTCCGTCTCTCTCTCTTTCTCTCTGTCTCTCTCTCTGTCTCTCTCTCTCTCCGCAGGAACCGCAGGAACAGTGTTGGGCACAGAAGCAGAAGCTCATGATTATTTGAATATTTTTTCCCTCATGAATAATAAAAAAATATTGCTTGTCGGACGTGGCTATGTGTGTGTGTGTGTGTGTGTGTGTGTGTGTGTGTGTGTGTGTGTGTGTGTGTGTGTGTGTGTGTGTGTGT
>JBBMJY010000003.1:4314699-4335698 GCA_037833715.1 Toxotes lorentzi
TGTGTGTGTGTGTGTGTGTGTGTGTGTGTGTGTGTGTGTGTGTGTGTGTGTGTGTGTGTGTGTGTGTGCGCGCGCACATACCTGTGCTTAAGCATGAAGTAGAAACCAAGAGTGTGTGTTTCCACATGCATATTGATCTCTCCATCCTTTCTCACCCGTGTTTATTTCGTGCACATGTAGAAGTTTTGTTGTGTATGTGTGTGTGTGTGTGTGTCGAGGTTAAAAGGTTGCCAGTCTCCATCCTCCAGGGTTTCAAGCTGCCAGTGAACATATGTTTGTCTCTGTGATCTCTTGGCCCACCAGCCATGCAGGCTCGCAGTGTGTGTCCCCTCAGACTGTGCCACTGCCAGGAGAGCAAACATGTCGATGTGGAGTCTGAGTGAAGACGAGGAGCTGCGTCCAAAGAGGAGCTGGAGAAGCAACTTAAAGGATAGATGTTTGAGGTTTCAAGCTCTGATCCACTGTTGCTGTACAGCACCCTTTCCTCCCACGAATGGTGGGTCGCCTTAAAATTGTGGCCCATGTAGTTGACTGTGTATGATCCATTTTTGATTATGGGTCCTGTGAGGTCTAGTACGTGGGCTTCAATTGAAAAATAGACCATGTGGAATCTGATGGTTAGACAGAAAAGCTGGTTTACACCATTTGTGGATCTGAAATCTGGCTATCTAACATATGACCTGCTTAACAGTATGTTTATCCATCTGTATTTGAGAGGTAAAGCGGATATCTAAGACAAAACCTAGAGTTATCTGATTTTTCTTTCTGCTTTAGTTGCTGTAGCAGTTGAAAATAAATAAATAAGGAGCCAGAGGAGGGGAATAATATTCAAAGAAAAAACTCAGAGAAGATTTCTGAGAGTGAAGTCATAAATTTAGAAGAAAAAAAAAACTTGGATATTCTCAGAGATTAAAGAGGTAAATTTGTGAGAAAAAAACTCCCAAATGTATGGGAAAAACTTTCTCTCATATTATAAGTAAACTGAATATTAACCCCCTCCACTGGGTCCAATTTTTTTTCACACTCAGAAAGAACACACAGAAAAAATAGATGATAAAGGTTTTTTTCTTTCCCTCAGGAGTTGGTGAAGACCAAAACAGAGTTAAAAGGAGAATGAATGTTGTGTGGTCACCATTCGCTTTGCGTGTTGGCTTCTTCATTGCAGTTATTGCTTTAAGATCAGCAGCTGAAATGAGGGATAGGTCTTTGACTAAATACGTGTGTAACCAAACCCTGTGTCTGATGCCCAGAAGCTGTACATTGTGTGTATAGTAGAAAATGGGAGGTGCCAAGATGATTGATGTTGTGTTTGAGCCACTGAAAGTTCTTGAATAATTGTCACACTTGCCACCGTAGCCACAAGGTGAGAATCATCTGAAGTATTGGGATTTTACATGTTGGCAGATTTTCTTTGACAGACTAACTGCTGGTTTTTCTGACCATCACACTGATCACATTACTCTGCAGAAGAATAACTGCTGATCAACATTTAGTGTTTCACGAGGCCTGATAGTTCTGTGGTTGGAAGTATCCTTATAGTTGTTTTGATCTGGACAGTAAAAATGAAAGAAATCTCATTTTAAATCCCTTGCGTTTATTTTGCCACAAGAGGGGGCTAGGATATTTGCAATTGTCCATGATTTACTAAAAACGTGAACAAGAAACAACCTCAGAAAGAGAAAATAAAACCCCGGAGATATCCTGAACTTTAGCTCAAATGATTATTTCCTTTTCAGCATGACTCAGTTTTGTGTGCAGTTTATTTTTCACTTCTGAAGTATTTAATCAGTGTAGTTACTGTACTTGAGTTTAGTGGTCTCATAGGGACTCTGATGTGAGCCAGATCAAAGTTTACTTCTCCCCAGAACTCCAAGCTGAGGCACTCACCCACTTCAGAGAGCTGTTTTGATAGAGACATCCAGCCCGCTTTCAGTGAAAGTCATGTCACATTTGTGCTAACTTGGCCTCAATATGGCCAGAGAGGAAGGAGAGGCGGAAAATGGAGGGCTAGAGGAAGAGAGAAGGGAAGGGAAAGAACGAGGGATGGCCAGAAGTCAAGAAAAGGAAAGAACTGTTTCTTATTCATCTGATTCTAATTTGGATGTAAATTGCAGGCTGATGTCACGGTGGAGCGGCATGTTACTGGGTAATCACAGAGGAATTTGGGAGAATGGAGCCAGAAAAAAATACTGGTAGACAGGTGCACAACAGAGCCGCTCATTACGGCTGTCGTTTTATCTGCTCTATCTGTCTCGCACACGACAGAACATGGACGGCGGTGCATACGGCGGCCTTCATACATGCTGCCATACGGCACAAGCCTCCAGTTCAATCTGAAACTCAGGCATTGAGGCTGGAGCAGCTGTTATGCCAACAGCTAACTCTTTTCTTTCTTTTTTTTGCTTCCCTTCTCTCTTGCACACACTCCCATACAAATGCATCCTCACCCTCATTCTCATTCTACTCTTTCACTTCTTTCTTTTCCTCCCTTCTCTGTTTCCTTTTTCACCCACCACCCCTCCACCCACATTGGCCCACTTCTGGGCGGTGTGCCACTGCCCCAGCCATCACATCTGCTGATGATAAGTTTAATTTCACTCAATTGCCGTTCATTAACAAATAATGATCCGCAGCCTGTTTATTTGCAGCACCAAGGCAAAAATTTGACGTCTAATTGTTTACCTCTTGTAAATCAGCGTGATGTTGCGGCCCGTTGACACAAGCACACACACACATTCCTCCTTAGCCGTGTCCCCATTTGATGATGTCAGAGGTGGATTGTGGGGTTTTGGCTGGGGGCAGCGTATGGCTAAGTGACTGCGAGAGCCCCCAGTAATCCCTCTGTTCAGGATGGGGCCCGCTGGGGCCCAATGAAAGATGTAAGAGGATCCCTCTGTAGGACTGCTTCTCCTGCAGGGTTAGAGATTAACACTAGTGTCATATTCGGCTCTGTCTGCTAGAGCCGGACCTCTCTGTCACACTCCCTAACAAGCCTGAACATTTCACAGGCTTGAGATCAAATATCTACATAGATTACTACAGTGTTTTTTCAGCATTAGAATTTTCTTTTGTTAATATCTCTGGGGACAAACTTTTTTTTTTAACTACAGAAGAACATGGTTTTATATTTTGTACTTTATGCAGTAGTTGATATAAAAACATAGATTCAAAATTGTAATTGGCATCAGTAAAAATGTCAGTATCCTAACAGATGTTCTGAAATATGCAGGGTTGGGGCTTTCAAATGTATTTCATGTATTGATGCAAGTGGGCAGCCAAAATGGCAATCAACATAACCAAAGGCTTCCCTCCTGTGTCTTACTTATTTTTCCAGGTCTCCTCCTCCTCTGCCAGAGAGCAAAGGGCCTACAGCATCATTTCCTTAAGGCTGATGACGTCCGTGGAAAAACAGGAGAGCAGGAGAAGAAAAGGCGGCGGTCGATGGCAGCCAATGCTGCGTCAAACTCCGGAGAGAAATGGTGACTTTCCCCCAGCGTCACGTCACGAGGCTGAATACACAGGAACGTTCAAGGTGTCACTCAGCCAAGGTTTGTGTGAGGACTTGCAGTTCCATATTTTAGATGCCACTTGTTTGAGTGAATAAAACACACACACACACAGAGGCAAGCATGAAGACACATAAAAAATAAGGAGATAAAAGGCTGCAAAGACTCGCTGCCAGCAGTTCTGGAGCCACTGAACAGCCAGCTTTGACCAGTTTCAGTGGCAGCAGTGACAGAGAGTGGGAGAGCTGTGGCTTATGAGTAGAAACCCAGTCTGCTGCAGTTTGGCAAACCCCCGGACCTTTACAGTGTGAGTGCGTGAGTGTGTGTGCGGAGACTCCAGTGCTGGAGAGGCTTCAGAGAAAAGAAAAAGTGTGTGTGTGTGTGTGTGTGTGTGTGTGTGTGTGTGTGTGTGTGTGTGTGTGTGTGTGTGTGTGTGTCAGTCAGTGCATGGCCACAGTAGTCTGGCAAACCAAACTTGCATACGTGCTACGTGCACTTACGGACTCAGTGGTGGGAAAACTCCTCTAACATGTGCATACACACACACACATATGAACACACACCCAGTCAGGAGTCAGCTGTCTACCCCTGCTTCTCAGCTCATTAAACCAAATCCCAGGGACTGGACTGAAGAATGTAAATGAGGAAACCCCCCCCCCCCACACACACACACACACACACACACACACACACACTTTGAAGTTTTGCCCGTTTCAGTTCACCGTAGCCATAGCTGCACTTCTAGTCTCCAACAGGTACAACACGCCCACTTGGTCTATGCTCCATGCCCCTTCATTCATTACTGCGTGTGGCCTCTGCTGCACCTTTGGGTGTCACACTGGCAGTTCAAAACCCTGAAATTGTATATGTGTAAATCCGACAAAAATCCCCCGCCCAACACTCCCACCCAGCCCATGTTTGTCTGTGCCTTGTAGCTCCAGGTCCCCAAGGAAACTGGATAACAGCAGTGTTGAGAGGAGCTAGGGATTCATTTGGGATAACAGGGCTTGCCTGATGGGCCAAGGGACTGTCCATGGTCTCTTGCAACAGTAACCAGAGAGAGAGAGAGACAGAGAGAGAGAGAGTGAGTAGATTAGAGGCTTTCAGTAGAAGGACTTGAGGTAACTGTTTTGCAAAAGAGGCTGATCCTCATATTTACCTCACTACCACTCTTGGGTAAAGACACACAGCTGCATAGCTTGATTTTGTGTGTCGAGTGAATTTCATGATCCTGTGGTAATGCAAACCTGTTGACAACCCTTTGCTCAGAATTTCATGGGAGTCAACAGAAAATCCTGTATCCCAAACTTTACTCTGCGAAACAATTAGCTTTTATGCTAAAAAGAAGATGAGGAAATAGGTCAAAATTGTTTATCTGTGGCTTTTCGACTTTGTTGAAGTTTTTAATGTGCTCACAGATAGTTTTGACAGCTGTAAAAGTCATTGAAGACAAGTGAGCAGTTTTCTGCAAAAATGTAAAAATCTTCTGTGCAATGTGATTTTTGGATTTAGTCTTCATACTTTGACATTTGTCATAATGGCTTTTTTCTTCAGTTTACCCAGAATTCTTTTAATTGTTTCTTGATTCACAGAAAAATATTGTAAAACCTTTCCTGATAAAGTTTGAGAGCCGTCTAACAGGAACCCACACAAGCAGCGGTCTGTGTGCGGGAGTAAAGAACCTGCATCGCTGATCATTTTTTTTCACTCTCTCATCATCCTTTGCCGTGAACTTCATAAGACATCCCTTCCCCCTCTCACACACGTGACCTCTGACACAACCTTGATTCTTCCTTTTTTCACTGTTTGCCAAAAAATTTTTGGAAGAGGCCGTCCCTGGCTGTGTCTCTATGGAACTATCCCAGTCCCCCAGCCCCCCTCAGCCAGGCATCATCCAGCGGCCTTCGCTCTCTGTATCAGCTTTTTGTCAGGGATTTGCCTCCTCAATCCCACAAATCAACAGAGGATAGATGCCTATTGTGCCTAATCAAAGCACTTCCTCCTGGGGTAATCCCTCAATTTGAACAGGAAGAAAAGCCCAGTGAAGGGGGGAATGTTCTGGATCAATCCTATGAAGGGCCCATATTATACACTCTCATTTAGATTTCACCAAAGAGACACAGCCAGCCAGCGTTCTTAACCCCCACTACTCTCCCCTCCAACCACCTCCGACTGCTCTCCTTTCTGTTTGTGTTTTCTTTATTTTACTCCCCTTTCTCTCTTTATTAATCTGTTTTTCCTTTGGTGTTATTGTCAGCAAGTGTCCTCGTGTGCCGGCTGGTTAGCACGTGGCAGCTCTTTCAGCGCCCCTTGTTTACCAGAGGAAGGTTGAGGATGATTGACTTGTCGCTGCTGAAAGCTTGTTCGTACAGTGGATGTAGGATGACAGGTGCATCAACCTAGATGTTTCAGTCAGCCTGTACACAAAGGCCGAGCTTTCGTCGAGGAGGTGGAGATGTAAATACATTTGTCAGGTTAGCTTCAGTGGGAACTCGGTGTATGTCATTTTGGTCATTCATGCTCAGATAAGTAGGAGATCTTGTTGGATTGCTTCCATTTTTGGTGCATGTTTACTGCCTTTATCCACCTATATAAGATCGGAGATCATATGAAGGGTTTTTTCCCTTTATTGTAAATCCAAAATTGGGAAAATATTGTGACCTGAAATCCTTCAATCGATAATTTAAAACCGTAGGTGATCCTTTCCTCAGTGGCAGGGTGAAAAGCCTGCCATGGTACAGAAAGGCATAATCATTGAAACGGGTATATAATAACAATTACAATAAGAATAACTGCACATACCTTTGGACAGTTGGAATTCATAATGCTGAGACAAGTTTATATATTGGTTACTTCCTGACCTTTGCACATCGGGCCATTGTTATGTAAAATGGCTGCAAATGTTAGATTGTTGGTTTTGGACATAGCCACCTTATTTCCAACCTGGGAGAGGTGTGGTGGGAAGGGGTTTCAGATGCTGCTCTGAACCAAACCCCTGGTTGAATCTTAAGTGGGGATTCAGACTGAAAACAACCCTCCGTTAAAACAGCGCAGGGGGCTGCATTAGTGAGGGCGTGTTGTCTGAGTTACTGGTGAGACGATGGCATACAATCCAGCAAGTCTAGTCGGAATGACATAATAATGCGTTTAAAGGTTTCTCCGATTTCAAAACACTGCACAACAGTTTATAGTACTCACAGACGGGATTTTACAACAGCAGCAACAGCAGAAATACAGTGTTCACATTACAAAGTAAACCACTAGGAATGAGCCTTGCCGGATGACATCGCATTGTGGCAACGATGACCCTGTGTTTTTATAATGGCGCACTCTGCGCTGGCACCCCAGCTGCCCTGACAAAGTGACTCCATTCAAATGAATAATACGTTAGCCCTAATTTCTGCTTCAGAAAACTCAGACTTTTAGCTTGAGAGGAATCAGCCCAGTGAATGAATCTCACTTATCTGTGGTTTTTTAACTAACAAGCAAACATTTTTATCACATTTGTGAATTTGTCATTTTGGAATGGGCTGATTGAACTGAATGAAGTCTTTTACACTGTACCAGTACCTGGTTTAAAGTACTGTCAGGGCCTCTTTAATAAAACACATAAAAATATAATGATTCTCACTCTCAGAGTAGAAACTTCAACATCGTCCTGCTCTCAGGCTTTCTTAAAAACTTGGTATGTCTAGACACCACCAGATGTTTCTGTTGTGTCTGTTAGACCTTTGAGTTCTTGTTGTGTTTAGTCTTAAAGACAGCTGCTGTTGGTTGCTTTCTGTGCTGCTTTTGGTCATGTCTCGCCTGAGAAAAGATCCCTGCTCTCAGGTGGATCAAATAGGGCGAACAAAGACACAAAAAGGGACAACAATCCACCTTGTCCTTCTACTCCCTGACTTATTACTACCTCCAGTGATCATATAATGACAACCTCTTTTTTTTTTGAGGCCTTTGATGAAATCTGTGTTTCTTTTGCCATATCTGTTTTCTCAGTGGTTTCACTGATGCCATGTAACCCAAACTCACGGTTTTATACATGGGAGTTGCATCAGGAGACGTCACAGAACAAAGCTGACACAACGTGACCTTTACCGGAGTTCTGAGGTTACTGTTCTCAAGCGGAGGAAGTCAAAATAGATGAGTGGATTAAGTGAGCGCCGGTGTCCCTGGAGACTCATTAGAATAGGAGAGGAATAACTAGAGAGAGAGAGAGAAAAGGACTGATCCCAGCTGGACCGGCTTCCCTTCACATCTGACCTCATCACCAGGAAAGGCTTCACGGACGTCCATCTGGTCAGGTACTCAGACCAGACAGCCGAAGACGCCGAGCTCCATGTAGCCAAGTCAGAAGAGTTCATCTGAATGTGACTGCAGCACTGTGGCAGGTGTATACAGGTTTACAGAGTTCGTTTAAACATTTCATCTGGTTTAGTTTAGACCTGTCACTGAGTGGATAATTCACAAACAATTCTGTGGGACAGAAAGTTGATCTGTTGAATGAAGGGATTTTAGAGCAAACTTTTGTTCTGAGTTACTGAACGTTTCCAACTGATATCTGTGGCATTTACAGTTTGTTTTTTAGATGTTTACAGAATAAGGACGATGCTTCTCACAGACTGAGAGTACATGTGTGTATCTGAAGTCTTACTGAGTCCATCTTCAGCATGCAGCAGTGGTCCGGTGTGAGATGGCAGCCATGTGTGGCCCAGATTGTGATGATGTGATGGATGATGTGAGTAATTCTCATTAACTGGGAAATGGCACATTAACATTTATTACTTTTGAAAGAGGTATGATTACCTACGTTTGCATTGGTTGAACACAGCCCTGTGTGCAGGCAGTTTAATTCCCAGATTACGCTATCCTCATATATATGCCTTGTGAAAGAGAACACATGGCTGCTTTATTTTCCTGCTTGCTGGCACTTCCAGAAAATGCTATAAATTTTTAGTCCAACTCCTCTTTTAGCTGCCACTTCCTCCATTTAGATTTTTTTTTTTTCCTGTAGCGGCAACAGGATAAGACTTAAACCACCGTCTGCATTCCCTCTGTCTGCCTCTAAACATGGTGCTCGCCTCTGAGTGAGTATGGCTCTCTCTGCTCTCTGGGGCCCACAAGTGTCCCAATCCCTTCCTCTGGCCTCGGTTTCTAACCTAGATCAAATGTTAGGCTTTAAAAAGCTAAAGTTTGATGTGGATGAGCAACTGCCTATGAAACACTTTAATCCGCAGTGCTGTAATGTATTTAATTTCACACCCTCTGATGGTGTTGCCCCTTCTTAGGATTACCCAAGGGAGGAGGAGGGTGGGGGTGGGAGCACAAGGGCAAGGAGAGTAGCGGGGCAGTCACTGAAGCCATTCGTAGGAGAGAACAAGACTTAAGAAAGACAGAGGGAGGGAGAGGCAATCAAGAGCTATACAAGGAAAGGTGAGGAATTAGAATCAAGAACAGAAAAAGATGCAAGAAAGAATTTAAAAAGCGGCATGTCAGCAGAGAAAAGAGTGAGAGTCAGGAGGAAAAGAGTGAAAAGTGAGGGGAAAAAAAGCATTTCTAAAACCGGGGAGAAATCTCGCCACGGAGCTGGCTTCACAGAGAAAAAGAAGAATGCCACTTTACAATTTGGAATGCTTGTATTCAAATAGGAGGTCGGAGCTTTGCAGCCCAAAGGATGCAGCTATATCTGCATTGTCAGCCCCCCCCCGCTTGGATAAGGGGAAAAGACACCCTGGCAAATCCCATTGTAGAGCTTGGGAGCTTCATAAAAGTTAAGGAGCGATGGATATAGTCTTGGCCCCCTTATGAGATGAGGATCTATCTGGCCTGGCTTCGGAAGCCCTAGACGCATACGCAGGGATATTGGAGGCAATAATTCCCCGGGACGGGAGCACACACAGGCTCCTTTATATCGCCCCCTAATATCCAATTTACGGGCTCAGGCCCTCCGCCAGAGCAGCCCCCGAGAACTTAGAATGCACAAACGCCAGCGTGAGATGGAATTAGGGCCAAGTTCTCTTTTCTTCTGTTTGCCAAAAGTTTGAGGCTTACAGAAATATGAAACTGTTTTTCTCTCTTTCTCTCTCTCTCTCCCCCCTCAGCCTTCCCTTCCTCCTTTCCCTCCCTTCTCCTCTCCTCCTCTTCTGTCCGTTAACCCAATTCATCTATTAAATAGACAAGGAACTGAAAGCAATAAAAAATTTGGGCCTGGGATGGAAAATGACTTGATGTTGTATGGTTTTGGTTAATATACGGCAGGCTTTTCCAACACAGTGAGTTGGAAATGTTGTAAACAGGCATCACTGATTGGAAATAATGTGCAGTTGTTAAATATATTTGTTTTTTTACTTGTCAGCTGAGGGCAATGTGGCCAAGCCAAAGTCTGCAAATAAGAGAGGTTTGATTATTTAGAGGAAAAATACAGAGGGATGAGAGGAGTCTATCATGCTTAGATGAGTGGGGATTTATTTAGGTTTTGGGTGAAAAAGTAAAAGTTAGAAAATGTATACATGCTTAACAGGCGTGATATTCCCCCTCTGCTGATCTCCTTATCCTCTCCTTAGCCTCCCTAAGCGGTATGTGGTACACACACACACACACACACACAGACACAAAGTGACTTTCTCTGCTATTGCTGGATGAATCTCCCGTGAACCTTGCCAGCCTCCCTTGCCTGTGGATGTATTTACTCATAACAAGGGCTTAGGCATATAAGAATATATGGTGATTTATACTGTGACCAGCAGGGGATTGTGTTGCCCTGATGCTTTAAGTATTTTACACTTTGCTAAACTCTGACACCTCCGTGGATAAAATCCCCCATTTGTACCAGCCCCGTCTCTGCCTCCTCACAACTCCACACAAAGCAACAACAAAACAAAGTGTGATGGAACCTCAACGCGACAGGGAGACAAGGGACGGTTCACAAACTGCTTACACTGCTTTTGAGTTGCACATACAGGAAATGATGATCCATCAGCCCCCATTATATACCTAGACATTAAACAATGAAACTACTGAATGACAGAAAAGTATAATGTGATGAAAAACGAGTGCATTGATTGTTTTAGCACGTGCCCCAAAACGATGTGTTTTACATTGAGGTGACAAAGTCCTCTGGTTAGTGTAGTAATTATGAAGTCAGGTGTCATTATTAAAGGACAAAGCGACAAAGTCAGCACAAAGAGAAGGTCGGGGTGGATGGATGACTCCAAAAACATCTCACTTTAACTTGTTCGAAATGTTGGTTTCTTTTAACCATGATCATGATCGTTCTCAAACCTAAAACAAGTGGTTATTACCGTAGTATTCTGAGGAGGGTCCCTTTAACGCAGCGCATCTTAGATAATCATTTTAAACTGAGTGGAATTAAGTTAACTTTTTCAAAATATCACCCGATTTTCATCATCTAATATTAATTTATACGGTAGTGAGGTAAAAGTTTTTAATTGTTTGAAGCCGAGGTGTAACCTCAGACAACCTCTCATGCTGGCAATTCATCTCCATTGAAACCTTTCTCTGTCTTAATTTACCAGGTGATTCTGGCCAAACTCTCCAAATGGCATCGCATTTGAGAACCCGATACTGATATTATCCATCTACCTTCCTCGAAAGGTCAAGCAGAGTGTGCCCAAGTCATAAAAATCCCACATCTCATTATTTGAGCATTTCTCTGGCCAGTGGCAGGGGTGCAGTGCAGTGGAAATGGAATGATATATCGGACCTGGTCAATAGTCGATCTATAATGACTGTGTTGTTGAGCTTTCACTTTAGAATAATTTATATCCTCGCTGATCAATAACTAATCTTGGGCATAGTCAGCACTGAAATAAAGAGGAGAATGATGATGGCAGGGCGGGAGGCTCTGCTGGAATGTGTGGGAAACTGATGCCCCCCACCTCCCATCTCACACACAAAACACACACAGACACACACACATCAGTATGCACACAGGTCTCTGCTCCACCCAGGCATAAAGTAGTTCATCACAAAAACTAAAAAGTTTGGGCTGGAAGTGTGTTTGTTGGAGAGAAATGATGGATCTCGTGTAAGACTATTATGGTTCAGATTTAATTAGTTTAATAAAAATGTGCGCCCTCATTATTTTCATGTGCGTTTGTCTGCAAGTGTGTGTGTGCGCATGTTTGAACATCTGTACATTTCCATGTGTGCACACATGTACAAGTGCATAAGTGTGTAAATCTCATAGCGTTTGTGTGTGTTTCTATGTCTTTTATGTTTACATGTGCACCTGAGTGTGTGTGTGTGTTTGCATGTGTGCATCTGTGTGCGTGTGTGTGTGTGTGTGAGTGTGTGTGAGTCTTGGCCTGTGGAGCTGAGGGGGCTGAACCCTCTGCCCTCAGATTAGCCCCTGGTTGATAGGATTAGGCTCTAATGACTGGGACTTGGAAGACAAAGGGAGTTTCTGCAAAGAGGCTTAGATATGGAAGAATTAGCAGCAACCTTCCATTGCTCTTTCTTTCTCTCTCTCTTGCTTTTCTCCTGCCTCGTTCTCTCCTTCTTTCCTTCTCTCTCTGTCTTTATGACCTTTCCTCTCATTGTCTCTTGCATACACATTGTTGCTGGATCCCTTGTAACACTAATGTTTCTTCCCGCCGTCTCTCTTTGGTCATATGACAAATTTGAGCACTTATGCACCTGTCAAAGTGTTAGAAATTTTGTTCACAAGTGAACCTTCCCAAAAAGTGAGGAGATTTTGGTCATAACGGCACTGGCTTTTTCTTTGTATTTAAAGTTTGAACATTACTTTCAGTTCAGTTTCATAAAATCGCTGATCCTTCACGGCCTTGCTGTGCCAGATAGCAGTCTGGCTTTTACTGGCATTTTATAAATTGTTGTTATAAATTTGAGTCTGCGTCTAAAATTCTTCTTCTCCAAATTTTATATCATTGTCTAAGTTAATTACATCAAAGAGCACGCTATGTCCTCATGTAGCATTTATTTCTCCAGCTGGTTCTACAGCTGGCTTTTCTAAAAATTCCTCTGTATCCAACCAAAACATTATACTTTTTTTAATGTATTAAAGAAAGAAAGAAACAAAATAGAAAAAAGGACCAGGTGACAGTGTTTTAAATTCTTTAGGAGTCAGAATTCTTCACGTTCACTCCAGAAAAACTGTCCAAATTTTAGCTTTCGGAGGGAGAATCACATCTTGAAGCTCTTTGATACGACTCAGTGCCGTCAAATCACCGTCAATAGTGAACAGAGCTGCAGTGCCAATAGGTCTGGGTTTTTCGATAGACACCCTTATTAGCCTCTATGCTAAATGGTCTGATGCGCCAAGGCCCTGTTCGGGTTCTAATTGCCCCGGTCTCAGATGCTCTTGGAGAGGGAGCGCCAGCCGAGACGCAACACAACAACAGCAAAAGAGAGGGATTTAGGAGATTTTCTGCCAGCTTACGTAAGAAGAGAGGAGCGCAGCTCCTTTTGGTTGGAGACGAGAGGCTGCATGTGTGTTTATGTGTGCAAAGATAAAACCATTGGTGGATGAAACCATTAGAGGAGTATTGCTCAATAAGCCTTTGTATTTTAATTTGGAGCAGAGCGTGTTGTGTGTTATGTGTTGGGCTTGGAGAGTCTGTGTGAGTTGCAGTGCAGGGCCGTGTTAGCGATGCCTGCGAAGAGGAAAAACAGCCAGGGGAGAACGGTGAAGGAGCCCAAAATAAAGGAGGGAGGGGTGGACGTCGAGATTTGTTTGGGAAGTCATGTATGGTGGTGTGAGTCTGAGGACCGAGTGTTGGTTTACTGAGCCCCAGCTGGGCTCTAATCCGGCTGACTTTCATAAACCTGACTGGGCAAAGCAGGCAAAAGCACTGGCATTAGCACGAAGGAAGCACTGTGAGGTTGTCCACAAGCCAATCTCCTGTCAGTCTTAAGCCAGTTATTGAACTGTTTATTTAGTTTATTTCATTTTTTGCCAAAGTCATCCCCTCAAGTTCATCATTTAGAAAAATAGAGGGCCCTGTCTGTGTAAGTGTTACAGTTTTATCAGCCAAGGATGTAAGTGACCTACTATCCTTTGAAAACAACTGGAGGATGTTTAATTTTGCACTTTTAATTACTCTCTAGTAGTCTTTTCTTATCTAAATTTACAGTAAAACTGTCCCAAATATTCCTGGAAAAGTAATAAAACACGGACAATAAGTTACTAATTAGGAGACTAATTTGGCTTGATGTGTTAATACTTCACTTTGATTGTCAGTGAGCAGTTCAAAGCCTGGTTATGGAGGCGGGATCTGTGAACCAGGCTCAGTGCACATGTCAGAGGCCGGCGCATGCAGAAATCCTCAAAGCCAAATCAACTGCGTTTACAGTGTAATAACGGTGACATCATGCAGTTTTCCTAACTATCCCGAGTTATGTTGAGTCCAATTTGCCCTAAAATGCTTGCATACATACGCACAAGCACACACACACGTCACATATATGAACATGTGCGCACACACACACTTCTCCCCTGCGTTGTACACTCGCAGCCTATTGGCTTTTATCTTGCGCTGGGCAGTAGATGAGGACCATATGCAGCCTCGGTGCAATTATAGTGTGGTGAATTGGTAGAACAACAAGAGGGCGTTTTAACGGAGCAGTAAATGCAGGTAAGGGCCTTTATTAAGCCAGATCAGGTTGCACTGATGTTGTCAGCCGGAGACTGGCTCTCAGACAGGCTGTGAGTGTGTTTATAGGTGTGTGTGTGTGTGTGTGTTTGCATGCAGGCATATTTTGTGGGCATTTCATGATAATATAGTCGTCGGAGTATCAGAGGAGACATTTACCTGTGTTTCTCTGAGGAGCGTTTGGTTAAGGGGACCGACAATGAGACTTTCTGCAAGAGCATGTGTCACGCATGCACGCAATTTACCTGCCCGAATGTCTGAGGGAAATTGCATGTGATCTGTAATGGTTTTGGACATGTGACCCCACCAGACACTTTTCTAGTACCCGATAGGTGAAAGGTCAGTCTCTAAAATGTTAATGTTCGGCCTTGTGATGACTCAGATTAACCCACGCTGCTCCTAAATCACCTGTATGTGATTTATATTTCCACAGGTAGGAACAATATGTTTTTACAGACACAGGTCAAAAAATATTTGCACATAATTCTAGCACTTAGTCTGATTAGATTTGAGGCACAGATTGGCAGTAAAAGAAGAGAAAGTGCTCGGATCCTTTGCTAATGTAAAAAGCACAGATGCTGTTGCTGGTTGAGGAGGGGCTCATTTTAACTTCTTCATATGATGTTGGGTAATTTAATCTATTAAAATGCATCGTATTTTATTTGTTGATCATATGATATATATTTGTTTCTAAAATCTGAATCTGCAAAGTAACTACTAAGGTGTCAAATAAATGTAGTGGAGTAGAAAGTACAGTATTTCCCTCTGGAGTTGAAGTATTGAGGATCATAAAATGGAAGTGGTTAAGTGAGTAATAAGCTAGTTAATTTATTTTACTGTGACACTTTAGATGTAGAGAATCTTTGATTTTAGGTTTTATTCCAGAGTTTAGTGAAAATAACAGGAACTAGGAACATACACTCCTCCTGCAGTGGAAGTTCTGGTGGTTTGGTGGTGAGGAGCAAATCCGGGCAGAATGTAATCACTGATAACATGTCAATTCAGTCTGATTAACTCTGTCACTGTTTAGGGATGGAAATGGTGTTTTTTTCTTTCTTTCCCCCTTTCAGAGAGCATCAGCTCAGTGGTCAGCCGCAGCTGCTCTGTTTCTCTCTTCGTTGGATCACAGATATATTTAGTCTGTTTTCCAGTTCAGTTATGTTTATTCAAAAATAGCTAATCTAAACTGAATTGATACATAACGTGTGTGGAGTGAAAAACCGCACATCACCAAATGTTTCTGGGGCAGAGAAAAACCACTTGCATTTATTTATTTTTATATGAGATTATGATATCTAATTTATTTGAAGATTTTTCTTCACATTGAAGTCAAATCACTAAAAGTAGAGACCACTTGCACCTCAAGATGATTATTAAAAATATGTATTATGTAGAAGTATAGATTTAATTAAAATAAATCACTCAATCACATAAATTAATATAAAATACACTGAGATTTTTTTTACTAAGTTTAACCTTCATGAGAGAAAGAACTTTTCAATTCTTTTGAAAATATAAAACATGAACACTGACCATCTCAAATGAGGAGTTTAATTCCTGAATTTATATAAGCAGCATATAAAGAAAAGTACACCAACACCTGTAGACAGATAACAGAAAGAAAAGAAAACGATTTACTGTGAAGATTTGAGGTACAGATTCTCTGTAATTGAGGGAATCTTACTGACAGTGTAATGAGTGTTTTTTTTTTCCTCTTCCAGAGCTGATGCAGTATGCGGCTCTTTGGAATAGAAATCTTTGAATTTACAGGTTCTGCCTTCATTTAGAAATTCAAGGACGAAGAAAAAAAGAAGTGGGAGGGAAGAATAATTATCTGAGGCAGGTGTGGTATAATGTGTTATAAACAAAGGGGGAAAGAAAGAGCGCCAGAACAAAGAGTATAAAGATAGAAGTGTCAAACATTAGCGAGTGCCAAGTCGTCTGTTGTTGTCTTTTGATGGTTATGACACTTGTGATAATTAACAAAAGCTAAGTGGAATAAATTTACAACAAATCACGCTACCTTGATTCTTTGACAGTTTGTATGTGGGTTTAGAAGAACTTTTCACAGAAAACAAGTTTGTGTTTCATTGTTTGAAAAGCCTGAGTGGATTTTTTTTTTTATTACAAAGGAGTAGAACAATTGCTTCCATTTATTGTAGCAGAGCCACAGTTAGTGCACAGCAGAAGCAGTCTTCTGTACTTCACTGTATCCCTGACATTTGTTGTTATGACAGGAATTTATGCTTTGAAAGCTTCTTTATTAGGATCCTGCAGAGTCGTACGGTATACGAGGGATCTTAGATCAGATGATGTGACCGCTGACCCCTTCATGAACTTCGGTAGAGATAACTTTGTTTAGGTGAGATGGCTGTAGGTTCACTAGCAACCGCTGCAGTCAATCAGTATGTTTGGTAATCTGATTCACTGCTGCCAGGATGGATGAGTGCCCCGCTGCTGAACTGGAGTACAAGAATCTGAGCTGATATGCTGAATATTTGCTCTCATCTATTTCATCTCTGCATTTAACTAACTGATTATAATTTATTTTGAAGTCCACTTCAGAACGATCACCAAACGTACCCTTTATCAGAAGCATATTGTCAAGTTGTCTCATACTGTCAGACAAATCGTAACCTAAGCCACGTTTAGATGAACTGCAGATCATTCAAACCGCTGACCGAACATGTGAAGGACGGCACACGTTTAAAATCCTGTCATTGGTTGTCTGCTTGTTTTAGAAACGATTTTAAGACTCTGTTATTGCTTTTCAAATCAGTAGCAGCCTGGGGCCTGAATACATGTCAGACCTGATATCTCGGGTCTTATGGCACCCCCCCAGGTCAAGATTAAGAGCAGTGAGGAGGCAGCTTTTAGTGTGCAAGGTCCTCGCTTCTGCAGCAGTCCACCAGAGGACCTGAAGGCAGCAGAACCTGATGATATTTCAAATGAAAGAGTTTTTTTTGGCTTCGTATTTACATAGATTGCAGATCTTTTGGCAAACTGATATTTTAGCTGTTCTTTTGCATCCCTTAATTCTGCACTACGTTATGTTATCTGTTATCTGACATATTTCACCTGATTTTATCACTATTATTGATGTTTACATGACTGAATTCCTCTTCCTATAGTTCAGTTGTATCTACTGTATTAATTTTGTATTTTTAGCCTTTATATATGAAAATCTTTATATTACAATCTTTTATAAAAAAAGTGTGATTTGGTAACTGGAAGTGAAGAAGCCTAATCTGTCACACTATACACTGCACATGCATTGGCAAATTTATAATTAGCTATTAATTTTTCATTAAGCATAACTCAATCAAAGAGGCAGTTGAAATGCTGGAGCCTTTATCACCTTCACTGACATACAATATGAATACTGCACAGTGGTTTTGTGGTGTGTGTGTGTGTGTCTGTGCGTGCGTGTGTGTGTGTGCGTGTGTGTGTGTGTGTGTGTGTGTGTGTTTGTTTCGACTGCACTTTCATGGTCACTATGTGTTTACTGCAGGCTGGGAGATACAGATCAGCCATGAGCCAAACGCTGGTCGTGGTAAAGGTTTTTATATTCTACCAGCTGCTTGGGCAAGAACCTGGCTCTCATGTGGAGGAATGGTTTTACTCTGAAAATCAAATAAAGGGCCATGTGGCTCAGTTCAGCTGTAAAGCCAGAGGAAAACATTAGTATGTTTTCTTTATTGTACTTTTCTTCAGGACTTAAATTTCTATCATTTTAAAGAAACGGTTGTCAAAATAAAAGTCCTTCCACTGACCAAAAATACAGATCCCCTGACAGTTATTGTATTTTCATTTTGTGAACACAGTGTTTTAAAAACCTACAAGGTGATATTTAAATTTAAGAAAAAAGTCTGAGTTGTTTCTTTCAGACATTAATAATTTTTGGGCTTGGACTCACCTTCATTGTCGTTTTATTGAATATTTATTCAGTATTTTAATACATGAAAATGTATGTTACAATTATAAGTGAGATATCTGCCATTTGAAATATGAAGTAACTATCATGGCACAATCGTTAAAATAAAACTCTTGAGACGCTGACACGGTAACATACCACATGTGAAGCTGTAACAGCTGCAGTATTGAAATATTGATCTATGAACTTCAGCAAACATTTCCAACACAGACTGAGTATTACATTTTGAATCAAAGCCCTTCATATGGCTCCCTTATAGCCGATGTTGGCTGTTTCTCTACTGGGGTTTGCTGGTTTATTACCACTAGGCTATGCTGTGCTCCCAGGCCACTCTCCGCTCCAGCCTAAACTCACACCCATCCAGGAAAAGATGAGTCTTCACACCTCTTCTGCAGCCTTCCCTCACTTCTCCCTTCCTATCGCTCTGTTTTTTTCCCCCTCCTGGTTTTATAGCCCGGCTCCAACACCCAGCTTTTTCCACTCCTCATCCTCATCCTTCATCTCCCTGCTTTGCCGCTTTCCTTTTTTCTCACTTTCCCTCCCTCCTTCCCTCTCTTTCTCTCTCTCTAAGGTGCTGATCAATTCACAGTCTCCATGGGAGGTGTGACAACCCCCCCCCTCTTCAATCCTCACCCATTCACCCACTACCACCTTTACCCCTCCACCCTGAATGGTGACACCCCTTACGCTTCCCTCAGCCACACCCTTCACCCCTGGATTTTTTGGGGAAAGAGCAGTTCATGTGAAATGATGATGATGATGATGATGATGATGATGATGATGACAGTATTCCTTTCCTTTTGCGCTTCCTCTTCTCTTTCTGTCCTCCTCTTTTCACTCCAACCTGTCTCTTCCTCTCTTGGCAAAAGTGTCTGCAACACCATTAGCACGCCTGAAATAATAGCGGTGGTGACAAATGCTGCTGGAAGGGGAGGGCGAGAGACATTGTGTGTGAGAGAGAGAGAGAGAGGTAAGGAGGTGTGTGTGATAGAGTGATGAGCTCTCTGTCTGTCTGTGGGGTTAATTCCGACTCAGCAGCCTTTCAGAGTAAAAGTGGAGCTGCTGACCTGGTGGCCAGCGGCACAATGTGAAAATTGACTGGCAGCATTCAGCACAGCTATTATTGCAGGCCTCTGCTGTGTGTGTGTGTGTGTGTGTGTACGCGTGTGTGTGCTTGAATGTATACATTTATAGGTCTATATTTGTATGCATCTGATTTCACACAGTTCTCACTCTATGGGAAAGCAGCTGTTCATCACATATGTATCTATAGGTGTGATGCAGTGGTGTCAGTGTGGCTGTCACATCCAGGCAGCTCTTGTGTCTGTTCAGGTTCAGTAGTTTGCAGTTCTTTATCATGAATCCACATGTTCTCATCAATGCAACACCAACATATCAACTGTTCGGAGAGAAAGCAGCAGCAATTTTCTCACTTTGAGGCTTTGACAGAGCTAAATGATGCTTTAAATTGCTCAGTTAGATTCAAAACATATTATAGTTTCACACAAAACATCCAGAAAGCAGCTGACTTTAGTTTAATTTGTGCTCCAAACTTAAACGCAGGCTTCTATCTTTTGAGTTGTGCCTTTGTTTGTCAGTTGTTGGTGATTGCACATGTGTTTGACCATCACTTGGAGTCACAGGTCATTTCTAGACAGGGTGTTACTTATGTCGCCTTCACAGTAAATGCAGCGATAGAAATGAAAGGATCTTCTTATGCTTCATTTAGCCTCAAAAGATTAAAATCTAGTTTCAAATTAAACAAACATATAAATACTATACACAGTGGACATTTGCAATAAAAGGCAATACACCAAAAGATAAGGGGCACAGTTATATATTTTATTAGCATGTTAAATTATTTACAGAAACAAAGATCATGAGAAATATAACCAGATATTTCTTTAAAAATTCAAACAGAATTTTCTACATTTAGGGCAGCCAGCAGAGGAAAATCAGAAGTACTGGCAAAGGAAGTGGATTTATATTTCACGGGGTTTACTTTTGCTTTTTTTCTTAATTATCGGAGCAGGACTTTCCTCTGCATTTCTGCATTACATGTAATTTCCAACAGCTCCGGTAGAAGGCGCAAATGATTAAGCATTAATGTGTGTGAGAGACGAGAGCAGCTCAGATTAACATGTGGGCCAAACTGCAGAAATGAAGACTCACAGGGGAAAGAGTTACCCGTGATAAAAAAAAAAAACTAACTGGTTTCATGGATTCAAATTAATAATGCGATAGATTATGTTACTGCCATTATACCACCGCTGCGATTTCACACCATTGACCACAAGCCAGTGTATTAACCATGATGTTTGTAATTATTCTCTCCAGTTATTAGTCACTCTTAAAAATAAAAATTTAAATAAAATAAACAAAAAACAAACATTCGCAAAAATGCGTGTATTAATATAATTTACTATACTTTCATTCATTTGTAATAGTTTGAAAACGATGATGGAGAATCAGGGTATAATGCATGTGGGCTTTTCTCATGTGACACTGAATTTATACATGCATGCTACCTCATATTATAGCTCATTACGCTCACTTTTAAAATAAATTTCCGGGGCAAGAGAAATCCTTTGCTTGTACAAAGCCGAACGCCTTTTTCTGACTGAATAATTTCAGACCGGAGCTCACGGCGCCTAAATGCACCCTAATGAATCCCGCTGGATACTCTGACAGGCGATAATATACTAGTAGTTTCATATAATTAGATAAGCTGTGAAAACTTTGCAGCAGGTCTATCTGTCTGTCCGTGTGCTGCAGCAGTGACACAAAGCAGAGAGACCCATTGGCCTTTTTTTTTTTTTTTTTTTTTTTTTTTTTTTTTTTTTCCAACCCCCACACATCCGGGACCAAAACCAAGGGGATGAAAAAAAAAAAAAAAAGTTGAACCCAAACCAAAAAAAAACAAGCCCC
>JBBMJY010000003.1:4335798-4361549 GCA_037833715.1 Toxotes lorentzi
AAAATTTGTAGAGGGTTTATTTTTTTTTTTGTGTGTTGGAGAGGGGAAAAAAAGGGGAGAGACCCGTTGTTTTTTTTTTTTTTTTTTTTTTTTTTTTTTTTTTTTTTTGCAGATCCCAACACGTCTGGGCTCAAAGCTGCGGGGCTGCAAAAAAAAAAAAAAAAAGTTTGACCTCAGTTTGACTCCTCAGGCTGCCAGTTGCTCCTTGTTTCTTCAAACAGCCTCGGACAAGCAGTGATAGGGGCGATCACAAAGAGCCGGGAAGTGATTCACATCTCTGACCCCTGGAGCTATTTTCTAAATTATTATGATTACTCAAACCTGCACGGATTAAAAATAAAATAATGTTCAATATTAAGTTATTTATAACAACATTTCTGTAAACTAAAAATAACCGGTGGTGAGGAATACACATCTTGGACAATTTCTGCACAGTGCGTGTGTTTTCATAAAGTGACATAAAGGCACAGCACAAGTCAGGGCTCACGGGCCATCTAATAACGCTTTCATTTGTTGCCGCAGTCAAACATGCTGTCAATTTACATTCAACCGTCTGAAAGTAATACCTGCTGATTTTATTGAAACGACTCAACGCATTACCGTCAACGCAAAGCGGATTAAACAGAAATGACGGTATTTGCCCCCCTGCTCTCTTTCAGGATGCCAAAATGCGCTGACCCTCACGAAAAAGCAACTCCAGGAGAGAAAGTAGAGCTCCACTTTGCTTTTATAGACGCTAATTGAAGGAGCTTAATTGCTTTATAATGCCATAGTGGTCATTTTACAGTGGGCAGGCGCTGATGTGATCTCCTTTCATGTTAATTTAGCCTTACTTCTTCTCAGTGGCTCACAAAAATTTATTGTACCTTGTGGTGTAGTGAGCTGTATTATTCTGTTTGCGTTTCACTAAACACACAAATTTTCTGAAAGTGGATTTAATCATCAGCCTTTTCCTTTAATTAAAAATAACTTCCCTTCAAATATCTCAGTGGCAATAATAAGCGCTTTAATAATTTAATATGCTGTAAAAATGAAAAAGAATGGGAGACGGAGAGCTTCTACTCACCAGTAAATAACTGAATTAGCAAACTCGACGAGCACATTCATACAGCGCATTATTTGCTCCGGTATCTCTGTGCGTAAAAGTCCGTGCGTCCTGCGCGGCTTCCTGGCTTCTCTGCTGTCCGCGCCTCGGAGCCTCGCCGGCTGGACTGCAGGAGGCTTTGATAGTCATTTCATGCCTGTGAAATTGTCCCATCGGATCCCAGCACTCGGGTTTTTGCCACAGGAATCACCGCCGAATGTGTGAAGCCGCATTATCATGTTATGACACCGTTTCTGGCACCGGGGGCAGATGATCGATGACTGGACGCATTGCACGGGGAAAAAAAGCCTTCAAACAGGCTGTCACCGACCAGCAACACCTTATGAGCATAATCAGGAGATAATGTGGCTCTTTTAAACCCTCTCCATTCAAGTGTGATGAGCTGAGAAATAAAAAAAAACGTTGGTGATCATCATGTGGAAAATAACCACAAAAATCAACAACAATCTGTTGGAATGTCTGGATATACTTTACATAAGCGTCTTCTCTAAAAAATAATCCTGTCCATGTTACTGAGCCCGTTTTAAATGACTTCATATCCCTTGAAATATCTCATAAATATCTTATGCACTTTTTGAGAAAGTTAAACGTACCTACTTTTTTTTAATTTAAAAAATCTTGATAAACTAAAAGAAATGAGATTTTCACCCCTTTATATCCCAGTGAGGAATCAAATATAACGAGATAACGTAGTAAATTCAAACTGTCTTAATTTACATTCACACATTACTGAGTGATTACTCGAGAATCCAAGTTTCCCCTCCATAAATCAAAACTCATCAATATTTGACCAAACTTTTACAGACTCTGCAATGCAAACCAGTGAAGACTCAAGCGGAAAGTTCATTATAAGGAGACAAAAGTTGAATTAATAAGTTCTGAGAAAAAAAAAAGACAAAACCTTAATCTGAGTGTACGTCTGTTTGGTTTGGAGAAGTTTAGTCAAAGTGTGATTGCGTTTAGAAGTAAGTAATTAAGCTGGAGATGTGAAAATGTGTGTGTGTGTGTGTGTGTGTGTGTGTGTGCGCGCGTGCGTGCGTGCGTGTGTGCGCGTGTATGTGTGTCTGAGAGAGAGAGAGACGGGGGAGAGCTCTTGGTCTAATACTGTGTGTTTTGGTGAATTTACAGCCTGCAGAAACTGACGGAAAACGCAAAGTGTGTGTTTTCTATTCGCAAACGATGTTTTGTTTTGCGCCTTCTTGCAAATGTGGCCTATAACCGATCAATCAGCCCCGGATCGATCATGTGGGGAGCCAATAGGGGGCTCCCATCTCTGTGCCTCTCTGCCATTGGACAGCCCGGGCAGACTGGAGCGACCCATTCAGCGCTGCTGTGGGGGAGAGGGACGGACAACATGTGAACTATTATTTAGACATAAAAGATGCTTTAAACAGCTACTGAAACGTTTTCATGACTTAATTCAAAATTCAGCATTAAGACACACACTCAGTGTAAAGATTAAGACTAATTGCACAGCTTTTGCATTAAAAAAACAATCAATTCTTGAAACAGTTTTCCCAAATAACTTGAAAAAAGTTGCATTTGTTGTTCTATTTGTCTGGAATACACACTTTTGCAAGTATTTCAGGCCGTGCATTTCCTGTCTTAAATCTTATTTATACTAATGCAAAGGTAGAAACAAATGGACTTGAAGAGAAGTCGATGATGAGCTGCAAGAGGCCCAAAACCTGCAAGACTGGATTCTGGCTACAGCATACAGCATGGATTTCATGCAGACATGATGTTGACAGCCTCAGAAGCCTGAGCTGACTATAAAACTATTCAGATGAACTGGTTTTACACCTATAATTTAACTCCCGATGATGGAAACGAAATGACTGATGATAAAGTTAAATCCAGTCCAAACCTAATCCACAGTTCAGACCATAAAGGCTCCTGACAACAAACCTGACAATACCTCACATCAAACTTGAAAGCAGGTTCAATAAGTCGTAAAAATAAAAGTGTTTACAAGCAGAGTAGTGGATGCTCAGAGCGTCATCCGCGAAATTCAGACGTCTCGGCGTTTACAAACGAGTCCAGACTGAAGAATAAAGTCAGTTTATGAGGATGAGACATGAAGCTGGAGTCATAGGTGGATATTCTCTGTTTATCCCTGTGTTGTTCCAGCTCGCTGTGCGGCTGGCTGGCCTCTCAGAGTCCTCCCACCCCCCCTCCTCTCCGCACGACTTGCTGCAGCCCGGTGCGTTGTGTAAGACGCGACCTGTTATGGCCACCACTACTTCCGGGTTTCAGCAGTCTGGTCGAGATCCTCCGCTCCTCCTCAGCTCAACACACACATCCATTGTACACAAACGGGCAGGCGGCTCACGCATACACACGCACTCACACACATGCAGACACATACACACACTCATATACGCACACAAGCACAGCATCGATCGTGGCTCCTTTAAGAAAGCCTAAGCCAGAATTATCACCCCACCTCCTCTTGATCTCTAGACGCTTTTGCATAAGAAAATCAAGCCGGGAGCCGAGAGTGATCAAAGAAAACGAGAGGAGAGCTGCTTCATTTTTTAACTGTGATTGTGACCATTAACATTTAGGTGGTGCCGATCCCGTGGAGACGCGCGTCGGACCATCATTCATCCGGTACTTTTGACAAGCCCTCGCGTTTTGACTGACAGGCGGAGTGGCAAAAAGCCATGAGAGTCGCCAGTTCTGTTTGAGGGGCTATTTTATTTTCACCCTGGTTTTGGAAAAGGAGTCTGGCGCTGCTGCCCCGAGGATAGCCGAGGACCTATTCGCCGCGCCTGGGCTAAACTTGCGCAGAAATCCGGGACTGGCTTCAGCGTTCCGTGGAAAAAAGGCAAACGGGATTTTGGCTGAAACATCTTCCCATTTATTTGGATTTTCTTTCTTCATTTCGTCTCCACCCTGGCCTCAGAGGGGATTTATCTAAACTGAAAGGACGACCAGGGAGTGAGGAGGGTTATGGCGCAACGGGTACGTAGGGCTATCCCCCCTTAAAAAGTTTCTCTAAGTCTACTGTGCTTGAATGCAATCCTGCACTGTAACGTGGCTTAATGACACACATACCCGCACGGACACACACTCGCGCTGAAAGTTTCTGCCGTCTTGCTGACACATGGAGACACAATTTCATGTTTGTCGTCTTTTGGCACGGTATTACGCACGGCCGCACTCGTTTGCTCCACAAACCGGCCCACCGAGGGACATTGGAAGCGTGATCATATCTCACATCGGCTATGTTTTTTAGATTAGTTATGACAGGCCAGTTACTGGAAGCGAAATGGGGGAGGGCATAGAGGCAAAACAAATCTCCTCATTTCTCCTCAGACTGTTCCGTCAAGATTTCATATTCAGCGGAGCGTTTATGAACAAAACAAAAATCCTCACTTCGCCGTCAGTTCTGCTTCATCCTTCGACTTTACTCCGCGAAGTGTTGCTAAAACACGCAATATTAGCATAATGCCTGTGAGGCAGTTTTTTAGTAATGGGCTGATGACAAACGCTTTGATTCATACACTCCACGGCTGCTTCAGAACAGCGGCTGGATCTTCACACGGATAGTAAACAGTGTAAAAGCGGAGATGTGAGGGACACACTGGGCACATTTAGCTGCTTAGTTTGGCTCTGGAGCTGCACCACGCTGGGGTTTGCACCTCTTTGCCTTTAGGGTCGAAATGCTCAGCTTTAAGTGATAATGCTTTTTACTCTCTCCCCGGCACTTGTCACTTTCAGAAAGCATGATCAATAATTCAAGCCTTTAAAAAAAATCTGTTAAAGAAGCAAACCTCAAAGAAAGATTTCATTTCAGCTTTTGCAGACTTTTAATAAAATAATAATTAATAACTGTCAAACAATAACTGAAAGGATTTAACTCAAAGCTGACGCGTGAAAAAAAGTTTGAATCTCCAGCTCCGGTTTGACATCGTCTGAAAAACACAACACGCGTTTACTTGCTTTTGTTGCATGCACTAATCACAGTGTGCTTGATAGGTAATAACATGCTGCACAATTATGAGCCTTTAAAATGAGAAAACACTGCACTTAACAAGTTTAAGTCATGTGTTGTTGGACACAGTGAAAACACAATATAAAACCAATTACTGCCTGGTGAATGATAATGGCAATAATAATATGCATGATAACAACTGAGCCACGTTGCTTTAGTTTTACTAATTTTTAGTCCCAGTAATTGTGAACACAGAATAATGCAGATTTATTTTTCCTGTGAGCTACTGGAGTCACAGTGGACAAGCTGAGAACAAAAGTAGTTTTCACTTCAATACGCTGTAGTTTTCCTGCAGTAAACAATATCCTGTTTAACAGGTCACTTCGACTTCAGTCTGTAAAACTTTTTTTCTTGAAAACTAAAAAAAGTCAAGCAGCTCAGGGGAGTTTAGGGTATTTCTCTTGTTGTGCATGTTTTAAAAGTATCAGCAGTTTGAAAGAAAGCAAAAGAGGCAGCTCAGTGTACTTTTAATGTTGAAACATGTCGACTGGTTTTGGAAATTAATGAAACTATTTCGCTCAGTTGACAGATTTTTAGTTTGCTTCTTTAAAATAAAAGCACCTCTTTAGCTTTCACTTCTCCAACTTTAAAGAACTTTTATAATATTTTCCTGACTTGTGGTTTCATAGCAAAGTTATAACCAGAGTCTGATATATGCTTGTGCATGTCTATTGACTGTGGACCCGCGTGTTTGCTGTGTGCAGTACGAAGACTTGCCTCACTACGCGATGGACGGGGTGGGCATCCCGACCACCATGTACGGAGACCCACACGGCGCCCGGTCCATGCAGGCGGTGCACCTCAACCACGGGCCCCAGCTGCACTCTCACCAGTACCCGCACACCGCCCACACCAACACCATGCCTCCCAGTATGGGCTCCTCCGTTAACGACGCTCTCAAGAGAGATAAAGACGCTATATACGGGTAGGTGCAAGCCTCCGGTCCGCGGGGAAACTCGCTCTCTGGCGGGCAGGCCCGGAGGGGGCAGCCGGGGTGGGCTAGTGGGTGCGAAGTCAGTCCTGTAGCATGGAAAACACCGGCTCGGTGTCCGGTACAGCCGTGTGTCCCGGTCAAGTGTTTCAGCAAAACACTGGAGCCCAGGCTGCTGCACAGGCGCTAAGAGAGAGTGGGGCTGCACGGGGCTTTTGTTGTTCTTTAATTTTTGCACAGTTTGGAATTTTATGCTTTTAGCGTCAGTCATGTTTACCACATGTTTCTGCTGAGTAAACAACTGAACAAACACCAGAGGAGGAAAAACAAAACTTGTGTAGGCTGTCTCATGGACGTCCTTCTGTTTAGTATTTCACTGAAAAATGTATTTTCACTCTTAAGAATAATAATGAGACAAAGTCCCATTTAATGGCAACTTGTACGTATTTTTAGAATTTAACTTGCTTAGTTTCTTTTTACCTTTCGTCGTTTATTATGAGCAAAATAATTACCTCTCCTCTTTTGATCGTTTTAATTAATGTGCCAGGCCTCAGTAAATTAAAAAAATACATTATGTTTAAGGGAAATCTCATATGTGCATGTCATTTATTATTTTACAGAAATTAATGAAAAATTCAAAGCATTATATTTTCACGGTGACTGAACATGCCACTAACAGTGTCACCATGTTACGCCATAAAGACACAACTTTAGGAGACATATTGTCCTTAAAAGCGCTACCAGGCTGTACGTATTTACTCTGATGACTGAGACAATAAATAATACACAAATGTGCGCACATTTAGCCACCTACAGCTTCAGAGGATTTTACCAAACACACGCACACACACACACACACGCCTGTGAGCCAAACGGAGACCTGTGCAAGAAATTGTTTGACTGACTCTAAAGCTTTTATGCTATTAGGCGCGCCTAGATTTAATCACAGAAGTCTGCCCGGTGTTTGCAGCCCTTCTCCGAGCCTCTGCATAATATAATAGCACAGGCTGCAGCAGCAGTCCCCATGGGCGAGTTGCTGAAGAGTAGCATGGCTGGCTAAATCTAGCCTGGAGTAGTCTTGACCCCGGCGCTGTTCTCTCTGGTGACATTTGCTATTGTGTGTGTTCCCAGGCACCCCCTGTTCCCCTTGCTTGCACTGATTTTTGAGAAATGTGAATTAGCGACTTGCACCCCCAGAGAGCCCGGGGTGGCGGGAGGAGACGTCTGTTCATCGGAATCTTTCAATGAAGACATAGCAGTGTTTGCAAAACAGGTCAGGAGAGTTTGACTTTTTTTTAAAACGTGCATGCTCGGGCTGGTTGAGCTCTTACTTGCATGCACAACGTGTGGAGCTCTGACTTTTGTGCGTAAAGTTAAATCTGCATTGAAAGAAAATAAAACATTTCACCGATTAAAAAAAGTTCATACTAAAATGCTTTAATTTCATATAGTGTGTTTGCTGCGCGTAAAGTGAAAATTAATCCACTATTATTTCAGCACTTGTATGTTATATTTAATCCTACATTATATATTATTTCTAAGTTTAGAATAGTTTATGTTCATGTGTTTTATAAAAATGTTTTTGCTTTTAGATTCGGGCAGAAAAGCCTTTATTTTCATCGAATCCAGAACTGGATAATCTGGTAAGATACATAATATATACATCATTTTTTTCATGTCATACACTAGATTTCTCATAGTTTATCAGAGTTTTGAATGTAGCAGCTGTTGTTTGCATGTATATCGGTTCTCTGACACATACGTACAATATGTATCAGACAACCATGTGGTGCTGAAAATTTAAAGCACGACTGGAGGTGATGTTCCTCTTTTTGGGCTGTTTGATATCACGATGGCCCCCGGTTGTATCTGCAGATGAAGGGCCACTGTTTGACAGCTGTCACAAACCTTTGAACTCTGTTGGAAAGTTATTCTATTCATGCTCTTCACTTCGTGCAGTTTGGTACTTGGGATGTGATATGAGAATAACGTTTTCCTCACGACTAGTTGGTGGCTAATAGATCTCTGACTCTGAGGCTTATTGCAGCGCCAGTCTGTACTGTATGCCTGCTCTCCATATTGCAATAACGTCCAAGTTTAATATCAGTTCCACATAAAATCCATCCACATGAATATTTTCCTCGTCTGAGGTTACTTGTATCAGAAAAACGTGCCTGTTTAATATCAAGAGATGTGAGCAGCTCATTTTTTATTGTTATTTTAAATTTTCAGATGATTCAAGCTATTCAAGTTTTACGATTTCATCTTCTGGAGCTGGAGAAGGTAATATTCTCTCGCCATTTCTGTCCAGTGTGCCACTTCAGACCTATGGGCTGTATTTGCATAAATGTATTTTTGCTAGTCGGTTATAATTAGCGTCAAAATCAATCATGGGGCCATTTCTCTTCCGCGTTTAATCACGACGCAAGCTGTTACAACTGGAACGGATATCTCTGTGTCCAAATCTCCCCGCATGTTTTAATGAAGTTTAATGCTGGCAGAAATTGCATGCAAGGTGAAACATATAGGCGAACTTTGCGGGTTTTAGAAATGATTCTTTGTGGAGGGCAAAAGGCCCCAGGCAGCCATCTGTGGATAGAAGGAGTGGTGGGTGTAAAACTCTGATTTGTCTCCGTATCAGATGGACTACAGTAGTCTCTACAGTCAACTTTAACCTAAACTTTAACACTATGAAACATTATCAAATCTGTTTAAAGTTTTAGTTTTCGAACTCATCTCCGCGTGCACTGCTTTTCTCGCAGTCTGTAACACAGGTTGTAGCCTATATAGAAGCTGTAGATTGTGCAGCTATAAAGAAAACTCAGCAGGCTGAATAAAGTTTAAGGTGGATTGCAGTTTTCTGTGCCTCTGCCCATGCGTCTGACATTTTTGTTTTACTCATGGAGCAGGATGCGCCGCTTTGGCAGTGATAATGTAATAAGTAGACGAAATTAAACAGTTTACCTTAAATGTCAGTCAAGCGGGTCACCCTCCTCTAATGGCCACTACCCGGGGCACCGATGATGAATTTAACACGGGTGTTGAGTGCGTTGTAGCCCCTGAGCCCTCTTGTCACTGTCAATTTTCGACGATATCTCTATTTTGAGAGGAGGAAAAAATAAAAAACAATCACAGTTCGGATGGAGCGCAGTGCCACCACGGCACGGCACGGGAACAGGACACACCTAAGCCTGGAGGAGTCCAAAGTGATCTTATTTCATTTTTTATTATTTCTGAGCGAAGGTGAAACTATATTAAAAATAAAACACACATTTTATGGAGGCGAAATAAATAAATAAAATTTGAGTTTTGACAATTTTTAATAATTTATCTACAAAAGTAATAAAATGTCATTGATCAGTCGTCGCTCTATGTTAATTCTTTAAAAAAAAAACTTAAATATTTTAAAAGCAACAACTGTGCTGTGATCGTCAGGTTTTTCCAAATTGCCCAGAAAACACTTCGGGGCTCTTTTGCATGTCAAAGGGTGTCGTGCGTGTGTGTGCGTGCGTGCGTGCGTGTTCTTGTGAGTTGGGGCGGTGTTGTGGTTGCACATGTCACTGCTGTGTGATGATGTCCCTTTTGGGGTGAGTGTGTGACGCCTCTGCCTTCTGCCCCTGTAGGTACACGAGCTGTGTGATAATTTCTGTCACCGGTACATAAGCTGCTTGAAAGGCAAGATGCCCATCGACTTGGTCATAGACGACAGAGAGGGCGGGTCCAAATCAGACAGCGAGGAAATCACAAGATCATCGGTGGCCCTTGATCAGGTACATCCCTCTCTCTCCCTCCCTTTGTGTGTGTGTGTGTGTGTGTGTGTGTGTGTTCTCCCTCCTGGTTATTCAGCTATTCTGGGTCACTACTCTGCTGCGCTGTTATTTGCATATGATTAGGGCCGTTTTACATTCCATCCATCGGAATGAAAAATTTTCTGAATAATGTTGCTATTATTGGTCCATTAAGACTTGAACCCGGAACAGACCTGGGAAGATTAGCTGGAAAAAGCATCGCCACAAACTTGACCTGTTCCATGTCGATTTTAATTTAGTGTCTCTCCCCATTTTCTCTCCCTTCCGTCTCTTTTTTGAAACCAAACGAAACGTTATCAGATCCTCTCTGTTGTGAAGCTCAGGAGCAGCAGCAGCAGCAGCAGGATGGGCTGCAGACTGTGGTTTAGGTGCCTTGGTTTCTCCACTGTGAAGTTCACGGTTCATTAAGCGTCTTGTCAGTATTTTTTCTTAGACATGAGTGCACATTGCTTATCGAGACCCCTCCTCTCCTCCTCCTTTATTTCGCTCAGAGCGCACGGATTCAGCGCCAATAAGAACGTTTATTTTCGAAAGCTATAGAAGCAGCGGGTATTAAAGGTAGATTAGGGAGTGTTTCCTTTTGTGCAGATATCAGAGATAACCACAGCCTTCATTATGTGCTCCACTGACTGTTGGCACTCCGGGGACATTGTAGTGTTCGCACAGGCATGACCCTAATGGTCCACACACTGCCGTTAAATAATGATAACAGCAACCGATGATTAGAATTATGCAAATCTGGATTTTCGGCCATTAATAGCTGGAGTCTTTTGTGCAGGAGACATGGTTGCAGGCTATGAGACCGTGTTTCAATAAGTTAAACTATCCCAGAGTTTTAAGGAATGGCTTAGGAGTGAAGCGGTTATAACCTATGGATACCGATGAGGGAAAAAAAATCAAGTGACCAAATTAAAGGGATTAGGCTAGTTGGATAGTCCGACATAAAAAGTAATGAAGCGATTAGGCTAAATAATTTAAATCCGCGGACTTCCATATGGTTGAGTGGCTGGTCTGAGTGGAGAGAGAAGCAGCCACCGGCTTTTATGTTCTGGGCTCAATGGCTGGACTGGGAGCGGACTGGGGCCCGACTGGGAACAACCCCACCCCGCCGCGCAAGCACTCCTCCATCCCCGGCCCTTATGTCTGATTATGGAAATGAGAAAGATCACCCGGAAGATAATACTTCATTTAATCCAGAAACAGAATTAAATAACACAGACGCCACTTGTGCATTTAAGTGTCTCTTTGAACGGCTTCTTGTATTCTCTCGGGGATTCAGTTGTCAAAAGTTTTTTTTTCATAGATAGGTCAGGACATGGAATGAAGCCTTATGGTATATAGATATGGAAATAGGGTGTGTTAAAACCCTTGGGTTTCTAGGTATATGAAGAAAATTATGTTGTGCTTGGGGCAATGATGCGGATCTTTAATTGACTGTAAGATGAAGACATGGCCTAATTTAATATAATGATGGTCTCTCCATATAGCCAAATCAGGACAAATCCACATAAGCTTATGTTTACTCAGACAAAATCATATAAATGACCTACAGGCATAGTTTGCATTAAAATGCAGGGAAAACTTTTTGACAGATGTGTAATATTGAGGGATGGGCTGATGTTCCAGTGCGATAACATGGAGACTGTCCACAGCAGCAGGCTGTGTGTAAATGGGCATATCCAAACAGGGAGAGGGTGCATGCTTCTCACTGCTGAATACTTATATTCTCAATCTAATGGCACTGCACTTCATGACTTACTTGCGGCTGGAATATATATTTTTTGAATTTTGTGGGCTATTTTTGTGTGACATCTTATCTGCAGTTGTTAGGCAGTGACATCCTTAACGAATTTGCGTTGTGTGTGCATTATCTCTTTCCATATGTATTTTTAATATATGCCCTCGGGCATAAAGTTGAAGTGGACTGGAAAAAAATACTGGGAATTTGCACAAAAGAACAATGTTAACAAGACTGAGAAAGCAGGCTCATTTATTCATAAAGCAATTTATTCCAGTGAGGCGACTGTAGCAGAGGAAAAAAAAATACTTTGAATTTATTAAACTCAACAATCCAACGACGCTGACTTTCTTGCTGCATTATGCGCCCTTGCGTCATGACAGTAATTTTCGAATATTCTTTACATGTCTTTACATTGTTTTCCTAGTCTGCCTATGCAGGCAAGTATGGAGGGACGCTGAGCGCCCCTTTCGAAAGAAAGCAGAGCATAACTGAGAGGTGAAAAAGTCAGAGAGGCTCTGCGCTGGCTTGTGAATGCAGCCCAGCCAGTTTGGGCTCACCCTCCTGTGTTTGTATGTGTCTTTCTGTTTAGGTGTGTATGTGTGTGCGCGAAAATGTGCACAAGCTGTGTGCATGCATCTGTCTAAGTGTATGCATATATGTGTATGTCTGTGTGCTTGTGTGTACGCTGCTGTGTGTGCATGTGTGTGTTCAGACTGGCCTGATAAATGCAGCATCCCCCTCAGGTGCTATGTGAGTGGAGTGACTGGTTAGCACCAGTTGGACTTTCTTAACCCTTTCCATGCCGCTCCCTGGAGAGCTTCCCACCATGTTTGCCTCATATTTTCACTTGAGCAGCTCATTTTCAGTTGCCCCATTAGACATATACATCCTGCTTTGAGCTCAGCCGTATATAAACATAAAAGGCACAGTAAAATTCTGTTATTCTGAGCGAATTTTGAACAGGCCTTTAATGTGGAAAGGCTTGTGTCCACACTGAATATGGCCACGTCTCTCTCAGTCCTCTTGTTGTTGTGGAAATGTGGCGGTAGGCGCTCTGCTGATTGCCATCCCTCTATGCCTGGCACACATGTTCACCTCAGCCTACAGAAGCGGTATTTCCACGCCGCTGTACGTCTTTTGCACAGTTGCCTTTAATTGCACGGAGAGCGTGGGGAGGGGCACAGCAATTTGCTAATGAACTCTGAGGGCCCGGGCTCTCCACTGTAGAGCAGAACACTACTAATAGTGCTGAGGACTCTCTCCAAGTCTCAAGAGCTCCTCTACTTGATTGAGCCATGCAGGCTGAAGTGCGCTGGAAATAATTGAGATTTCCCTTAAAAATATTCTCTGCCTGACTTTTTGGGGATGTGTGCGAGTCTTAAATGATTATGAATTCTCAGCAGTTGATCTGTTGAGTAAGTTTAGTTATATTTATATTAGAGAGGCTTTGTGGAACCTGATTTTTTTTGTGTGTGCTTTTGAAACCATGTAAAAAGAATGTGGAATAATCTACAATCTGAAATAACAACTTTACATTTGATATCTGTTGCTTTTTTTCCTTATATCCCACACAATCCTTCCTAAACAAACCCTGCCTGTGTGAGCTTAGTGTTGTGGTCACTGGTTAAGAATTTACTCTTGATAGTGCTATCGCGGTATCTTTTCCCAACAATTGGCACTGTTATGCCATACAACTGCTGGTTTCCAGGTCAGTGAGACCCAGCAGTGTTGGTTTAGGTAACTCTGGCAGGCAAAGAGTGACCCCTGCACCCCCCTCCTCCTAACTCAATGGAAACCCTGACCGCTGGGGTCAGCCACAATTTTCCTAATCAGTACACTGCTATCGCTAATCTATCCGCTTCTCGTTGAAGTATGGATCGAGTTACACCTGACTTAACAGGCGCTCACTCTCTCTCCTTTTTTCATCCCCTCTCTCTCCTACAGTGGCACGCTGCTGTTCTTAATACAAACTTTTGAATCATTGTGGTGATTGTTGGTAATCGCAGCTTTTGTAGTTGAATAGAGGAGAGGTTTGACCCCCACTCGCCCCCTCCCTCCTTTGCACCCCCCTCCTCCTTCCCCTCTCCTGAACTCCCCTTTTTTTTCCATTGGGGAGTGAATGTGGGGCGGCTGTTAAGGATTCAACAAGTGATACAAAGAGGACACCACGTGACTTGTGTGTTTCTTAGCCTCTTCATTATTGTGGTGGAATAGCAAGTAGGGGTGATTCTGATTAAGCAAATCAAGGCCAGAGTGACTTCAAAGAATAGGAACGTCAGGAGCTTCTTATGTGCCTTCGTATATTTTCACACCACGGTGCATTTGGATTTTTTTTGTACTAGATTCTGGATTCTTTTGGTTGATTTATTAGTTGTTTTTAAATCATGCATTACTGCTGGAAACTAGTCCTTAGTGGAGCCACACTGTGTCACAGATACTGTTGTGATAGCCACAAGATCCCAATTACAAATAAAGTTCTTGGCTAATGTCTCGTGTTACTTATGATGGGCGGCCATGTCTGTCCCTGAGGCCGGCTGTGGTTTCTTTGGCTAAGTAAACAATAACCTGGCTTAACACATGTGTACTTAGCTAATGGAAAGTTCCTCTCCCCCTTAACCCCCTGCAAGACTCTGACAATGGCCACCGTCACAAACAGCCCGTCTCCAAGGAATCCACAGAGAACATCCCAGCGCAGGGGCTGTAAGTCAAGCTAGGCTAGGCTAACGAAGAAACCACAGCAAAACATGTCATTAAGAAATTACGCCTGCCTTTTCATTCACAAGTGAAAAAAAAAAAGAATATGCTCTGTTTGGGGTTAGATAGCGTGGAGGGGAAGGCACTCAAGTTAATGTTTTTGTTTGGATTTCAGCTCACAGAGAGTAAACAAGGAGTCTATAGCGAGAGCTGAAGTGGAAGAGGCCACAGAGAAAGAAAATCAGTTTCCGTGAGTGTCATCTAAATGGACTTTGAAAGCTCTGGTAATTATCTCAAACATGTAATTATCTTTGGTTGTCTCTATGAGGTTAACCTACCGGTTTTAAAAAGCCGATTGAAGAGTACCTGACGGCTATTCAATGTAGCATACTTTACTTACTCAAGAGACCAAATCCAGTTTTCTCTCTCACCCCCTTCAGCAATTATAAGGTTATTTCTTCTTTCTTTGTCTATTGTGAAGAGTTAGGGAGGAATGGGAGTGCAGAACAGAATGGGAGGGAGGGGGTCTTTTGCTTTTTTTTTTTCTTTTTTCTTTTTTTTGCTCCATGCATACCATTATCAGCCCCTCTTTTCATTTTGGAAGGACTAATATTGCAGCAAGGGAAGGAGAGGGGTGGAGAGAGCAGAGAAAGCAGAGGTAGTTCGGCAAGTGCTCGTCTGGCTGGTTATCAGAGAGGCAGATCCTGCTTTATCTAGTCACAGTGGAAAGCAAAGTAAACAAGAGTTTACAATAGCTGGCTTTTCAGCCCCTTTCTCCCCAGCTTCTCCACCAGCATTCAGCAGAGTGGGAGAATGTGTCCGGAGTTATTGCAGGCCATCTCGCTGCTACAACACATGGCATTCTCACAGATTTCAACTTGAGGAAGCAGCGCTGTTGCAAAGGTCAAAAATGTGTTAAAGAAAATGTGTTAAAGAAAACAACTGCAGAGAACAGATGCACCAAAGCATTCTGGGGGATGGAGTAGCCCAACTGTCATCTTTGATTCAGATGTACCACCACTGAAGAGTGTATGTGTGGGGGGTTATTTGGATATTTATGTCTGTGCTGTTAAGTATGCACATATGATTATTCCCACACGCTTGCTGGCACAGAGTGAAAAGTAAATATCCATATCATCACAAAAGATATTTCAGAGTGAGGAAAGAAGAGAGGGTGGGGGGCAAAGCACAACAACCTTAACCATTTTCTTTATTATTGCAAATGAATTGGCAAGGCAACATTTCTTGCATGAGCGCTTGTATGATATGGGGCCTGGCACAGCGAGAAAGGGAAGCCCCCCTTGCATCTTAGACGCGGCACAATGAGAATGCATTGGATTGGAATGCCTCACCGATCATAGCGGAATCAGAATTTCCAGCAAGGAAAATCTTTTCATGGTGAATTAGGGTGGTGGAGGGTAGAGAAATGGTAATGAGGAAAAAAAAGAAAAAGAAAAAAAAAAGGTATGCATGGCTCACAAACAGGGTTCCCTCGGCTTGGCGCGGCAGATTTAAGAACTTTAGCTAAAGCTAGGCAGAATAGAATGTGGAAAATTGAATTTACTAAACAATTAAGCTTTGAATTAATCTACATCCTGCACAGGAGAGAGACTGAGAGAGGGACTGAGAGAGGGACTGAGAGAGAGACTGAGAGAGAGACTGAGAGAGAGACAGAGAGAGAGACAGAGAGAGAGGCAGGGGGAGAGGCAGGGGGAGAGAGAGAGAGAGAGAGAGACCATAGTGGCTCATTAAGGGGACAGAATAAATCAAGTATGTGCTGTATATGCAGAGGGACAGCGCTCTCTCTCTCTCTGTTTCCTCGAGCGTCACCTTGTGAATTTGCATATCCCACTTTTTAAAGGTGGGCCTCTGCGTTGTGTGCTATAGTCTTGTTGGTAGAGGGTGTGTGTTTTTTTGTCGCTGTGTGTCTTGTGGTGAAGGTGTGCCAGGGACTGTGAGTATGGCGGTTCTGTGATGTTTGCAAGAGGTAGATAAAAAGTATTTGTGCGAGCGTGTGTACAAGCTAAGTGACCAAAAAAGTGTTTTAGTGTCTGCGTGGGTGTGTATGCACATGCAGGGTGACCTGTGTGCACTTGTGTGTGTTTGTCGGTTGTGTGATCTCAGCTGTGTGTGTATTAATTGCGTGTTAGATCAGCGCTGGGCCTGTTCGGTCCAAGGGTGGCCTGTGATTATAAATAAACTCCCTGTCCCCGTGGAGATGCCACCAGGCCCTGTCTCAGCCCCGCCCCCTTTCCCATGGGGCCTCAGCGGCCACCTCCCAGCAGGCAAAGCGGTCTTTTGTTCAATTACAGCTAATGCAATAGTTTGCCATTTCCCCCTCCACTTTGTAATTATATTTTCAAGTGGAATTTGTTACAGAATTAAAACAAAAAGAAAATGAAAAAAAAACACATCCTTTTTACGAGCTGGGGCTCTTGGGTTTTTTAATACTTGCTGTTCGATGTCCCTCGGGTACTGTGCTATTCTTTTTCACAGAGCTCTGAATAAACAAGTTCTGCTCATTTTTAAAAGCTGCACTTTTGGAGGAGCTGGCAAAAGCCAGTGTTAACTGTTTGCGTGCTGAGCATGTGGTCTGGATTACCTCACTTCTGATGTTCTCTGGAGTTACTCAGTCATGCACGGGTGTTTCATTTTTCAGTGTTCTATGGTCAGCAAAAAAGAATTTGTAAGAGGTGGAAAAAAAGACCCTCTTGGTATCTTATCCCTGTTAAAATCAACGTTTATCTACCCAATCACCATCCTTGTCATGGCTTTGTGCAGTGAATTTCCTCTTTATTGCAAAGCCTCAAAGCCTAATTTGGAAAGCAACGATTATATCGTCCATGTAAGCACTGGATTATCATTTCATAGCCCAGGAACATCAAATGGGCTCTAATAGAGCCCAAATGTGTTGAATTTGCTGACTGGTATATTTTTTTCTGTTATTTTATTCCCTTTGCATTTTGTGTAAAACAAACCCTGTGTTATGAATTAATGTGTACTTTTTTATAATGCTACAACTCAGCTCCAAATTCTCCTTGCAGAGGCAGTGCTGCTGGTTGTATCCCAATTGAAACCAGTTGTTACCCAGTGTGTTTGTCTCCTCTCCTTCCTCTCTTCTTCCGTGTGGGTTTCTATCACTCATTTCGTCACGTAGCCCTAAAAGCGTGATGCAAACACCACATTGCCCCTTGATATCTACTTCATTTGATTTGACAGAGCAAAGATAGGCTCACACGGGCGGTGGAGGAGGCTTGAGTAAGCGTTTGTGTGCACACGTTTTGTTTGTTGTGTGTTTGCTTGTGATAGCTAGCTGCGTGTGATAAGACATAAGATTCTATTTCCTTCTATTTTGAAGTCTCTTTTCTCTCCTGTCCTCAGCGCTAATGTTGCTTTTCAGAGGCACTGAGAGATAAGAGGTAACATCTGGTTTGGTTTCAATATTATGTAGCAGCTTCACAGTGTGACTTGAGTGTGTCTGTGCGTGTTTGTTAGGTAGTTTATGTGGTGTGTATGTACTGTATACTTGCAGAAATGTAAGCACTGAATCTGTTGATGTGTATGTGAGTTGGGATCTTGGTTTTGTCATGTGTGTGTGAGTGTGTGCGTCTTCCTTTATCGTCTTGTCTGGACCATTTGCTCCTTACCGTACATTGTGCAGCTGACTCTCATCTGGCCTAAGACTTACACACATACACGCACACATGTACACTCAAACAGAGCTTACTTTATAGAAACCCTGGTCTCCAGAGCCTCTCTTGTCTTGTCAACTGCTTATGTTTGATTGCACAAACTAGGCGGATATAACATGTTAGTTAACACCAGTCAGCTCAGGCGTATGTTGTTTTTCTTGCAGTCAAAGAGAAAGAAATGGACTTCCAACTTTTTCGTTTTCCTGTATAAAGTTTTAAGTCTGAGCCAGTTTGGTTGCTCATGCAATATTTTTTTTTCTCATATTTTGTTTGAGAAAAGACTGTGGGAAAACTTGAGCTTATTTGGTTATGTCTGTACCTTGGCTCTGCTTTCCAAAAGGAAATTTAAATACATTAGTGGGATTGCTCATCCATTTTTTTATTTCATTTGTGGACAAAACTGAGGATTTATACTTATGTAGCAATACTCTGAGTTATTTACCTCTCTCTCCCTCTGTCTCTGCTCTGCTCTGCTTAGATGACATCACTCCCTGGCACTCGTGGCGGCCTATCTTAAGTTGTAGCTGTTTTGTATTTTCATCTGCTAGTGGTTTGAGCCAAATGGAGGCAGCCGTGGATTGCATGCCTCAGAAAGCTGGGAACTAATACAACATGTTCGCTTGCTAGTTGTCTGGGCCTTTCTCTGCATCGAGGCCCCAATAATCCTCAATCCAGAAGATTGTTGCAGGGGCTCACACACACTGCGTGACTGGTTCGAGAGCTGGCAAATTATGAATTCTGTTTGGAGTGTGAGTTTGTGTATTTGTGTGGAGGCTTTCTTCCACATAATGTACAGTATGTAGACAGAACTTTTCCAAAGACGATAATAAAATATGCAGATTTAAAAAAAGAAAAGAACTTATGCTGAAAGAAAAAAACAACAAGGAGCTGACATGAGCTGACTGACCTCTCTCTCTCACTCTCTCGCTCTCTCTCTCTCACTCTCTCTGTACTACAGACGTCCTGGAACAGAGATCATGATGACACAGCGTCCACACGCTCTGGAGGAACACCGGGTCCATCCAGCGGCGGACACACATCACACAGCGGAGACAACAGCAGCGAACAGGGTATGAGACCGAGTTTCTTTGTCTGCACCTTCGTCACATTTATCAATTGGAAGCGATACGGGGGGGGGTCATTGTGTATGTAGACCAAAATGCATCGGCTAGATTATATCATAAACATCAAATATACACGTGATAGAAAACTTCATTATGCTGTCACGTGAGGTTTGGCAGCCTCATTTTTGCAACAGCTCACAGTTGCTTCTGGTAACTCTCAGAGAGGTCAGAGGATCGGTCAGGAATATAGGGTCACCTCTGGACCCATTAGGGCTTGTCTGTCTTGTTCAGGGACACAGTGGCAGTGCAGACATGGTGTGGTAGATGTCTTTACCCTGGTCAAGAGAGTGATTTCTGTCTTCCTGGTGCCACCCTGTTTTTTTTTTTTATGTCATGCTAATGTCTTCTAGCATGCAGTTAGCTTTACATCTGAGCCTGTCTGGCTGTGTTTGTGTGCCCTTGCATGGACTACATCTCAGACTGCACAGTTCATATTATAAGTACTATTTGACTACATAGTTTGCAGAACTCTGTACCAAGTAGATGGCTCTTCTGCTACTCTATTCCATGTCTTTTTTTGTCATCACTGTTTATACTTGAGGAGGATTCATGTTTAAGGACTATTTTGATGTTGTCATAAGAAAACCACCATAAGGCGGTGATTTTTGTGTTTGAAGGATTGAATACACCTGTATACACCTGTTCAAGGAAATTCATAAATCCATTTCAGATTCTTCAAAGGATATTGGCAAATACAGCTAAAAACAAGGCTGCTTGTTTTTTTCTACAATATTTGGAAAGCTGACAGGTTGGAGAAGTTTTTCTGACACTGAGGATTAGTCACATCTCATATTAAGAAGCAATGGCTTTGAAGCTTTTAAACCTTACTGCAGGTTGCTAGCATCTTTGACAATCTATGCACTTGAAATTATTCGAGACTAAACATCTCTGGATAAGAATTATAGAATTTGAAATGTGAAAGATGTAAAATGTGTAAAGAATTTGTTTATGATTTGATTAATCTTTGTATTTTATGATGTTGAGGTTAGCCTCAAATTTAAAAATTTGAATACATTAGTCTAAACTGCCTCTGCTGAGGCTTGGTGTACAGTGTGTGTTAAAGAGAGGCAGAGAGAGAGGGATACAGAGGCAGCAGTTGGAGGATGGGTTAGAGGTGGTGGGGCAGTGCTGCAAACAAACTGTGGGCAAAAAAGCAACTTCATATATTATTGAAGGCGATGTCAAGGCGAGCAGTTTGCAGGGTTGCCAGTGCCAGGAGGCAGAGCCTGGGTGGGAGCAGAGAGCGCCGCCATGCCTTCCACTCCAACGAGCAGCCATTTATATAGTCAACACACACACACTCTGTCTCTTTGTCTCTGTCTGTCTCACACTCACTCTCATCCTCTCTCTTTCTGTGTCTTTCACACACATTCTCTCTCTCACATGCTGTTTGTCCTTCTTTCTCACTCTTCGGCGATGCTCGACAAAGGAGCTGAGGGACTGAGAGGTGAGATATGAGTTGAGATAAAAATGAAAGATAGACAGATGATGTGTAAGAGGAGAACGGGCTTGTAAAAATAGTGAAATCACAGTGAAATAGGGGAAGACAAAGCGTGTGTGTGTGCATGCACGCGCACACGCTCACGCATGCTTCTACCTCTGATGACTAATGGTCTGGGGCAGCCAGGCAAGATCTGATTGGTCGCTCTAATGAGCGTGCTCTGTGCCGAGTTTGGGCTCCTGCTTCTCTGACCTTTGCCCTCTATTGACCAAACTGACACTTCATTTTTCACATCTTTCCAATTATAGACCCACTTCTTATGTTGACCCGCCTCCTCTCACTCTCTCTGTCTCTCTCTCTCTCTCTCAACGTCATTTCTCTCTCTCTTTATCTCCTCATATCTCTCTCTTTTCTCCCTCCGACTCTCCACTGCTATTGTGAGGTTTTGTTTGTTGTTGAAGTTCATTAGAGGGTAAAATGTGGGGTGGTGTGTGTACGTATGTGCACATTCTGCATGCGTACATGTGTTTCGGCTTAATGAATAAGGCGCTTTGATTTGTCCAAGTGTTACAGATGAGTTGGGAGCCAAACATGATGCACGATGTATGTAGGTATCAGGGTATCTGCAGGTCCTCAAACATGCTAACTCTCATTCCCTATTTTCAACTATTAGAAAGCTCATATTTCCACTTGCATTGCATGTGTGGCCAATGGTCTCTGTCTCTTGTGGCTACATGAACATATCAGAAACCTGGTGGAAAGCCTTCCCAAAACAGCAGAGACCATTATAGGAGCATATTAATTCCCACAGTTTTGGAATTAGATTTTTAATAATCACATATAGGTATAATGGTCCAGTGTCCACATACTTTTGGCCACGTAGCGTACATTTGTTGCTTCAGGCTTTTACGTGTGCTTTAAATCCAGAGAGCACTAAACAGCTCTGTCAGTGTCTTTCTGCAGCCTGCAGATATCCTGATGTCGGCCGGTGCAAATGTGTGTGTGTGCGAGAGATTGCTTTGTTTATGTGGTGTTCATGCGGGCACACACACACATGCAAACACACACCGTGTAGAGCATCGGGACAGTGACAACAGTAAATACCGGAGGACATCTTGGACTGGTTTCAGGTTTATATGGGTTAAGCGCTATCACTGCCACGTCATATTGGCTCTGGCAAATTGTGTGTCAGTCACTTGGTAATCCCAGTAAGCGGGTTATTTATCTGTTTGGCACTTTGCTCGCTCTCTCCCCGACAGCTTCACCCCTCTGTCTCTCCTCCCTCTCTCTTGCGCTCTTTCATCTTCACATCCTCCCTCTCTTCTCCAGTTTTCCCTTGTCTCCCACCTACTCTCGCGTCTCTTTCTTTCATTTTGCTCTCAGTCGGTTTCTCTCTCCTTGTGTATCCCCATGCTTTTCTCTCTCTCCTCCCCCTTTTTCCTCCATGCCTCCCACTCGCTCTAAAACACTACCTTTGTTTATCCTTTTTCTTTCCCTTTTTCTCACCTCTCTTTGTTCCTTTCACACTTTCCTTCTTCTCCATCTGTCTCTCTTCCATTTTTCACATCTCTCTTTTCCCTCCATACTTTTTTTGTCATGTCATCTTTTTTCTCATCTCCTCTTGCTGTTTCTTTATCACTCTATTTTGCTCTTCTTTTTTCTTAATCTCTCACTCTCTTTCCTTTTACCTTTGCCTTCACAGTCTCCCTTTCTCATCTAATCTTTCCTCTTCCTTCTGTCATCTTTTCTATCTTTACTCTTCCTCCTGCTCTCCCTCTATTACCTCTTTCCTTATTTCCTTTTCTTCAAGTTTCTCTGTTATTTCTAATCTTATTTTCCCTTGCCTCTTTCTTTGCTCTACCTTTAACAGATTGCTTTGTCACTGACCTTTCCCTCTGTCTCTCTCTTACACTTTCTTCATGTTCTTCCCCACTGCCTGTAGAGCTCCACATTTAATGGCCACATCTTCCTCTCCTTTACTTATCCCCTCCTTCCTCCTCTCATCCATCCTTCAGTCCACCCCTTCTACTCCTTCTCCTCAGTCTTTCACACTTTCTACACCTCCTCTTGCATCTCAGTCTTTCTTTAATTCCTCCTCGTTTGTCTCTCTGTCGTCCACTCCACATCCACCCCCTTCCTCCCTCCATCCTGCCCCTCCAGCAGAGTGAAACAGCTCAGAGGAAGGATGCTGGATGGTCGAGGGCCTTTAACTAGTGAACTCCAGTCTCTTCTCTCTCAGGCTTTATTCTGAGGCTATTCCTGAGATGAACACATGCTCTGCTCTGCCCTCTTCTCTGCACAGTTCACTGCACGCTGGTATAAAAATCCCCATCTCTACCCGGAAATGTAGCACTCTCAACCGCAAGAGCTGCAGGAATCATGAGGGGGTCTGCGCATTACGTAAGATCAGAGGTCTCTACCTGCACTTTGTGGAGCTTGGTTGCAAGGAAAGATACTCTTTCTGAAGCAAAGTAATTGTTAATGTGATATTTAATGATAACTCTTGGACTTTTTATTCATCAGCAGATGTTTTGCAGTGCTTCGTGTCCCAGTGACAATGTGCGCACTTAAAAAAAATGACTTTTTTTTTTATTTTTGCATGTGGTGACAATACTCACATGCTTAGTTATGTTGTTTATGCTTCGACCACAATGGTGATGGTATTTTTTTAGCACTAAATTCCATTGGCAGTTACAAAAAATGGAGGGAGGATCACATTTGCTTCACACATGTCATTAAAATCAGTCCTGGGTGTCTCCTCTCTCCCTAAAGAGCAGACAAAGAAAAAAGCCTCTTATTTTTCTCCTCCCTTTCTCTGGGTGATCTTTGTAAACATCCAGCAAGCTTGAACAGGGAGAGTCGGAGAGCGGCCCTGTAGTTAATTAGTCCCACTCTATTAGTCCAGCTGTTTGCTAGCTAGTTCCTACCAACAGGCCCCTTTGTTTAATACCCAGAAGCCCTTTGTAGAAGCCTCATTGTAGCTCTTTTGCCTTGGATCATGCTTTTCTGTGAAGAGTAATGCTCGAAGGGCAGAGGAAAAGCTAACAGATCATATATGCATGCAATGGAGGGGGTCCCCCACGGACCTTCTCTTTTTCTCCCAGTATAAAGTACTCCTCTTTGCCTGTGTGAATTTGTAAGGACACCCCTTGGCTTCTCTGAGGGCCTGGCGTGTGAGGGAAACAGAATAACATTCAGGCACTGAATCGGGCAGCTGCAGCGATGTGGATATGAGAGGAGCGGGGCAGAGTGTTTGCTCTGTTTTTGAAAGCTACAGGGTTTCCCTCTCTGCTTGTCAGAAACATCCAGGGAGTGAGGCGATGACTGGCGATATTAGATATGTATCACCAATTACCCAGACCGTTTGTAAAGAGTACAGTGTGCTGTGCCAAGGCAAATAGCTCCCTGTAAGGCTATGTGTTAGTGTCTGCATACATTTCTGGTGTCTGAGTACTGGCTTGAGATTTCTGGTTGGATGTTCTGATATCTAGCTCTGAGGGTTTTTTCTTTGCCTGGTGTAATAGGAGGAATACACAACACAACATTTGTGCTGATGATTTCAGTTTGACAGACCTAAACTGTCTGTACATGTATGCCTAAGTCTAGCATGTTGTTCTTAGTCTAATATAGTTAATTCCTTCTGCATGCAAAGCCCTGTTATCCTTAAACTAATTGCTCCAGTCTGTACTATGAGACTCCTGCATATTTAATGTACTCGATGATTACAGTGAGTTCGACTTTGATGAATAGAACCCTCTAAAATATGGAAGACAGACAAATAAGATCAGGAATATTCTGTGAAGTATCACTTAAATGAAAAGATAGGTGGTACTGTGATGGCTGGACAAGGAAAAGTTTGCCCAAATGGCTACCAGGACGTGGTCACCCAAAAAAGTTTGGATTGTCAGCTTTCCTGGTTTGATATGTGTCTGAATATCATTCCCTGATGCGGTTTCACCCTGTTCATTCTGAATTACTGCATATAACCTCTGCTGGCTGTGAATCCACATTGATCAGGCTGGAATATTCTTGATTCTGTCATCCATCCATCCATCCATCCAGCCAGCCTCCGACCTCTGTACCCTTCGACGAGGTCAGGCCACAGAGGAGCTGTTGATTTCTGTCGTCTCATTGGCCAGTGTCCAGGGCCAGGGTGGGCAAATGGGGACACGGGCAGGGGTGCCAGGCAATCAGCAGCTAGATGCGGCCCATCCAATCACACTGCTTCACGTGGCCCCCTCAAAGTCACCGATTAATTGGTCCGATTGTCCAGTAGACTGGAAGAGAGAACTGTGTATGAGTCTGTATGGTGTGTGTGTGTGTGTGTGTGTGTGTGTGTGTGTGTGTGTGTGTGTGTGTGTGTGTGTGTGTGTGTATTCCCCTTCCTGACTAGCTTTTCTCGCCTAGTTGCTGCTGCTCTTGAAAATTGTGTGAGTTAAAGACTCATTATTGAGAGAATGAGAAACACTTTGACAAGCAAGTAAGCACTGTAAAGACGTAGTTATGTATACTGGTTTCACTGGCACACATAAAGCGACACCTCTCAGAGTATAAATTTTGACAGACTGCAGTTTCAAAATTCTCACGTACTTGAAAACTTCAGTGCTGTACTGTTAAATTTAAGGGTATGTTAACTATCAGCTAGTTAGTGATCAGAGAACTAACTATCAATAGGAAATTTTCAAAGCTATTAATTTGTACAGAAGTGTTCACTCTTTTTGACCAAACAAAAATCTACAAGTAAAACTACAGAACTTAGTTCTGCAGTACTTGGTTTTCTGTGTCGGTTTTCTAGACATTGTCTAGACGTTATCGCAGAAGATCCTCAGTCCAGTAATTGTCTTACTGGTGTCCAGCTTTCCCGTTAATCTGTTTAAATGGGAGGCTCTGTGGGTAGATAAAAGGTATGAGGCTCCCTTGATTAGTCTGCAGTCTGTATTACTGGAGGTGTGTGTGTCAGTACAGTAGCTGGCAGAAACACAAACATGATTTTCTCTTTTACTTCCTCAGAGCCTGAACATGGGGCAAAAAAGAGATGAAAGTGACAGAAAGAAAACAGCAAAATGAGAGAGTAAGATAAGGAGGAAGGGAGAGGATCTCAGGGTGAATGCTGTGAAAGCATTTTGATGCAGACTGGACCAGTGTGTGTGTGTGTGTGTGTGTGTGTGTGTGTGTGTGTGTGTGTGTGTGTGTGTGTGTGTGTGTGTGTGTGTG
>JBBMJY010000003.1:4361649-4396055 GCA_037833715.1 Toxotes lorentzi
TGTGTGTGTGTGTGTGTGTGTGTGTGTGTGTGTGTGTGTGTGTGTGTGTGTGTGTGTGTGTGTGTGTGTGTTATAAAATCCTATGGTGAGGGTGGAAAAGAGAGAGAGAGAAACAGGCCAGTTATCCCTGATGAGTGTGTTAAGTGCTGCTGAGTGTTGTTTGGGAGTCTATTGAGGAATATGCACTGCTGCTAGCAAACAGCAATATCTTCTCTGCCAGTTCAGAGGTGAAAGAGTTGTAGCAGGGCCACCTTAAGCTCACTCTGTGTCTCTTAGGGAGTTAAAGTAAAGTGCATGTAAGCATGTGTCCATGTGTTCAAAAAACAGTTTGAAGATCATCATACAGGGTCACGAGAGCACAAACCTGACTTTCTGTTCACATGCTGTTTTTGAAAATCCATATCTAAAAGACATAAAAGGTAAATGCATCTCAAAACACCTTCAGAAAATATCCTTCATCAAATCAGCGTTGCCGGTAGCAGTGTTTATTCAACCTCAACTGGATTTACTGCATCTCAAACATTATTATCTGTGGTTACCTGGGAAAAGACATGTTTGGCCTTTCAGTGTCCAATCACGACCTCCCTCTCTCAGATTCACTGAGATCTTTACGACCCCACTCTATTGTGGCAGCCTATGTGTCAACCAACACGTAGCGACTTGCCTCGCAGAGAAAATGATAGCCCTCGATGTCTTTTTATTGCCTCACGGGCGATAAGCAAACTCGAAGTGGCCTGAGTTTGCCCCTCTTGAAAAAGAGGAAATTGTATCAGGTTCTCACAGCGAGGGGCCAGTTTGCTTTTAGGATTAAGGCTGGTGTCACCCAGCCGCTGGGGTCGTGTGCAAGAAAGAGTCAGAAATACCAGTAAACAAAGTGACTTCCTACACCCTCTCCTACCAAATCCTCTCCTCTCCTCTCCTCTCCTCTCCTCTCCTCTCCTCTCCTCTCCTCTCCTCTCCTCTCCTCTCCTCTCTTCACACATCAAACAATCTTTGTCACTCAGGTTCACTAACTTGCATTTTATTGGCTTGGGTGAACATCTCGTCTGTGAGAAGGTAATGGCCATAAAACAGCTTGATGAGGTGTCAAAGGCTATTTGACTGTTTGACTTTGGGATTTATACACTGTGTGTTGCTGGCCATGTTTACATATCATCATGCGAGCCTCATATTTGTACACATTGCCTCTTCATCTTTATTTCCTCTCAAAGCCTCTGTCTCTTTCTCTTTTCCCGCTATGTGCTTTACTTTTTCTAATGATATTCAGAAGAATGCCGCGCACATTTCGAAGGAGAATAAAATGTTTCACCCGCTCTCTCTGTTACTTTAAATCTGCCCTGCATTCATTCAGTCCCGCCTCTCTCTGTCTGTTGGTTACATGTGGGCATGTTTGCATGACCAAAGAAATGCGAAGTCTCGCCCAGACCATTACAATATGCCTTGTGTGCACAATTTACATGAAATACATATTCATTCATGACATGTGTGCACACGAAATAGCTTCTCTCTCCCTCTTTCCCTTTCTCTCTTAAGCCTTCGCTCAGTGTTTGTGCTTGCTTAGGATGTGTTTTTCTCAGCAAGCCTTTCAAATGAAAACTTTGGTATCAGTTATGTCTCTTCATTGCTTACAAATCTGTCTGTGTTGCCTTTTGTCTTCATCATTTTACCCATAAATGTGCTTGGATCACACCATGTAGTTTGGTGCTGCTCCAAGAAAAGAGTATAACACCCGTTCATTTGGGAAAAAAAAAAAAAAGGTTCTACTTCATTTGCTCCAGTGAGGGAGTTCAAGCGGGAGGGAAATGTATCTTTAGCTCCCATGTTATAATTGTGGCACGCTAATGATGTAGACACATTCTCGCTGTCTGTTTACAGGAAACGCTCTTCTTTAATTTGCGACTGGCGTGAATGCCAAATGCCTATATCTAATTACTGGTGTTTGCTAAAAGATACTATTTACACACACTTTCTGCCTTGTAGAGATCTCTTGTGTGTCGGGGTGGGGAGATTATGACAAGAAAAGTTAAATGTGTAAACCTGGTAAAGACTAGTTTTTTCAATCTTATCTTATCTCTCTAGTTTTCTGCTTGTGTGCAGGAAATGAAAATTAGGATAAGAGGAATTGTTTTCCACACATGATTTGTCCATTTAACCGTAAGATATTTTCATTTAGTACATCTACATTCTAGATCTTTCTTTAAAAGTGTCAGCCGAGGACTCCGTCCAGGTTTATTTCAGTATGAATCACCATAATTTGAACCTTTCTTGTGTAGTCTTGTCCTAAAAGAAGATGCCACTTTTGTCAAATTACTGGATATTTAAAAAAAATCTATAGCTTGCATTTGGTTTGCAAATGTAAACAAGCTGCAATGTGGTAATACACTTGTTATGGAACTAAATAGGATAAAAAGGTTGAAGCGTACTCATTCACTTGTGAAATTATTTGTGTGTGTTTGTGTGGAGGGTCTTGTGTTCTTGCCATGGGAAACTTATCATAGTGCAGAAATGTGACAAATTCCAAATTTGTGACCAGTCTGTGCGCTTTATTTTCTCTGTTTTCAATTCAGCTCCAAATTGCTTGGATCATACACACACACACGCACGCACACGCACACACACACACACACACACGCATGCACAGGCTCTCACAGACTGAAAATGCCCTGGTTCTTAATCGTGGCCAGTACAGGTTCATAGGGAATCTGACAGTGAAATCACAGCGACTCATCACTGATGTGTCACAACGCATTACATCTGGCCGATAAAACGACCTCAAACTCTCTCTTTTCTTTCTATCTTTCCATTTCTCATTCCGCTGCCTGTGTCTCCCTCCTCCTCCTCCCTTGAAGAGGAGCTGAGCTCAGGGCCCAGGAGGCCTCTGATCAGATAGATGTTAACTTTTCAGGGAAAACCGTGATAGCAGGCTGGAGAATTCAGACAATCACCTCAGCCAATGGATGATTAAGGATCAAATGAGCTTTTTCATTATCGTTTTCCCACTGTTTATGTTGGAGAAAAGCTCAAATTAACACTGTTTTTTTAAGTCATAACTTTAGATGGATATGAAAGAGTACTGTACTGTAGTTAGAGCATTCACTTGTGTGATGGGAAAATGAGAGGAAAAGGAGAGAAGGAACGGAGGAGGGAGGGGGAGAGCAAAGAGACAGGGCATTAGCACTTTGTTCAGTGGAGAAGCATTGTTTGGCCCCTTGGCACACACAAGAACACACACAAATAAGCAACTAACACACACACATGCACAGAGCACCAACGTTTATTTAAGCTTTTGATAAAGAGATTAGCCCCATCATCCTACGCTCTTAAGCTAGCCAAGGGGGTCCATGTTCAGGAAATCCTGGCTTTCCTGACACATGGGCTTATAGGGAAACCTGGCTCAAGCAGCACTTATATGATATGAACACATTTCCTAATGGTCAGATTAACGTGATTTGATCTTAAAACGGAGGTTATTTTGGCCATGTCTGCATATGTGACCTAACATATACGTCTTTCAATATGTCTTTGTGAACATGTTGAAAGATGGAGAGAAAAAGAAACAGAGGGAGGTAAACAGAAAGTTTCTGAGCGAATGAAAGGGTTGGAAACAGAATGAGGTGGAGGAGGTGGAGTAGCTGTGCCAGCTGCTTTTTTTCTTTATTATTAGCCCTATCACAGTGGTTGGAGTCCAGCTTAAAGCTACAAACAGCGAAGTGCTAATTTTAGCCTCCAAAGAGGATGAGGATAAATAGCTTGCTGCCAGTTTGCCATATGGTCCCCTGCCGATTATATTGTGTCAGGAATATTTTCACCCCACCCCCACCCCTACCCATAGACACAAACATACACATATGTACACAAACACAGTCTCATATCTGTTGTTTCAGCAATTACGACGCCGCGAGATCTGTTTATCTCAACATGTAGATATGATTGAAGAGTTCATTTTCAAAAGGAAACATTATAGAAAAAAATATAATCGCTCACATTTTAATGTTGAACAAATTTAAGACACATTTTCAGGCCTGCGAAGATGTTTTACTCTCCCTAAAAAGAGGCACAGTTTGTTTTTATTTGTGTAGTTTATCTCTTTGTAATAATGGAAAGATATGTCATACTGAAACTGTAATTTTCAGGCAGGAAATTGTTGTTGCAGTGGTGGCGGCCTCAAACAGCAGCCTTTCTTATCCTCTATAGCTTCCAGCTGCAAGGTAACATTTGGCCTCTTCTGTAATCTCCTGCAACTTGGGTTATATTCTCATTTGAAAATGTGAGCCCTGCAGAAGAATAAAAATGAGTCCCTCTCTCTCCCTCTCCATCAGCGCACATGCATATGTTCACATGTAAATGCAACACACACTCACACAGCAACTCTCCATTATTCTCTCACTCTCTCTCACTCTCTCTCCCTCAAATTGAAATAATTCAATTTATGGACACAGTTCCAGACCTCCCTGGCTAAGACCATTATGCATGGAGCCCCCCTTTTTCTAACAAAAGAACGGGAGAATTTACCAGCCGGCTCTCCAAACGACACCCACACAAAGCCAATTTCATGCCAGGAAAACACCAGCAGAAGCGCCATTTTTGGTCAGAACCTGCATCCCTGTGGATTTTCTTTATCGTTGAATATGGGTCGATGCCACTTAAATTTTTTGTTAGGGGTTATTTTATAACCCTGATATGATACATCCAACTGCTTTTGCTACTAACATTCAAACCTGGTTCCCACACAGGTGTTCACTCATATAAAACTGAGAGAGTGAGCAACAATCAGACCTCTTGGATTGGTAAAGCATATAATTTAGTCACAGATTTGATCCCTGTGGCAAATTTACAACTATTTGTGTTGTTGCAGTGATGCTAAACTGCTACCTGTTCAAATATTTAATTTCAATTAAGGTGAAAATGTCAGTTAAAAGCACTGATGTGAAGTACCATGCTTGAGGTGGTGTGTTGTGAGCCCAGGTAACCTAGGAGGCAGGAGGTTGGAGGTGAAGTATGTCAGCTGGGCTAAAGCTTGACCCAGGGCTGACCCAGACCAAACATGCTGCCCCCTGAGGTCTCCTTCCCTTGGTCCTTTTGACATGGATACCTGCTATAGGGATCTGACTGAGAGATAAAGAACTCAACAAGCTTTTCTAAACTTTTAGAGAGAGAGGAAGAGGGAAGAGAGGTCTAGATAACAAAAACCTGCAGGTAAACACAAAAGCAGCAGGGTGGGCTGGAGGGCAGCATGGGCATTTACTTAGTGTGTTTGCGGAGCAACACAAAGCATGCCACTTGTGGTACACACACTTGTGAACACACACATTTGGATGTAACCCGATCATCCCTTCTTGCTCCTAGCCAGTGAAACTCAAAGAGATGAGCAGGGACTGGGGGCCGAGATTCTCACTAGTGATAACCTTTAGACTAAAAGCCTGCGTGACCGTGTTAAACACACACACACAAAAACACACACACTGCATATATATATATATATATATATTGTACACACTAGCTCCCATGGGCAGCCCAAGGTCTTTGTTCCACTGAGATTCTCTTAAGCAGCAGAGAGGTCATACTCTTACAGGAAGTCACCCCCAGAGAGGGCTGCCTTTTACAGGAAGTGGCTTGGTGGGACTGTATGGCAAGAGCGCCGGCGTCCACGGGGGGCATATCACTCCCGTCCACATGGGCCCATGCTCCACAGGAAGTAGGCCTGTTGTAAACCCACTCACTTCCTCTTCCTCTGCCCCTGTCCCGAAAGCCTTATCAGGCCTGCGTATGGGGAGGCTGATAGGACTACAAATCCCCCACATCCCCGCAACACCACATCCTGTGTCTATCAAAGACACACTGACGAGGAGAGGGAACAGGAGAAGCTTAATACTTCAGATTGTGAAACAGAGGAGTTTGTACAACAGTAGTGTGGATGTCTTGAAGAAGGAGTCTGTGAGAGGGCATCCTATGATAAAAGTGCTACATACTCAATTGCAACAGCAGCCAGTGCCGTTGTTTGGTTTACTTGTGTGTTTACTCATTAAAGATCAGCTAAAACCCTAAAATGTAAATGCAACACCTCAACAACCCAAAGCATTTAAATGGAGTAGGTTGTTGCTCAGATAATGACTTATCCTGTTTTCCTAACCGCCCCCTCAGTAACCTGAGCTCGTGGGTGCAGACCATATTATACTCCTTCCTAATACTAAAACCTTCTGTTATTCCAAAAAAACTCACTGGAAGCTAATGCGCTATTATTAGCTCGTGCCACCGCAGGGTTAGCGTGCCTGTATTATCTCACTACATACTGCAGTTTGGCTGGCGCTGATAGGTTAGCATGAGTGGGGAAAATCCTTGTGCATTATAAGTGTTTATCAGAGGCTGTGCCGTTCAGATAGTTGCCATGTGGAAAAATGCACACACAGGCGAGAGCTGTACACGCTCGCTCTGAAAAAAATAAGCTGGGAAACTTTAGTTTGGTTAATGGATCTACACCCCAAACATGTAGAGATGATTACAGACAGAACAGACTGATTGTTGGTACTGAAATGATACATTTCCACTTAATTTTAGTTAATTAAACTGGTGGTTTTGATAGGTTGGTAGAAGTAAAACAAGTTAGTGCTGCAAGATATAATTTCGCTAAATGTAGTTCATTGTGAGAGATGCATAGATCATGTGAAAGGATGTCTTTTCAGTAAATTCATGTCGGCCAAAAATGATACCTTCATACTGTAGCTGAGTAGAGAGATCCTGAAAGTTTAGAAAGTTTCTTCGTGCAAAGAAAGATATATTTACGGTCAGTTTGAGTTTACTGAAAAGGATAATTTGATGGTTTATTAAAGGGTTTCCATGAGTATATCTAGTTTTCTCTTGCTGAAAATATATATTTTTACTGAAGGTTAGTCCACAACAAAGTTATAAGAGGATGTTTTTCCTATAGTGTTGCTGAAGGTTCCTTCTCTTTGTCCCACATCTACACTGAAGGACTTTGGAACGCCCTTCAGCACATCAGCTGACTTTTGGAAAGGACCGCCGTGCCATTGTGCTGTTAAGTGCTCTTAGCTTTTGTTATAGTCCTTGTCCTCTCTACCATCCCTTCCCCCCTTCCCCTCTTCTTCCATAGTCCATTTGACTCTGTCCCTCCCACCCCCCCTCTCTCTGCGCGTTTTTTGTGTTCTGAGTTTCACGGAGGCTCGGTGAGTCAAAGGTGTCAAAAGCCATCTGAGCAAGAGAGTGAGAGTTAAGAGTGAGAAAAAGTAAAAGAGACACGATTTCAGGAATCTTGTCATAATTTCAGGAACCTGTGTGTGTGTGTGTGTGTGTGTGTGTGTGTGTGTGTGTGTGTGTGTGTGTGTGTCTCTGTATGTGTGTGTGAGGACTTCCCTTCACTGAGGCGAAGAATCTGTGGGCCCCCCTCACAAGTGCTCCCATTTGAACCGAGTCTGGCCTTCTATCTTCAGGTTAGAAAAAAAGAAAACTGCAACACAAAGGCAAGAGGGGAAAAATCAATAGTTACACAGCAAAAGTGCTCAACATGAAAGGGTGAATTCATCGCCCTACACTTTCATTTTCAGCTTGTACCGTCTGTCTCTTTCTCCCTCATTCTTTCTCTCTGGACTGATCTGGAAGTCCGAATAAAAGGCAGTTGCTGTGTGTGTGTCTGAGCGTGGAGGCATACTGCAGTTTAATGTCGTGTCGGTGCCCTGTGCTTCAGGCACTTTCCAGCGTGTCAGGCAGCCTGTGGTGATGACCCTTTACGGGAAAATGGCACAGAGAGAGCAGTCACATTTACACTGACATTTTTGCCATCACCTATGGCTATGTCAACAGGCCTGATCCCCCCCTCCCCCACAGCCAACAGTGGATGGGCCACAGCCATAACACACAGAACACACAGGAACACTTTCACAGAGAAAATGACCGTTAACATGGGTCTAATATTCAATATTTTATAAAAGGTTAATCATTTTCTCTGTAAAATGTCATAAAACTGTGAGACATTTCCGCACAAGTCCAGCGTCATGTCTTCAGATTGCGTATTGCTTAAACATATTCATATTCAAACATATTCATTTTACAACCATGTAAAACAACACACTGTTGTAGCCTAAGACATCAAATGTATAGAATGTTTGGTTTTAACTTTTTTGTAGATTGACAAATTGATTTATTGACTTCAGCACTGAAATCACACAAAAATATATATGTCTAACTCTTGTATGTGTATCTTTACATGTGTACAATGTCACCTACACACGTTAATATGAAACACATGGAAAAGCATGCACAAATGTCCACTTATATTCAATGTGAATACTCACAGCAATCACTGAAACCACTCCAATGAAAGCCACATGAATCTAATAGACCTGAGGTTTTAATTAACTCATAAATATGATAACTGGCCTGTGTTTTTTCTTTTTTTTTGTTTTAAGTTAAACACATTCCTTGTGTCTGGCTTCCTGATCTCCCCCTCATCAGATCACCACAAATGAAATAATTGCTCCAAACTTGGCTCAGATTCTCACAACAAGAAGTCTCCAGTGTGCTTTAATTACAAATAACCCTTGTAAATGACTCACCAGTTACTGTCATTATTGAATCTGTCAGGGCTGATCCACAAAACTGTCATCATTCAAAGTAACCGGCTTTGTTATTGCAAAGCACTCGTTATTTACTGTAATTACTTCAATGGAATTGTCTTTGATTACAGGAAGCAATTACTTAGCTCTCCCCTGATTGTTTACCTGGCAAGCCTCATTTTTTTCTTTTGTAATAATGGCAACTTTCTCTGTCTACCTAATCTATTTATTCAATATATTGTTACCGGTGTGTGTTCTACAAAGATTAATCTATGCCTCAGACTGATATGATCCAAATGCGTTGGCTGGAGTTTTGGGCAAAGATCTGAAACTAGTTGAGAGTCTCTCTGGCAAAGGCAGGAAGGGAAGTCTAGACTAGCCATATTGTTTTGTCGACAGCGCATGTCATTATCCACAGAATAGTTGAGGGGATTTCTCTCTGTCTCTCCTCCTCCTCTGGAATAAAAGGGAGGCGAAACTGCATTGGTCACAGAGAGTGTTTTGTATTGAAGTAAGTGTGTGTGTGTGTGTGTGTGTGTGTTGCTTTAGAATACTTTGGTAGTCATTTTTGGAAAGCAGCCGTATGGAAGATCTTAGGAAATGGGTGCATGGGAGTATGTTCAAGTGTGTGTCTGTTTTCGGTGCTGTAAAGGGAAGCTTTTGAAAATGTGCCCCTACTTGGGAATTGCGTTGCAAGGAATTCCTGCATGTTCAGAATATTTGGAGATGGGAGGGGCCTCCAGAGCCATGCAAAGGGAACCCCCCACTGCCTGCAACCCCTGTACTCCCCCTCCCCAAGTCGAGAGCTTATGAATGGCCTGGATACAATAAACGCCACTTTTTTCTTTTCTCCTTCCCTCTTGCGAGCCCTTTTTTACCCCTCTGAGGATTTCTGGGAATGTAATGTATGTGTATTTGTCTGCGTACGTGTGTGTGTGTTTGTGTGTGAGTGCAAGAGAGAAAAATAGTGAGAAGGAAAGCACTTTACTGAATGTACCTCAGCACGCGTGTGTGTGTTGTGTATCATGTCTTGAGTGTGTGTATGTGTATGAATTTCTCGCCTGCCAATATGAGATGTGTGTATCCCATGTGGAACAGGATAGCAGGCCCCTGAGGCCTGAGTCTTGCCTGGGCAGCCAACCCAGGGTCATGTGAGCTTTCTGGGGTGTGAAACTCTAGGAGTGGCCCATGAGGGATCAGCTCCAGGTCACTCGCACTCACAGTGAAAGACACGCTCTCTCTGTCTCTCTCTCTCTTGCAACAAATAGTCCTTAGACTAAATGCACTGTCATAAACTCAAAAGACCTGTCCCCACCTCCTCTCCCTCTCAGTCCATCCACGGCCTATAAAACCTCACAAAAACATCTCACAGTAACCTCCAAGAACGTTTAGCCATATGTGAATGATTCCTCACACAGGATCCCACTCATGACATCTGGCACAAAGCTAATATTCATAACCCTTATCCCTCAAGTCAGCAGTGCCTCTATGAAGGAAAAAAATTATTAGAAAGCTAAATGTCATAATTCTCTTGCGTTGTGCTAGAAGCAACGTGTCTGACAAGATCACTCTTTGCAGATGACTAACTGGTGAATCTGTGGCTGTTAATTTGCCAGGCAGCAGAAAAATGGCTGACACCTTCGAATGGCACATGTGCCCGCGCAGACGGGGCAGGTAGTACCAATCTCTGCCTTACGCTGAGATATGGTTCATAATCAGATCATAACAGATTAGCCTAGATACTGCTTGATAATGTCAGGGTATGCCTTGAGACAGAGAGATGTAGATATGTGATAAAGACATAGGAAAGGGAGACAGAAGAGAGGAAGTGTCATTAGTACTCACTAGTTGAAGAGGTAGACTGAAAACAGGGTAATGAACAATGTTAAATGAGATTACCTTAGATTTGAATGATAATTAATTAGTGACATGTCTTTTGCCGCTTTGTTTTAAAAAGAAGGAAAATTTCAAACCTACAGTGAAGAAACATAACAATGCCTCACTTTTACATCCCCAACCGCACACTCCAACAGACAGAGAGAAAGAGGAGAGAGTAATGAAGTATGAAGGAGGGGGAGGCAAGAATGAAACATGAAGTGGAGGAAAGGCTTAAATAAAAGCCATCGAAGCTGAAAGAGCATAGAAATAAATGTCTGTTTAGCTAATGCTAACGAAGCTCGTGGAAATGCATGAAGAAAGCTAACCTAGTTTTAACGTCATTATGTGTTTGCTCACAGTGAGTGAGTGTGTGTGTGTGTGTGTGTTTGTGTGCTTGTGTGCAAGTGTATATTTGTGTATACAGCGTGTGAGGGGACTGATAAAATATTCCTTCCCTTGGTTGGCCCCGGGGCATTTCAACTGCCCCTGGCTCCTTCCAGTCACTGGCCTGCTCCCTAATTGACACACACACACACACTCACGCACACACAAACGACATTCAGGGCTACTGTGGCTGGAAACACACATGCATAAAGAAAGACAGAGATAGACACACACACACACACACACACACACAGACAAATGCACATCCATGCATGCATGCATTCTTCACACACGAACATGCACCCCCACCATCCTGCATTGATTCACCCCCCCCCCCCACCCCCCCCACCCCCACCCTCCCAGCCCCTCCTCTAACTAGTTGCAAAGACGTTGTCATGGCTGATCAGTGGGCCAGGCCCAGAGTTGTGCCTGTGGGTTTTCCTCGTGGCAAGAGTGGAGCATGCTAGCCTAGCTGCCCCACTCTGTATGCTTGCAGCCCTGGGTTTCAGCCTGCTGATGCTCTTAATGAGTCTGGCAGCCTGTGTATGGATAGTGACTGACTGATTCACTGGCTGACTGGCTTACAAGCTGCCTTGGTAGCTTTCTGACTGTCTGAGTGAATGTTTGATTGACTGACTTACTCACTTGCGGCTGACTGACTTGGTGGCTTCATAGACTGACAAGCTTACTGGCTGGGTTGATGGCCTACTGCTTGACTGAGTAACACAGCGGACAGCTGCCTGACTGACCAACTGAAAGGCTTATTGGTTGCATGATGAACGGATGACTTTTGCTACTGAGGCCATGTTGACATCAGTGCAGATATATTAGAAATTGTGTATGTGTCAGTCAGGTGTTAGCCCACACACTTGCGGTGTCTTGATGCAGATCAGCACACAACAGTGTCGTAGTTCCCAACATCAACTCTCCAGAAAAACAGCAATTTTATCATATTCACTCTTCAGATTTTCACATCTCAGTTACTTGACTGCTTCTGTCTGTATGGTGTTTGCTACCGGCAACAATTGACAAACGATGCAACTCTGCATGAGCTGCCAGTGTTTGTTGCATGGTATGCCATTTTTGAAAGATCTCTTTGACTAGTTTTTCAGATAAAAGCCATCGTAATAATTTTAAATATGCTCTAATTGAATTTTGGAGTTTTTCAGGTGTTTCCATTTTGGAAGAGCTTTTCTGAAACATTCAGCTTTAAAGGCCAAAACAGAGAAAATTATTTGCATTACAGTGGACTGACTGACTGTCCTGAGTCTAATTTTTTTTCAGTTGATTAACTCCAGTGTCTCACACAGCATCTCTTCCCTCTCCTATCCATTACTTTCCCCTCCTTCGTTCAGTGACATGAGTTTGAGTTTCCGCTTTTTCACTGTCACTGAATGTCTCTCATCCCTCCCTCTCCCTCTTTTCTGACCCTCCTTCACCACCTCTCATTCATTTTCTTTTCCTGTTTTACTCTCCTTCTCTCTCACAAGCTGAGGGAACACCATTGACATTTCCCCAACATGGCTGCCAGACAGAGCTTCAACACCTCTCCTGTCTCACCCTCACTGCTTGCTCCCACAGTCTTTCTCTTTTCTCTCCTCCCACCCTTCCCTTGCTTGCTGGGGTTACAGAAAAGCAGAAATTAGCCCCAGACCTTTCAGAGGTGATTGGTATCAAATTGCAGTGAAAATGGAAATGCCAATAACATTGACAGCCCTTCCCCAGCACTCCTCCTTCCCTTTCCCCTTCTAGATAAAGTAAATGTCTATAGGTCAGACTTACTTAGTAAGTACTTACTATTGGGAAGAGAGAGGGAAATGGGGAGACATTAGGGTTTCAGTTATATCAGGGTCATGATTTCCTGTCATTTTTTTCCCTCTCCTGTTCTCTCTGTTCGGTCTCTCTTTCCTCGTCACTTTTGTGTAAATGTATTGAGGAGATCTTGTGCATTTCAGGCTGAAATACAAGCAGTTCTTGTATATTCAGTGACATGAAGTAGAAATGATATGAGATGTAATGCACACACAGCTGTCACATTATGCATCATGGGGTTATTTTATGTGCTGTAGGCTCATGATTATGAGTTATAAAGATTATAGTTGCTGATTGCATACCACTTCATTCATCATAAATCAATAGAGAGGATGTATATTTTAAAATATGGTTAATATCCTGCAGTATGATATTGTACAGCTTTAAATGAGGCAGTGGCGGCTTAAAGGTTAGAAAGCAGCCTTGTGACTGGAAGGTTAGCGATTCGATTACTAGACCGGAAAGAGCATCTGGAAAAAAAGCATTTCTCTGTGATACTTCTCTGTTTAAAACGGTAGCGAGAGAGAGAGTATAGACATCACATCCAGAATCATCAATTTCTTGTGACAGTTTTCTCTAAGAATACACACTTTCATTACTTATTCTGTGCTTTCTCTGCTCTCTTTGTGTTTTCTCCCTCCCTTGTTTCCCCTTCTCTCCATGCTTCTCATGATTTCTCACCTTTTCTTGAGCCTGCTTACTCACCCACTCTCTCCAACTTGCTGACTTTGCATGCATACTCACTTGCTCACTTTCTCACTCACTCATTCATTCATTCATTCACTCACACACTCGCTCACACTCTGAGCCGATACTCTGGCCGTTTGCTTCTGTTTTCCCAACTCGCATGGGACAAGCCCCTAGGTTTGTTATTGTAGGCTTTGCTGAACATGAGCCGGTCTTTACAACGGATTGAAAGCATTTGCTTCCAATGAAAATCTGGTCTTAGATTACAGGGCCTCGGCTCGACTCACCCCGCTTTTCCACCAGGCCGACTGACGTAGAGGGGAAGAGAGAAAGAGAGAGACAGAGGGGTGGGTCTATTTTAGCCCTGAAACAGTAGGCAGAAAAAACTCACTTGTTAAGCTCAGGCTATGTTTGTCCCTGACTAATGATGTAACTGAAACTTGCAATGTGAGTGTGTTGTTAGACAAGAGAGGGGTCCAGGAGCTGGGTGGACGTGTTACCTTGCATGTGTTGAGTAATGTTCAACTGGTCTGTTAAAGACTCAGTGAATCAATTAATGGATCAGTCATTTCACAACCATAATTGATTGCTGATAATTAATTGCTAAGTAAATGCCTAAATAAGATTCACTAGTTGCTGCCTTTAGATGTGAGAAGTTGCTGCTTTTTTTGTTTTATATCTTTGGGTTTTGGACTGTGGATGTGGAATTTTATTGTCTAAACCATCAATTGAATAATCTGGAAGATAATCAACAGATTAATCAATAATGAATAATAATTTTAGTTGCAGGATAATGTGTGTAACGAGTGTTCGCACTTCAAGCATTAATCGTTGCAGCGAACAGGCTACTGATTGGATCAAATAGAACTTCAACCTGCCAAGTGGCTATTGCCTAAATCCAACTTTTGACCCTTTGTTGATGTTACAGTAGCCCAACCCCACCAGCTTTACATGCATATGTGCATTATTAATGTGCAGTGGCTGGTGTTTGCATCAGTATCGCACCATCTATGAAAAGCAAGCTCTTGTTTTATCCCTCCCCCACCCCGCGGAGCGTCACCTCCACTTCCACACGAGGTTCATTAAAAAACCTTCAATATGTGTGCATATGTATCTCCTTCTGCCAGAACAGTCGGAGAGACAGAGCGGGAGCTAGCCAAGAATGTTGTTTCGTATGGATCGTTGAGAGCCTCTCTCTCCTAATGGTGTATATAATTCAGGTGCCCTCCAGGCATGCTTTCAGGAATTCTTTTGCCTGAGGTAATGGGGAGCAAAGGCCTGGGTTTTCGGCCCATGATTATTCCATTGATGTGGCAGGCTGGAAAAAAGTCATCTCCAATCGGATTAGTGCCAACATCCCCATTAATTATCAATGAATCGGGGGCTTAGGGTTTAGCTAGGTGCTGGGTGTCGCCCTTTGCAAGTTAGTGGAGTGGAGGCCTGCTCGAATGCAGTTATCTACTCCCGCCACAGTGAATAGAACTAGAAGCTTTAGAAGTGCTTTGTGTGTAATCAATAAATAACTGGATCCAATTCTGTGCACTGCTTCAGCGTTTTTTTTTTCTTTCCTTCCCCTCACTTCCAGTCAAGAAAGGCAGTGAGGGTGTCACTTGTTTATCCCGTCTCATGTTTCTTTTATGATTATCGTCTTCATTGAGGGTGGCTCGCATTTTTGAATAATGATAATAACAATTAGGTTTTTCACAGGCACAGATGGGAAGAGCCTCTTTCTCTCCACTGGAGCTGTATAGAATGCGTACAGTAATTGGGTAGTTTTGAATATGTGCAGTGTGTGTGTATGGGCTGACGTTGTTCAGTGTGAATGCAGAGAAAAGGCCCGTGGAGCACCCCTTTCACTTCTCTCAGTGCTCAAATACTCTAAGCTGTCTCAGTGTTTCCCTTAGGTGAGGTTAACTGGCCTTAATAGAGCCTTATCGAAGCCCTACAGGTTGCTGTAAGCAGCCATGACGCCATTGTTATGAAAAGCAGCTAGCTTTGTTAGCGCTGTTTGTGCCTCTGACTTCCTTTTTTCCACCTATTTTCCTTTTATTTTCTGCCTTACTCCTTCTCGCAACCTCCCCTTTTGTAGTGCCATGTTACTCTTTCCACCTCAGGTGAAATGGCAGAATGCGCCGGGGCGACGCTTCAATAACTATTTTCCCCTCAGGATAATAAAGACTAAATCTCTCTGTCATTTTCAATTCTGCGCGGGCCTGGATGGGAGAGTGGGGAAATGCGACCTTACAAGTCCTTTGTGCTCCCCTTCTCCCTCTCTTTCTCGCAGAAAGATGCGAGCGCTTGCTGTGTTTTCAAGTGACGGGGGAGAAAAATGAAAGGCAGGGTTATTTATAAATGTATTAAAAATGAATGCATTTATGAGCTGCTGTTTTCCAGCCATTCTCTGCTTGCCATTGTTGTGTCTCTATACCTCTCCGTCTGTGCATACAAAGCCCTCCAGAATTCCTTCAAAATCGTATTTATTCCCTTTGAACGCAGAGGCGCAGCGAATGCAGGAAGTAAACAAACTGTGTGTCTGATCTCCGCTGACGCTTCCTGTTTCTTGTCATGTGACAGGTGATGGCCTGGACAACAGCGTGGCCTCACCGAGCACAGGGGATGACGACGACCCGGATAAGGAAAAGAAACGCAACAAGAAGAGAGGCATCTTCCCTAAGGTGGCCACCAACATCATGAGAGCATGGCTCTTCCAGCACCTAACAGTGAGTTGAATGAAACAGCATTTGTTCTCAATCGCTCTCAGTTTCATATCACGTGTGCGCACTGAACTTCACTTCACAGCCACAGGCTTTCTTAGACACACACACACACACACACACACACACACACACACACTTTCTATCTTTCTAGCTGTACTCCTTTCTTGCTTGACACAAACTTTCACACAAAGGAACACACATACGCACACACCCCCAGACACTGACACACTCTCTGACACTCACATACACACCACCAGAGACCCCTCCCCTCTGGTGTATCCCGGTTTGTACGGTGAAAACATCAAAGACAAAGGCCTGTGTAATCTGCCGGTGATCTCGGCAGCCTGCGCTCTCACTCCTCATCTGCTGAAACTGAATAAGGTTGAAGCCAAGGAGAGACGCCCCTGGCCATAACTGCTGCAGATACATAGATGAACCTTATTAAGAACAAATCTGTCATTATTTAACAGATGCCTGGGATGCTGCAAAGGCCTGTGGTTTGGCTTTATTTTTACGCAATTATAGAAGAGAATACCAATGTCGTTAGCACCAGCTGACAGCATTACATATTGTCTGAGGGGAAAATAGCGTGGGGAAAAATGTATTTTGACACTGGAAGACACCAATGTGACTGTTAAAATGGAGCCAGCAGTAAATGGAATAGAATAGAACACAAGTTTCTATTCATTGCACTAGGCACAGTTATCTTTGCTAGACATTATTTCAGCATCTCTTAATACCTCTCAAAGGAAATAAGGATGAGAATAAATAGAAACTTGTTCACATACTGAGTTGAATAAAAAGTACACTGTAGCTTATGGGGCCTCTTAGGGCCAGAGAAAACTCTCTTTATAACTTATTGCAGAATTTCCACCAGTGGCTTCATGAAAGAGTCACAATAAAGTTTTTCAGCATGCTCTTTGCTAACTTATATAACTGACAGCATTAACAGTATATTTACATTTTAGTGATCACTTTGGGGAAATTAAGGTTAAAATCATCACTGAATATAATGATGACACAAAGACACAAACACAAAGACACTAATGGAACTTAAACTCACATAAGTAAAACTGCATCTTAGATGGAGCAAATTTAAAAAAGCTTTTGAAATAATGACACCTTTACTGAGTCAGTCTCCTGATAACAATTGGAATCTAGTGCAATCTTAAGGAAATATGTTTCAAAACTAACTTCAGCCAGGCTTGCGTCACACAGATTCTGCCTATGTCAGGAGTTTGTGGAGAACACGATACAGTTTGGCTGAGTGGGTGTTGGTTTGAATTGCACAAGCCAACAGGGAGGATGCTCTGGAAAGTAATTTGGTTGTTGGATTATAGATATTGCATGGGCTTCACATTTATTTATTTATTTGTAGCCTGTTTTTGATGTTGATGGTACGCATTGTACAGTGTCTTCTTCTGTTTCCAGCAATGTTAAAGGCAAATTGGAGGAACTTTTACTTTGGTTGTGTACACTTTCGTGGGACATCTAGGCAGAGATTTTTTAGTGTATATGTGTACATAGCACATGAGCACAAACATCTCACAAGCCTTCTTATACTTTTTGTTTCTCTTTGTGTTCTCCTCTTCCCATCTGACCCACTCCACCTCCTTAACAAACCACCAGCTCTCCATCACCCTGCACACACACGCACACACACACACAGACATCATCACACATACATGCTAACCTCTCCTCCAACTCCCTGACCTCAACCCATACACCCTCCGAAATCTTCAGGGGCCACAGAGGAAAGGTGTTTGAAACATACACACATCCTGTCTGTGAAAATACAGTTCATGTCTAGTGAAACACACACACAGAAACACACCTACTGTGTCATATTACACCATGAGTCGGGCTTATGGGAGACTTCTGCACTGTTAGATCTCAAACAGTGGGTAGGATATAAGTGAGTGCCAAGGGAATGAGGGAGAGGAGAAGAAGAAGAGGAGGAGAAGGCAAGGAGGTGAAGTGGGGGATAAGGAGGATCCATCAACCTTTTCCTTCTCTCAGGCAGAAGGGAAAGAGGGACTAAAACATGCACACATACAGGCGGACAATGGTACAGGGTTGCTTTATGGCACATAACAGGAAGAGGTTGCTGTTCCTTCAGTGCACACAGCTTTTAAAACTCTGTAGTAAACTCAAAGGTTGATGGAAAAATCACTTCCAATATGTTTATTCTCATCAGTGAAGCCAGACAGAAATGAAACCCAGGCAGAGAGGAGCAACTTCTTCTTTGTTCATGGGAAATGTGGTCTTAATTTTGAGAAATACTGGCATTAACAGTACCACTGGTGTCAGATAAATGCTCACTGTGGTCTCATTTGTTTACACTAATCGTTCTTCAGTGTCACTATTAATTTAATCACCATGTGTTCGTGTTTGTAAGTGCTACACATAGCACCTCTGATGCAAAAACATTTACAGAATCTCTTACACTGGCAGTATGTCTCACTCTCTCTGCTGGTACAAACATAAGCATGGACAGCTGATTCAGGATCATCCACAGCATCATCAACTGGCCTGCCTTTGTTTCACAGAGGGATGGAGGATGTGAGTCTGGCCTCTTAGAGATAGACACAATGCCAATTAGGCACACACAGATGCATGCATACACACATATTCATGACACAGTGCTTTGGCACCACACAAACCTGAATAATCTGTTGTTTCTCAAGTAAAATGAATAAGCCAGATTTAGATTTTGACTGGTGCAGAGACAATGGGACAGAATTAAACAGGAAGAAATAGAAACGATTTGGGTAGATGTTTGGTGCACCTTGGTGTATTTTTTGTTATTCGCCCTCACACTTGGACCCTCAGGGGACTTCCCTTTGTACTGAAGCGGAAGGGGAAGGTGGGTGGCAAACTGAGACTGTGAGTGCACCAGCAGGCTTGGTGGTAGGTGGCATTCATATGGCTGTGTTTTTTTTTTTTTTGGGGGGGGGGGTTTGTTTTGAAATTATTTCTGCAATCTCTGCTCACTCATCCATCGATGATGCTAATAATCCAGTATCTTATTCTAGCAGGAATGGGAAATATTTTAAAGCAGAGAGTGTCATCTTTGTTATAAGCATGAACAACAACAGCTGAAAAAGTTGAAATTTCCTAGGTTACTGGTATCATCAGTAGAAATCAGTCAAGTAATGGGAAATGGGGACATATAGGTGGAATAGCTTTTCTACTGCGCTTCTATCTGTTGCGTGATGGGCTGAGTGACAGGCAGAGCAGTGGTATTGAATTTGTGACGATGACGACAGTCGCAGCTCACTGAGTTCTCTCCAACACGCCCAATGAGCTCATGTGTTGTCGACAGCGCTTGTGGGACAAGTTCATCAGAAGAATTTGGCTGCTCTGACTTGGAGCATCTACAAAACATTAGCATTTACCAATTGTCACAAATGGCCGCACCACGGAGCTCGCTGCCAGCCTGACATGCAGCTGCAGACTTGGTGGGGAACCAAAATAAAGGAGGCGGGGGGGTTTCTCCACTTGTGTCCTCATCTCATTTTGATGTTTGTTTTCCATTGACATTCTTAATTAAACATATGTTGTGACAATGAGCAGTCTTTTGGTTTTACTGACTAAATGAATGAGATATTCGACACGATAACTCATCAAAAATGCTTTTCTCCAATTGACAAACTCATCTGTGAGGATGTGTTAAAACTTGTATCTACTGATCTGAGGGATACTAATGATGTTTTTCTGAAATAACTATATTATAAATATATGTTTAACAGAATTATTTAAATTGAAGAATCAGTTCTAAATTGATTGCATAACTGGCTGAGCTTCCTCATTGCTTTGTGTAACAACCAAAGAGACAGGCCTTGAAATGAAGAAATAGCTGGTACCCAATCTCCATTCCTCCTATTGTGCAGTTGGAATCCACCTACCCCCCGCTTGCACCCTCCTTTCCTCACAAATGGTATTTTCTTGTTTAATTTAACAAGAAATGAGTAGTAAATGAAAGCTCAAGCCTCAAATCCCCAACGCGCCCTGTGCTCTGCTCTCCACTCCCCTATGAAAAGGCAATTTGTGAAATTATGTGATAGAGTAATTAGATGGAATTCACCCCCGCCTCCCTACTACACACACCACCCGTATCCCCGTTTAGATTGTTGCCTTGCTAAACTGAAGTAGGTGTGTGTGTATGTGTGGAAAGGAAGGGCCGGGGGATTTGGCATTCAGAGTGTTCACATCGGTATATTAGCCTGGCAGACTGGGACACACACTCTCATACACATTATCACTAACACTCTCTCATTCTGGCTCTCGTCCCCTCCTATTTGTACACAGACTCAGTGTAACGAGGGGCAGCCGTGATCGCAGCTCATAAAAGAAGCCAACCCGCAAACCCTCAATGAGCTGCTTTTTTTCCCCCTCCTCCTTTCTCCCCTTAAAATGTGTAAAATGCACAGAGAGAGAGTATAAAAAAATCCAACTGGAAGGCATAATCCCCCGTTAATACAATTAGAGTCTAATTTAACCGCTCGCGTACGCAGATGTAGCTGAGCTGGGGAGCGCTGTTCCCCCCACAGCAGCATGCAGCGGGGGTTTTGAGCAGAAACAGGTGTGAAAAGTGATATAATTCATTTCTGCGCTAGCAGAGGAGGCCAGGAGCCTCGTTGTTGTGGGCCCTGGGTGGTGGAGGAATCTCGACTGGGTGTGTAGGGTGGGTGGATGTGATATATGGATGGATGGATAGGTGCACTAATCATTACAGGCAAGACATTTTCCCTCATATCATGATAGTTTAGATTAAACAAAACAGAGAAACAGTGCAGAGGATACTCAACTTTATTGTAGAGACGGTTTGGAAAATTGTTTTCTGTTGGTTGGAAGAGGGTTTCTGCAATGGAAGATATTACATTTTTTGTTACTGTTGTTGCTGCGACAGAAAAAAAAAACAACAGTTCTAGGAGATATGCTAAAGGAATCATATCACTGGTTCATCACTGAATCACTGTTAACTGTTAATATGAAAATTCATGTTGAAAGAGGCATGTAAAGCCTCACCTAAACAACAGAACTGAGGGGAAAAGTTCACCAGAGGTCAGAGTTAGACATCGCCTCAGATGCCATTAGTCTTCAGCTGTTTATTGCTGGAACCTGGACAAGTCAGCACCCTGGTCACCCGAGGCAACCTTAACACGCCATGGCAACACAGGCCTGAAAGGGTGTTATCCTACTGGTCCTGTCTTCATACTTACTTTTGGCCAGTTTTGCCTTTATGAGTCAATTGTGATAAGAAGAAAAGGAGTAAGAGAAAGGGAGACGACATTCAGGATGACAAAGGTACGATGCTTGAATTGAATCCAGATAACAGAGACATATATTTTTTTCCTGTTTGTGATTACGGTTGTCCCGTGGTTGTTGTTAGATTTGTTTGTCTTAGTTATCCGCTGCACAAATTAAGTTTCTCATGAAAAATAATTTCAATTGACCTATCAAGCCGCCAGGACGCCTCGTTAATAGCTTTGAAAAGACATCAGGAAGAAGGCTTAAAAAGGAGAACATCAGCTGACTTTTTAAGTGTTTTCATTCATTTATTCATAAACGACAACAAAGGCATGATGTCCATCTTGATACTGTAAAGTAACATAGTGGCCTGTGTGGCCTGGTGTCTCTGATTAGGTCTTAATTCAATCTAAGTGGCAGTCAGAATCTTAGGCGCCACAGCATTAGGATTTCAAAGAGGCCTTAAGAGACGACAGACAGATGGACAGATCTGCCAAAGGCCTGGCGTGACTCTGTGACGAGACAGAGCGGCAGAGGAAAACAAGAGAACAAGTTAGTCTTATTCTCATTTTTATTTGGTTTCAGATACTTTATCTCTGGGAATGGAATTGGCTTTGGGCTGTGTGTTTGTGTGTGTGTGTATCTATTTGTGGGGGCTAGTGTTTGAGTAAACTTGTGTGTGTGTGTGTGTGTGTGTGTGTGTGTGTGTGTGTGTGTGTGTGTGTGTGTGTGTGTGCGCGCCCATGTGTTTATATGAGGGCATTTGGAAGCAATGACTTGTCCGTACCAATCGCAGGAGTGGTTGGTGTCAAAGAGGAGGCAGCTGAGTCAACCTGCCTAACCCCCCCCCCACCCACCCACTACATGCACACACACTCATACTGTGCTCCAACCCCCACATTACCCCACACCTTGTAATGAAAACATCATCAATTATCCCTCTTGACAGGCCCCAGGGACCAAAGGCAGACAGTTCTCTTTGGGGGCTTCTCTTTGTGAACTGACCCTCACAGACACACATACTTGCTACTCACACGCTTGCTCTTTGCAACCATTTCCAAAAGTGAATACATGTTCTTTTTTGTGTGTGTGTATTAAAAGCTGATAGGCCAATAACCCATCTTTTCCAGGAGGGTAGATGGTGCGTGGGAGAAGATAGCAGATAGTAAGACTGGTCCATCTGGTGGAGGTGTAAGGGACAGGAGGTGTGCGAGAGTGTGTGTGTTTGTGTGTGTGTGTAATGTGGGGTTCTGGAGGTGTTGGTGGAGGGGAGGGGTAATGGTATAGCTGGGGCAGAGGGAAGCCATCAGTTCGGACATGGGCTCCTGAAAGGCCATCTGTTTCATGATGGATGGATGGATGGAATGATGGATGGATGGAATGATGGATGGATGAAAAGATGATAGTGGGATACAGTAGGTGGGTAGAAAGACTGACACATGGCAGATGTGATCATTTTGGAAGATGTGTAACAGTTTGCAGATAGATTGTGCTGGTACTGCCATTTTATTATCATTTTTGACTTTGTCTGGTCAAATTCTGAGATTAATACATCCTATTGTGACTGTTCAGAAAAACAAACTTCCTATTTACTCTTATGATTAGTGTTATTCATTATTCATTATATTCACCTGATTTAGAATCAGTACAGTAGTTCCCTCACCTTTTGATGTGGTTTGTGTATCCTATGTTACTTTTTGACGTTTTATCACACTGGGTCAATTCAGAGCCCGAATCACAGACTGTCAATGACAGAAAGCAGGCTGAAGAATAAGTTAGTTATATAGATATATGTTAGTCTAGGTCAGGTTTTTTACAAAGTCTTGTTACATTTCTGACAACCCTTTATTTCAGTCTTTCTTCCCCACTTTCTCGTCTGTTCCTCTTGTATCATTTTACCCCTCTATTTAAAAGCCCTCAAGGGCAGTTAACTTTTAATTCATGTCACCTTTGAACTTTTCCAAAATGGCTGCCATAGAGCTAGACCACAACCAAGCCTGTGTGTCTGTGTGTGTTGATCTGGCCTTAGCTGAGGGGTGGGTCGATGTGTTTCCTTGAGAACGTGAGAACTTTACAGACCCTCAAGGTCGGTCAGTAGCACTGGAGGGGATCAGCAGTCACAAGAGATCTTATATGGCTGCCAAGAATTACACACATTACACACACACACGCACACAAATCAGTTCATATTCAAACTTAAAAAGCTTGTTTTTAGTTTCTTTTTTGACATTTTCATTTTTTATTTATTAATTTTATTTACAGATTTCTCTTGAACATTTCCAGCCTAATGAGAACATTTTGTATGCAGGATCTCGTTTGGCTCAAAAAGCTCAGTTTTTTAAAAATGTTTTAAAGTGCAAGGTGTTTAAGTTACAGAGATTAAACATAAAGGTGAGGGAATATTTAACATCAGTCTTGACTTTTCAATTACCTTGTCACCATCATTACCATCTACCATCTCGTCTTTCTTTGTCATTCTTCTCTCCCTCCCTCCTCTCCCCAGCCCTCATATAATTTCATAGTTGGGAAACTATGAAACAGTTCAGTCTGTGGTTTCATTGTTGTACGTCAGAATGATTGATGGCTTCATGCTGAAGCTGTGTTTCACACTAGTTCTATTTTTCATTATCAGCTGTGTGTGATAAGTGCATGTGTGTGCCTTCAGAGTGGGACAAAGGCCCATTAACTTGGATGTGCAAAATCACTCTTGGTTTGGTACCCATTAATCAGTTTATGATGATCTGCAAATCCGAAGAAGAGGCTCACTCGCAGCCCTCGGACGCACAAAAACACACACTCTGATGCAAACGTACATCCATGCACACACACTTTAACATAGGCCCTCAGTAGTGACGTCATTGGCTGGGTGGGGTATGGAGTTCCCCACCATCACTGTGGTATTTATTGGAGAGTGAGTGGCAAGTTGACGTGTGGAAGAGTCAGGGAAAAATATTGTCATAGGTCTGTGGTTAGCTTGATGGAAAACTTCTGTCCAACACTTTGAGATTAGCAACACAAGTCTCTCATTCTCGCTGTAAGCAAACACATAACTTCCAAAATACTTCCTTTTTTTAAAATTTAAAACTTCTTAAAACAAGCTTTGGCAGCAAAATGTTCACCTCCTTTCAAGAAACAGAGTTTAGCATAGCTGTGTGTAGCATGATGTTCAGCTAGTGATATATTAACTCTGCTAAGTGTGAAATCACATTAGCGCTAGCTGTTAGCCATTATCCATTAGGCTGTGTTTGGTGATCCAGAGGATTGTGGGATCTTTTCTGGCTGGAGTCAGCAGCTCAATACCTTTTACTTACAGCAACTGCAGCAGCCTGCCCTAGATACATTTGGTGTGTGTGTGTGTGTGTGTGTGTGTGTGTGTGCATGCGTCTGTCTGTGATTGCATATGCAGTTGCACTATTATTTGTATGTGTCAGCTTTATGTCTCTTTTGTAAGTGCTGTGAGTGAGTGTGTGCGTGCCTCATTCCATGCGTGTGCTCGATGGATCCTGTGGCTTTGCCGTTGTGGTAATCAGTTTGTGCGTTGGCTGAACTAATTTATCAATTCAGTTCCTCCCACTTGTATTCTCTCTCATGCGTGAACCCTCTTTTTCCCCTACACTCTGTCTCCGTCTCCCTCTTAGACAAAACACTTCTTTCTGAAAAACCATAAGGGTTTCCTATCTTTTATGCATGCCTTCTGCCTTTCTGACTTCTCTGCCTCTCCTCCTTTCTTCCATGACTCCCTCTGATTTCATTTTTCTATAATGTACAGCTGTGTTGCCTTACATTTTAATGGCCTTGAACCATGATATCATAGCAGTACTGTTGCACTTGTGCTGTTTCAAAGAAGTAGGGGATAGAGCAATGATTTATAGATGAGATATCCTGTGGTATGTACCCGTAACTCATCATTTACACCTACTTGTCTTACAATCTTATGATTGAAGTTTTCTGCCTTAAACACTGTGAGACTCATGATGCACTAGAGGCAGGTGGCATGGAAGGTATAGCCATAGGTTGCTAGTATGTTTACACTTGGCCAGCTGACCCTGTGCCCCTGTGGAGGGGGGGTGATCAGGTGTGTGTTGTAAGTGCATCTGTGACACACACACACGAGTATGCATGTGGACATGTATGTTTGTGTGTTTGTCTGTGGTGTGTATACTTGTGTGTCAGGTTGTGTGTGTGTGTGTTTGTCCAGTGGAGTGAGAGAAATCATAGCTAGTGAACCAGGTGGTGAATGCAGACAGGAAATAACTCATGGTAGAGGAGTTGGACAGAGCTGAAGGCTGAGGAGATGTGGAAATGTGGGAAAACCCACACCAACGCACAGTTTCATTTTTCTCACTTTTTACTCTTTTTTTGTTTTTTGTTTTTTTACTTCATGTCCTCCTCTTTCAAAGGTATTTATTCCTCCTCTCCTCATGTCCTTCCTTATTACTTTTGTCTGTCTTCTGACACTCTGTCTCCACTATATATGTTTGACATAGAATATTGGTCAGCTCTCTTCTCTGTTCCCTCCTCCCACTCTGTCTGAAGCGTGCTGTTGTAGTGCTAGCGATGGCGGGGGGAAGTGAACACGGCTGAGGGTGCTGCTCACTTGTTTGTTACAACACATTAAGTCATTGATTTGTAAAAGCGGTGCACTGATGGAGAAGGCCCTCTGCTGCTGAAGACGAGCAGAGAGAGATGAAGAGAGAGCGAGAAAGGCGAAGAGGGAGATGAAGGGAAGCATTTGGCTGAGGAAACAGAGGCGAGGATATTAAAACTGAAGGAAAAGATGAGAGCTAAATGTAAAGAGAGGAGTTAAGTGGAGGTGGAAGAAAAGAGGGGAGAAAAGGAGGCAGCATGAGATAGTTAAGCAAAAGGCTAAATATAGAACAGAGGGATGGAGGCGGTGGAGATGGGTGAGAAAGATTGGGAGATAGAGGGATGAGAGGAAGGAGGGAGGGGTGTAGGTGTACTTTGAATGACAAAGATGTCAAAGAAAGACAGAGGAGGGAGGTAGGGTGCGAAAGCTTTATTTTCCAGTAGCGTCAACTGTGTCCTCCTTCCCTCTTATACTTGCCGCTCCAAAGAGCATAAGGGAGCAATTGTGAAATACCTTTACCTAGTTTCAGCATTCCCCCAACCCAGGTTCCTTTCACCCCCCTAGGGGCCAACGGTGAGTTTCTAATTAAAACGTCGGGAGCAAAAGGGTAATTATGATAATAACATAATAATATCGGCAGGGTTATTAGAATGTTCTGTGGTCCCCAAATTGCTTCCTCAGAGAGATCAGATTTCAGTGGCATTACGTAAAGTCAAATTTCCTTGAAAGTCAGGTGAAATGAAACGGAATCCCCCATGCTCGAAGTGCAATCTGAGAATCTTATTCGCTCTTGTATGTCATGGACACCGAGTATAAAAAGAAGTTTCTCACCTCAATGGCATAACCAGTCCCACTCATCGCTCACTTATAAGTGTAATCTAGTCCACGGGGTTTATGTTGTTAGGAAGTCTGCTACTTGTTTGTTTAAAGGACCAGTGTGTACAATTTAGTGGCATTTAGTGGTGAAGTTACAGATCCTCCCCTCAACCTTTCCTTTCCAAACATATAGGAGAACCTACGGTCACCTTCAGGTAACATAAAAATGTGAAAGCTCCCCTCAAGAGTCAGCGTTTGTCTGTTCTGAGCTATTGTAGAAACATGGTGGTGCAACATGGCGGGGTCCATGGAAGAGGACCTGCTCCCTGTGTATATATAACGGGCTCATTCTAAGCAAACAAAAACACAGTGATTCAGGTTATTACACACTATGGAAACATAATTATGCATATTTTATTTCTGTCAATAGATCCCCCTAAATCTCTCCCTGGTCCTTTAGTAGTTTTTGTTTTGTTGCTTTGAACTCTCCTGAAATAGCACATTGTTTCTCCGCATCTCTGTCTAACAAAACCTGTGTATTGTAGCTGTGTGCAACAAGAGAAGATTTGTTTTTAGGTTTAGAGATCACTGCTAGAATGCTAGCTCCAAGCACTGTAGCTTGAAGTATAACATACTGGGTGCTCTGAGGTGCATCCCACTGTTTTCTCTCAGCTTTCTGTGGTACCTGACTGGGATGAGGCTTTGTGGATCCCACCTACTCCCCATTTACACACCCCCTCCATCCTAGGCAGCCCTGAGGCAGCCCACCTCCAGCTGTGGCTGCCGTTCACTGCGCTGCTTGGTGCAACTACCGATTGCTTTGGAGTGCCTCCCCTCGCTCAAATAGGCGGTAATTATGGGCTTAAAGAGGTTTAGTGGTCCAGCAAACTACATAATCACCCCCTGAATTAGCCCCAGCTCATCAGCCTCAGTCCAACGAGCAGCGCTTACCACTAGCACTAGCTATCATGCTGCACCCCCTTCCCTTTATTGCACAGAGGGAAGCACAGCAGCAGGTGTTGTGCAACATCCGGCCCCCTTAATAAATTTAGCCTCCCCTGAGCTGGAATTGGGAGGACTAATGAAGCACGCCCTTGCTCTTAGTGAAAGCAACTAGAGAGTACAGACACCACACATGTAGCACATAATATGAGATGCTTTCCTTCAGTATCAACAAACCTTACCCTTCACATTCTGTGTTAAACACTACAATACGGCACATTGTTAAGACTTGAGGCTTGGTCATGTGCATACATGCTATAAGCTTCAGTATACACATAGGCTAGAGACCCACCCAACTGTAAAGCACACGGATCATTGTTCACACCCTGTAGCACAGCAGCCACAGCGGTGGCTGCTGCCCTGCATTATGCGCCCTTTAGTAATGTGCCCATAGAGTTTTAGAAAAGCGATGAATGATGCTAATCATCAATTATCATAGTGGAGAAGCTGTTAATGCTGTACATTGTCTAATCTACTTTGTACTAGAGCTTTAATGACATACTTTTCACCCTTTGCCTCAGCAGCTAACTAGATTTATCTCATTCCCATAGGCAAGAGCGCTGTGAGATTTCCCTAAATCAACAAAAGCTGTTTTTTGAGAGGGAAAATGCTCATTAATGAATAAAGAGCCCAAGAACATCTGTTTTTTTCTGTTTTCTTTATTTTCAGAAGAGATAGAGAGATTTGATGGCAAAAACAGTTTGAAAGGGGGTTTCTTCGCCATTTTTGGTGTATAAATTGAGGTTTTGAAAAAGAGCAGTGGTGAATTATTCATGCTACAAGCTTTAAGTTGGTTTAACATAGTTCAATGCCATAAGAGACTACATTTCTGCTTTTTTTTGCGCCTTACAGCACTAAAATGGAGTGCGTTTATCTTGCGTAGAATTTGCAGAGGGCACTCTGAAACTCTCATGGTGTAGTTGGTTCATTTTGAGTCTCTCGTTTTTGCTCTGTTTTGTTATTTTGCATCAGAGCAGCCCAAATCAGAGGAAATTAGGTTAGGGGTGCTTTGTTTTTTTCTGTTGTTGTTTTGTTCGCCCTCACTCCCTTTTCTTTTTTTCTTTAATCCCCCCTTTCTCCCAGAGCCAGCTTTGTTGCCGGGTCCCTGCTCCCTAATGAAGTCAAAGGGATGTCAGTAGATGCCACCTACACAGAAAGGAATTTGAAATGGCGTAGCTCTCACAGCGCAGCGTGAGCACACACACAGAGGATGAAACTTCCACTGAATGAGCAAGAAATTTGGGAAATTGGAAGCTTGCTGTATGAGATACAACAGGCTTACAGTTTGGAACGCTTGTTTTAAAGTCTGCTCATGCTCAGGGTTCTGGGCATTTGTTGTTAGCGTAACAATGTGCTTGCCTCCCCAAATATTTAAGGTAATCTCATACACTTCTGGCAGGAGCAATACTACACTTCCAGTAAACTGTGTGTTCGTGAGTGAGTGTGTGTGTTTGTGTGTGTGTGTGTAAGACAGTTTGGTATGATACTCTGATGCCCTTCTAGCCAAAAAGGCCCCCGGATTAGCCGTCAGGCATTCCTGATGGGCAGCTCAGTTTCCACAGAGATTTGACCTGGGAACAGTGAGGGGAATAGACCTGGCCAAGTCAAGGCTGTTCACTTTTACCTCACCAGTCACATGCAAGTGAATAATCATTAATAATATTGTTGTAAAGGTGTTTGCTGTAACTTTTAGGTTTCGGGGATTTACGGTGTCAGGACAGTTAAGCTTCTGTTATAAGTGTGCTGGGAAAAGAAACAAGCAAAAGCATCTTGTTAATAACAAAAAAAGTTCACTGTAGTAAATCATTGCACACTCACAAGTTGTTGACTGCAATTTGTTGCATTTTCAGGCATCCTTGTACCTTGTGGCCATTCCCAACCATCTGGTGTTAAAGAAAGCTAACTCAGAATACAAACTGAGCCATGCCTATAGTCCACAGACTGTGCAGTCACATGGCCTCTGTTTGAGGGACATCACTTGAATGTGACAGCATATGATTTTCCTCTCTCTTATTCCTCCCTCCATCATGTTGCAGTTTTATAAGGCTAATGTGGTATGTCAAGCCTTTTTAATGGGATGCACAGAGGCTTGGGAAGCACAGCCTTAAATAGAAATATATGCAATGATAACACTGTGACACTAATGGCTAAGGAAGGAACAGGACTGAGAGGACTCTGGCTGAAGTGAATTGGTTTACAAGGACGGAGTCACACACATGAAGTTGGACTTGTAACAGGAAAATATATTCTTTCATTTAAAATCCAGTGTATAAGTATGGATATTTAAATATTTACACAAAAGCATTTGATGTTTATCTGGTATGAGTATTCAGAGGCCAAAACAGAAACGTGTACAATCATGTCATAGTGTTATTCTGTCTGTATTTCTGTCATTTTTAAAGGATGGATACCTTGATGACTTATTCTTGAGCCAAAGCCAAATTTAAAGTAAAAAGTCTGAGTATTCCCAGCACTGAGAGGAGGAGACAGTCAGAGACTAGAAAAGAGAACTGGTTTTGCTAAGGAGGCGAGATGAAGAGAAGAGAGGAGGAAAGAGGAAAGAGGAGAACAGCAGCAAGATAAAAGACATTTCTGAAACAGCCCTCCCCTCATGATGAAGTGGAGCATCTCTGACAAAAGAGTGACTCAGACTTGTTCTGTCTTTTTTTTTTCTTTTCTTCACCCCTCTTACTTATACTGGGAGACAAAGGTGAGGCTCTATATGGTTTACAAGTTGCGAACATAAGAATTAGGAAGCCATGACCTTCAGGAAGTTCCTTCTTTTTTTAATGTATGTTAAGGTTTCAGCAAGTTATTGCCTCTGCAGATGAGATTAAGATTTTGATGGGTTGTAAAGGTCAAAGGTTCAGTCAGCATAAAAGCCATGTATTGTCGAAGTAACCTTGAGCAGGGCACCAAGCTAACAGCATACTGAACCCCATTCTATCTTCAGGTTTCTCAAACATAAATGAAGAGGAAGGAAATCAGAAGCATAACACATGTCTTAGCTGGTGTGAGGCTGGAGTAGAATATATTTTTTATACTCATTAAACATATTGAGTATTCAATATACACGACTCTAATCTGGTTACTCTTGTTTTTGTAGCATCTTTAATGTATAATTGGTAACTGTAACGGTTGACATGTTTTCTATCACTCTGCCCAAAATAGTTTTCTTCTGGGTTAGGCATGGGACAGGGGGAGTAAAGAGGGGTCTTGCAGAATATTTATGCTCTTATCTCTTTGTTAAACCCCTGGGGCTCCAGATATCCATTTCCATGTTTCCTCCCTTGCCTCCTCCTTCCCTCTTCCTCTCTTTCCTTCTTCTCTCAATCTATCTGTCCCTCTCTTGTTCTAGTCTGAGGGGGTCAGATAGGAAGACGGTCAGACAGGGAGGGGATGTTACTGATGCTCTGTTACTCACCCACCCACACACACACACATTGGTACTGAAACACACACACACATATGACCATGCGCGGCTGAACTTACTCAAGCTCACACGCACACATAAACACACACTCTCATGTCTGTGCACAGATGAACGTGCTAATACAAACGCACACAAGCAATATCTTTGACTCGAATGGACACACACAACTTAACAGACATGCAAGCACACACCCACGCATGCACACACACACACTCTGGGATTGATAAGACACAGAAGAGAGAGAGAAGTGAAAAGACACACACCCCTCCTGGCACCCACATGATCAGAGCCCAGCAGAGAGTGGCTAGCTGGGTGGAAATTCTCATGAAAGGAGTTGTATATTTGGAGAAGACATATCATTAAGATAGGCGGAGGGAAGAGGGAAGGGAGGGAAGGATGCGCAGAAACTTTCCATCTGCTCTTTTAAAGAACATGTTATTGCTTTTCTCACTAAAGGCCTTTCTCTCTCTCGATCACTCTCTCTAACCCGCTGAACCACAGCCAAAGGCCGTTAAAAGAGACCAGAATCACTCACAGACAATATTAAAACTGGGTGACTTGTTGCTAAGCGAGGAACTAAATCACATTGTTTTGACAGATAGGAGCTAATTTGGTGGTTTAGAAAAAAGGAGGACAAAAACAGTTTTGATGTCTCTGGCAGCTCTTCCTGGTAACTCTTCCATTACATGAAAACTCTGGTACATGTGTCACTTGGTTGTATTAGTCGGAGGATGCAGTGGTGGAAGATTTCAGGTCCTTTTCTTAGGTAAAGTAATACCACGACGTAAAAACACTCAATTGCAAGTAAAAATGTTGCAGTCAATACATTAAATAATCAGCTAAATGCACCTAAAGTGGAAACAGACAGCTTTTCAATGCCCTCCCCTCACCTTTTCCAGGTGGTAAAACTGTTAGTGCCTCTGTCACAAAGATCAGATTGCTTTCTGTTTTCAGTGTTGTGATAAAGACAGAGTAAAACTAAAGAGGTTTTGTTAATTACTGATATATTAGAAATAATGCCAACCCAATGTTGGTTTCGAACCCTCTCAAGTCCCAAAGCTCTCTTCATTGAGGGAATGCTCGTCCGAGGTTCACTCTGGTTTTACCTCGAGTTCTGATGCTCTCCCTCTTCGCCTTCTTTGTCTCCGACGAGAACAGGGCTCTTTTACTTTTGCCAGGAAGAGATTCCACCACTTGTTCCATTGTACGCCATTTCCTCTACCGGGAGATTTTTCGTACCCGGTGGCAGAGAGATTTGCACAGTGAAAGTGAGGCTTATGTGGAACCAATCAAAGCACAGATGGTGTCATTGTTCTGTAGCCATTACATGGTGCATCAACATTTGCTTTATAATGATAAATTGAAGCAAAAAACCTTATTGTGACTTTAAAATATCAAACTTTAGAGTACTCATTATGCAGCAGAATGGCTTGTGTATGTGTTATTTTATTATATGTTATATGATTAAGTTATTATTAATAGTGCATTAATGTGTAAACACAATTTTCCTGTTGTTGCTAGTGTAAAACTATAACATTACAAACTGTTGGATAACTTTGTCAGTAGAAGAAAAACCTCAACATTGCACATAAGTTCTGTGCTTGAGTAAATATACTTGGTTACATTTCACCTCTGGCAGGATGTGTGTTGAGGAGAACACCCTCATGCCAGTAAGCACATTTTTCTCCCAGTGCTGCTTCTGGGATTTTGTGTGTGTCTGCGTGCGTGTGTGACTAGTTGTGTATATCTGTCTGTCTGCATGTGTGTGCTGCGAAGCTAGAGGGACGGAAGCATTGAGACAGGGTGTATTTGTGCTGTATTGTGGCCCCTGGCATGGCCGCAGCCCCCAGATATCACGAGGCAGACATTCCTGCTTCCACAGATCTACAACACGTAGAATGGACACACTGATCTTTTCATGTTCAATCAACTTTGTTTGTTGAGAAGAAAGACATAAAAGACATGTCGTTCACATGATTAGCTTTAATATGTGAGCAATGAGTGTGTGTGATGTCTATATGTAAAGTGCTCAATGCAGACATCAGATGACACCAGCCCTAAAGAATAATGTTTTCTCACTTTAAGCACACAGGCAGGCAAGTGGCGCCACAGATTTGCTGCAGTAATTTAAATTGTGACAGTATCTGATCAGACTACAATATGAAAGAGACTTTCACGCACGCACGCACGCACACACACACACACACACACACACACACACACACACACACACACACACACACACAAAGAGTATATGAATGGACAGATAGTTCACACACATGTATGCACACACACACACACAAAATGGTTGTAGCAAAAAGAAGTGGACACAAATTTGGCCAGAGGCGACAATGCAATTATAACTTAGCGCGTGAAATTAGCCTCCTTGTGTTCCTATTCCCCACAACCAATCACATGGACAAGGGAAGGCTGGGAAAAAAATCTGTCTCCTCTCTCTCTCTGCTGGGTTGTCCCAGCATTAAACACAATCCTGCTCATTATGCACTGAAAAAACTGTAATGAAAAAATGAAAACGCTGGCGCCGCACTGATTTTGCACGTCTGATTGACTAAGTGTGTGTGTTCTTGGTAAACATACTGTATATGCTATACAGAAGCCATATGTGTGGCACCTATTGTTGGTCACGGGATGATAACTGGATAAATGTCAGGGTCCTGTCATGGATAGCCTGTTTATATAACTCAAATGTAAAAAATTCTAGTCACGGAAAAATGACAGATGTTGTCGTTTTATGTAATAAGTGAAGAGAAGGAATTGTTAGATTTGACGCTGTTTAGATTTCTACATGCAGAACTAGCAAACTCTTTTATTTTTTTAATTTCACTGTAGTGTGACAGAAATCAGTGGGTACGAGGTAACTCACCTCAGGTTTGCAAAATGAAAACAGTTTTGTAGAATGGATCATTCAGCCATATTAATATAAATGGCTATATATAGATACATTATAAAGTTACTCTGATTTAAAAGTCATCCTGATCTTCAGATCTTTCCTAAATGTATACATAGCATTTTGGAATATACATAGTTCTCCAACTAGTGCTACCCCCTCAACAATCTATTCTTTCCTCTGCTCCTCTGGTTCTCCGTCCTCTGCTACTCTTTTATGGCCTTTGGTGTTCAGTACAGTCCATGTCTTGTCTCAGTCATGAAGAGCACATTGTCCTCCATGAACAAGACTCGGTGTATGTGTGGGGGGAGGGGGGGGGGGGGGGGGGGGGGGGGGGGGGGGGGGGGGGGGGGGGGGGGGG
>JBBMJY010000003.1:4418135-4431123 GCA_037833715.1 Toxotes lorentzi
CCCCCCCCCCCCCCCCCCCCCCCCCCACCCCCCCCCCCCCCCTCCCCCCCCCCCACCCCATTTAACTAAGAGAGCACAGGTTCATTATATTTTATAAGCCATTTTCATTAGCAGAGTTGAGGTTTTGTTACTGCGGGGCTAAATTGAGCGGTTATTGTGCTGGGGAGTGCTGAGCCTTGATACAGAAGGTGTGCCTAGCAGTCACATTGCAACATTAGTTAAAACTAAAGCCAATTAGTCCTGCTTAGTGAAGAGCGTTATGCTTTCCACCCAATGATGATTACAGAGCTTATATCCCCTTGCGAAACAATACACCTGTCAGCAGAGATGAAGCCCAGCAAGTGAAGCAGAAACGAGCTGAGCCTTTGAAAGCGACGAAAATGACTCTCGGATGACCCTTAGCCCCTTTCCCTTCTTCCTCTCCCCTGCTTTCCCTCTTCCACGAAATTAGCCAGAGGTGGCCCCTGAAAACTGTAATTTTCAGTTTCAGGACAATAGTTATCACAGAGTGGAAGAATTAATTATGGCACAGAGCGTATGGATTTTTTTCTGGCACTCTCCGCTCAGAGCTTTTTCCAAAATGTCGGGCAGAACGCTTGAATGAACGCTGCCTGTAACCCCTTTGCTGCCAGTCTCGGCTGGAGACCTTTTGTCCCAGGATTCATTGCGCCAATCATTAAGCACAAATTTGTTAACCTTCTGCTGAGGGGTCAAGATCTCCCCTTACCCCCCACCACCTCTCATCCACCCCCCACCCACAACTTCTCTTTCTGGTGGGTGAACTTTTACTATTAACGAACACTGGAAAAAACAGTCCCGGATGGGGATTTTGTGCCCCCTTGTATTGTCCATGTGAATGTGTGTCCTTGTTGATTTGGACCCTCTGGAATCCCCTTTGGAGACTAAGAAAGGAGGCCTACAGCCTAATGTATTGATTGGCTTATTAAGTGAAAAACCGTATTAGCAATGTCTGCTCTTTCAAGCATGCACAGCATTTATTAAAACCTTGAGCCACAAACGACTTCAGTAACAGTCCAGCAAATTCTTGATTGTGTTTATTTTGGGATGTTTTTAGTGTAAATTTTCATTGTTGTGGTGTTTAGTCAGTTGTCAGTGGAAAAGTGACTTTGCTCCTTGAGTTTCCTGCTGAAGTTTTATTTGTACAAGCAGGTAACACTTTTACTGCAGTATGCAGACTACAAAACATGCTGTAATTATGAGAAACTTGCAAAACAGATATTTAATTACATGGAAATTTTATGGATCATTGCTTTAAGGATGAGCATGGTCTGCACTGCGTTTAACCTGGCATCCTTAATGGCTTAGCTTGTTGTAGGTTCACAGGCTATGTCCCACAATGGAAAGGTCACAGGTTAGATGCCATTAGGTCCAGTAAGATATGTAACCCCTACAACCTCAGTCATTGAAAGCAAGCTAACTGAAGCTAACACAGCTCACATAATAGCTCACCCTTCTCTTACGCAAGTCGTACCTTTCTCTTCAGTAGCCCAGGTGAACACTGATGGATGAGGGGAATTACAAACAAGGGTCCTTGCGTTCACTCCTCTGTTGTCCTCCTCCCTCTGCACCTCCTTGTCCTTTTCCCTGCCTGCCTTTGTGTCATCTGTAGTGGCCCTCTTGTGTGTGGTGAACACGTGGGTAGGCCCCGGGCGCTCTCAGGTGACGGGCGGCCGTGAGCCTCACCTCTTCTCTTTGGTTTTGACAACAATGGCCAGGGATTCTCAGCGGTGACTTTCCACCTTCAGAGATGGATGGTGGCTATTGTTGGCTGTAAAGAGAGGAATGTAGGGAGAGAAGAGGGTGAAGATGGATTTCTTTACTTCATTTTTCATTGTATGTGGAGGTTTGAAGGCATGTGCAGGTTGCATCAGTTTAAGCTGTTTTCGCTGATGTGTAACTAAGGTAATTAAAATAAATGTCTTTAAGATTCTATGATCCAAGGCTCTTTCATTAATACCTGAAATGTCTTTACTTAAACAGTCATCTGTTTTAGTCGAATGCCAATGGTAAACAATCAAAAGATAAATCAAAGGCTAATTTTAAGTTTCCTTGTAGTACAGTTAAACAGATTATCCTGGAAATGTTAAGTACTGGACATCGGTATCACTTCAAGTTGATCATGTGTGTTTGGTCTCTAAGTCCTCTCCTACTGTTAAAGTAGCATTACCGGGGGTGTAGGATTAACTCACTAATGCCTTCTCTCTCTCTCAAATATCCACACAATCTTAGTGAAGGGCAGGTTAGAGTCTGTATTCTGACCCAGATTAGCACTGTGTTGGGTTTGCAGCAGTTGCTGCATACTATAGTGCTCCTCCAGGGTCTTATCAGGTCCTGCCATGTTCGTGTGCTATTGGCCTGAAACTGTAACACGAGAGTCTGCTTTCTGAGGTCTAGTGTGATCTATTGTCATGTTTAATGAATGATTAATGATATCTAACTCATTCAATAGTTTTCCTGTGCAGTTAAATGCTTTCTGCCCCAGTGGTAGAGACAATATGCCAACTTGCTAGGAGCCTGAAAATATTTTCTTTGCACATATGCTGGACTTTTTAAAATTTGTTTAACTTTATTTACCAAATTTATATATCATTGTTGTCTGCACATCATCAATGATCAGTTGACTATCCATTCAGGGTAAACTGAGTAATTCCCATGTGACTCCTGAATTGACGTTAAAGGCTTTCACATGACTACAGCGATTGCCTGGCTAGAAACTTAAAAGTGAATCCTCTCATTTACCTGTGCAAAACACCGATCAACCATTTTCTCCTCTTTCCTCAGAACTGCAGGGCAAACCGGGGGATCACCTGTCTCACAGAGGCCTACAGAGCATGGGAATGGGACTCCCTGACTTCCTGATGACAACAACCAACAGCAGCGCCTCTGTCAACCTCCACGACCCAACAACATTTTATTCAGCTGATATCTGCAACATGGAATCCTTCCATGACTGCCTACAATCCTTGTCTATGTATCCAGTGATGGTGATGCACAGAAGATCAAACCTCACCCAACCTCGATGATCCCCCTGTCCCGACAGACCCCTGCTTCTTCTCTGGTGGGCACTAGACTTTGCCCCCACTAGTTTCACATGGATTCCTCCATTGAAAGTGATTGCGATTGTGAGAATAGATGACACACGAGAGACACACTGGGTCCTCTACTTGTACCTTGGGCAAATGTGGCACTTGGTAATATTTTCTAGACTCTTTGGCAAACACAAGAGACTTCCTGCGAAGAGCACTCCACTCTTTGGGACGATGGGATTGGACCAAGGAGAAGCCAATGTCTGTATCTGACAGGACACTAACAAAGCAAAAGAGGTGCCCTTTAAAAAATAGAGTGGATTGAAACATGGAAAGAGGGAAAGCAAAAGAAAAGAAATTAAAAGTATAACTATATCAAACCCTAGTTTGGGAAGCGAGTGGAGAAAGAAAATATACTGTATACTGTTGTAAAATTACGCTGGACTCTCACAAGAACTGGGAATTTAAGTATTGTAAATGCTATTGTATTGTTCTGCATATTATGTTGTTTCTAATAGATTTTTTAAAAAAAGGATGTGAACTTTTTTCTGTTTTTTTTTTCTTTCTGGTTTCTTTCCACACTATGTGTGTGCCGTCTCTCCATCAAATTTGACCTCCTGCCCCCTCCCTCCATTAAATCACAATGCATTTTTAAACGAAAAAAAAAAATTAATAAACGGACAGTTCGATCAGTCTGTCATTTCTCGTAAGCCTTTATTTGGATTGTAAGAGAGAGTGTGATGGCGATTCAGATGACCTGTTTTTTTTTTTTCCTCCATGCAGTACACACAACCCATCCACATACATCACAGATACAGGGTGCAGCTAATTGTATAACTTTTGCTGTGTTTACACCTTGTTACTCTAATTTTGGTGATTTTTAAAAATATATATATTCATATCAGTTCATTTTATGTTCCTCTACTGGTTGAAAGTTTTTAATGGTATAAAAAATTCTCTGATTATTTGGGGCCATGAAACTCTCTTATAACACTCTCTTATAACTCACTCCAAACAAATGACACCAAGCTAAATGCAGTTTTTGAAAAGCTAACATTTTGGATGTACAAGGGTTTTAATCCAATTGCCATGGTCCAGTTCTTCATTTGATCTGTTTTGTAGCTTTTACTCAAATGAGGACAAAGACATAATATAGGTGTCAACTTGGCTAACATCATGACAGGCTAACAGACACGACACAGAGCTTCAGTTAATGCTCACAAACAGTCTAAAAAAAAATCACTGTGGATGGGAAATTACAAGTGTGTGTCCCACAAACATGTCGTTTCCTGTTTTTCTCTGTGTGTCTATGATTGAGGGCCTCTGAAAGTCTATTCCAGTGTCCTATTGATGTGTTTTATGTCACAAGGCCGAGCACTTGCATGGCCAATGGATTCTCTTCCCCAGTGTTTGATGCGGCCTGATAACAGGGAGAGGCAGAGGCTATGGGAAAACACCATTTATACCACAGTCCATTTTGAGTTAACCAGATGATGTAATGCTGATCAACAGACAGGAGAGAATGTAAAAGTCACTCTGTGTGTGTGTGTGTGTGGCAGTACGTATGTGAGGGGTACATGCATGTGTGCGCGCGTGTGCATACATCCTTGTGTGGGTTCTCAATGCATCCATTATCCATTGCTTCGAACATGTATAACACACATCTTTAAGATTCCTTTGAAGACAAGTCATGTTTCTTATGCTTTTACTTTGAAGGGTATATATGTGCATCTGTGTTGTAAATAAATACTTTTTGTTCAAATAACAGAATCATAACTAGTCTCACATTATCTTCCTACATGAAATATTAAAACAAACATCTTACTAGTTGTTAAATCATTTTAACAAAAAACAAATAACCCTATAAGAGATGTAAAGCTAATTTAGGCACAAACATGTTTACATGTCAACAAATGCCCACTGAAGAAAACAGAGGTCCATTTATACTTAAAGGAACATGCACTTAAGTCAACCTTCCTCCCATTGCTATGGGTAATGTGTAGCTAATGCATACGTTATGCTGTAATTTTCTCACACATGGAGAGGGGAGGCGAGGAAAGAGGGGCTCGGCAAGAAAGCGAATTATCCTTCATTTAGCATTAAAAATCATTTAGGTAAAATTGCTACAAACATGTAAATGGGAAGATTAGTTCTCCCTCACGCCTTGTTGCCCGCAGTCAAAGGGCTCCGCTTGAAGCCCAGCGCTCTGCAGCCGATGTTGTCTCCGGGATACACTACACTTCAGGAGGCAGAGGCTGAGCCGACTGAGGAGACGGGAGGAGAAGAGCCGAGCGAGTTTCGTCTAATTGATACATTTCGGAGAGCAGCCCTGAATCCCAAAGTCAGTGTCTTTTTTTTTTTTTTCCAAAACTGCGAACAAGAGAGAGTCTGTTTTGTCCATAACAATATACGGGTATAAATCAATACTCTCCACTTCTCCCTCTCTCCTCCGCGCAACTATTGTGTTTTTACTGCCTTAGCCGAATTGAATGATATTTACACTAAAGAAGAAGAAGGAAAAAAGACACGCTCTTAAAAAACCCAGGCGACGTTTTAATTGCTTCGCCTCTCCACCATGGCTGGAAAATCCGAGGCTGTGAAATGTGAATTCCTGAGCCTGTGGCCGCTGGGAGCTGTGGAGACAGAGGAGAAAGCCCATACTTGACTGCCCTCTTTAGGGAGGCCTGGTAACTGTCCGGGGCAGGGACGTTTGGAGATGGCGCACAGCATCAACCCTGCTTTTACGCACGGACGTAAACCGCACAAAAACGCGTTTGGAAGTTAAGCATAAGAGCTAAGGCGGATACAAAGAGTGAGCTGCTGCCACAAAAGAATGCATTGCAAAAGTAAATTCAAAAGAAAAGTTTTTTATATCTCCCCTTTTCTTACATTTAATATGAAAACCATTTTTCTTTAATTTAAAAATGGTTTGCAAGGCAGGTGAAATAAGTGTTTTCACTGCATTTTCTTTCCAGGAGTTTTGTTTAATCAAGTATTAAAATAAAACAAGTCAGTTCTGTTCAGCAAAATCAAGAAAGACTTTCAATTCAATTCAATTCTTGAAACAACTTGACTATGATAGAAAAAAAACTTTTTAAAGACTTAATAGTTGGTTAAATAATATTAATTTATGATATAAGTTTATTCTTATACGAATACAATATTTTAATATGAGCGCTAGTGCAGCTTGTCCTCTGTTTAATCAGATGTAAAAACGTTTACATGACTGTGATTTTGCATGTTTAGGGGCATATGTGTCACAGCTGACCTACATTTCAAACTGCTGAGATGTGAATACAAATTGCCTTTTGACTGTTTGTGTCTTGTGCCGTTTAAAACTGTTTTTTTATGCACAAAACTATATGAAGTTTAACTTGTGCTCATTTCAAAAGCTGAAAGTCAAAACGTCATTTGAAGTCATTGATGACTTTAGGCCTACTCACCCCTGTCTTACACACACACACACACACACACACACACACACACACACACACACACACACACACACTCAATGACCGCGGAGTGAACTGTCAGAGTGGCCTAATGAATGGAGCAGAAATGTGTTCCAGAGCGGTGGAGGTGCCCGGACAGGCCTGTCTTCCTCTCACAACAACGCAGATATTTATGCGCCTATATGGTTCAAACAAGGAACATGGGCGAGAAACCGTGCGCCTCGAGTTCTCTGCTACACTACAAGCCATGACAAATCTCGGCGGCAGCAATGTGTGTAAGCTTATTAATTCAAACCACCGATTTGTCACTGGCTGCAAAACGCTGAGGCCTGTTAGTCAAACTGTTCCTCTCAGTGTGTGCTGAGTGGATATTTCATCTGTTGCTGATTTTAATTGTATCTCATGCTAAATTTTAGGCATTTTAACTTACATTCACAGCATTTTGCGTCGAATATTTTTGTCTTTTGTATTCAGTGATTCATGCTGAAATTTTATTTCTATAAATATTGTTTTGATGTGTTTTTCACAACAACTGCAACACTGGATGTTTTGGTTAGGAGTTAATTAGGTTTTCAAAAAAATATGAGATCAAATTAAAATTGCAGGCCGTAAATTCATGTGACTAAAACTGACGAAACACGAAGCGCTATGAATTATTTTATTTTCCTTTACTCTCCTCCAGAGAGCCGAAAGTTAAATGCTGGTCATAAAACGTGCACATTATGTAGATTAAGTAAATCGGCCTCTGTCACCTCCAGGCTTCACAACTACAAAGTCCAACTCGAGGGAAAAACGTGTCAGACATAGTAAAGATTTGACATGAGCGCGCAACAAGACAATATCCAACCAATCAACTTTCCTTTTCCAAAGCGAAACTCATTACACAGGAAATCCACATATGGCCGAGATGACTTGTCAATACCTGAGCTTCTTTACGAAATCAATATAGACACAAACACAAATTAAACTCTAGCCTCCAAACGCCTGGCAGGACAAACTTTCCAGACCCCCCAAAAACTCCAGCTTCAAAGGTCGAGCGGCAGCTGGTTTTGAAACAAAAGAAGGAGGAAAAAAGGGAGGGAGAGAAAAACAAAAATCTGTTGGTGGGGAGAAAGAGTGAGAGAGAAAGAGAAGAGAGAAGGACTGTTGAGCGGGGGCCATTTTGGATGTCATCTGTCTCCTTGACGACGGGGCCCCGGCCCTCAAAAGCCCCTTGGGCGCACGGATTGTTTGAGAGGAGCCCGCTATTTTCTGCAGCATCATTTATCACTGTCACCACATAATGATTCCCCTCGCAGCTCCTTATTGATGTTTGTAATTGCATTATCTCATAAGGGGGGATGATCAATGGAGCCGAGAGGAGCATCGAGGGGTCAGGAGATGCCGGATTGCTGTTTGTCCATTTAATGCAACCAGGCTCTCATTATCTGCAGCCTCTCTGCGTTCAGGCTAAGTAACGTTTGGTCTGCTCTCCTATGAGGTTTCACAGAAAGGAGAGGAAGAAAAAGAGGAGGAGGAGGAGGGGAACGGCTCGTTTCATTTGTTTAACCCCAAGCCACTGCATATAAAAAATTGGAAATGCAAAGAAGAGAGAGGAGAGTGAAAGTAACGTGATTAAGTGTTATGTTATTAGTTCCATTAAGTCTGAAAAACGAGATTCTGAATTAAAGCGCACAGCTTTAAGCTCTTGGGCATCCGTCTTCTAGTGGTTTTATAACTTGAGATGATTAAACATATCTATAACAATATGCCCTCGTGGTTTAAGTGTTAAAATTGACCTTATGTATATGAAGAGAAAGAAACAACCGCAGAATATGTCGAGAAAACGTTTCAAACTACGAGTTTCAGGTAATTTTTTAACGTTTGCTCCATAAACAGAAACGGTGCCTTTGGGGTTATATAGTTTGGAGTTCTGAGATATGGAGCATCAGGGTCAGACGATGCTGTTTGCGGAGGCTCTTGTTGGGCATATGAAGTCATGAGATCCAGTTTCACAGACTGACTGAGGGCCCCCGCGTCAAACAAAATGCGATACTCTCCCTTTCCAAACGACCATAAGGAATACCGACATAATTACCTTGACATGAGTAACTTCGAGTGCTCCCCCACCTTCACGCACACACGGAGCAAATCTCTTATCACGAGTATTTCTCTGTCATACTTAATAAAGAGGACACAGTGACGTCTTTTGGGATGGACGGGCAAATTAAATTTTAATATTAAAGTCATTTTCATTATTGAAACAAATTCTGTTAAAGTTTTTTTTGACCCGACACACCAAATGTAAAGTTTTTTTCATAAATTGAAGGATGCGCAAGAAAAAAAAGCATGAACGTAATATTTTTCCATTCAAATTAAGCCTGATTCCTCAGCGGATCCATATTCCATATATTCTCTTGCTTTTGCAAAAGAAGAATTGAATAAAGTTATCGGACTCGGGCACAGATTTAAAGCTGTCTTTGCCGCTTTGGAATATTTCACAAGCTTCCTTACAGCATTAAACCCGTTCTGTGCTGAAAAAACTAAAACAAAACTGCGTTTTAGTTTCTGTGGAAGAGGCTGCGGCTGCTGGGTGATGTTCAGCAAACTTGCAGTGAGCGCGCTGCTCGTCATGGCGCCTGAGGGGGGCCTGTCAGCAGGTACGAGTGTGGATTTGGGCCAGGGATTGGAGACATGCGTACTAGTGTGTGCCAGGCACAGGCAGTGGCACAAAGCCTGGCTCAGAGACATACGAGCAGGTAACAGGTAAACGCCCTTGTGACTGGTTTGTGGAGAAATTCCACACAGCTCATCCAGAGCAGGAATCTTCAGCTCAGGATGTTTTGTGGGCACACCATGTGTGTTTCTCCACTCTCCACCTTGTGACAAGAGATGTCCGGTTCTTGGGATAACATGTTTTTGGTTTCGGTGTTTTCTCTGCTAGCTGCTCCTGCTGGGGAGAGGGAGACGCCGCTGGCAGCGCACCTTTCCAGCGGAGAGACGCAAACCGCGGCTAGTTCATAGCCAGAGATGTTTCTGTCAGCACCTTCCTGAATATCCACCTCTCTCTCTCTCTCTCTCTCTCTCTCTCTCTCTCTCTCTCTCTCTCTCCCTTTCTCTCTCTGGAAAGTCACCTTGGCAGCGCCAGGCAGGGAGGGAGAGCCAGAGGAGCAGGGGGGGATGTCGGCTCCTCAGCTCACCTGGTGAGGCCGGATCCAATAATAGCGACCTCCCCCTCCTCTCAGACACACGCGCACGCACCACAGCCTACACCCCCATTCCCCACTCGCCCCCACCTGCTAGCGGATATAATAATGACAGCTTTGGCACAGAGCAGAATAATCTTTTCAGCTCCTTTTTGCTTATAAAGTGTCACGTTTGAAGGTGACGCGTATTTACAACCATCCCTTTCCTTCCTCTCCTTTTCTACTCCAAGAATTCAGGTGCTCAATTCGAAATTTCTGTCAGAGGTTTGATCCACTGTAACGTTAAACAGTGACTCAGCTGTTCAGAGGTCGAGTCCTAAAGGAAGAGCTCTGAATGAATTGAAATGGAAAAAAAACCAAGTCTCGATGCCAAGCCAGGAGACTGGGTTTTACTAGAATGGCGCCATTGTTTGTGGTTTTGTGTAAAAAGGATGTCACCAATACCAAGCATTAAACCAGAACGCCTTAAAAATATATATCTATATTTTCGCTAATATTTTTTTTAATTTACGAAATTATTCATTCGCTCGTTTGATAGTAAAAAGGAAATAATCCTTTATCTTTCACTAAAATTGTTTTTATCATCATCATCATCATCCTGCATCCAAAAAAAATATGATTTATACTAAGAATCATGCTTGGATGTGTCAGCCTGCGCGTCAAACCAGTCTGCGTTTTGATGAGGAGCCGTCCTCATTAATTAACTCGTGCATAACTGCACGGGCGAGTTTTAATTCTGTTGTCTCGCGGCTTGACTGCAAGTGCCGCCTTCCCTCTCTGCACAGTCGCGCCGTTGAGCGGCTGCAGGGACCGACTGCCTGGCCTCCAAAAGTAAACAGTGAGGAAGCAAGTCGAGACAAGACAGGGAGGCTGAATTCCAGCCACAGCACAATACTGATAAATTATTGGCCCAGAGCCACGTCTTTCATTAGTTTATTTATCTGCGGCTACCTCACCATTCATCACACGACCCAAACTATGCTCTAATCTCAAAATGTGTTTTGGGTGGGGGTGGTGATTGGGAGTGTTTTAGGGACTTGTTGGGCTGTAAGAAAGTGAGTGAAGTAGTGTGCAGATAAGCCACAACGTTTCTCATTATAATATTGCAAGATAACAAGGTAAAGCAATGAATAGGAGACAGAAATATTTGACATTTCTGAAATGTTTCTACCTCAGTCAGAGCTGGCAAAGACCTCTCACAACATGCATACTTGTCACAGTTCCAAAAGAGGTTCAAGATGTACTTTTCATTAAAAGTACTCTGTTATCTTAATAAGGGAGTCAGGTTTTCATAGACAAAACTACATTTAAATATGGAATTTAGTCTAAATAAAGCTGGAAAGTGCAGTAGTTTGTGAAAAATCTCCCCTCCACACTTCCCACTCTGGGCTGTGAATGTGCTACCCATCTCGCATATTCATCAGCCTCACAACAGTGGTGAGTAAAGAAAAATGTCAGCTCCACGCGCTCTCACTCTGTCAACCGGTTTCCACGCTCCAACCGTGACGATGTGCGTCTTCATCTCTGCTGTTGTTTTGTCTCGGTTTCTCTACGTCTGCTGGAAATGCAGCCTTGAATCTGTGTGTGTGTGTGTGTGTGTGTGTATGTGTGTGTGAACAGGGGCAACTGTAACAGTGAAAGCAGCTTTGACCTTGTCGTTTCAGAGTAACCTTAGTTCAGATTTACTTTGTGGAAGTGAACAAAGTAAAACCAGTATATTCAGTAAAAACATGCAGTGTTCTCCAGCAGGCTTTCTGTCTGTCCCTTGTGATTCAACTTTCTTTACACGTTTTTCTAAATAAGTAAAAGTTTGATTACTGTGAGAGTTTTCAGGAAGTTCAGACTCTTATGCTCAAGTTTACAGAAGAGTTTCTTCTTTCTAGAGTTGTTTTTTTGTTCAGTTTGTGTCTCTCAAACCACGAGAATGATGCACTTGTGATTGATGTGTCCACTCAGCTCTCTCCTCTACCACACACTCCCATTTAAAGCCAGTTTTGCCAGTTCTGTCTGCATGTTAATCTTTGGGGATTTAAGAAATTTGCCTCATTGCTGCTGTTTTGCCATTTAGTGAAAGTACTCAGCAATGCACAGATGTTATTTCTGGAATACGGTTTGTTGTTTAGTGCTGTTTTTTTCTTTAAAAGGAACTTTTGGTCATAAATCTTCTGGGTGGTCATTAGAGCTGCTTACCGTATTAAAGTGCTGTAATAATTCCTCTTCTAGATTAGTTATCTCTTGCCAATTAAGATCAAAGTCATGGGTCAGTTTTTATGGATAATACTGATATTTATTGCACTTTACATGCCATGCCAATAATCCATGTTAGTTAAAGCCCATATATAAAATCTTCATGTGTTTGTATGATCTTTAAAATTATTATGTAAAAAAAAAAGGAAACAATCCTTGTGACAGGAATAACAATGGGTTGCAGTATATGAAGGGACTGTAACTAACTGTTTAACATATATGAAATTATACATTATTATAAATTATTATTAATATTATGACAGGATGCCAAGTTTGGTAAAACCATGGTCATTACATTTACATTAAGTCACATCCACTTAATGCAAAAGTATATACAGTATTTAATATTTACATAATGAACAATGTGCAAAGTGAAGTCAGCCCCTTCTAGTTTTGAGTTTTGTTTATTCAAAACAGCTGGAAGTAAAGATTAGGAGTGACCCACAGGTGGAATTAAGCCTTGTCAGCAGGTTAATTGCTCATGTATTTTCATTGAAGTACTATTAATACAACACAAAAACTACTGCACAGCAGTGGTAAGGCATATCCTGAGGATTACACTGTCTACATGGTCTGAACTGCTGTGTATTTTCTCATCTTTGCCAACATTATAGACATACAGTATGTTTTTCATATAAAAAGTGAATACCTGTCACATCTGCAGCGTTTTATGATAACTACACTCACTCACTCAGGGAGAGATGGCATGTTTTAAACTTTTTTTCTAGGCCAATCTTTTCCTTGTCTCTTAACCCAGGAATCTCATCGCACAATTTGCTAAGCAAATCTCAGCCAGGGGAGGGAGAAGAGGCGGGGGCCCTGATCGTGCATGTCCCTGCAGGCCGACACTGCGCAGTGTTATGCTCAGCGCTGCACAATTTATGGACCATGGACAGTTTATAAGAAGCAATGTAGTCTATCAGAGAGGCAGGCTGGGGAGGGGTGGGGGAGGGGGGGGGGGGGGGGGATGAATTCTTTTCCCTGCAGGAAGCTGTGTTTTGGAATAATCTCCGCTGTGCTAAAAATTTTTCCCCTTTGACGTAGATCGGAAGAGCAC
>JBBMJY010000003.1:4431223-4453326 GCA_037833715.1 Toxotes lorentzi
CCCCCCCCCCCCCCCCCCCCCCCCCCCCCCCCCCCCCCCCCCCCCCCCCCCCCCCCCCCCCCCCCCATCAATTCGTTTCCATGCAGGAAGCTGTGTTTTGGAATAATATACGCTGTGATAAAGATGTTTCCCCTGTGACGTAAAACAGCAGGGAGCACCAACGGCCACTTACTATTCCAACCAAATATGAAGGAGAGTCTTTGGGCTGCCACACTTTTTTCTCCCTCTTGTGTGAAATGTTTAGGCTGTGGTGCTTGTGGCTGCTTCATCACTCAGTTCAGTTTCCAAAAGTAACTGTTGGTGGCGTTTGAGTCAGGATGCTAAGGATAATTACTGAAAAGAGCATGACACTGATAGTTGATCATGCAGTAATCTCTGTGTGTGGACAAAGGCCCAATACCAATTTAGCCATAAAAATTACTCCTGGTACTGCTGCCTGCCACAGTTTAGTACCACCGCTACTACATCTGCTACCAGTTTTACTTTTATTGTAACAACTGCAACATATACTACAATATATACAATATAGTGCAAGTGTATTTACTACCACAACACTGCAAAAGAATCCCTGTCTTACTCAGACCTTAATAGGTTTCAGTCAGTTCCCAGTGCAAATCAACTTATATTTTCTAAAACCATGTTTAATTCTGAATTTTTATTGCAGTAATCGGCCTTTGTGTTTCTTGCTTCAAGATCAAGACACTAGATTCCCTGAAATTCTTGAGGGAAGTTAATTTCTACTAGAAACAGGTTAGGACTTTGTACTGTGCCAGCAGATTAATGTCAGAAATGCTCAGATGGAAAATGTCAGCATTTTACTAATAATAATATTCTAAGAACTAGCTTTAACAAGATTACCCTTTTTTCGAGTTACAGCCAGTTTTACAGATGATAAAAGGAAAATAGTTATCAAAGTTCATAATACATGTCATATATAATTTATAATACTCAAATGACCTGTTAGCTGAAACCAAAATAAAACAGTTCGTTCTTTCCAAGAACACCTCATATGAAACTTAATATGTTTGCGCCGAAAAAAGATCCACTTATCATGTCCTCACATGATGTTTATGACTGACAAACTGACAAACCCTCTGACGACTCCAACAAAGCCTTGATCAGTCGTGAATCACTTCAAAACAACAAACGTTTTTGTTTCTAAAGAAGTTTAGAGACAATGGAGGGATCTGACTAACTTCCCTCACAAGCCTGACATCTGTCGAGGCGTTGGAGTCATGAGGGTGGCTTGTTATTCAAATGGGTGATACATCCCCATGAGACACCGACAGGCCAAACTGCTAGCTAGCCTGACATCAATGAAGACGTCACTTGTCTAGATGGGCGGCGCGTTGCCTCTCACATACTCAGATGTCATTTGGCTTTTAAATAAACCAGTGCTAGTGTCAGTGAGAGAGAAAAATCGAATACAAGGCCATTTTTCATCAACTGGGTTTACATTGTTTAATGTAGCTTAGGGGAGAGATTGAAGTAGAAAGTGGGGGACATAAGAGCGCTGAAACTGAACTCCTAAACATGTGAGAGTATCAACGATGTGCCTCCGTCAGTGCAATCTGCCTGTCTGGTTGTTTATGTACGCGTGTATGGGAAATCCTTGGCAGCAGTTATCAAACACATCCATCTGATAAGAGGTTTAAAAGAGCTGCAGGCCTCACGACACACACACAAAGTGCACACGTACTCTCAAGCCTCTGCACACACATACATGAAGACATGCATGCATGCACATGCACACATGTAAAGACGCACACAGCAGATCTGAGAAGCTTTTAGTGCTGAAGCAGCTGAAGACATGGCTATTGTTAACCTCCATGATGGATGAAGCAGAGGTATGTTAGTGTTAACTGACTAAAACGCAGATGAATTTATTAGGCTCTGGATAAGCAGGGTCATCACCTCTGAATGGAATGCCAATGAACCAAATACAATTATAAGGTAAATAAGGAACAGTTGTGTGGGAAGGTAACCTGACTGGCAACCCAAACGTGTATTTGTATGTGTGTGAGTGTGAGCATACACGTGAAGCTGATGACTGAGTTTAGACGCAGCTAAACAAATATAAAACACATTGCAGTGATAGGAAAGGGTGACAGTTAGTTCCTGCACTGGGCAAAACCTAAAGCAATCAGCATCATCTTTTCTCAACAAGGAGACCACATGTACTGATGGTACCAGTTCCAGTGTAATCAGAGTTTTATCAAGCTGAAGAAATCCCAGCACACAAGGCTTTATAAACAAAACCTACACTGTATATTCTAACAGATCATCACATCTGGTTACATACTGACCACCACAGGGTGCTTAATCAAATACGAGTGAGGAGGCTACATACTGTCATGATTCAATAAGTACTGTGGAGGTGTGCCACAGATCACTTAACAAGTCATCTGAGGCCCTTATGGAGGTGCAGGTGACTAAATATAGTCTACAGCCATCAGGATAGAGCCTTGGATTCTTTCAGAAGTATGAATCTGTGCTGCCATTACAGTTGTAAAGTAATGGCTTTAGTGAAATTGAATTGTCTGACTCAAACAGGACACATTAAACTATGTCATTATCATACTGTTCCAAAAAAGCACAAGCTTGAGTAAAAATCAGCCAACATTTAGCAAAGAAATGAAGTATTAACAACCAAGTACCAGCCATCACTAACTCTACCCTCACATTAGCTTGTGTGAGTAAGCTTTTATTTACATGGCACCAGCAGCTTACTGAGTACCAACAACCATCTAAACACAAAACTGATCCAATGTATCAGTGACAAAATGGTCAGATCACATTTGTACATTCAAAAACCCAATTCATTCGTATCAAGTGCAACTGCCCTTTAACTGAGGGCCACCAACATGGCCGCGTAAACACGTAGCTCCATGTTTTTGTGTGTGTGATAGATACACCACATATCTTGCGCTCCATCAGATATGAGCGCTATCTCTCTCTCTCTCTCTCTCTCTCTCTCTCTCTCTCTCTCTCTCTCTCTCTCTCTCTCTCTCTAAAAAGCAGGTGTCATTTTCCCAGCAATCTTCTTGTCCTCTCTCGTCTTCCTATGTGACCCTGAGTGTGTGGGGGCAGCGGTGGACCTTGGCTTCCCTCCGTTATGGCAGCGATCCTGTTAACAGCGGCCATGAGTTGTGGCCTGGCGTTAAACTGTGCTCCAGCCACAGTCAATGTTTATGTCTACCAATCAAACGCAATGTGTTTATGTTATATGGCATTATGGACAAGGAGGCTCTCTAAAACACACAGGCTGGAGGAGTGCAGTCGAAGACGAGGGGTTTATGGTCTGCTGAGCATAGGAGAAAAATGAAGCGTCAGTTGGAGACGAAAGGTTGAACAGAAAAAATGGTTTGATTTTGTGTTTGGGTTTGACGATCTGGGCACAACTTGAACCCAGAAACAATGAGCAAAGAGGGCAAAATAAAACAGATCTCAGGGTGTTTGTGAAATATTTCCCAATAACTTCTGCAGAAGATTGCCCAGTAAAGCATTTAGAGCCAAGGCCTATTTTGTTGAGAGTGCTTTATAGCTAATTTCTATGTGTACAGCTCATGTGCCTTATGTTGATGTCATATAAACTGGGTTCACATCCACAATCTAGGCCCTACACTCAGGCTGTCGTAAGAGAGGGAAATCATTGGCTCAAACTGAGAGAGAGTCCCTCAAGTGACATTTAAGAACCCCTTTGTGATCCAAGAGTGTACACTACTTAGTTTGCACTTTTATTTAATCTCTCTGACAAAATCTACAAAACTTCAAACAAGTAAAACACAGAAAAGCAGAAGACCTTTATATTATCCACAGAATCTGGGAAATCATAAAAAACATCTCTCTCAGTGGACTTGTGGTCAATTTAACACTAATGGGGCAGTAGCTCAAACTCATTTTATTTCATTTGTGTCCAGTATTTAAATTCCTGTGTGGATGTGAGTTTGGTTGTGGATGGGTTGAGATATGGAGATGTTTGTCTTACAGTTTATGAAACTATGTTGTTGTTAGGAGGTGAGAGGAGCATGGAGGTGAACCAGAAGTCACACTATCTGCATAATTTGTAGCTATGCTGTTATGCTGATGGATACTGTTGTGGTGATTAATGTACTGACATTTAACGGCAAATCAAATGTTATGCTGTGTAAAGGATGGATGAAATGAAATGCTTTGGTTCATTTAAATGTCTAAGAACACGCTGTGTGTTTGTGTGTATGCACAGATTAGATGAAAAGATTAGCTATCTCCTCCCTGTCTGGGCTTAAACACGAGTGTCTTTGTGAGCTGTGATGATGTGTGGGGATTCAAGCTGTTTTGTCCTCAGTGCCACGTGTGAACGCAAAGCAAACACACACTTAATCCTCCTGGATACAGAGACTTGACATCAATTTGTCCCTGTAGGGGAGAGGCCCCAGGCCAAGTTCCCTAAACCCTCACTCCTCTCTCTGTTTTCTGGCCAAAATCTCCTCCTTTCTCTGTTTTCCCTCTCAAAACATCTGGATGGAACAAGATGGACAGGACACACTCTCGTCTCTTCCTTAAGAGGTTTCTTTGAGGTGTCCTTGAGCAAGGCACTCAACACCCCAAATTGCTGGTGAGTGGTAAGCAGGAGGCTGCAGCTGTACTGGGCACCTTTCCATGACTCAGCATCCGCCTGCTTTGGAAACATCTCTGTCACACTGCGACTATGTTTCCCCTGGTGCCTGGTGAATTGCCTTGTGATAATTCGAGAGATTGTTGTGTTTTTATTTTTGGTGAGATCCATGGTGATAAAATGTCACGGACAGATTTTACAAACCTCCCATTTATATGGAAGTTCATCAATGACAAAACATTTGTCTGAGGATAAAATAATTTTGAGCTGTAACTCGGCATGCCGAAATGTGAGTCTGTGCTTTCTTTAAACACACAAAACTTGTTTTGTTCCAAATCAGCTCTCATCACTTCCTTCAGCTGTTTTGTACGATTCTCACCACTTGAGATAATGAGAGGGCACTCACCAACAAGTTTTGGAAAACATCTGGACTCCAGGGTCAGCTAGGATCTTTTTTTCACAATTAAAGTCTGAGGAGAAATGAAAAAGATGAAAGACATGAAAGATAGCAGCCTAATGTTACTTAGAAGAATGGCTCTGAGAGTCTGACACGTCCGGGTTAGGTTTCAATCTGCTCTCTGCTTTGTTAGAGCTTAGAGTTTGGCTGCAAAGGGACAAGCTGGGAAAACCAATAATAAGCAGCTCTGAAGATCACTGTGCTGTGACCAGTGCTCTCACCTCCATCAAAAAACCCCAAGAACTGAAAAACTAAACCCACAAACTAAATCAGGACCTAAAAGTCCCCTTGGATTTTCAAATTATCTGGTAATTTTTTCACTTCATCTTAAACTTTTTAAAGCTCTAATGTAATGATGACACTAGCAACAAAGTATTTATCCTGAAGCAGGGGCTTTTTCGGGCCAGAAACAACAGACCAAGAACCAAAATATAAATTTGCTTTTTCTTGTAAAAATGCAGGAAAATTTCCTGAATTCCTAAAAAGGTTCCAGGATTCCAGGGAATTTCATATGTTGCCAAAAACTGCTCATCTTTTCATTTGGATGTTTTGGGTTTTCTGTAGATGAAGTTTTTGCAGATATTGCTCTTCGCTCTCTATGTTGATATTGTGGCTCAGATCAAACATATAGTTCTTCTGTTGTTTGTCCAAAATTATTTGTTATTGCAGAAATCTAAAATGCCTCACTTCCTGTTGTGCCAGAGATTTTTTCCCAGAAAAGAATTACCAAGCATCTGGTGGTTGGAACAGCAGATGTAGAAACTCACATGAACCATTCGGCTGAATCACAGTTGTTTTGAATCAGCTGGTCGTAGAAAGTAGCAAAAGAGACAAATAATATAAAGGATGAGGGGACTTTTTCTGCCCGACTCTCATTTCTCTCATCATTCTTTTTCTCCATCTGTAAAGTGGAAGCGATAAAACAAAACCGATGACTTTTCCAATGCTCCCTCCTAAACATCTCCCATTTATCAAAAACATTTGAAAACATCTGTTTCGGAAAAAAAAGTTCATCAATCAATATATCGAAAAGATAGTGGATCGATGTCTTCAAAGTTTTATCATTTTGTCAATCACAGACATCCAGTTATTTATTATCCTTTATAAAAATACTATTAGTTTGTTTTCATTTTGCTATCAATCTTTTTGTGTTGCTTTTATCAAACAGTGGATATCCCATTTTCTTCCTTTGCCACAATCCTGCCCCTGTCCTTCATCCAAATGCTCCTGTCTCAAACCAGAGCAAAAATAGATCAATTTTGCTGCTTTTCCCTTTTTCTCTTCAATTTTCTGCCCCATCCAAATATTCCTTTATTCAGAGTTGTGTGCCACAGTAATAAATCCTCACAAGGTGGTTTCAGACACAGGACTGTAACTCATGTCACCACTGGAGCTAAATCTGAGCATAGTGGACAGTGTGATGCAAGCATGTTGGAGATATACACAGGGGGATTTATTGTGGCGTATTTCATCTGAGGCAATGCTGGGCCTGTTCTGATGTCTGTTTTGCACTTGTGAACTGGGATGTCTTGCTGAGGCACATGGACAGTGCTGTTTACTGTCAGAGCAAAGACAAACAGTATGAACAAGATATAGTGTAGGAAAAACTCCTTCCTTTTCTTGCTTTCTCTTATTTCTTCGGATTTAACATTATCACTCTATTGTCTCTACATACTCTTACCAAGCACTTTATTAGAAACACTTGTTCTTCTGCTAATTCATACAATCATTCAATTAGCCCATCGTGCGGCAGCAGTGCAGTTCCTAAAATCATGCAGATACAGGTCAGGAGCTTCACATCAAATATTAAAATGGGGGGAAAAATGTGATCTGAGTGACTTTGACTGTGGTGTGATTGTTGGTGACAGATGGGCTGGTTTGAATATTTCTGAAACTGCTGATCTCCTGAGGTTTTGGTAAATAAAACAAAAAACATCCAGTGAGTGACAGTTCTGCAGACAAAAACGCCTTACTGATGACAGAGGTCAAAGAAGAATGGCCAGACTGGTTCAAGCTCACAGAAAGGCTACAGTAAGTTAGATAACCACTCTTTACACCTTTCTGGTGAACAGAAAAGCATCTCAGAATGAACAACATGTCGAACCTTGAGGTGGATGGACAGCAACAGAAGACCACGTCGGGTTCCACTCCTGTCAGCCAAGACCAGAAATCTGAGGCTGCAGTGGGTACAGGATCACCAAAACTGGACAGTTCAAGACTGAGAAAATGTAGCCTGACCTGATGAATTTGGATTTCTGCTGAGGCTACAAATGGTAGGGTCAGAATTTGTTGTCAACAGCATGAACCCATGGACCCAACCTGCCTTGTGTCAGCAGTCTAGGCTGGTGGTGGTGTAAAGCTGTGGGGGATGTTTTCTTGGCTCACTTTGGGCCATGGTTTTTTATGCCACAGTCTGAGCATTGTTGTTGAAAATGCGCATACAGCCATAATTTACCATCTTCTAAAGGCTACTTCAAGCATGATAATGCTCCATGTCACAAAGCAAAAGCTGACTCAAACTGGTTTCATGAACTTAATGATTTCAGTGTACTGTAGCGGCCTCCACAGTCACCAGATCTGAATCCAACAGAACACTTTAGGGATGTAGTAGAACAGGAGATTCACAGTATAAATGTGCAGCTGACAGATCTGCAGAAAGTCTGTGACGTAATCGTGTCAACATGGAGCAGAATCTCTGAGGAATGTTTCCAACTTTTCGTGGAACCCATACCACAAAGAATGGAGGCTGTTTTGAAAGCAAGTGGAGGCCCTACCCAGAATTAATATGGTGTCAGTATATGGTCTGAGTAAATGCTAAATGTATAAAATGTCTGAGACACCAGTTGTGTCCGTGCCAGGGGAAAATGAAAACTTAAGTCCCAGGTATGCTTCATTATATGGTAATAAAAAGCTCTGTAAGTCATAAAACACACAAAACACAACACATGGTGAATCTTACTTTAAGCATTCTTTAAACTAGAGCACTCACATTGACCTGAGTGATCAACTAAGCCTCACTTGGAGCCAAAGTTGGACTGTTCTTCCTTTGTTTCTAATTTACAATTTGGACATATTTCCCTTGAAAGATACTTGTCTTTGGGATGTTATTAGTGTGAATGATGTTATTTTGTGTTTAGACTGATAAATCTGCAAAGCATTACAGGAAGGCAGGAAACTGTTTTCTTTATTTCTTTGCTTGTATTGCAGAGGTTTGAATTATTCTATAGATGGACAATAAATAAGCTTTTCATGAAGTATAAAGTGTATATTGATCCAATTATTTTCTCAGATGCCGCTCTTTTCAAGTTAAATGAGCTTGACCTCATGCCATTTGGTTACATGTGCTGATGAAATTTTAAAATCTGTTGCATGAAAGATCAATCAGAGCTCTGTGCTTTAACTGGTCACTGAAACACATGTGGATGATGTCGAGGAGATTGAGGGGGAGAAAGAGGTCACAGGGAGGCTAAGAACACAGATATGCATTCAAACAAAACAGTCAGAGAAAAATGAAAAAGAGCTAAAACAGCAACCAACATGTAGGATATATATATATATATATATAAATATATTTAGATATGTATTTATATTTGTATATATATTTAGAGCACCTGGTTGTGATGATGAGCTTCCCAGTCACTGTTTACCTCTGGGGTAAAATCATTAGCATTGCTGTGTTTCTAATGCTAACAGGAGAGAGAAGACACTTGTAGCACTGCTACTAATTAACTAAACCTGCAAGTATTCAGGTGGAAGGATATGCAGAAAAATCGCTCTTTGGCCTAACTTTTCCACATTTATGCTTTTTTACTTTTCTTCTCCTCTCTCTTTAGAAGACCAAAGAAAAAAAAAAAACTCCAATAGTGAATCTGAGGGGTGAGGCAGAGGACACGGTGTCTTGTAAAACATATGCACTTAATATTAGGGTCATAAAACTTGTAAAATTAAAAGCTATTTTGGAAAATAGAAAGAGAAATATTTATGCGTCTGGCTCTGGATAGAGGTCGTTTTATCTTAGGGCAGTGAGGGCCCGCCGGGGCACAGGTAACGACTGTCAACAGGCAGGGAGTGGGATGGGGGTAGGGGAGCTGTGGGGCTGCATGCTCTCTGTGTCCAACCAGATGTCCATATGTGTGACTGGGTTTCCCCTTTTCAGTTGGCCAGAGTGGCCAATGTCGGAGTTTCGAAAGAACGAGAGAAATAGTGGGAGAGGAACAATGTCTGCTCCTAATTACGAAAAGAGAGGAAAAAAAAGGAAGAATCTTGGAGCTTTAGACTTTTGCTTACGTTTAGACTTGAGCTACGCAAGAGTAGCTACTGACACACAGAGCAACCTCCCTGACGACAAGGGGGAAAAATGAGAGGTGAAAAAAATACAAAAACAATGTCCACCATGTCGGGTTGATTGAAAAGCTGCAAAAAGCAATTATGATTGTGAGAATGTGCAGACCCTCGTCTTAGCAGCCAGCAAACATCGTAAATCGCGTGGCGCTCCATGTTTACCTTGTGTTGACCTCTCTATGCCCTCTGGTCCTGGCTGCGCTTTCCATGCCCTCGGCACGGTTGACATACATACACATGGAGGCAAGTCAGTGTATACGTGAACTATATATGTGAGTCTTTAAAATTTCCATGACTTTTGTCATGTGTGGATTTGACTGATTTCATTCCATTTTAAGTTTCCATTCAGGTTTTGATGTCATGGGGTTTTGTTGTTCAATTGTCTTTGCTATGTGGACTTCTTATTTTTTGCAGTCTTTCATCCCTTGAGTTCTGTTTTTTCCCCCCTTCTCTCTCTTTTTTTGGTGAGTCCAGGCTTGTCCTATAAAAGTGCCGTGCTCTTTGTACTCCTCATCGTCAGTTTTACAATGATGGGAACATAACTGATGACTGTGGGAGCTAAGAATAGGTTGATCCATGGTCATTGTCAGACTCTGATACTCTTATATGATCGCACCACCCACCAACCTTTAAGAATACTACTCATGGTTTTGTTTTGGCCTGGGTTGGACCAGATTGCTGCCTGGGTCTAAGGCAGCAAGAAGAACCTGCGGGTGCAGCCTCTGGCTTGTCCACCTGGACGTCAGCAGCTGGGATAGGTGGGGTGTGTTGGGTCTGACCAATGGATAATCAGCTACTAAAGTCTCCAGGTTTTTGTCATGCACCTGCCAGAGACCTGAGAAGAAACACTTCAGGCAATGGTATGACTCAAACAAGGTGCTGGTTGAATTGTTGAACAGCATCCAATAATTTTTGTAACTTTGTAAACTGTTAGTCTGACGAGCAGCCATTTTATTCTGCAGTTTGACATGGTCGACACTTTGTATGAACCAAGTTGTTCCAAGCATCCCCCGGCCTCAGCACTGAAGGCTTCATTGCAGCACAGGGAATCTAACCTTGTATGTGCTGGCTCACATGGAGCTGGCTATTTATATGTATGAAGCCACTGCAAATGTGTTTTGGACTTCAAGCCTGTGTGACAGAGCAGTGATTCCTGTGCAGTACAGTGTTTTCTCAGCTGATAGTGATGTTGGTAGTGGATGAAGAAAAAGGGGTCAAGGTCAAGGCTAACAGTCCAGGACAAATCCGCTTTCTTGCATTACACTGATGTTTATGGAAACAACATGCAAACAGGACCTGTCTGCTGCGAGCAGCTCAGCTAAAAAAGCTACAACAAACAAAAGCACACAAAACAGCAATGGAAGAAAAGTGAAGTACACACGGTTGAACAATATTTTTATTTATTTATTTATTTTTTTACCATCTCTCAGATCTTGAATACGACTGATGTTCGAGATCTGACCCTGAGGTACAGCTGACTGCGAAGTCATCATTTTGATCGCTTAAGGGTTCGTTAGTTGCAGACCGACACACGTTTTGAGAAATCACTTCAAAAGCTTTATGAACAGAGGACTATTGAGCACATAAAAACTTTTGCCAGCCACAGAACATTTGAAAGAGTTGGAGCCGCATGTGAGAAGCAGTCATAAAGTCAGATTCATGTGAAAGACACTCATTACCACCATTTGCACTAGACACAAAAAGGAAGATGTTTTGAACTGTAAAAAGAAAGCTGCTTTTTAAACAAGAAGAATGTTTTCTGGAAAGTAGCATTTGCTTTATCATACGCGTCGAGGACTGTGGCAGTAACAGCACTATTTTACTACTGCCTCTTAGAGAGGGACATACACATTTTAAACATATCATTAGAACAGATGGGAGCTCACTTAGGTGCATTCCTAAAAACAGCACATTGATAGCATGCGATATATCATATGTCAATATAAATTAAAATAAAAAGGTTGTAGAAATTGATAATTTGGATTATTTAGCTTCACTAAATTATAGTTTTGTCTTAAGAAGATCTTTAGACTGACCCCTGAAGATGTGGAGCAGAAGGACAATTTAGTTTATCTGGTCACCGAAGGGGAATGTGTGGAATAATTTGTGGGAATGTGTGTGTAAGCATGTTTCTACATGTGCATAGCTGTGGATACATACATACTGTATGCACGTGCCACGTCTGCGACTTGCAACCTCGACACAACTCTGGAAGACCTCTATGAAACAATAAATACACACACAGCCTTTCTTTGTGAATCTCAGACACACACACACACACACACACACACACACACACACACACACACACACCAATGGACGTGCTCTTAACATACACCTCTGCACACCTCAGCACGGCCAAAATGCACTAAAAATTTATGACCTTAACATTCCTGCAGGGTCAAGCAATTTATCAAATCCTGCACATTCTGGTTTCAATTACACAGCCGATTGTGGAGAGCGGTTATTTTAGCAGGTTCATTTGGCCCAGTAGGGGAGGTTGAGTCTTTTTGCTTAACACCCCAGCCCCTGAACGCAACTGGGCATTACTTTCTGGACAGGCGCTCTTGCCTCTCCTGATGCTACAGATGGCAAGAGAAAAATTGTCCGGCTGCTAGAAACTGAGCAGATGAGCCGCGGGTGTCATCACACAACTGTCTCTCTCAATTTTGTTTCTCCTCTTGTCTTTTGGCTTTGTCCTCCTTCCAGACCTTTTTCAGTGGCAAACTCAGTCTATCATCCTGCATGTTCCTTCCTTCAACCTCCCTCATCTGTCTGAAGCTTTACAATGATGAAGAGTCCTGTATCAGTTTTTTTTGCCTCTCTTTATCCCACTGTGGGTTTCTCTTTCTGCCCCTCTCTATCCTTTTCTCTCCCACGTCACCCATCTCTGTCTGACTTTCTTGATCTCTTCGTCCCTTTCTCTGCCTCACACCCTCTCTCTCCATCTCTCTCCTCTCTCTCTGTGGTAGAGTGGTGATAAATCCCTATTTTATTGCTGGAGAATTCCTCTCTCCCTGCAGGGCTGACAGCTCCCCACGTTCTAAGACACTGCTAGGACCAAACCCAATCCTCCCTCCCTCCATCACTCCATCTCTGCCTCCATCTGGCCCTGATTACTGGGAGAGTGGAAGGGTGGTGGGGTGGGGTGGGGGAGATGCTGGAGGGAAGCATCACACCATTACACCCTAGGAAAGGAAAAGGAGACGGGAAGGAGGGACAGAGGGAGTGGATGATGCACAACATGTTGGTATGGAGGAGGAGAAAGAGGAGGAATAAGAGTAGGAGAAACACCAAAGGAGAAAATGGAGAGAATGAGGATGTAGAAATCAAAAAGAGACAAGAAGAAGACAGGAGAGGTCCTAGTGGTCTGGACGAAAAGGACAATAAAGGAGTAGAGCAGCAGGGGAATTTTAAAAAAATTATGTTCAATTCTCTTGACTACATCCAATACAAGTGCTTTAACGAGGAGCTACACCACACCACCAGCTCTGGTTCAAGTGAAAATTTGGCACGATTTCGTAGAAAAAAAATTGAGGGAAGAAAATTGCTGCAAATAAGAAATGGGATGACTTGAGGAATGGTGGCATGTAGAGGGAGCAGAACCTGGAGTAACAAAGTATGTATGTTCTGTCATGTTCTCAGATTGACTGTAAAGCAAAGCAAGAAGAAAGTCAATAGAATTATTCGTTCAAGCAAGACAAGAAAAATGACAGACAACTGTGACAGATAGAGAGAGGGAGACAGACAGGAGAAAGAAAGAAGAGATAAAAATGGACGAGAAAAATAGAGACACAGTGAACAAGGAACAACAGGTGACAGCCACAGGCAACAAGCATCAAGACAAGGGTTAAATAAATGTTCAAGCAGAGCCGACACCCTCACTGTTTATAGTGTGTAATCAACAATATACTACACACAACCCACAAAAGACACGATATATAGGATCATCTGCAAACAGCATTTTCTTGCCTTGGCACTCAAAGCTGTAAAACATCACATTAAAGGTTGGCAAACTGGTTTATTTTTGTGTTCGTAAAATTCATTTTGATTAAAGCTTTCCAGGTGTATAATGTGATAATGTGAGTTTAAATTGAATGATGCTGGGTTCACAGAGTTTGGTTGCATATTTTCAAGTTTCACAACACAGAACAGCACACCACTGAAGCAACAGCTGAGTCCTGCAAATGTAATTGAAAAGTGATAATGGCCATCATTTGAGTGGAAAGTGGCTAAATGGAGAAGAGATTTTGGAAGACTGAGTATATGTGTGTGTGTGTGTCCTGGCAGGCCGACTCACTGCAGCAGGTGCCAGAGGAGTGTGTAATAAACACAACTGCTTTGGACAAGCTGGCCTCTCACATCAAATAATGTGTTTTGGCGATGTCCAGCTCAGCTGTTCACATGATCAACACTCAGCAGCAGTGAAGGCTCTCAAGAAAACACAACTAATTAATATTACAGCTTCTCACAGTGAAGCAGGGTTTCACCACAGCATTTAAATCTTCTTTTGGTTCAGTTATGGTTCTGTCAATTCTGTATAGAGCCTGTTAACCAGTCAACTCTCGTAAATGAAGACTTGAAGACTCGAAATTTACACACTTTAATGATATAAAATTACACAAAGCAAAACTAATTTCAGTATCTTGTACCCCTCTTATATATACGACAACACTGTACACCTGAATTTAATAAGGTCTGAGTAAAGGAATAATCCACATGTGGAATAATCCACATAATATCCACATTACTGTAAATACAGTATCTTGTCAGATCAGTTGCTCATCAGTTTTATTTAAATGCTATTGCTGCAAAATATGTTGAAGTCTCTGATTGGCTGATTAAAGGATTTTAAAATCGTACCGGATAAACACAAACATTATATTCTACATATGATTACAGATCTCATTATTAAATCTCTTTGAGGTTAATATCTACCTTCATTTACTTGCTGGGAGGATGTAAATTATGCATTTTGCTTTTCAATATTGAGAAATTTAAATACAGTTGGATTTAAAGAAGAAAATGCAGCATTTAAAGCTGCACCCTACATATTTTCAAAGGGAGTTACCAAAAAGGAAAGAATATCCACAACACACAGTTGACTAAGCTTTAAGCCTCACGTTAGATTATGAATCATCCCCCTCCTCACTTGCTCTCTCGCCACCTCCACCAAAATAATCAGGATAATTTCTATTCATTATTACACCTCCATTTATCTGCGAGACGAGACATGGGGAGGACGGGGTATAACTCTGAGGAATAACAATACCATTAAAAAGCCTGTGCGGCAAATATCAATCATTGTTGCCGTTAATGTCCCTCCAGCCTATTCAGATGGCCTCTCTCTTTTTCTAATGTCCACCCATCTGTGTGTGTGTGTAAGTGTGTGTGAGAGCGTGCGTGGCTGTTATATTCAAAGCCCTTTAATCAACAACCGCTGCATCTGGGCCAGATAATGAATGGCATTGTTTATAACCTCACTCCTGTATCGGGTGATAAATGCATAGGCGCCTAATGCTATAATTTGAATAAGAAATGAGATTGTGCTTTATTTTAATATCGAGGAGAGATTATGTTAATATAAATTTCTTGGTAAAGTTGTGATATGATGGTGAGGATGATGATGATGTTCCATTTTGTCAACCAGCCAAAGGATTAAGGCGTGGCAATAAAAATGAGAAGATGCAAAATGAAATTATGATGCAGTTGTTTGGAATTCATGGCCTGTGACAATAAGATAAAAACAATAAGATAGAACAAGGGTGGTTAAAGACAAAGGGAATTGCATTCAAGTGAATAGTGGAATTATTGAGTCATAAATTAAAAGCATGTGAGCATTACTCAAACGGTGAAACACGTTTCTCTAAATCCATTTAAAGCAATACTCGATCACACGGGTACTGATGTGTGTGCAAAACTTCTCATTGTGCTCATTTTCCATTCTGACAAATTTAGCAAAACTGCCTTGCCACGTAACACAGGATCCTCTGTGCGCTTCATAATTGTAAAGTGAAGGAGGAAAAGCCTCATCACAGCCACGCAGGAGCTGTTGTGAAAATAATATCACGCTCCAATTAGATGAAATATTGCATGTGTTGATTGCTAAATGGACTACAAAAGTTCAGTGTCACTCACTTTAAACTTTGAATTTAAATGACTACAAATCCTTTTTTTTTTTTTTTTTAAAACAGCAGTCATAAGAATGACCCAGCAGACATAACAACTTCATATTCCAGCAGAGCTGAACCAGTTGCCAAAAGCTGAAATATTGTTTATGTAATTCTTAAAATAACAGTGAAAACACCCAAAATGTGTTAATAGTCACACTGTGTGAGGTGTTTGACAAAAATGCTTTACTTTACAATTTATTAAATTTTACTTTCACAACTAGAGATATGAATGAGTGTGGACCGTAGACACAGTGTGTGGCTGAGGAGGAAACAGTGCGATGTGTTTTTCACACTGCAGCAGTGTACAGAACCCACAAACTTTTCAGTTATTTCCTTACATTTTGAAATGGTGACAAAAACTATTTGGGCCTTTTCACTAATGTTTTGCGTTGTAAATTTAAATGGGAACCAAAAATCCCTCGGTTCTGCATAACAGATCATAAAGAAGAAAAAAAAAATTCTGTGCAGACAATTTCTTGGCACTATCTCCTCAGTGACATTATCCCACTGGAATAGCAGTGGCGCAGTGTTACAACCCTGCGTGTTGCCACAGTGGAATACAGATAGAGAACAGCTCGGCGTTTGCTACCCGGGGAGACTTTAGCTGTCCAAATCTTTGACAGTTTCTTAGCAGCTCCCGGCCCCTTAAACTGTGAAAGATTCCAGCGACAGATAGGAAACCCCAACCCTCCACATCACTCCCCCCTACACCCTTCCATATCAGGCAGAATCATTGATAAAGACAGCCTTTCAGGGATGACACTGATAGCTGCTCCAAAACCATTCGAAAAGTGATTTGCCTGCCATTTTAGCTGCCGCTGCCCTCTTTATGATGCACACGGGTCTGGGAAGACAACGAGATTGCTCATACAGAAGGAATTAGGTGGGGCCGTAAAAGGCCACAAATAGGTACTCAACTTTTCCTCAATTTATGCACATGAAATATTAAATGCAATTCATCTTTACATTAGTAAACTTTGAATTTGTTTGAGAGGATCAATTTAAAGCGAGTGCATTTAAAAAAATCCACTCTGTTACAATGTCACCTCAATTTTAGATGCAAGTGAACATCTCCAGAATAAGTGCAGTGCTTTTAGTTGGTCCTGTTTCACAGATATTGTGTATTGTCTGTAAACAATATGTACATGATCTGTATATTCTCTGTACTTGTGGAGAGAGACCAATGAAACAAACTCCTTGTGTGTGTTCACGTACTTGGCCAATAAATCTGATTCTAATTCTGAAAGGCTTCACTCAATATTTAGATAATTTGACAGAGGAGCTGCTGCATATTGTTAGCAACTCCGGACTCTGCACAATCACTCCGTGAATACCCTTTCATCGACATTAAATTCACTTGTAAACATAAGGAAAACCACAATTCTCATCCTGTGAAAAACTGAATAATTTGGGACCTTTAAAATCATAGGGAGAGAGTCTTGAGGATACAGATACACACTTGATTGTTATGAAATACTTACAAGTGCCTGGTATCAGCATCTTCATATATTTACCACAGAAAGGTTTGAATTGCTAGTTAGAGAAAACTGATTGTTGAAGACAGAGGTCAGTACATTTTAGGCTTATAGAAGATGACCTAAAATAGGGGCTGATCCTGATGTCCTGATTTCCCTTTGTAGTGCTGAAAACATAAAAGCAGTGGGTGCAGACATTTTGAAAGCCCAGATATTTCTCTTCTAAACTGCAAAATGTTTCATGATGGCTTTAATTTACTGCATTTGAAGGCCAGCGCAGACATGACATGGAGACACTGTCTCTACTCCCCTGTTTCCTTCTGCTCCTGCATCCCTTCACCGCTATTCTCGCCTCCATCCCCATCTTCAGTCCAAATGAATGACGCCAGCTGGGGTCGGCTGGCTGATGCTGGGCCCTGCTAGGTGGCATTGACAGCTGAATTATCCCACAGGCCGCGGCAGCTGATTATCAGTGGAGAAGTCATCAGGGTGTCCCAGCTTCCCCTCCCACCCCCCGGTCCCCAATCTCTCTACCCCCCTGTCCTCTTCCCCGTCTCCCTGTCACCCCTTGTCAAGACAGGGACGCCTTCTCCAAGCTCGCCGCCCCGGTCCTCTTGACAGGTAATCTCAACAATAACAATTACCGCCATTACTGGTGTCATAAACAAGTGGCCGACCCCAAGCCAGGGCAATAACAAAGGCTTTATAATTCACCATGCAAGGCCATATAAATACATGTCAACAGGTAACAAGTAATCTAGCAGAGAGGATGAGGGCCGATGCTCGCAAGCACTGGACTGAATCAGTGTGTGTGTGTGTGCCTGCTGCAAGGAGCTGTGAGGATGCAGGAACAGACTGAAGTCCAGGCTGCAGACGCACATTTGAACATAACCACGTAAGGAAAAGGATTTTAGTGTGTGAATGTATTTGATTGGATGCAAGTCACATTTGTTTGATATTTAAATGCAGCTGTGTTCAGTCAAGCGTTTTGTCAGGATATTGATGATACCATTTCATCTGCGAATGTTGATTGATTTTGAGCATGTTATCGATTTAGCAATAAAGGCAATTCTTTACAACACTTCACTGTAAATCTTTGATTATCAGAGAGAAAGATGACACTCAAATGGATCCAATAAATATCTCTATGTCTTGAATATTGGCACAGGAGCAAAAGTCCTCATTGGGAACAAAACAAAGGCATTATAATTTGCTATTAATTAAAAAAAAAAAGATTTAATAAAGAATTGATGTGAAATTAAGTGAACCACTGATGTGTTTCAATATTTCACTGCATCACAAATATATCTTTATAACAGTAACTGATATAAATAGGTGGTCTACATTTCATATTTAACTTTTTAAAATTATTTTCATTAATTTCAGTGTCTTGCTCGGGGTCTTAATAATTTCCCGAATTTATTTATTATGCTATTTTACGCCAAATAATTGTGCCCAAACGCCTCGCCACCTGAAGTTTGGGCCAGATTGCCTCCTCTCCTCAGCAAAGCAAACAAGGCGTTGTGGCCCGGAGCGCTAAAATAATTTGAGACTCCCTAATGAGGAGAGCTGAGCAGCAATTAACACGTGTCAAAGTCGACATCATCAGGTGCCACTCTCATTTTCTTCTCAAGACTCAATGGATTTTTCCCCCTTCTCCTTCCGTTTCCTCTTGTTTATTCTCACCCGAAGGCGACGGTGGAAAAAGAGGTTTCCATTTCTGATGCGGCTGGACTGTGGCGCGTTCCACAATCACGAGTTAACGCCGTCGAGGTGGTTGTACCCACGTCTCGCCTCATCCTTTATTCGTTTTCTTTTCTTTCTTTCTTTTTCTTTTTTTCCTGCAGCGGCAGTCAGATCAGACAGGCCAGTTAACGGTGCTTAAGTCCTGCAGCAGGAGCGATGCTCCGAGCAAACAAACAGACGTGGAGGGTAGAGGAGAGCAGGAGCTGCCGCTGAAGCAGCGTGGTTGTTAGAAAAAAAAAGAAAATCCTGACAGGTTAAATTATTATTTCAGACAAGCAACAAGTAAACTCGGTAATTTTAGATTAATTAAGATGAAAACGATTTTTTAAAAATGTGTGCGACAGTTGTGATCTACATATATTTTTGTTTTTAATTATCCCGTTTCAGAGCAGGATTTTGTAACTGTTGTAAACACTGATTAAAAAAAAGCAAGTATGTCATCTAAAATAAACCAAATAAAAAAATAATTATAAAATAAATATAAATTGGGGAACATTGGACTGTATTTTAAAAGATTAACTGATTTTGATTGAGATTACTTTTAAATAAAAATAAATGGCCGTTTCAGTTTTAAGTAATAATTAATAAGGGCACATGAAATGAGAAGCATTTCAAATACTTAAAAAAATGTATATGCAAGACACAAGCACACCTGAAAATACAAAAATGAATAGAAGCCACATGTAAGTGTAAATAACTACCAATAACAACTTGTCTTTTGTTGCTGTTGCCAAATGCATTTTATTGTAGAATTAAAAACAGGTCATTTCACTTACATCTTGGCCAGTTACAAACACTACACTCTGATGATTAAATAGCCATGTTGCCAGTTTAAAATCACCAAATTAGGTGTCAAAAGAAATTCATGTCAAATTTATCTATGAGCAAAAATGACTTCCATAAACACAATTAGAGGGCACAGTTTCAGTTCTCTGCCGAGCCCAATTTTATTTATTGTTTTTACTGTCATGATTTATGACAATTAAAAGAAAGTATTGATGTAAAACACAGATGTGTTTAATCTCCAGCTAATTTATCCCACAAATGTCAGTGTGCTTACCAAGATGAATAACAGGAAAAAAAAAAAAAAAATCTACCTAACAACTGCAGTCCAGAAACGAAAACACATCAACACCATCATTACGTAGCAACACCGCAACCTCATCTCTCAGCTTATGTGTTAACCAGTTTGCATCTTCTCTGCACTCATAGATGCAGGATAAAGAAAAAGAAAGAGAAGAAGAAAAGGAGTAGGAGGTGTTTTGTTGCCATTCTTCTGACCTGAGCCGCTCATCTTCCTCAGAGCTCAGTGGGAGCTCGGCCGGCGCTTGCCTCGCCTACCCAGGGTCCTTTTGGTGTATGCATATCATTTGCATACATTTCTCGCCGACTGACGAGGCCTCTTTCTCATTAAAGCCTCGTCTCACAAATTCCCTCCCAGAATCCTGCTGGTCCTCGCCGCCATGAATCCGTACCTGTGGTGGCGGTGGTGGCTGCTGATGATGGCATGCTGTTGTCCAAAAGCAACCAGGCGGGGGTGAGAAGATGGGGAGAGGAAAGCCAGAGAGAAAGAGGAGAGATGTATAGAAGAAAGGTTAACAGTTTCTGTGCAGTGAAAACAAAAGAGAAAGCAAAAGGAGAGCAAGAAAAAAACTGAAGTCGAGAGAAGATAAATGAGTCATCTGTGCGCCTCTCTCCCTCTCTTTCTCTCCTGCTCTGTTTCTCTCTCTCTCTCTCTTTCTGACTCTTGAACCAGGCTCCATTTTGTGTTAAGCAGCTCCCTCTCATGACAGATCTCTGCTGGAGTCAGGGGTCAAAGTTGAGGATAGGGTCAGCTGTAACACAACATGCAAGGGAACTCTGAAAACTCCCCCCCTCCCAAATCTGTCTTCTATCGCTCTATCCCTCTTGGCCAAAAAGTGCTTCTCAAGCTCCAGGGTGATGAACTGTTGCATCTTTAAAGTATAAAAATAAGTTTATTGTCAACAAATCAAAAATGAACCAGAACCAACAATACGTTACAGGGCATTCAGACTGAAAAGATCACTGCGTTTAAAAAGAAACCCCAAAAAAACAAAAACAAAAAGGGCTGTGTTGTTTGGGCGTGGTGCCTCAGGTACGATCCAGGACGTCCACTTTGATTAATAGCTCCCCAAGTTAGCAGGCTTATCAGACACCAAAACACGGCACAGCAGTTTATAATACTGTGACACCAGGTTTTACAAGTGTGAGAAGTTCACAGGATGTTCACTGCATTTATTTTACAAACAAATCTACCACAAATGTGTTTTGCATATTTTTGACAGCAGTGGCATGTTGTGCATGTTGTTGCACTGTGTTCAAGATCAAATTTTTTTTTTAACCACACAGCCTTGCAATTTTTTATTATTATTATTATTATTTTTTTGAGCCCTCTGCTTTGGCAACCCCACTGCATCAACACAGTGGTCTCACTGACATAAATAAGAGGACTGCATTTTTAACGACGGGCTAATGCAGGTCTGAACGCAGTTATAGTGTGTCTCCTACCCAAGTGAGCCCCAAGCCCATAGGATCCAACTGAAGGTGAACGTCTTTGGTCACAAATATATAGTTTTATTTATTTTACAAAAGGTGAAATAAACAGTTGGAGACTACAGTTTTTAGCAAGTGTTACTCAGACAGAGACTAGAGAACATTTGTTTGGGACTATTTTCAACTGTAGATTAGTAAACATTTATTGTGTATTTCTGGCAGCAGGATAGTGTTTATGGAACCGACTCAAAATAAACCACAGTGACTGTGTTCATCGCAGTAAAGGGACATATCATCCAGTGCACGTGTGATTCACTGATGTGTTTTTATATCCTTTTTTTTTTTGGACAAACAATGAGCATCTAATATCACCAGCCTTATCCTTTCAAAATCACATGTAGAAATAGTTCTAGCACAGTCATAGACACACACACACACACACACACACACACACACACACACACACACAATGAATCAACACATACAGTACAAACACACGGGCAAACCACATCACTCAAACCTCTACACCACTGAACACAAGTGGAGGGCGAAAAACAGAGAGAGAGCGAGAGAGGGAAAAAATGATGAAGTCGGACTTGAACATCCAACAATAAACAGTCCATTAAGTCTGTGGGTGGAAGGGTTTGGGGGTGGGTGGGGTGTGTGTGTGTGTGTGTGTGTGGGGGGGGGGGGGGGGGGGGGGGGGTGGGTAAGGCCGATGTTGGGGGGGGGGGGGGAGAGGAGGGGTGGGGTTTCCTTCAAAGCAGGGTAAACCCTGGGCCAAAGGTCTCCTCAGTTCA
>JBBMJY010000003.1:4460617-4483161 GCA_037833715.1 Toxotes lorentzi
ATATATACACACACACACAACACTTGTGAGACCAGTGGAACAGAACTGAACATGCCTTTGCTGAAAGCACAAAATTAGACGCTCATTTGGAAGTCAGCGCTTTATATTATCCCATTTTATAATAGTGACAGATATTTTATTAGAATGACTGCAAGTTGAGTTGAGTATCTTTAAACAAACTAAGCAGACTAAGTGAATGTTGGCTATGGTTTATAATCACAGTGGAGATTCAGTAATGGGCACTGGGCTGGTCATAGCATGACGTAGCTGAGCAACTTGAAACTCTGAATGTAATCTCTGACTGACTTACAGTCAGCTCACACACACACGCTCCTTGTCTTTGTATTGGCTTTGATAAAAGGGCTGGGAGGTGGGGAAAGGAGTAGTGGAGTGTGTCAGCTCCTGGAGTAGGCTTACTGTGCTGGGAGATGCACTGGGCCATTACACATGACCTCTGACCCCGGCAGGCACCCTGAGGTGAAATGACTCGGGCCTGGTCTTACTCAGCTGGAACAAGGGGAGAGGAGGGAGGCACAGGGTGACTGTGTGTGTGTCGTTAGTGGTTGTGTATATGTATATGTGTTTACGTGTGTTCATACATCCACTGATGTGTAAGCAGTGCTCATGCATCCCAGTGTTCACAAACACAGACACTGCGAGCTGCAGGCCTGTCCTGTGGCTATGCAGACGTGATGGGGGGGGGGTGTAAAATATGAATTTTAATCACAGCCATCTCTCTCAAATTACCAGCCAGCAACCCTAACGAGGATCTGTCTGCAGTTTGGATGGGATAATGACAACACACACATTAAAAAAAATTATTTTGTGCGTATCATTTGTACACACTACTTAAAGGCACAGACTTTCACAGTTAATCTCTCGGCAACGTAGCTGTCCATTTTGATGTTTAGTGGAGTGGTTATACCTGTTATACCACGTTCCCTGCAGACAACTTGTGAAATGCGCACATTTGATGTCCTGCTGAAATATTTCCAGAATCTACAATGCAGTTTAATTGCACCTATGTAAAAAATCAACTGTAAGTGTCCATTAGAATCTTCTCAGATTCATCACTTTGAGCCAAAAGTAAATTATAAAAGATGAGGAGAGAACAGCTAAGCCAGAATACTTTATGACCACAACACAAATTAGAAAGACTTTTTTATTAAAGAATTCTTGTTCTTCTATTAATATTGTTCTTTCTACCGACATGAAGAAACAAATTAATGCCTGTTCTGTGGTCCACAAGTGTAACTCAAATCTTTGACTTATACAGGAAAATGGTTAGTGCTAGTGCCATGGTGAGCGTCAGACAAAAATTATTACTTTTATATGATGTGATATGTCCTCTGATGAAACCACTGCAGTGTCAGCCAAAAGAAGTGGGATTTCTATGAAAGAAGGTTTGCCTCCGAGACTCATGGGGAAAAAGTGCCTCGGCTATCAAAAAATATGAACAAAGAAGACACCATTCCCAGCATGCACTGAGCATCAAAGACTGATAATATTTCACAGATTAAGAAGATCTCATGCAATCTCATGCAAACCCACCAACGAACTGTCAGCTCAGTTCTCACCCCTCTGCAGTTGCACACACACAATAGATGCACGGACACATTTACATGAACTGACACACAGACACAACACTTAATGTAAGGGATTCATAATTAGCAAGGAGTGTCTCTGTCCTCTGGGTCCACATGCCAGTCACCCACGGTTGTGACGAGTGTGTCCGCATTAGCATGACCCTCCTCCCTCCTCCTCAATTCATTACCATTTGCTGGTCTGTTCTCGGAAGCAATTAAGAACAAAGAACTGAAAAGTATTAACTGTGCTTGTTATTGCTGTCTATTCAATGATCAGTTTTTTTCTTTTTTATATTTAACTCCATATGCTTTAAATCAACAACTCAGATTTTTTTATTGATTTTTTTGTCTAGTGATAAAAATAATTTATTTTCTTAATCATTTTTTACACATTTGCCTTTGTTTTGGTATGAAATAGTCATTGCTTTAACAAGTATTGTTAAGAGCTGTATTTTATATGTCACTTCAAGTTGTTTTATGGTATATACACTATATGTTTTATATATATATATATATATTTAACTCAATATCTCTACCATCTAGTCTGGTTAATGGGACTCAAAATAGACTTCTAAAGACAGAAAGAATATACTGTTCATGATTTAAAAATGTGTGTGAATTATCAATAATTAAAATTACTAAATGTTTGTTTAAAAAAACAAAACAAAACAAAACAAAAAAACATTAATCAGAGGAAGTTTTGGCTCAAAACACATCTGAAGCACTTACTGGTAAATTAGGCCAGAAAGTTAACTCACCAAGTCTCATTACCCGCACACACACACACGTGCAAATGCACACATTTATAAATCTACACACTCATATCACTGTTGAAGTTATAAATAGGACACAACGCACAAAATAGGTGCTGACATTCATATGTAAATACAAACCAGGGTGAGCCTCCGTCCGCAAGCGCCTACACGCTCCTTTGTTCATCTCCAGTCAAATATACTCACTCAGAAACAATGACCGGGAGAGGGGGGAGCGGAGGAGAGGAGGGTGAGGGGTGGAGGTCGGGGATGTGTGACCAATGCCAAACCACCCTCTTGCCAAGAGAGGTCACCCCAGGAGGGTCAGAAGACAGAGAAGAGGGTATAAGATCAGCGTTTGTGTGTGTGTGTGTGTGTGTCTGTGGTTCTAACCATTTGTTACTGTTTCCCACCAGTGTGTGTGTATTCATGTGCATCTTACTTCCCAGTGCTTAAGAGATCCCATTAGTCCTCCGTTAACCAAAATGCCAATGAAATTACCAACGATCAAAACTAATTTAAATAGTTATGCCCAAATTTGTATACTGAGGGAATTATACACATAAATGGAAACGGTGAGAGGATTACGGATTTGGAACTAAATGCAACATGCAATAGCTTCTCTGTCTCATTCAATCGATGTAAAGACGGGTTTAAGTGAGTAGGAATTTTCTCACACGGTGTAAATGTCCACGTTACTGCGCGATTATGAAAGTCATTTGGAAAGGCTCTAAACATCGCCGAGCAATTTAAAAAAAACACTCAAGGACGCATGAGGTAATCACTTCAGGGAACCAACTGGCTTCAACATGACAGTTGCGATTAAAAAGATTTCCACATACCACACGTCCATGTGCACACACTGAAAATATACACTTCCTGCACACGTATATGTACAGACTGATGCAAATAAACACATATGTGCATATGACACATATATACACACACACAACTTCCAACCTCTCTCACATCACAGATCTGATTTGACCTCCCTCCTCTACACGCACACACACGAGCAGACTCCTCACACACACCCACACAGCCATTATAACCAGCATAAACAAGAATGACAAGTTGAGATTAATGAAGGGCCCAGCAGTGACAGACCAATTTAATTGTCAACCATGATGGCTGTTGAACTCCACCAGTGTATTTATACAAGGGTACCGTAGTGCCTTAAAATGCTGCTAATTGATCATGACCAATAAGTAATTAGAAAAACTGATAGTGTGTCCTTCCTCCACACGTGTCAAAGGCACACACTGTCATGGGGGCACGCTGAGGAGGGGCCGGCAAGCCTGAGAGCAATGAGCAAGAAGAGAGAGATTTGAGATAACGTGTGACATTTTATTGCTTTAGTCATGTGTCAGTGGAGAGGCTGCATACTGTAGCAGGCAGCAGATAGCACAGTGGTGGCAAATCAATTTGCTCTTTTTAAAAAATTTTGTTTCCACTCAGTTTTATTTTTTTCACAACAGAAAACAAAGTGAGGTGATTTTACACACGTTCGAAACGTTGGGCTGGATTAGGAAAAGAATGTTTAAAAGTACACCACATAACTCTTTCTATAGTCCATCTGTGCACATGCATCTGTGTGGAAACTGGTTATCTGGTTTATATGGTTGTCTCATATCTTTTAAACAGCTGTACTGATCATGGTGGCAAGACGTAAATGGCTCACCAAATGGAGGGAAAGTCCAGAGTGGCCTTCTGGAGGAAAAATGTTCCAAAGGTTCAAAAGTGGCAACATATGGGGTGCATGTGTACACAAGCATAGTAAGACTTATAAATAAAATGATGCAAATCTAATGGCTGAATTTGACTGACGTCTTCAGCAATAATCGGAGCCTGATGGAGATTAATTCTCCGGAATTTAAAAATGCCACAGGATACTTACTTGATTTATATTCAGATATAACAACAAACTATGAACTTCTAATTTTATGAAGTCAAAGCACCAGTGAAGGAAGAATTTAAAGATTAATAAGTTGGAATTTACCGAAAACAGTAAAACATCTCAATACTGAAACCAAGAGAAGGAAACACAAACTGCAGGGATGTTAAAGAGAAAAAAATGGCTGACTGAACGCATGGACTTTGAAAGCCGATCTGTTGCGTCCTATATTCGCAAACTACAAAGACAAATTCCATTAGGAACTTTGAGTTTCACACACTGACAATCATGAATAACGTGTGATATCTGAATGCAAATATCAAACCCCTGTAGATCTCTGATGGTCACGGCTTCTTTTTTTTCCACTACACATTCAACCTAGGTTCAGTTACTCCAACTTCTGTGAGCAAAAAAAAAAAAAATCCCCTTCATCTACCATCTTACCTCTCACTCTTTTTCCTTGGCAGCACTGGTCCGATCCCAGCCCGGTTCCCAGGAGGGTTTACTGGGTTATTCTAAACACTGAGAGCTGACGGTGGCCTTGGCTCCCTGGCTTGACTTCATGTCCTCTGCTGGCAGCCCAAGGCCTGGCTCACTGCGAAGGAATGTGTGAGAGAAAGACAGTGTAAATAAATACTGTAGGGTCGAACAGTGACACCGCAGCCAGAGGAGACCCCAGTGTTTGAAAGGGAATTTGAAAAAAAAATGATCTTGCGGCTGCAAAGCAGGCTGAAAACCATTTTAACCACCTGTTGTATTTGTAAAATATATTTTATGCACCATTTGTACCAGATATAAATATTTAAAATCAAATCAAATTTGTTTCACGCATTCAGAGACACACACATCAAGTCATATCAAATCCATAGAAAAAAATATAAATTCAGCTCAGGTTAAGTGTTGCTGCAAGTGTTGTTGATACAGAAAATAATATCTACACATGCTGGTGATCAGATTCTTCCCTCTGTCAAAATGATCTTTCAATTTAAGATTATTCAGTTTTCTGATAAGAAATATTTAATTGATACTCTACACAGACACACACCGATGTATGGTCGTTTATCATGAGAACTAAGAAATCACAGAAACTAAACTCATCAGCTGAACTACAGAGTTTGAATTTCAAAAACTGTGAAAGTTAGACAAGCCATCGATTTCTAAGTGATGACAGGTTAAAAAGTGATGTCTTGGTTTGAGATTTGATTTCTGCATGGAACAGGAAAACAAGCTGTTGTGTGAACGTTGGAAACGAGATGTGCAGCAGCAGAAGGGGAGACAGACAACACCAGAAGGCCAAGATGCCAGTTTCCAAATCAACATTTTTCAGGTTATTTTTCTACTTTGTTTTCTATTTGATTGAACCAATTGAAACAATCAGGAAGTAAGTGAGTTTCACTTTTGTTACTCCTGTGTGCTCTCTCTCCTGCCTGTCTTTCACTCAGTTGTTTAGGGTACTTGGAAACAAAAATTTAAACCAGACACAATGTCAATAATATTAAATGAAACCTGTTACTGATTATAGAAACAGCAGGTGATTTCCTGCAGTTTAAAATGAATGTTTGGTTCTTTGGATCAAACAGTGACGTGTTAATGACAAGAAATTATTGTGTGCAAAAATGTTTCCTGCAAGTTTTGACCTGAGAATAAAATGTGTTTGGAATGTATACCATCTGCTTTACCCGCGTGACAATCACTGTTGGAATCATCATTCCCTTCACTGTATTAAACCCTTGTATATAACAGGTAGCTATTGCTAAATCAGGAAGAAAGTAGCAGTCAAATACTGCAAACTTTATTGCTGGAGAACCACACAGTCTGCAGTGTTGCTGTTAAGTGGCTTATTCATGGCAGCATAGCTACTCAGTCACTGGATATCAGTGGTGTGTGTATAAAAGCTTAAACTGAATGAGACCTAAATCAGGATATGGATACTTGAACTGACAGTTTGCAATGCCAGCACCTTATGTCCATATTAGGTCACGAAGGATGCAGCAGCCACGTGCATGGACCTCGATGGGAACTTATTCAAAAAGACCCTTCTCCCTCTGGCTGTTTATAATGTAAATGACAACTTTTAGTGTAAATCATATGTCATACTCTGCATGGAGTGTGATATCTGTGTCACACTTTAAAGGTTATTGCCAAATTCAGTGCTTTGTTTGGGTTTTACACATATCACTGCTCAGTGAAGCTACAGCTGAGTTTATATTAAGAAAAGCGAGAAGGTGTTACAACTGCGATGTGTGTAAGAGTAGATCACAACAGATGAGTAAAAAAAGTACCTTGGTATTATTGTAGCACCTTTTTGGGACATTAGAGGGTCAAATATGAGAGAAGCAGGTTTTGAGATGTTGATTTTAAGCATAGGTAAGTAACAGTATGAGCTAGCATTCACATTTTTCCTTCTTGGTTGTTGTGGCCCTTAATACCAAAGAGCTTTGTTAATTTAAAGTGAATTTTTTAAGACAAAGATACAATCAAATTTTCCTCTCAACCTTGTAGACTGACAAAACTTTGTACAATAAAAGTCCTTCTAAGTTCATAACACTTTTGCAAGATTTGTTCTCCAGTAACTACAAAGTGACACAAAACAGAACTTTTCTACTAAACAGTAACTCAGACCCAAAAACACACTAAAGGTGTGACTGCATCCTAAGATGTTATGAATGCTTATTAATTACAGTGGCGACACTTTCATTTCTAAGCAGCTGACACTCATCACCTAAATGCGTCACTCTGTGAACATCTATGCCAATAGGTGTCATCTCTGTTGGTATTTAAACCTCGGTGACATTACCGATGTCCCAGCAGCAAATGCACAACGCTTACATTTGCATGCATCGCTAAAAACACGTGCCCAAGAATTGCTCGTGACCCTCCCCATTTTCCCAAGTTGTCTTGGGGCCTGCTGTTGGTGTAAAGGCTAATGATATGTGGGGGGCTGGGTGTGTGTCTGTGTGCCTGTTGGTATGGGTGTGTATGGAGGGGTAAAAAGGTGTTCACCCTATCACTTGCTGAGTTGATACGAACCTCTGCAGACACCTAGGCTGAGGAGGGAGGGTGTGACCTCACCCCTGACATAGGAGTTGGCATCTGTCACACACGTCAACACTCGCGCACACAAACACACAAAGACATGAATGTATAAATGAGTATCGCACAAAGGCACCGTCCAAAGTGCTTACATCTACAGACTTACACAAACACAGGCAAACACACCCTCCCCAACCCTGTCTGCCACCTCCAGCTCTCCTGTTGGCAGCCGGCTGGCGAGCACAGTGGGCAGTGTCAGATAAGAGGATATACACAGGCTATGTTTCAAGGTAAGCTGTGTAACAACAGAGGAAATCAGGGAGCTGATTAAAGTCTCGTCAGGTAAATAAAACATTAGGACATCCATTATGAGAAACTCGGGTAATTAGTGAATGTCTTAGGTTTAAGTAGAGGAATGTACAGTAACAACAGCTGCAAAGGAATCCTTTAAAGACAAGTGCACACTGGAGGAAATTCTAAGTAATGAAATGGGTCATAAAAAAAGATAAATTAACAATCAAACCTCTACAAGTTATGGTCATCCAAAGTACACACTTCCAAAAATACAGAATCTCACAAATCATTCATCAAGACTGAAGTCTGGAGAACAGACTAGGTTAGTATGCGTCTAAGATTTGCACAATTGAACATGACTTAAACAGCAAAAAATGTCCACCATTTTTAAAAATAATCTGTTTCACATTGTTGCCCTTTGCTATTAGTGTTTCCTTCCAATGTTGCCAATAAAAATGGGATGTACTAGAAGCCTCATATAGCTGAGGAAAAGTAACAGAACCTGAGAGGCGAAAAGTGAAAAAGATAGATGAGCCAAAACCATTTCAGTCTCTGTAGCTCTTGATGATCCAAAATAAGCACTTGACCAAAGCTAACATCATAGACTGAGTTGTATTTATGGTGCAGATAAAATATTTATATAGTGAGTCATAAAGTCTGGTCCTGGAAAACAGCTGCAAGGGTATTAGACACTGCAAGAATTTGGCAATTAAAACACTTCATTTCTCTAGTAAGATATGCTATTACACATGGTTTGCTGTTTAGGTGTACAGTGTGAATAAACGGCTTTATACAACATCCATGCAAACATCTCTCCCATTAAGTCTGTTAATGCAATTTTTGTCAATTTAATTAACAAATCCATCCTAACCCATCATTTGACTTTGACTTTATTTTTATTTTTATTTATTTATTTTTATTTTTAGGTGATCAATTATTTATTACATTTAAAGGACAATAAATAAAATAAAATGAAATAAAATAAAATGACTTCAAATCTAACATTTAAATCGCTCTACAGACAGCTGAAACAGATAGACCAAGATATATTCAAACAGAAATGTATGACATGTACAGCACAATCAGTAGTTAAATACAACTAATATGTAACAATAAATATGTTTTGAAAGAGACTTAATTGCAACTGGACTAAAAGTGCACAACAACCCTGCTTTACAACTTGATCTTTGGTAAATAATGGATCGCGGCACTATCGAATACAGAGAGGTGGATCAGCCTCGGTATCCCAGACTAAACACTGGCCTAGATGCAGGAATGAGTTATGTCAATTCCGGTCTATGGTTTCATGATTTTGAATGAAAAGCAGTGAATGAGAGTTAAATAAATCATGGCGGGCTATCAGTGGCTGGTGTCGGTGTTTGGTGTCGGATGGATAGATCCAAGGCAGGGCGAGTTCCAAATTAAACTTAATAATAGATTAAACTTAAAACGCAGCGGTTCAAGTGGTCATAGTACACGCAGTAGATATCCAGCTACATTGCTAACAACATGTCTAGTCTTTGTTAAGGCTTGCTAGCATGACAATGTTACATGACTCTATTCAGTGTCAAAAGAACAGTTTGTGTTGACAGTACACCACATATTTCCACTTAGTGCTACGAAATGCAACAGCATTTTAGACAAGAGTCTGCTTCCAACTGTGTGACAGCAGTGAGTTGAGATAAACGCTTTCCGGTTTCAACATGTTCATAAAGCCATGAAAGCTGCATATGAACTTGACTGGCTTGCACAGAGTCCTGAACTCAGTGCCATTCAACACCTTTTCAATGAAGTGGAACGCCAACTGTGAACCAGACCTTATCACCGAGCATCAGTGACCAACCTCACTAACACTCTTGTGGCTAAATGGGAGCAAATCCCTGCAGCCAGGTTCCAAATTTGTGTGTCCCCATATATTTGGCCATGTGTATTCAGGAAAACAGTACAAAAGCTGTCCTGGATAACATTATCCTTATAGTTGCCATTATTAGGGTAGAAAAAAAGGCCACTTTGATTGGGTTTGCCAAGCACAGAAGTTTTAGCTGTGGATAACATCTAAAACGTATTTAAAATTCTTACACCCCCTAAAGTGGTGCGCTTCTGAAGCCAGCGTTAGAAACATCTTTGAAGGACATCTATGCATCGTATCCCCAGTTCTCTGTAGCAGTGATTCATAGACAGACCTCATTTGAACAATGCCTTCTGCTTTCAAATGCTGCACAAAATGAGACAAAATACCACCAAGATCCAGAGGGGTGTTATGGAAATGGAGGCAGAATCAGTTCATGTTTGATATTATGCACAATATGTACAGAGGGACGGGGGACAAAAAAGAGCATTAATGCAACTATTAAGGCACTCTTCTCCCCAGTCTTATTCATTAAACATACAAAGTTCTCACACTTGCAGTGACTCCCTCCCTTGAGATGAAATTCTAATGTGATATTAAGAGAACTGGGACAATGGCAGCTTATTACCATGAAGCCGAGGCAGGCAGGCAGCCATGTCCTCTGTATGTAAACATGAATAGAGCAGAACACATTACAAGATGCAAACTCTGACGCTGTCTCACAGCTAGTGTTGAGAGCACAGCTCTCAAGAGTGCAGCAGCTCTTTGGATCTGTATTAACACAGCTTGCAAGTTTGTTTGTACGAGCCAAGGCTGAAATTGCAGCTTTTGTCTTGAGTGAGGATCAGCTCTCAACAAGTACTCACGCTACATTAAGCAGAGACAGAAGGATGAGGGCATGCAGCTGGTTACACAGCTCACCTCACTTGACACTGTATGTCTATAAATGTAAATTATATACGCAACATATTTTTGTTTTTATGCAGGTAAGAAGCTGTTCAGCCAGCCATGAGGAGATGAACTTGCATAAAGCAGTGTGAGCTAATGTAGCAGTTTCCCACGCTCTTGTCGCCTTCAGAGTGAAAACTGTATCACCTTGGAAACACATCCACAAGCAACACGTCTCACGTTCTTACTACACCCCCTAACAAAAAAAAAAAAAAAAAAAAAAGGCCAACAAACACATGCTATTTGGGCATTCAATTCCCACAAAGTATCACCGCTGTCAGGCCCTTCCAGTTGACTTACTTTACCAAACATCTGCTGTTTTTCATGAGAGGAGCAGCAGAGTACAAAAGAGACTTCAGAATTTCTGTACAGTTTGACAAAAAACTTGAAACCGCTCTGATCAATATTTTTATATCAAGCATTTTAGATTCTTTTAGCTCTTTTTTTTCCAACCCACAACTTCATAGGTTTGGTTACCTCTCACCACTCCTATCATCCTAGTATAGCATTTAGCACCAAAAGAGCCAGACAGTTCCCTCAGGAGTTAGTGGAAGCTGAAGCAGCTAAGACAAGAGTATTTGACTTGCATCCAGGCAGGTGGCCACAGGCACAACCTGAAACGAGTGCTAGTTTTGCTCTGTGTTCGCCACATCAATTTTATAAGGTGATAATATGCTAGGGTTGTTTACTAACTTTCCTGACAGTGTTTCCAAGAAATGTAATTCTTCGTGGTTTAGAAAAACCACTTTAACTGCAGTTAGACTATGTGACAGCACCGCTACATATCCAATTTCACATTAACTGAACTCTTTTTGGTGTTGTGCTATTCTGTCTTAGCTGGACAGCACAATGTCACCCCTCTGAGCAGACGAAATACTGACCCAGATACAGAGATAAGGAACAGACTTCACCTTCTCTCCTGGTTCCCTGTCAACTAGTCTGCATCTTGGATACTTGTAGTGGAATCAGTGACCATCTCCAAGTGTGTTACTGACAGCCAAATGTCAGCCTGCTCTACTGCAAACCCTTCTTCCACTGCTTAATTTATTATGTTTAGATTAAATCTGGTGAAATTCAATATTTTAATTGAAAGTTTAGAGCCTGAGTGTTCAGCGATAAATTTCCATTGGCTCCCTGCACTCCACTATCATGTTTCTTGGCCTAATTACATTTGCATAAATGATGTTCGTCATTATTATCACGGGTTGGGTAGGCACTGGAGGGGTGAAAGAAGGAGCTGTGCAGTGTGAAGGGACAAGGGCATGCTGAATGGACACTGGCATCAATGATTTGTTTTTCTTGTGATGACCCATAAAAAAGTGCTGAGGATACATGGCTCTCCTTTGTGTAGAGAGTGAGAGTGGTAGGTTTTCATCTAAATGAACTTTCCAAGAAGCAAGCGCTGGCAATATCAAGTCTCAGTCCCTGAACAACCACTGACGTGAATGACTAAATGGCAACAGTTCACCTCAGACAGTACAGAGCCTGCTGAGGCAAACTATCAGTCTGTGACCTATTGTCTGAGATCAATGAAAAATAAATTTATCTCATCTTGATAATGTCAGGGAAACCGAATGTAAAGACAGTACAGTTTATTATGTGTCGACCTTTACCTGCTTTTCATTTATCATAGTTACAGACAGGAGAGCTCAAGTGAAGCTACACACTATTAACTGAAGAGCATTAAACTTGCATTAATCAATATTTTTGATATTGACTCTAAACTGAAAAGCACTGCTAAATTAACAAGAAATTACCACAAACTTCTGCAAACCTTTTTTTATTTTTTTGCTTTGTTTTTACATCATGTGGTTTTACAGTGTGCTTTAATCTCACTCTCATCTCTTCCTACAGAAAGAACTCTCGAGCACTGTTACGGCTTCCCTGGCCTGGTTAGCTTGGCCTCCTTTCTCCTCCTCTTTCAGGAAGAAGCTAAGTAGAATGGAGGTCGTTAGAGAGAGGAGGTTCACCTGGCCTGTTGGGCTGGGAAGCTCAAAGCTGGCTTGCTCAGTCCCACACTCTCCTAAACTCCCCACACGGTCCCCTTTGTTTGTTTGGTTTGCTTTGTTAGCTCTCAGTACATAACACGCTTCACTCACCCACCTACACCACTGATTTCACTGATTTTTCACATAACTTTAATTTATTTCACCTTTGATTCACCCCACGTGTGTTCTCCCTCTTATTTATCTGAACCTTGAGCCAGTTCATGAACGACAGAGAAACAAAGCTGCTGAGAGACTCGTTAACTGAGTGGAGCATTTAGCTGCTAAAGAGCCAGATATTTCCCTCAGTAGTTGGTGGAGACCAGGACATATTTAAAAGGAGAATAAATATTGGACTTACATTTGTCAGGTGGGCAGAAACACGACTCCAAATGAAAGCTAATGTTGTGCTCCATGGCTGCTGGATGTTTGCTAACACACTGTCATGGTGGCCCATGGTCAAGGATAAGTGGGGAGACTCTGGCAAGCATTAGCTGAGTCCTCATTTGGGGCTTTATTGTATCACAGTGGGCAGCAACAGAACAGCAGCAACAACTCACACAACCACCCCTTATATAACCTCCCTGCAAATAACTGAATCACCTGGACTAAACCACCAGTGAGGGAGCTCACTATATACATACATAAAAAAACTTGTCCAAATATATATTTAAATACACATTTAGAAATACTGATTCAAAAATCAGAAACCAACTGCAGAACTAAACATCCACGTAACCGTCAGCTTCAGGAAAGCACATAATCAAAAACACATACACCTCCTGCACCCCCTTCTCCTCAAAAATGGTACAACCAGGAAGTATAAACAGACTAGCTCCTCAGGAGCCCCTAAAATCAGACTGACTTCCCATGACTGCCACAAACTGCAGCAGGATGCGTCTTCATGTGCTGCTCCACCAGTGTTAGCTAAAAGAACTTTGTAAACTGCTGATGTGGTGTATCTGACATTGTTTGTTGATGTTTTTCTGCACCTTGAACATTTTTAAATAAAGCTCTGATAAAGTACATAAAGGTTTGAAAGACAATGAAGGTGCAAAATGGGAATTTCTTAAGGCTACCTACAAAAATGTAAGCACATTTACTTTCTAGAAAACATATCAGTCTGTCAACTATGCAACAGAATCCTATAGCAAGTAGGGGCAGACAATTTTACAGATGATGCATATACCACAGCAACCACCCATTAACCCACATTGGGCCTCTGTCAGACCTATAACTGATGGCAGTGGGTAAGGTGATCCCTGGTAACAGTAACACCACTTGTGGTCATATGTACACAGTGCTTCAGAGATCTCAAGTGGGTGTCAACCACTGATGCAGGGAGGGTGCGGGAACAATATGTTCCTAAGGAGGAGAGTGGGATGGGAAGAGATGAGCAGTGAGATGAGAAACTTGGGTGCTGGCAAGGCTGGCAGCTATTCCAACCTTTAAACAGACTGAGGTTATTTGAGGTTTTAAACACATGAGTGGTTGGTTGTCCACAGTAGGCCTGAAGTAGGGCTCTTGCTGGCTTGTTACTATTTTAGCTGATTGACTGCAATTTACTCAATTCTACCCCACTTCCTTTCACCTCTGCTCAACTCTTGCTAACCTCTTTTGTCAGTTCTCATTAAAAGGTTATCATTAAACAAAACATTTTCCCACCATGAGCCAGGTTACAATTAATGAGTTTGGCAAAAAGCTGAAGAAAATAAGAGACCGATGAAGTCACACCTCACAAGCTTTTTTCCCTCCAGGAGATAGCTGACCAAACCAAACCCTGTCTCCTAGAAATTATAACTAATTTGCAAAAACAAATAAATTTTTACAACATTTTAAACAACATCCTGGAGGAATGGATGAAGGAAAGATTGTGGTTGTGATTAAATATCGAAAAAGTCAAAAGTGATTTGAAGCATGGGACAGGATGTGTTTACTTTATTAACATTCATCTTTCCCAAATCTCAAAGTGTTTTCGTTGCCTAAACTTAACCACGCCGGATAGAATCAGTAGTATTAGGACATCATTTCTAGGCCACAGTCCTGTTCATGGTGAACGTGTAAGTAGGCAACTGTTGACACATTAACTGTGCTAACACATTAGCCTGAATCAGTTGATAACTGGACAATTCAAAATCAAAGCTGTGTCAGCTGCACTTTTGGTGCATCTCTGCACACAAGACTTATCGCTACAATGAAAGTTAGCATTTTTGTGTCAAGCTTGGAGAGACCCTTTGAGTGGTACAAATGGAGAAATCCAGACTTTTAAACTAGACTTTATGTGGGAAATGATCCGCAGTTTATCTAAGTACCAAGTGCACTGATGAAGAAAAAAACCTGAATGTAAGTAACAGAGTAGAAGTCAGAGTTTTAAAGGTACTGATTTTTCAACATGACATCAGCACAGGCTCTTGTTTGTATAATGTCCGCTGCCTCTTGATTAAAAGCCTGCTCAGATTTTCACCCAGAGGACTTCTCAAGAGGAGTAGCCTGGCTTCAGCTTCGGCGACCAGATCCTATTAAGAACTGCCTTGTAAGAGGTTTTCTCCTCTTCACTGCGGAAATAACTGCTGTAATGTCTCCCCTTCTTCACCACTTTGGAATGCTCTTCTCTGTCCCCCCCCCCAGCCCCTCTCAGTTTCCCTCTCTTTCTTTCTCTTTGCTCGCATGCTGAGAAAAGTAAGTGAGAGAAATGATTAAATCATATTTTGTGGGGGTGGGGGCTGGGCATTACAGACGGGGGCTCTTAAAACAACACTAGGTACATCGTCAAAAAGTAATTTTGGCGCTTAGGTTACAGCCACTGACGGGCCGTTACACAGCGCCCCATGGTGTGGGGCTGCTGGTTAAAATATGAGTGAAGTTGAGAGGACCTCCTTATAGTGATTGAGGAGGATTCCCCACTGTTTGAGGCAAGCTGGAGGTTAGGATTCAGAAAGATTCACTGCACACTGCTCTGCTGGACAGGATAAACCTGTCTCCCAGATCCCTCCAAAAACAATGCCACTGGTAGAGTATTTTGTGCTTGGATTAAAGCTGACTATCTTCCATTAAACACCATGGATCATGGTTAATTTAAATACTCATGAGAGAACAAATGCACTTGCAAATTCAGGTCAACTTTGATTTGATAGACTCCAAACACATTTCCAGATGGAGAACTTCTCTTGCAGTTCAAGGGAAGCCAGACGTTCTTATCCCCCAACAAGAGCGGGGAAACCGATAGCATAATTTGTCCGCTTAGGGAAGCTCCTGTCGCCACTAAACCTCTTTCGGAATTAAAGCCCATAGAGGGTGGAGATGCCCAGGGGACCCTGGTGTTGTCTGAAAAGTCGGGAGTCGAGTTACTAGAAAATCCCATCCCTTGAGTCTGACTCCCACTGTGACCCCCTTCCCACCCGAGGGATGGTCCAATGTGGGCCCATACAAGTAAGGAATGAACACAGTGCTTCATGACAGTGAGATGGTAAGTGGTGGCATTGTCAAAAGGGCCATCCAGCAGGGTATCAGGAGGTTAAGTGTCCTGCAAAAAGGTCCCATTCTTCCAATACTATCTAAACTGCCATACCACCACTTAATAGATGTGCAGCCCTCCTTCCCTCTACAGATACAACACACACACAAAAGCCATGCCACCTTCTCAAAGTCTCTAAGGTGCTGCTTTGACATGACTCCATGATTTGATTGGATTATGTTTTTTCTTTCTTTATGTTTTCTTTTTCACCACTGCCAACTTCAAAGCAGGGCCTTGTGACAGGCGGTTACAGTGAGAGGCTGTCACTGGCCGACTTCAAACGCTGCCATATAATGCCACATTGTCATAACTAGCTACCTGGGCCCCCCCGTTATGATGTGAAGATGATATGCCCCCACTGACCTCAAAGTGCCCTATTATAACAAGCACTCCTTTTTTTGTGTTCCAGTCTTGTGACATGGGTTGAATGTTTGAATTAGCTGGAAATGTCTGTACTGCAGGTGTATTTATATTTATATTTATTTGTATTTATATGTATTTATATTATATACAGCTGTATGTGCACAAGGCTATGTGGTGAGAATAAGATGAAAGAGTTTTGAACTGAAACATTTATAAAGTTAACATAGTTACAAAGTTTATCTAATCCTTTCTGTCAGCTTTCAGCACAGCATCCATACTGTAATGATCACTATATGTTTTGAATTCATTGATTAATGTTGCAAATGTCTCATAAAGTGTACGAATGCAAACATAAGATTTCCTTAAAGGTTTTGCAAAGAAAAAAGACTAAAGAATGAAACAACACTGCTTTTTAATCAACATCCAAATTTAAACTCTTCTCCAGTGCACCACACTTTATTCACCAAAAATTTTTAGCTACAATTCTTTTCCTTCCTCATGGTGCTGTTTGAGGCTCTCTGTTGATCAGTAATTTGACTGATAAATTAGCACAGATACTTTACACCTTTTATTTTATTTTGGGGATACAAAGTGGTGCATGTATATCGGTCAAACTTCAATCAGGCTTTGTATTTTTTTTTAGTTTGCTCATACACCTTGGGTTGGCTTGGGTTCACTGCCTTTTAAGTAGTTGAAATAATAATTAGTCTTTCTGTTGTTGTAGCTGTCAGCCATTTGACTTTTCTGAATACTGATTCAGTAAATTCAAGTGCTTTCTTATAAAAGATTCTTGAAAAATTACCATTTACAGCTAAATATAGTGAGGATATGTGTTATTTGGTTAAGACAGCTCCTCTGATAATCAGATCAAAGTTTTTTGGAATGCAGTGGCTCTCTTTTCTTTCAAGCATAAGAATTATTTATGACTGTCAATCTCTGATCATCGCATTTCAGGTCAATCTCATTCATCCAGTCAAGATGCACATGTGGACATTTCTCACAACTATTCCTTCCATATTTGTCACCATCCTGTCTGTCCCTCAGCCTCTCTCTCTATCTCCTTCCGCCTCAACACAACTTTCCCCTGTCACGGCATATTAAAAGTGGTTTACATGTGCATGTCCAATGCGATGAATATGGATGTGACCTCTTTCTTTGGTGCCTGGCCGCCCGCCTGCCCTCTTGCCGGCGCCCCCCCAGGCACAAGACACCGCTTCTCAATGAGCACAGCATGCATAGGAGACAGAGCTTTACCCCCGCTGAAAACACACACGCGCTCACACACACACACTCATATCATATAATCATAGCCACACATGCACGCATACATACATGCATGCACACATAAGCAGAAACACACACCCGACTCTCTCATGCTCTCACTTTTTCCTCTGCTGCATCTCTCCACTGACCTTTCACAATGTGTTTTACATAAAAATAAAAGAAGAAGGGGGTGGTAAAAGCCTGAAGACTGAGTTGAAGGAGGATGCAGATTTATAATTCATGTGTGTGACACCTCTAATAAAACAGTGGCCTCTACTCTGTCTTCATATGTGTGAGTTCAGGGCTTATAGGCATGAAGGTACATGCATTTGTGCACATGTTAGCAGGTATCTCTGCATATATTGGTCTGTGAAAGTGAGGATATTTGTGTGTGTTCTCATGTCTTATGTCTTGTGCCGCTTATGAAATAAATACTCGTTTCTCACAATAGATATTTTTTTTGTACAGGGATTTAGTGTGAGGATATAAAAACAGTATTTTTAAATCTTTAATATCTTTAAACATAAATGTAGACTGCTCAATCTACATTTTTCTCTTATATTGTTTTTTCAGTTTAGATATGTTTTATTGTCTTGATCAGTTTTTACATTTTTTTTAAATCACATTTTTACATTTCCACATGATCTGTTAATATTTTATTGCTTATATTTCTGGTGTTGTATTATGAGTTTTTAAGTGACATTCAACAACATCCTGAAGTTTTACTGACAGACTCTTTACACCACAGTTTCCATGTGCATTATCTACTGAGATCAAACAAACACTTTTTTTTCAACAAAGCAATAGATGAGATTCTTATTACTTTAGGTCACTTTGTACCAGAGTAAAAGTCAAATCTGTTCATTAGTTACAGCACTGAAAAAGTTAGCTCTTTGCTATTTTAACAACATGTTTTTATTCAAAGCCCTGATTCGGTCACTTTAATTGGTTTTCAGTTATCTTGTTAGGACTAATTAGACAATAGCGAAGGTGATGCTGGGTTTGGCAATTAGCGCACAGGAGACAAGCTCAGGCTAATCATCTCAGGCTCCTTAGTGGCACGTAAGATGTGATGCTGGCACGTAGTGGCACACCCACCACTGAAGGGGGGAGGGAGGTTAAACAGTTGTTTTATGATCAGAGACAAACCTTATGTGTTAAATTGAGGGTGTATATATTTGGATGGGATTATGTGTTATGGGTCTTACTCCTGTGCAGCTCAGGATAAAAAGGAGAAGCTATCATCTCTCTTTTTTAATTACATTAACTTACATGAAACATACATACCTGACACAAACACACGAACACATAGAGACAGAACAGTTTGTTTAGGAAATGAACAACTACCGTCTATTTCCTCTGTGGCACATAAAAAGAAGGAGACATTGCAGTCCCCTACAAGCTTAACAGACCCAAAATGTGGAGGTTTGCCAAAGTGACAAAAATACACATTAAACCCAGGTGAGTAACAATTTATGTGAAAGAAAAAAAAACTCATTTTGATTGTGTCATTCTGGCTTTAATACTGTGCATGTGTTGTTGTAAATTATTTCAAATGAAAACATGCAAAGTAAGGCAGAGCTTTTTAGAGACACTGCGTTAAATTCATCAACAGAAAGAGGTGAAGTTGCAGAAATACATATACATTTTAATAATTTGGTAATTAGCGGCTGCTTTTCAGCAGTACAGTCAAGTTTCATCAATGGTACTTTCCCAGATGAAATATCCCCATTTCCAAAACCAAATTTCCTAAAAGCTGAATGAGTGGGATGTGGTGCAGGAGGGTGGAGGGGGGAAATTACACATTGTAGCTATTAATGTTCTTGAACTCTGGTCTTTCCCAAGCCTGATGAACAATATGCCCTCTATGTGGGTTCGTGACACGGCAGGGACAGAGCGAGGACGCTCCAAGTGCTGTGGCACCACTAGACCAACACAGTGGCATTGGCGAGCTTCTGGGTTTGAGTCATGAGTTCAGCATGTCTTGCCAATCTACGAATGTGTGTATACATAACGGATAGGGATACAATTACTCATGTGAGGATGGGGGGTGGGGGGGCAGGATGTGGTCCTAATGGATTCTTTCTCTCTCTCTCTCTGAGACACAAATCTTTGCATACACTCCAGAAAGTCCAGAAAGACTGAGGCAGAAAATGTAGATACACATGACATACTGTGCAGACACTGTACACAGAGAAAAGCACAAACATACTGCATGCTCACATATGCATGGATGGATGCATACACACACACACACACACATACACACAACCATCTATATCGACTATCATTTGTCAAACGCTGGTTTCAAGTGGGGAAAGTTCAAAACCCAAATTCCTTTGGCCACGATTTGTTTTCTTTCCCATTGATCACCAAGCAGCTGCTGACTGATTCTCAGCATAGCCAACATAGCCACAATGTTTTCTTAGCATTTCAGACATGCAGACAGACAGGGTGAGAAAAGAGAGGAGGTGAGAAGTGGGAAGGAAAAGGCAGAATGGAAAGGCAGGGAAAGAGCGTGTGGGAGGGGGAGCTTTTCTCTCTGTAGTTTGCTACACAAAAACATTGGTGCAGATGGAGCTTGATAACTTTTGGGGCAGATATTTGATCAATATGAAAAACAGGACAGTGTCATGCTGCTTCCACCTTTAGCCAGAGAGGACACTGCATGACACTAAAAGGTTACTTGTTAAGAAAATATAGATTATTTTGAGCGTTTGAGCAAATTACTTATGATCAGCGGCTAATGACAGTCTTGCTGTGTAACAAAAAAAAAAAAGTGGCATTTTTATGAATTAAAATGGCATAGGCTTTCCTACAGCTGTTTGAATCAGTAATATTGGAAGCTATCTCTCATCTCTTTTCCTCTGGTTCTCTTTGCTTCCTGAATCAGCTCTGCAAAACTCCAAACTTCTGTCTGGCTAAATAGCCACGAGGCTAATTTAACAAAACCTCCATTGTTGATGTTAACAGGGGACCGCCTGCAGCTTCAAGCTCTAATAATTGGTTCTACTCGATCTGTTAGCTTCTGTGCTAATCAGATGTGCTTATAACAAGACATTGATGGATACCTGTTATCTAACAAGCTAAAATGATCTAAACTCAAAATCAAAATCAGATGTATCGTGGGGGAAATGAGCTGTTCCTCAACAACAGCAGCACAGAAATCAACCACATGTTTTTAGATCTTTTAGAAACACACAACCACCAAAAATCAAAGGCAGATGACCTAAATAAGATGCTATATTTCTATATGGAAAGAGCTAAAATATACATTTGTTGAAGGGTACTTTCAATGAATGATATGGAATAAATGCAGAAATTCCTGCATTTGTTCCCTCTGTCATTTCCTCTACCTATTCATCCTCCATTCCCTTGGCACCAGAGCCACCATCCTTCTTCCTCCATCTCTCCATCCCCTCTTTAATAAACGAGCGCTGGTGGTAATTGCCCAGTCTGGGACGACGTCATTACTCATTCAGATGTCCAATAATGCTGCAACAGCCCCAACACACACATGCAAACACACACACGTATACACATGGTCTGCACATGCAGATCTATATCATTGATCTCTCACCCACCCTCCCCTCTCCCTCCCATACTTCATTTTTCATATTCAATGAGTGACTTAGATTTGGCTGCTCGATACTGATACGTCTCAATTAAGAGGAGCCAAGGGTCTGTATTGACAGGTATGTGGACTGGTCGACACTGGTCGACTAGCAGCTGAGTGGAACTGAGGGCAAAAAGTCAAACCTGACAGAAAGTAGTTCAAAGCATGAACTTTTCATGCAGACAGCAGGTTTTTTTTAAAGTTGTATTAACTTGCTAATGATGCCCGCATCTTCAGAAGGAATGTCTGACTATTTAATGCCCTTTCTCCCCCTCCATGTAACGTATTAGAATGTATTTCTGTCCTCAGTATCAACATGTAGGAGAGAAAAAAAGGCTCACATAACACCATCCTGACAAAACTCAATATGTGTCCAACTTGGGGATTTGTGGTTGTATTCAAACATAATAATTTAATGCTATTTCTCCAGAAGCTACTTCAGAGACACTCTTGAGGGACAAGTCATAGATCACAAGCATTCAGTGGTGAGGAGTTCAAGGGTCAAAGCCACAACTTCCAGACAAAAATAGACTTGCCAAACCTGAATATGGAATCTGAAGGGGGCAAATCTAGAAATGCAGCTTAGTGCAGCTCACTGGATGCAAGAAGCCAATGAGATGTGATTTCCTCAGTCTCTGTTGTCAAACTCCCCACAGCACCTGAGGGAAAACAGAGCAGCCTGGGAAAAGAGAAAGTGGGCCAGTGATTGTGTGATCGTTCGATGGAAGGGTACACTGTACAGTGAGAGTGAATGGAATACTGTTCAGTGTGTGTGCACAAGTTTGTTTGGCAATCAGTGTTTTAAAATGTAATGGTAGATTTTTGTAAAGGAAATACAAGTTTAATTTTATGTATTTATGTATTTATTATTCATATTGCCATGTATTTGCTGTCTCATGGATTTAAGAATTCACTGAAATGAGCTCAGACAGACATACTGCTGTCTTGTTACAAAATATGTACTGTACAGAAATTTTATTTTTATTTTATTGTAATTATGCCAAAACATTGTCTCATGATTCCCAGATTTCAAGATTAGTTTTTACATATATTATTTTATTCAGTGTATTCCACAAATGTCAACATCTTCATGTATCTAACTTTGTTAATGACTCAAATCAAATGAAAGAATTTGTAAAGAATTTACATTTGTTTTATCTTTATCTTCATGAAAATGTTCAGATCAGCTCAAAATTTCATGAAAATCTGAGCAAACTCAAGCACTGAGTGTGTTTGTTAACATTACAGACATAAGCACATCTTATTAATATTGTCTTTTGTGCATCTACCCATGAGTTGTGCTTTGCATCACAAGAGGGGGGGTGTGTGTGTGTGTGTGTGTGGGGGGGGGGGGGGGTATTTGATTTCATTCCTTTGACCCCGAATTCAAACCAGGTGGGGAACCAAGAAAATCGGAAGAACCCACCTCTTAACCCCCGTCAAGAGA
>JBBMJY010000003.1:4497567-4517403 GCA_037833715.1 Toxotes lorentzi
GTGTGTGATAGAGAGAGGGGGGGTGTGTGTGTGTGTGCGAGGGAGGGAGAGAGAGAGGGAGAGTGTGTGTGTGTGTGAGTGTGTGTGTGTGTGTGTGTGTGTGTGTGTGTGTGTGTGAGTGTGTGTGTATGTGTGTGTGTTGACCATATTCTCAAGGAAAACGAGAGCCCATTTTGGCCAAAATCAACTCACCCAGAAGTCCCTTTACAACCCGTGCTCTTATGAGCCCTGTAAATGTAAGCTGAAAAATGATGTCTGTGGCGCAGCTCTCCTCTTAGGTTTCCCCAAGTACAGCAGCCAAATTGTTTTCGCTAGGCACTACGAGAGGCATTATCCATCATTTTGAATGAGCTCTGTAATTGGGATTATAGGAGCAAAAGTGCAAAAATTGACTTTGAGAGTGATAGCATTACAAGTGGGCCTTTCAGATGAAATAAGAGGGTGAGTGTGCACTGTATGCTCATGTTTTGGCACATGTTTGGTTAACACTGTGTGTGTGTGTGTGTGTGTGTGTGTGTGTGTGTGTGTGTGTGTGTGTGTGTGTGTGTGTGTGCACTCTAAGCATGATGACTTTGTATATACATACTTTAATGTGTAGCTCGTATTGAGCTAGCATGCACAGGCCATCTGGGTGTTTGTGTACATAAACAACATAAGTGTGTATATTTGTATTTCTAGCATACTTAAGGTTTAATACTCAGTGATTGCCACGGTCAAGCAATCAAATAAAAATATCAGATGTTTATGTATGTCTGTAACACATTTTTTATCTTACTTTTTTTTTATGTGCATTGGTGATAGAATATGAAGAGAAAGTAACTTGGAAGCATTCACACATTAGTGCAAGATGGTCACTTACTCTGCTAGCCTTATAGTCACACCAGAAAAAGTGGAATAAACCTGAAACCAGCCATTTTCATCATGTTACATATTTGTATTGTTTGTTGACAGGTGAAAACCAGATGCAAACAAAGGTTTGCAGCTGTTCTGTTGTTGTTTGTTGGTATCTCTGTGGTTATCTCACCAATTAGTTCAGAAAGTACCATTATCTCCCACTATGCGGATTACAACAAGGGGGTGACGCAGATGATTTTTCCTGCTCTGCTGCTCGTAATTAGTCTGTAGGATATGACATGGCATGAATATAGTTCGTGCTCCTGCTGATTGTGTTACAAGGTAACCTAGATAAAAATCAAACACAAGTACGGCTGGGGTTAACTAATACACTAGAGTTTTAAACTCCTGACCAATTCTGAAATCGGTTTTCATCACAAACAAAAGGAGAAATTTGAGAATTTGCTCTCAAACTGTGAACACACAGCTTACAGGAAAAGAGAACAGCACTCAATCCTGCTACAAGGTATTATTAATTATTAACTTTTCAGCAGAGATACGCACACGTTAGCTCTCGTTAGCGCGTTAATTTAGAATGACAAACACCTTCATTGATGGTGTCCAGTTATGGTCTTTACTACAAGAAAGAAATGGACATCTGCCAGTCAGTTCAGAAAATTCTCCGTGGCCATGGTATAAATACGTGAGTACATGTTTCCACCTCTGAGTATATTTTTTTAATCTGCAAAAGTATGTAGCTTACCTCTGTATTTGTGTGTGTGTGTTTTACTATGAATGATCTGCTGTGGAGTGTGTGTACAGAGCAGGCAGGCAGACGAACACCAGCCCAGCGGGTACTATTTTATTCATGGTGAGTAATCCCTGCTCTGCACCTCCCTAATCTGCTGCCATGGAGTGTTTGCCCAGAGTTCAGCCGCACTCCACCTCCTCTTCCACCCCCTGGCTTTCTCTGCTCTTTGATTTGTCTCTCAGGCCATGTCGAATGCAGATTTCTTTTCCTGTCATGTGACAGAAATGTGATGGCTTCTAGTAGGTATAACTATATCATTTATGTTTACGAAAAAAAGCTTAAAGCTTGATCTGTATTCTTGTGTGAATGATCTTGAATTTGAGAGGTTGGAGCAAGCAAATATTTGACTTTGCTAGGTTATTAAAATCTTTGTCAATTTTTTGTTGTTGTTGTCGCTCCACTAATCAATTATTCAAGAAACTACTTTGGCACTAGTTTTTACTCAGCAATAACGAGAATAATAACGAGTCACAAGAAAAAGAAGAAAGACAGAAAGTCAGTGTGATGCTTGAATTCAGTCAAATCTGGAAGGAGCAAACTTTTACTGAAACGTGTTCAAAATAAGCATCTGAAACAGATGTGATGTCTTTAGCTAATGTGCACACACGCGCACACACGTCTTTTCCACACTGGTGTCGGTTTATATTAGTACTGGATGTGGCTTCCATGCTAAAATACAGTCGAACAGTTATCCAACACCATCAGATGCGGAGAACACCTTAGTAAAGAGCACCAAGGCTCGAGGCCTGCAGTGTTGGCTTCTACCACACTTTTTCCTTTCTCCCATCTCTCTAAGCACCAGTCTTCAGTTATTATCCCCCTCACAAACACACACACACACTGGGGACCTCGGTGGCCCTTCTCAGCTGGTACAGAGCCCCATATGCTCTAACTCCTGTTGTTATTGTTGCTGTTTGGCTCTGCGGCTCATTTGACGTGTGGACCCATGACAGTGTCCAGGGCCCCTTCCAAGTTGTGCCTGGTACGCCTTTGTGTGTGTGTCTGTGTGCGCATTTATGTGTGTATGTCAGTGAATCTGTCTGTGTGATACAGTCTTATCTAAATGATGTGTTACCTAATGCATGTTGTGTTGAATTTGTGTTTACATATGTGTTTTAGGCTCCATGTGAAGGTGTGTATGATTGTATAGATTTATAAATTTGTCAGGGGCTACTTTTATCATCAGAAGGACTTCAAATGTAGCTATTTGTGTGTGTGTGTGTGTGTGTGTGTGTGTGTGTGTGTGTGTGTGTGTGTGTGTGTGTCTTCCTGAGGACCTTGTGTTAGACTTTCAGAGTGAGGACATTTTTGGAAAGAGAAGCTATTTTGGTCCTCAACTCTTCAAAGGGATGTTTGAGGGTTTAGACTTGGTTTTAGGGTTAAGGTTGGAATTAAGTCTAAGTTAAGGTCAGCATTAGAGAAAGCAATGTGTCATTGTGAATGTGTCTACGTAGGAAATCAACACTTACAAAAAGTATTCACACAACCCAAAGTGGATGGGAAGCCACCCACGTTGCCACCACTCTCTCTCTCTCTTTTACACACACACAAACACATGCACATGTAAAGGCACAAAGAGAACATTATATTAAAAGCAATATCTTAAATAATCAATATTTTCCCATTTTTGTTATGCACCAATGGTAATTTTCCAGTTACTCTGATACATTGATTTTTCATTTGATTAATGGCAAGTGGGTTAACGCAAAAGGCTCGTTACAATAAAATGAGTGCGAAACACAGAGTGGGATTTTTTAAAAGGCATGCAAGAGCTTATCCTACTTACCTTTTCTTAGGCTGTATAATTTAAGTTTCCAAAACAATATCCAGAAAATGTTCTTTAGGAAGCCACACAGGAATGTAGAATGAAGAGACATAAATAGGATCAAGAGTGTCACAATGTGACCTTACAAATGATTTGTGCCACTGTTTGGAATTCTGCTGCATGTAAACACAGGGAGGTGGGTCTGTACAGTGTTACATGTGATTTTTGGCCATCTGTCCACTGTGCATGCCGCCCACATTGCCTCTCCACATTCTGATGAGCTACAAGGACACATTATCTCCACTTAGCCCTTCGCCACTTGGCAACTGCAAGAACCATAACAACTAGTCTTTATGAATACCCACTTTAGGCCACAGTTCTTATTGCCTTTGGAACGTAAGGCAACACAGTCAGGGCTTTCCAAACCTTCCTCCCTTCCTGGTTTTGCCGAGCTGCGCCCTTTCCAAGACCTCCTCCTCTAAAAAAGTCTTTGGTTTTCGTCGCTGTAGAAATGTATTCAGGGAGACATTTATCAGTGAGCTGCCTGCCACTGGAGACTGCATTGGCGGCCATTTTACTGGCCTAGTCAGGGAGAACAGGAAAAGGGAACTTCACTGTAAGAGAATGACATTTACATGTATATTTACATTTAGTCACAGCTGTTGCTGAATGGGAGCAGCCCCATGCGACTGAGTGGGAAGACTAGAAAGGTCACAGCCTGATGCATGCACGGAGAGTTTATTAGCTTAGCTCTAGTGTTAGCATCATGAACAGTTAGACTGGGTTAAGCTTTAAACTTTTGTTTTGGGAATGGGAAAATGTTTCACTCTGAAAACTTTCTTCTTTAAATCTTTCTCTAAAACTATTTTGCAGAGCGGTGACATCCAGACATCCACAATCTTTTATTAAGAGCAAACAAAGAAAAGGTATTTCCGGTAGAAGTGAGGGTTCAGAAATAAAATAAAGTTGAAAATTCAACTTGTTTTTGAAAAATGTCAGTACGATCAAGAAGATCAATCTTTGGAGCAGCCAGGGTGTTATTATCTGGACACACTTAAATAAACCAGCAAACCTTCAAATTCAGGATCCTAATATTTGTGTATGTTTACTTTAACATGTTTCTGAATATAAATATAGTATATGTACAAAGATGCTGCTTTATTAGTATTGATGTGAGTTTTTTCTCTCCTCATATTAAATTAAATCTTTGTAAATGAGGCAAACATTCAACTGCAACCTTAAAAGACTAAAGTTGCATTTCATGGTATTTTCTCGACATACAAGCAATAAAAACTGACTGTTGAGTGAAATGAATGCAAAACGCCTGCTGTTTTTAAGTCTGAGATGTGATGCTCATTTCCATCATTTAATGTGTTAGATTACATAATTACTTCTTTCCTACAAAGAACTGCAGCTGTGATAATTCCCTGTTAATTACATTAGCTAACACATTTTTTTTTTTACATTTAAATAATTCTCCCAAATAACATATCTCATCTCCAGAGATGCACATGACAATGATTCAATTACAGAGTAGAGATGAGGAATTAAAAAAGAAAAAATAGCACTGGATAATTCAGTTGGCAAACTCTTGCTTTACCTTTTGTGTTGAAAATCTATACACTTTTTTTCTATTTATTTCGTTTTCTCATTGAACACTGTAGTCTCTGGTCACTGGAGCCTGAAGCTACAGTTTTATTTGCTCTAATCCTGAGCTTAAAATATTGATACGCCTGCGCACAGCTCAACAACAGACACTGTCAATATCTGTGCAGAAAAAAATGATAAATGATGACTTCCTATTCTCACACCAACATATCCATGCACATAAATCCTGTAGACACAAACAGACGTTGGCTTTTACACCCACACACATATGCATACAAAGCACACCTCCACCAGGTTCCCTTCAAAATTATGTTTGGCCGAGTGCAGACGCTGGCCTTGGAAACCACAGCCTCCACCCCCCCAGCCCCACCTCCAAACTACCCTTCATGTCCCTCTCAGGACCCAAAATGGCGTCCATAAATCAAGGAGCTAGATGTAATCTGCAGTGTCCAGAATGCGAGGGGCGAGGCTGCAGAGCATAATGCGACTGGTTCTCCATTGTCATTCAGACGCAGGCAGCAGCACAGAGAGCCTTGCCTGCACCTGATAAGAGTCCGCTCCGAGTGAGCCATAAATCACAGGCAGTGCCAACGGTTACTCCACTGATTTCACACACAGAGGGAGAGACGGAGTGTGTGAGGGGCAGAGAGAGGGGAGGAATCGAGCACAAAGAGTACAGAGAAGGTGGTTTAGAATACGAGCAGTCGGTGGCCAAAGATGAGGATGAAAATGTGTGTAAAGAAGAAAGAGAACACTTTAGAGAGGAAGAGGAAAAGAGAATGCCAAGAATGAAAGAGATGACTGTGGAAAAGGGGGGGAATTTGAGGGTAGAGAGAAGGAGGGAGGGAAGGAGGCAAGGAGGGAGGGAGGGAATGATAGATCTGCAATTTACTCCCCTATCTCATCTGGCAAGAAGTTTCTCCACACAAAAGGCCTGACCTTCAGGAAATAAACACCTCGCTCTCCCAGAGAGCTCTGCTGATGTCTGTGCTGCATGTCAATTCCAACACCGGGTCTCAGGACAGAACTAAAACGAATACCCAGAGTTTTCAGAAAATAACTCTTTTATCCAAAACAGTCCATGAAAAATTCCAACTATCCCATGGTTTTAGCGAGTTGCATCACTCTTCTTTTAAAGCTTGTTGGTTATTTAGACCTGTTTTAGACTAATATTTCGGTTTGGTGGTATGTTAGGTTATTTAAAATCAGGTGGTCGTTGTCATGCCGATGATACGCTAAATGTTTCCCCCGACCACAGCAAGTGACAAAATACACCCCAATATGTGGTATGTTTGTACTTTTACTGATCCTGTTAAAAAAAAAAATCCTGAATCCTAAATGAAATCATCCAGTTGTTTTAGGTGTATTCTATTATTTAATCACTTAATCAGGTGTGCCTTGTGTTCATTTTAAAATTAACTCCTAACGTGAAAGTGTACATCCTGATTATGAACAGGTTCTTCACAGCCAAATCAACCTTTCATGAACAATCCATAAAATAAATTTCATAAAATCCACCATCCCTGCTGAAACCCTGGAACCCAGTCAGAGAAATTCATTCAGCTGAGAGCCATCTTTCCTCCAGCTCTTCCATCTCAACCAGAGATTTAAGTCTTTGTGTCTCATCCTAATCACTCAACCCCCATCATTCCACCTCGAGTGGCAGCTCTCACTCTCACCATGGCCTCTATTCAATCATCCCCTTATTCCTTATTCATATGCTAAACCCCTATAGCAGAGCCCCTTTGGCCAAGTGCACTGTGAGATAGATGTTAACATGTGTAATCCCCCATTAACGCATACGAGACAACGTATCCTCCACGGACGCCCACTCTCCCCCTGGGATTAGCCCTCTGAGAGTGGAGGGGCTGATGGGTAATGGTTCAGAGAAGCTCCTCTCAGTTTCAAAAGGCATCCTCCCTCCCGCCTCCTTTCCCTCCACCCCTGGAGTTTGAGCTGAGATCACTGAGGGTAAGTGTGTTTGTCTGAAGGATTTAACTGATTGAGAGGAGTGCTGGTATTTATAAGACATTCATTCAGTTCTATCCAAAGCCCTGCGGGAGCTGTTTTGATTTGTTCTGTAACAACAAAAACAGCCAAGTAAATGCTCCAGGTTAAAGAAGGCAGTTGATGCAGCAGCTAACTTTGCAGGTAGCAAATGTGACTCTCATGCTGGTAAAGCAACACAGGTTATGTGAAAGATTGCTATTACATTTGTGTCATCTTCATAGAAGTTTAACTCTAATTTCATGTGTTCTTTGTGGGCCTGCTCTCCACTCCAGCTACCTCCCCTGCCACAGTATGTCTTCTCACAGCTGATATCATAGAAATTGCAAGTGTATATGACTGTTCTAAACCAAACCAAAGACATTTTATGTAACACCATTTTGATCTGGACTACATTGACTACTTCTTCTGTCTGCATGGCGTTTATTTATTTATTTATTTATTGTGATGACAATAACTGCTACATCTATAAAAACTCATCAGGATCAACTTTGATACCTGCATCAAGACAGCAAACACTGATTGTGTAATACACAACACTAAAATTACAAGACCCATAATGGGATCATTGGCAGCACAATTTTTTTGTAATGTATTTGGGATGCCTTTACATGACATCACCAAAGTAGTGGTGTCCAAAAACCTGTTAATTGCTGTTGCCCTTTCACTGCGAGCCAAGTTCTTCACACATGAAAGACTGCACATCATCTACACTGAGGAAGAGTTCAGCTCAAACGGCGCTTACATCATGTCTGTGGAGTGAGACGCAGTTTTAGGTTGGCCTGTCTGCGCATGGGACCTGCAAACACGCCTCATTGAGTTTCACATTATGCACCCTAATCCAGCAAGAGACTATCAAAGGAAACATTAGATGGAAGACCTTGAATAGTTTTGCGACATTGTAGTGCGCTGCTCCTCTTGGATTGCTTTCAAAGCACAGGCAGGCCTGTTTCTGAGAGGAGGTGCTGATTTTCTGGCTGTTCGGTCACTTTTGTCCAGCTGAAAGGAATCGGATAGTCTCATACTGGAGAAAGTTTTCATCATTTTTTTTTATGATTTGTGCGAATTCTGTAAATTACTCTAAAAGTTTGGGGTATTTTATCTCAATTAATGACATAAAAGAAGACAAAAAAAAGACATGTTGAAATAAAAGAGATGAGAAAAATCCTTCAGCAACAGATTTTTAAAAAGTGGTAGTAAAGTGTTTGAAACCCCAGAGGTTTTGTGGTGGAACCGCCCCTAAAGGCTCCCAAATCCATTTGAAATGACATCAACAAAAATATGAAAGTCTGAGGGTGTTACTCCCTCAAACTGCCAGATTCCTTTCCTGTCTCTTTTTATACCTCCCTTACTCTCTCTGGAAATGTGAAATTAGCTGAAACATGAGGACAATTACAAGAAGGCCTAGCATAAAGACTGGGGGACTGGGAAAATAAACTGATCACAGACCCCTGAACAAATCTGGTTTACTTTACAAAGCCTCCTCTGAACTCCTGCCAACATTTCCCCTGTCTAGATAATTCCTCCCTGAGCAGTTTCATGTTTACACCTTGAAAATCGCTGGATGATCAAGAGGGGAGAGACTCTGATGCATTCCGTTCTTTTGTTCTGTCAGAGGACGCTCGGCTGAGCATCGCACCTCAAAAGTAACATTAGAAATATCTAATTGGGTAAAAGTATGCAGGTCATCCTTTTGAAGTTTTTTTTCCCCCTTTGTGGTTTTTGTGTTCCCTCCCTTTACAGTAAATCTGTGGGAAAAAACACCCAGTAAGCTATCTTCTGTGATGTCTCTCATTTAAGACTGGGTCCAGGTTTGTTTTTTTTTTTCTTTCAGCAGCAAAGACCGTTGAGGCGTTTTATAGCTTTTCTCATTACTGCATTTTCCAAACAGTGTACTAGGGGCAGTGGTGCATGGTTGAATCATTCAGGGCTACTGGGGATAACGGCACCGGGTTGATGTGCTATACTGCTTTGCTCTAAGGGGTCCTTCGATGGACATCAGAGGACTGACATGTCAGAATGTAAACCAGCTTTTATAACATACTGAGAGATGGAAAAGAAACAATAAAGAGCTCCAGATGAAAGCTTTATTTGGTAAAACAGAAGTGAGAGAAAGCAACTCTGGTCTCTTAATTTGTTCAGCACAGGTCTCAGTAATGAGCCAGTCTGTGCCATGTCACTGAGTTTAGAAAGCACTGTGTTGTTCTGAGTTTTTCACGACACAGGTGAAAGTAATATGTAAAAATGAGCTTTATATGAGTTTTGAGACAGTTCAAGGTTTATATAAAAGATGAATGACTGTTTGAAGGCTAATATCAATTCAGCTACTTTTTTTCCCAATTAATCAAACATTTTCAGAGCAGTGTTACAAATTTGGAATGATCATTCAGCGACCCTGAAACAATATAACTGAACCGTTTTTTGGTGATCACCTGTCTTTTCCTGTAGCACCAGCAATCAACCAGAAATCCCTTGTGTTCACAAACACGGGCTCTGTTCATACTGGGTTTGTTTTTGCACACCGGTTTTTATACTTTTGAAATACCTGGAAACAAATGAACAAAACATATGTTACAAAGAGCAATGTTCAGAAAGCAAACATTTACTTTCTGAACATCCAAGTCTATAAATTCCCAAATTATAACTCAAAGCAAACAGGAAGAAAACAGGAAGTCTCCGAGCTCGTGATGCTGGATCAAAAAGAGCAAAAAGAAGAATTTGTTGGTCACATTTTTGGCCTAGAAATCCTTCAGTATTATAATTTAGTTGTCTTTCTGTTTTGTTTCTTTCTAACTTTTTGTGAGGTGAAAATGTTGTTTTTGGCTCATCCCACATGCTTGGTAATGGAACATGAACGGCCTGAGGACACATGGTGCTTAGAGGTGTGTGAGTTGGGGTGGCAGCATATGGCTGCAGTGCATGGCAGTCGTGCACAAAACCTACAGTGTATGCCATATGTGAGTGTATTTTGTATGCTCAGTGTATACAGCCTCAGAGCTTAATGGCTATAACAATTATACATACCTCCTCTGATCTTGTATCACAGAAGATTGGTTTCACTCCAGCATGATTCAATCAGCTGCAGTGTGTCTGCCGTCTCTGGAAAGATAAATTATGCCATTACTGCTCTGAACTGGAGAACTGTGCGCTTAGAAAACAATAAAGCTACATTGGGCTTTAAAGGAAATGTCACTAATTACACCCTTTTTGTTTAGGATAATATTGTTAAGTCATTCATCATTGCAAAGGGTGCCACTGCAGCCTAAGAATTATGAATAGCCATGTTTTTTTCTGCTTCATGGTACTGCATATATCCAGTATGTTTTGGCCTCTGTTAACTTCCTAAAACTGAAGTTTTATTCTACAATTTGATGTGCACCATCTGACAAATTCAATTCTACACTGACAAAACGCTAAAATCAGATTGAGTGTTTAACCCACATTTACTTTTATCATAATAATGTTTTATAAGCAGTTGTTCAGTCACTCATTCATTCAGAATAAGGTACAGTATCAGTTTTAACATGTTATTTTGTTAAGGCTGTGTGGGATTTTGTAATGACTATTACAACCTACTGCAGCTTAACACTGCCGCTCCACTGACCTCCCTCATAAATACTTAACCAGATTTTTCAAATCACTTTACATTACTGTAAAACCTGTATTGCAACATTTTACTTCCCCTCGGTGGCTCTAGAAAACTCTCCTCACCGGCTCTATTTTTTTTCACACTCCTACTCATTTCATTTTGATGCTAGCGTGGGATGGCGGCACAGCATGGCAGTGCTCACATTTCCAATAAGGTTGGCACAATGTGGCTCTGGACTATTAATATCCCAGAATGCCATGGCCACAGTGGTGGCATCTGTCTTCTTGGGCCTCCCCCTTTCCTCCACCCCTCCCCCCCTCCACCGCCTGTCTCATCCTCCTCACCTCTTCTTCCTCTCCTCTTCCCCTCTCTTCCTCCTTCTCCATCCCGCTCAGATGGACTGTGCAGTCTTGCAGTACGACACACAGCTTGGTGAAAGGCAGTTGAACTGCTGCCAACAGCCACATGCTGCTCTGGCTATTTCCATCTCTGTAGAGTAAATGAACAGAAATTGCAGAATATGTGTAAACTTCCTTCAAAGTCAGGGCTGCTGGGAATCTTTAAACTTAAAACTCTAAATTCTTAACAGAAGGAACAAAACTAGAATGCCGTCTTTCACCACAAATAGACGTTCATGTCAGCTAAATATATTTAAGTGTTATAAATAGTTGCTTTTGTTTTGCATACGTGTCAGTCAAAGGCCCTCTTTTCTGTGTCTTTTTAGGCCAGCACTTCTCATGCTACCCACCCAATTTTCTTGCAACTTGTCTATGAAATCATTATTGTGTTATATCAGCTTTAGAGAAGAGCAAAATGGACATTTATTTATGAGTGAATGTTGCAGATTAGAATTGTAATATGAATCTGGAATACATTGGCTATCACATCAAACAAATATTCCTTTACAAAGGCAATCAACACCAGTGTTTTATGTTCGAGCCAGCACTTCATAGCAATGCTATCTTAGGAGTCAGTTTGCATTTATTATGAGAAATATTTTGGACAACTGTCCGGCTGCTCATGGTGCTCGCGTTTCATTAGTTTCACTTGCGCTTTAATTGATCTTTATTTCCCTTGATTACGATCATAATTAAACACCAGAAAGCTGTTCAAGCTACCAGCCATCTGCCAGGCTAGATGATGGGCACCGTCAGTGTGCGTATATGGGTACAAGGCCACCATGGTACACTCTGCCAAGACCTACGCCTCAAAATGCCCCCTCGAATGTGTTATCATAAGGTCAGCTGGATTTGTGCTCTTTATGCTAACAGCAGTGTACTATGGTCTTCCAAAAGATTATTGATAATCCATTAAGAAATCTCATTCTGAGAGCTTGAAGAGAAGAGAGAAGAGAAGAGAGAGAGAGAGAAGCAGGAGAAGCAGGAGACAACTGTAATGACATAGATGCCACATGGGATGTGTCTTTGACTGATTACCATTTTCACAAACAGGCAAAAAAACAAGCCTTTTTAAAACCTAACTTTTTTTTTCTTTTAATGCCAACCGTCATCTTCACCAAAAACCATTCTCTGTGCTTCTAAGGACCTGCCTGCTTATCTGCCTTGCAACATGGACTTAAGCATATTTAACTAAATTCCCCAAAGAAACCTTCACTACTGAGGAGAATTAGCGACGTCAACTCTTGACCCTCTTAATTGAATAAGTTGAGGTAGTCGGAGCTCAAGGTTAGGTGAGCCTAATTTCGAGAATGGGACCAGACTACCAACATATGGCTTGGATAGAGTTGATTTGGTTGACTTGACCCCCCTGAAAGCATAAACAACGTATCCCAGCTGATAACTTTGCTAGATTTCTCTGCAGTGTAGAAGAATGTGGAAAGGATCTGATAAGCACACGTGATAAGCTGAGGTCATGTGACTCGCACAAACAGGATGTAAAACTGTGCCACCAGCTGAAAACTCCTGGCTTCAACCATCTAGCGTAACTGATGAAAAAGGCTTGGTTGTGGATCAAAGGTATCAATAGTCATCCAATCAAAAGGCCACATTCTCATGATGAAAAAAGATGCCATTAAAAACATCTACTTTACATTTTGATTTTCTTCGGATTATGTCCTCACATTAGATTTATACTCATTCCGATTTTTATTGTCCGGGCTCCACGCAGCTCAAATCGAGTTATGAACTTAATCAATCCGTGCTCTCCTGCATTGACTGTTTTATGATTGGCCGAGGTCACCAGGTTTTATTGACCCAATAACCTTTGATGAAAATGGCTGCATGTATTTGACTAGGAGTGGGAGAAATGGGCAGGGCAGAAATATAGAGCTGCACGAATCCGTCTCCTCTCGGTAGCACCTACTAGTTAAATGCATCATAAATGAGAGCTGACGTGAACTAATTTCTTCCGGTGCGTTCTCTGATCCCTTCACTATAGCTGGCTGATGGTGAAGAGCAGTCCATAAATACGATCATATAGGATAGCTAGCGTGTTAAATCTGGGCTGGAGTGAGGAGGCAGACCCTGCGTGAAGAGTGATGGATGAGGTGGGAATCCTGCCCTTTCTATCTTTCTTACTCCCAATCTCTGCGGCCCATTCCATCTACTTCCACTGGGATACAGAGAGACATGCAAGCATTCCTGACCTCCATAAGGAAACAAGGCGCTGTTGCTACAGCTGCATGCTGAGCGTGCCCTCATCCTCAGGGAGCAGGCATGGCTCTGCAGCAGGTTTGAGGAGTTTCTGTCTCGGTCAACAGATCATCGAGCAGCCACTTCCTTTAGTGAAATGAAGAGGTGAAGAGCTGGTGGACATGAAAGGTTACAGCATCTGCAAAATACAAATTAGTAAATAAAAAAAAAAAATTGTCTCAAAGCGCTTTACAGAGTCCCAGAGCCTGACCCCAGAGCAAGCACTTAAGAAAAACTAAGTTCACTTAAACAGATTGATAGAGAGGCACACACTAGAAGACTTTAAAGATCTTAAATTACTATAAATACTCAGTTATATAACTGCACCTTAAAAAATAAACATGCTTGAAATCATGAAGGCTTTAAAATCTATTCTGAGCTCCATAGACTTTAATCCCAAATTCTCCCACACTACATTAAAATATGCACCAAATATCTGTACTGACAAGTGAAACTCTGGTGATAGTCAGGAATTTAAATTCTAGCTGAAGTTTAAATGTTCAGTTACTTGGCACATTTTACATGTCTCTGCTGTCTGATTACTCTGTGAATGAGGTTGTAACATTTGCTTTTTAATTTGAGTCATGACTTCTTTTTCTACTTCAGTTATCTTGCACATCTTACATATAAAGTTCAGTTTCCTCGTCACAAGGAGTATGACTCCATCTCAGTCTTGACGCTTAAAAATATTAATAGAAAACCTGCGTTAGAAAGTGGAGGTGTGGAGGTTTGAAAGAAGTGGGAGCAGGTCCAATGAAAGATGTAATTGAGTTGGAAAGGAAGTGTAGGATGCAGTGTTTTCTGAACTTGACTCAAACCAAGGGATCTAAAAATCAGGTCTTGGTCTCTGTTGCATGAAATTTGACCATTAATGTATTAACTTGTCTCTCAAAAGGCCCCAAATTCTATGGAAGTGCAGCACTAAAACAGTGCAGTGCCCCTCTGAGATTTATTCAGTGTATGGTTTGAAAATTAATTCATAAAGTCATGCAGCATTAGTAAGTGTAACTAAAAACTTCAGTCAATAAAGTTATTAAAATTTTTGAACAATCCTGCCTGTCCAATCAAATCAAACTGTCAGCCAAAGTGAGACATTGGCTTAAACTCAATATTTATCCCTCGGAGTTTAACGTTACGCTCCATCACTGTGTTTGAACAGGAATTGCCACATTATCACATTAAATACAAAATAATACCGCGTCACGGTGCCGTTTAAACTGTTTAAGCAAACTACTGATGCTGTAGTTTTTTGGCGTACAGACTAAGGTGACGTATTTGAGGACAGTGAACCCATCATACAGAATCCTGCTGCACTGCTGCCACCGCTGTGGCCCCTTCAGCATTAACACATATGGCTTTCCTTAGATCATTACTTCCATTAAGTCATTAAGCCTCGGCCTAAGCGAAGCATGTTAGTTAGTCACATTAAAGAGTTAACACTTTCCGTCCCCGCAACCCGATGGGCCGACACGTCTGCCGTGGCAACTGACACATCGCTCCATCCCCATAATTAGGAAAATTGCTCTTAACAGGTCCACCATTTAGTAATGGTCTCATTTCTTCCATCTTGCTCTGACGAGAGCAAACTGCACAAAGATGTCCCCATTAACTCTTTGCACTGAGGCTAAACCCCTCCTGTGTCCATTCAACATGGTCTGATCCGTCAACACCCCCCCACCACACACACACACACACAGACACACACTCTTCTTTCTAATAGTCTTAATGAGCCAAACCATGGTCTGTTCCCCTTACAGATCTTTAACATATTTTTGGAGACCTTTGATCGAACAGCTATCATTTCAGACTTTTGAGGGGGGGTTAATGCTATATGTGAGGAGGGGAGAGGGCAATTTGGGAAGAATGAAGGATGGTGAGACGATTCGGCAGAGAATAACACGCCAAGCTTTCATCTTGGCCCCCCCACCCCACCCCAACAAGCACCCAGTCCTCTACCCTTCATCTCACCCCCCACATCCCTTCAGCACCACCACACTCCCCCCTGCTTCTCTGACCAAATTAAATTGAAACCAGATGGAGCAGGGCCTGGACTGTGCGTTGTGTCAGATTGTCATGGCGCATTAACTATGATTTCACATTGAGACGGTCTGCCTGGCCAGCGCAAAAAAAAAAAAAAAGCGATGAGAGACAGACAGAGGGAGAAAGATAGACGGATAGAGATGAAGAGAAGAGGCGCTTGAAAAAAAAGGGGCGAAAAGAAAGGTTTTCAGAGAGAAAGAGAGAAGGAGATGGAGAGAGAGAGAGGACTGATGAATATGGTCCTTCTGCCAACAGATCAATCCCACTGATCGCACAGCTGGCACAGGCTGATGATGTGAACGCCATATGACATGGAGACAGGTCTGCATCAGGGAGGCTTGGGATGGTGCCATACCTTTACAGATAGGATTTAACACCCTATATAAATCTGAATCCAAATCCAATAATCATTTCATTAACATCTGCATATCACATGGAAAGTAAATCTCCTTTGGACAAAAGTTTTTGTTAGAAATTTAACTGTGTCACAGTTGTCAGGACCAGTGGTCACTTTTGTTTGGGTCAAAGTGGTTACTTTAAACTGAAATCAAACTGAGAGCATAACAGTACTATACAGTATGAAAGGGCTGATGCTATTTTCTTCACTTCTATGACCAGTGTTTGTACAGTTCATCATATAACTGAATCATTGTTGATTGAAATACCAAACAGGAATAATCAAGAAACATGTAACTCAAATGTGTGCCAGATTTAGCTTTTAATTGCAATCCGATTAAACCCCACTTATCTCCAAAATTTAGACGTGAATAAAAAGGAATTCTTGCCTTGCCTTATTTTAAACTTTATGATAAGGCATTTTCTGAGATAGTTCAGTCAGATTTTGGCTCTCCACGTAGGAGAATTTTCTCTTACATGTTTTGCACTGATAATATAGTTAAAGTAAAGTTCAGCGATTTAGCAGTTCTATGAGACAGATTCAAATCAGAATCAGAACCAGAAACACTTTATTGCGAGGTATGTTACACATACAAGGAATTTGGCATGGCAAAAAAAGAATGGTTAAAAGGATATCAGTGGAGGCTGTGATGTCCTGACTTTCAGTCCTTTTTATGGGTCTTATCTCAAGCCAATGCTATGTCAATTCTGAGGACTCCCCTTTAACATCACTATTTCCTGAGCCAATGCAAAGGCTGCTCCAGGCACAGGAGGCAGTACACAACTGGTCTTCATGTGTAAAACTGATGGAATATCCCTTTAAGCAACAACTATACCATTGTTGAAATACACACATAATTTTAAGAAATCCATCACTCTTTGGAGAAACATTTCCCACCACTTTTTAATACTTCACTTTCATTTTCTTTTAACTTTCCCCAACTATTACATGAACATTACACTTTCAACCATAGTGAAGCATTTATCTTCTATTCGCCACCCAAGGATCAACGCTCCACTTAACCTCTCTGGGGATGGAATTACAAGTTTGACTTCAACCAGCGATATCATCTCATCACAGGTGTCATTACCCCAACTTATAATTGACAGAAGCATTAACATGTCATTAACACATAAGCTTAGACTTATATGTGAACCTTTTAATGAGGCCATCATTCAACATTAATAGATTAGTTATCATGGGTAATGACTGAGGTGTCTTTGCCTGTCCCCACAGGTCGGTGTAAAGAAAACTCAGCATAATGTTTTTGGTGCTGGGGGGGTGTCTGGCTCCCTCAGGAAATGAGAGGGGAGGTCGTTCAGGGCAAACATAGGGAGACAAGAGTGGGTACTGTCGTCCATACAGAGGTCTTTAGGTGAGGGAGATAATGAATGAGTATCACCATTCCTGTGCACAGTAGGCTAAAGAAGGTTTAATCTAAAAAGTCAGACAGTGACTGAAAGTTTTGTCCTTGTGCTGCTCATGATATAATCTAATGTGACACCCGCCCTGACAAAAATGGTTGCTGGCATGATAGTTAAAACAGCTGGAAATTATTCTAAGCGATCTTGAATCCCTTACTCACTAAAGAGTGGACATTTTAAATTTATGCCACATTTGGGATGGAAAGCTATATCCAAAAGTTGGCTTTCAGTCTTGCTGTGTTGTTAAAAAAATAAAATGAAATAAAGCAAGACTGTTGTAGCTTCTTGAGACTGATCTGAGATCCATCTGAAGTCCTCATGTTCATTTGTTGAATAAAGGCTAATTTAAATATTTCAAGCCTCCCAAGTTACCCACGCTAGAATTCAAAATGGCCACCATGGGAATAAAGCAAACATCAGAAGATGCAATCATACACATTTGGAAACCTTGTGAACAATTAATGACAGATTTTATTTTCTGAAAAGGATTTTCTGACAGGATTCTCCTCGAATGAGCAGCAGCCTCAGCAGTGGGTTGCATTAGTTAAGTCTGTGTAATTCCTCTATACATGATAAAAAAGGGTTGGGATTTACATTTCATGTAATAAACAAGCGATAATGGCAGAAGCAGTTTGACAGTTGTCGGTGTGAATCTTTGCAGAGATATTGCCTTGTTTTTATATTCTCACGTTCTGGATTAAACTCACCCTGATGTGGCCCTAGAATGGGCATGTGTATTTTATCTGAAGTCCCCAGGTATTTACTTATCTGCTGCCTAACCCTTAAACTACATAAACACCCACAACCCCCTGTGTCACATACTAATCACAATGAGCTAGAGTCCTTCCTTGTTTACATCAGGCTTTGAATTAAAGACTACAATTAATCTCCCAGAATGCCTCCTCTCACCTCAGCCACAGCCGATGATTGATTAAAGCTGACTCTGGTGTGGCAGTAAGTGAACCTGGGTAGAGTTTCACCAACAGGAGAAGCTGTGTGAACGGTGCGGCCCTTTCAGTGCCGAACTTGTGGCTCGTGGGCCTTTGAGACGTCACAAACCCCTCTGTACCCCCCCTAAATTTCTCTGATGTGAAAACCAGGTAGCCCCACAACCCCCCACCCGACTCTCCGGCCTCCTGTCTTTCCTCCTTCACTCCCATTTCTCAGTCCTAACGGACTTGGTGATGGATTGTATTTTGCTCCTCAGAAACACATTGTTTTCTTTAGCACAGCAGGGTATTCTATTTGCAAAAGGTCTGGCCGGTGAAGTATTGTGGATATCTATCACTGCAGAGGTGCCTCTGTTAAACATGTTCCTTCCTTTAAGAGGAGGAACAGTTGTGAGCGATGGATAGCTGAAGCTGTCTGGTCCTTGCAGCGGTCCGCATTGATACAAGGCTCAAAAAACTATAACTAATGCAAGGATACTAAAGCTGGCTGGATAAAGAGAAACTTGGGGCAAACAGTATTTGAAAACATTTCTCAGATTGGTACCAGATTGGTGGGATTTATCAAATCAGAGCAATTCATATAGTCTCGAATGAGTTCTCAATAAAATGAAATTGTACCAAATTGAATTTTAAACATTTTCTTGTAAAGAAAAAAGGATCTGATAGAGGCTCAAGGTTGTTGAAAATTATGGAAAGAAGACAAATGTGCTGCAAAGGGAAAAGTTTATCCAAAGCAGTTGGAGCATGGAGGCAGAAACCACAAACTCAAACTAGTTGAACAAATTTGTTTCAACTCATAGAGGAACCAGTGGACCAGACCACTGACGAAAACAAAAGTAGCTTATTGTTTATACAAGAAAAGCTGCAATTACTTTGTCCAGTGGTGCATTTCACACACTCGTCATTGTTGTAGGACAAGTCAACAAGTTGGAATCAATCATTATCAGTTAATCAAGAGGCAACACAGAGAAACCAATAACCTCATTCAGCATTTCAGCATCAGAATATCTCCTCTACTGCAAGCTCCTTTGTGTTTCTCTCAAGTTACAATATCACAATTACACAAATGGATGATTTCCAATGAAGGATTACTGACATTAAATCTCCTTTTAGCACCTCTAGTGCTAAAAGTCAAACAGCAGCAGCGTTTTGGAGAAGGTGACAGATGACAACCTTGAACCCATAAGCGTTTGGCGGGCATTCTGATGAAACGGTTTGAAAAGGGCCGACCTCATGGCATTTCCACCCTAGCATTCACCTCAGGAGAGACTGAATACATATACAGAGGTCCTGATATGTTTTACATGCTGTCCTCTGAGGGGAACCAGGGGGTATTTGTAACGCAGCTATTTCAGCAAAGCGATGATGTACACACCGCAGCTATGTTGAAATAGATTGGAGATGATGTGAAACACAAACAGGACCAGCAACTCTGAGACTTGAGGCCAGTGATTTGAAATGAAATAAATAAATAAATAAATCAAAGGTTGTACACCATAGATTTGTGCCTTTAATCATGTGTAAACAGTGTTGTGGTAATTTAATATTTGCCTGGTTGTTGGTATTAAATATCTCTGTATAATTTTTGCCTTATTGCTACCTATGGTCGCACACAAACTGTCTTTAAGGCATACACACACACACACACACACACACACACACACACACACACACACACACACACACAAAAAAGAGAGGCCCAGTGCTCCTGTGTGAAAAAAAGAAGGGGGATTTAAACGTGCCCCCCCTCTATGGGGCGT
>JBBMJY010000003.1:4517503-4566664 GCA_037833715.1 Toxotes lorentzi
TTTTGGTGGGGGATATATGTGTATGTGTGTTGTTTTGTTGGTCTATGTGTGCGTACACACACGTTTTTTGGGGTACACACACACACACACACACACACACACACACACACACACACACACACACACACACACAAAAGGGAGGCCCAGGGTTCCTGTGTGACCAGAAGACGAGGGAGTTGAACTTGTGACCCCTCCCTGGGGCGTGAGGCCCCGGGGGTTGCAGTATCACAGGGCTGATCCACTCCAGCCTGCCTGGCTTGGCTCGAGCTCCGCCTGCCCACCCACTCCCACAGCTGGCACGTAACACACAGCACTCACTGTACAGCCCAGCGCCTTACAGCAGCACTAAATGAGCTCATACTATGATGGAGCATTAAAACACCAGTGAGCAAATCTCACACAGAGGATTTGATATGTCCCCGGAAATAGGAAACTACATAAAATAGTAAAAAACAAATGTTTTGACTCAGAAGATGAGTTGCATCAAAAGATGTCACTGAAAATGTTTATTCTTGTTGATCATCTTAAACACATCTAAGGAAAAGCAAACCTTGGCAGACACAAAGCAGAATGAAACTTTATTTTAAATGGTACTAGGTTCTATAAATAATCTTGGGAAGCATTTGTTCACTTCCATACTGAAAGGCATCAAAGTCCGTGTAATATATGATAAAGACTGGCAAAATGTACAGGATGAAATTCAGAAATTAACCTTGTTACATTAATTAGAAGCAGCAGTAGGTACAGATAACACAAACATGTCTTTTTTTCATTTTGTTCACCTGCTGCTGATTTGCAGTAATTGCAGTAAGATTAATTTGCACGCTCCTATTTTTTTTTTCATTTACTTCATATGCTGAATATATTTGTCCTATAACTCAGCTCTCACTGCAGAAGCTAATGTGCTTGAATAGGCCTCAGATGAGCTCACCGATACACTATCACCGTGATACGGCTCAAAGTGTGACAGAGGAAATTTCAGTCATCACATTAAACACAGGCAATCTGTCACCTAACACAGCAGTCACTGTGCGGTTTACGTCTCTAAATGAGCTCAAATTAACTCGTAGGCGTAATATTACGATAATATATCAATTAATACAAATACACAAGCGTTCAGCCCACACAGCTCAATTTGATAACATGAGCTCACAAATATGAAATGATCACATTTTTATTCATAGTTGTTTGGAAGTCTGGTCCTTTAAAAGTCAGAGATAAAAGACTATTGATATATTATAAAAGCCATGTGTATAGAGGTGTATATAAATTATTATTAGTGTGGTAGTTTAAGTGTAACATGCATCTATCACCTGAACCCGTCTACAGTTATATAATCAATGTGGTGTTTCTGTATTTATATATGTAACATAAAAAGTTTAGATTTACTGCAGAAAGATGAGACTGATTCATAGACTGATTTGATTTTAGGAATTAATTTAGATGTAAATTCACTTTTTCGATTATATCCGTAATAAAGATATACATAAAAAATATGTTTTTTTTCATAAACTGTATTTCCATAATTTTTTTTCTTCAATAATATTATTGATTAATTAAATAGTTCTGATATCCAGTTTAATGAATAAAATACATTAATCTTATGTTATATCTTATTAAATCTTGTGAAGAGGTTAAAATGATTCTGACTGCAGAGGAGCTTTGGTATCTCAAGCCTGAGCCATATAATGATTATAAAATTAATTAGGGAATTATTGGTGGGACAGAAATACTATTTAATAATTAGGGCATTTCAGATTAATAATTATTATTTCATAATTAATGAAACATTTCTGTGATGAATATGTGACCTGTTATTTCAACCCATTAGCACATCCAGAATGTACAATACAGGAGACATCATTCATCATTATCTTATAACACTCTGATAAAACAATAACCAATTTTATCACAAATATATGATGAGTGTGATATTTAACAAATCATACCAATGAATATGAACTCACATCTTTTCTGCCAGACAGTAAATAAGTAAGGAAAAAACAAAAAACAAAAAACATCACAGAGCGACTTAATTAAATGAAAATTTTCTAAATCCAGTCCTCTAACTCCTTATTAACGCATGTGGAAAACTATTTATCAGAAGTTAAACAGTTAAAAAAATAAAAAATAAAAAGATCCTGAAGTGTTGTTTTTACCTTTCCCTACACGTTGCTTGTTTTTGCTCAGTGTCAGTACTAAACACACTGCAGTCGGTTTACTCTCCGACCATCCAGCAAGCTTGAATATCTACAGATTCCCAGAGCCAGAGGAGAAGCTCCGGACCACAAGCCACATTCAGAGAGGAGAAGGGGGGAGGAAGAGGGGGGAGTTAGCACATGGTTATCAGGGTGTCAGCACCCCCTGCTGGTTTTGGCTGCTAGACTGGGACATATGCCCTCTTGTCAACCCCCCCACCAACCCATCAACTCATCTCTCTCCTACCCGTTCTACTACTGCAGTCTACTACAGCACTTAAATGCTGGTCAACTTATAAAAACATTCAGTGTAGACGAGTAGAAGTTCAGAAAACACTGATTTGATTCTCACTTTTCCCTTTTTTTGTAATCACTTTACATAGAGTTGGCACAAATGCAAATACCTACAAAAAGTTCTATTCCTTTCCTAATTATGTAAATTCAGATGAGGGAATCTGCAGGATGAGAAAACTACAAAGCCTCTCAGGAAAAACTCAAATGCATGAACATCCAAGGTTTTCACCATTTTCAGTGATGACACACAGTTGTTATCTAACCAAAAACACCAAAATTTACACATATTCAATGAATCCTGTAATCTCTGAGTCACTTCAGGGAAACAATTTCATAAACAAACTGCTCAATAATAGATTTTCTTACGCACACATGCATGAATCATCGACTGAATGAAGAGATGAACCAGTGTGTGTCCTTTGAACCTTTGGCTCATTAATTTTGGTCTGCATTGTGCCTGCGTCCCTTGTTTGATGCACAGACGCTGTCTGATGCTGATAACTGATGAAAGTACATGTACCCCTCTCTCTGTTTTATGAGTATTTGTGTATCTGTATGTACACATCAGTTCGATAACACAAGTGTAATAATTCCTCTGTTAATGTCAGTCATTACAGACCTGGCAGTAGAAAATGGCATGTTTGCCCCCATTTATCAAGTTACATTTCTCAGTAAGCTCATATGTGATGAGTAACCTGGATGTTGCTTCATGTCTTGGCTAAGGTCACACTCAAGATAAGATGTTCATTAATGCAACTTGAGATCTAATTTACACTGATGCCTTTCAGCATTAATAAACAGAATGTTGTGAATATGACCTAGACTATAAAACAACAGAAAAACCACCAAAAAGAGCTATGAGGTTTATATACATCAATATTCTACATTTCTTTTTACAGTTTCTTATAATTGGAATATGATTTTAGCAAGGCGGTCATAAACATATATAATGTCTGTACTTATCTACTGCCAGAGAGAAAACCTGAGTTTCTTGAGTAGGAAGTAAGTAAACTTAACAGCTGTATTACTGTATCATTATTCCAGCTCTACGCGTGACTCATTTCAAAAGTTCATGCCAATCATTTAAGTTTCCTCTCAGGATGGTTAATGATCAATGTGTTATGCCTGGTCTAAGCTAAGAGCTAAGTCAGTGCATTGTAGACACTTAACCAAAAACAAACACATGCTAAAAAGTTAACCACCCTTCACCCAGGTGAAATAACAAACAGTGACAATAAATGACACCTGGTGACAAATGACAGCTGACAAAAACAGGTACTTTGTGGCCTCCTGGTAGTGTTACAGAGGGAGCAATGAGGAGGCACATGGTTATTTGGACATAAGCAAGTGCTTTTTTTCTTTTCTTTTTTTTAATCTTCCACAAGGAATTGTAGCTTTTCTGCTGCAGTGAAGGGAGATCAGCAGCTTAAAGCTGTAGCTCAGTCGACCATGTTTTGTTTTTTTCCTTTGAACATTCTTAATTTATCCAAACTTGAAAACTAGACAGTCTTGCACAAACAATGAACATCATCTGAAGGCTATTCTGAAGTCAGAGTTTATCTTTGTGAAACAAGCCCTGTACAGTTGGAGCAGCGCGGCATCTAAAGTACACAGACTTTGAGTAGAGAGAGGGAGATAGACGATCCATCACAGTGAAGGGGAATTGTTAAAAGCTTTGTACACAAACACAAGTGTTTTTAGTTACACTTGCTGATTAAACCTCCTCTCAGATCCATCCCTCTATGTACTGTACAGGCTGTGCTCGACATACGACTGACTCTTTTTGTTCACACATTAGAACAAGACACCTTTATGATCCTTTTAAGTACATAGTGTTTGATAACCTGAGCTGACCTGAAGCACGGCTTGTCTCAAATTTAACATAAGATAAAGTCTATTTCATTTTTAGTTATAAGCTTCTCTTTTAGCCTTTCTTCAAGTATTTTGCAGTTGAGAGGATTCTTATCAGTGCATGTGTTACGTTTTGATCAGCTCTGTGTCAATCATATGACACCAACAGAAAGAAATTAAAACTAAAAATTTCAGGCATTTCAGATTTTAATTTCACAACAATATATTTAATTTAGAAAGTCCCGCACTGCCGGTGACCAGAACAATAAGTGAGCTTCAATATTACGAAGTCTGAATCTATCAAACATGCACAACCAGTAAATGTTAAATAAATCCCATTGTATGTTGCAGGCACTGCAAAACGAGCAGGCGAAATGTTATCGCCACTCAGGGAGAAGTAATTGAGCTACAGCACAAAATAACACCGGTGTCCTCCTTTAATTTACATATAAACACCCTCACTTCCCAACTGTCCACTGACTCATCTTCTTCAATGGGAAGCTCTACCAACCACCGGAATATCAAGGTCTCAAATCAAAGCCAGGAATGTGAAGACGGAGACGGGAACAGCACATTACCATGACACCACCATCTCCCATGTGGACGTACAGGACAGGGGTGACACTACAGGGGGCTCTGGGTCTTGTCGTTAGCCAGGAACGGGCTGCTCTCTCTGGGTTATCAGCCTTCTCCTGTGACCCCCTCGGTGGAGCAGCAGGGCTGTTCTGTTGTTTCATTATCACTGAGGTTCACGTAGCATGGAGAGGCGCCATCATTATCCATCAGGCTTAATGAGACTATCTCGCTGCCGTAAAGGTCAGGCAATTACTGCTGGTGCAGTTTTCAGCCTGGAGACGCAAAGAGGTTGGAGGGATGGAGGCGAAATAGATAGTGCACACACACACACACACACACAAACAAATGTACATGAAGGATGTGTGCATGATGAAAATCTTGTATCTCCACAATGCCAGCTTGAAAATCAGCTAAGAAAGTCAGCATTGTTTTTAGCTTGACTTCCACGCATTTTTAAGTTTATCCAACAGTTTTGATGTTTAGGCTATCAGACTGAATTTTTCAGTCTTAAATCTATGTCTTTAAAAAAATAGTACTTAGTTTTAGTTTGGCCTCTAGTGCAGCTGCTGTTTCTTGCACTGATTTGTGGACAAGTCTCAGAGGAAGAGCCGCTCTCAGTAAAATAGCAGGTGACTTTCCAGTCATCTGGATCATGTGCAGTACATGACAAGCCTGTAATTGCATCAGGCACTGGACCTTTGAGCTGTGGCATTTGACATCACCAAGAGGCTGCGTATATGTGTCTCTCACAGTTCTAACCATAAAAAGCCTCAAACAACAAGATCTCACCAATAGAAACCTCCATCCATCTACAAACAAGAAAGTTTATTAATGTTTGTGAAATCCATTTCAATATATTTGTGATGAAAACAGCCTGATTTACATGATCCCTTACTATGCAATGCACCTGCATATCCTTGTTGCCATCCTCACTGTTACATCATCCAGTTTTCATTAGCGTTGAGGAATGATAACTTCTCCACCACCATAACAACAGTAAAATTGTAGAAATGATCCTTTTCCACACTGCCTCTATTTTCACGTACCATAATTTAACTCCAACAGATGTCTAAGAAATGACAAGGTACCTGCAGAAAAATGTTTAAGAAAAATAGCACCCCTCCTTCCTCTATCACAGCACTATCTTGCCTCCAGTGCCACAGGCAATCCTGGGACAGGTTTATGCTCCTCTCGCAGAGAGTTTGAGCCACTGGTTACAGTGTTTTAACGGCTGGATTAATGGGGTGGCAAGAGGGGCCATAAATTGATAATATAACCGCTGAACATACTTGCCAGGACAATTAAGATAATACAACTGGAAATAGAGGCCCCATGAATCGCCATGGTAAAGAGCAATGGCTGCCTTACAATGATGTGCGCCCTTCAGGCCTTTGGCTGGAAACTGTGATCTGTGTTCTTCCAGATATGGGCAGTGATAAACTCCTAACAATCACACATGACTTCTGAAAAGTTAAAAAAATAAATAACTTAAATTAAATAAAAGTTGAAAAGTTTAATTTAAAATTAAATAAAGGTAATTTATTGCTCATGCAGACCTTTCACACTAGTATTTAAACCTGCATTTTACCATTTTTGATGTAAAATTACGGGAATTCATGCATTTATGTCAAAAAAAGCTTTAAAGAAAATGTCCCTGTGAGTAATTTGTCCTGTCAAAACACCATCTACAGGCATATCCATGTTTTATTACAAGGGTGCTTGACATTTCAAATAATATTACAGTGAGTAGAGTGTCCAAAGGTCAATGGTCTTGTCTGTCATTAACTATGTGGCTGCGTCGTTGAGATGGAGAGCTTATGTGCTGAATGACCTGAACCCAATTTGCTTAATACCTCTCTCATCTCTATCAGGCTGTTTTGAGAGTGGAAAGACACAATAGGCTTTGTCAGTCCATGTAAAGCATAGTGAGAAGCTCAGTACCCACCCACTGCCCTCTAAATGAAATAATGTGTGATTTCAATGCCATCATCATCAGTATTTGCTCACATTAAACCTGAAAAAAAGAAGAATCTGATGCACCTTAATCACAGAAAGTGACACTGCCTGTGAAGATTAGAAGGCTGATTCGAGAGCGTCCCTCCACAATTGTTACTCAACATTTGTAAAAAATGGCCATGTTTTTCTTCCTGCCCCATTCACCGTCGACCACCATCCCACAGCATAACGAGCACGCAGCGGCAGGCGGGTAACAAAAACAAAGGCGTAATAAGAGAGTGAAAAATGATGCAGAGCGGTTGTAATGAAGATGAAAAGACTTGCTCTGATGCCTAATGAAGATACATGCCCGTATTTCTCTGACACAGTGCTAATTACAAACTGGGTTTCCATTAATATCTCATGAAATATTAAGTTCCATTAGCTAATAAAAGCAGGCTGAAAAAACTAACGCAGGCTCACAGGAGCATTGTGAGGCAGGTAAAGAGATGCACTGTAAGGTCTTGGTTTTTTTGCTGGGAGCACAAATGATGAAATGTGCCTCTTAATTATTAGAACTTAACACTTATCAAGACTGAGGCAGAACTGCTCTTTTCCCTGATCATTACAGAAACATAAATCTGTAAAATAAGTTATGAGGTGTTAATAATGTTTCATCAGAAGGATTCCATAGTTTCTGTACTTGATGTAGCAGGTTTGCTTTTAGAGATATTTTTATATTTATCCTGTTTAACCCACTTTCGTTTGTCTCCTGATCAACTGGATGTAATCAATTAGAGACCACAACTTTTCGCTGTTAGGCTTTGATCCACACTGAAAAAGCATGGCTTCTCATTCTCTGCTCAAACAGTATCTTTATTGAGTCAACTAATTCAACCAAAGGTAATGCAGATACATCCGCCTCCCCTGCTCCTCTGGACCTGGATCCAAGAAGAAATTCAGGGAGAATTCGGGAATTAATGGATGGCCAGTAATGATGCTGGGCCTCTGCGTTATTGGTAAATTGTAATGAATGATCATAAAGCTTAGGCCCCTTCAGCTCCAAGGCCCCTACAAATGAGAACGGAAAAGCCCTGTAGTCGGTGAGTATGGGCAGCCCTGCCAAGTGCCCGATTGATTTTCTTATTTTTGTGCCGGCAGCCTGGCTCTGAGGAATGAGGTTTAATTCTGCCAGTGCATGATTAAGTCTGCTTGTGCTTAACAGCGGCCTGCTCAACTGGAACAGTGAAATCGCTAGGAGAAGGTGGAAAGAGAGTGAGGGCAGTGATAGCCGGGAATGTGTGTAGGTTTGCTTTACTGAGGCTTTATGTTTGTGTCATAATGGATGTCTGTGTGTGAAGTGAGTGTGTGTGTGTGTGTGTGTGTGTGTGTGTGTGGGTGGTGGGAGCTGCGGTTGTTCAGAGGGCCTGAATGGCACCTGTCAGGCTCTTGATTAACGAGGCCCTCTGCCCTTCAATTCCCCAGCCTGTCACTCAGAGAGGATGCATTAATCTTCATCGCCCACTTGTCAGGTCAGGGCCGGTCCAAGACACCCACCAGTGTGTGTCTGTATGTTTGTGCATTTAATGCATGTCTATATGTGTTTGAACGTTGGCTGCATGTGTTTCAGTCTGCGTAAGTGCATGTATGTGTCCTTGCTTGTGTGTGAGATTAAATGCACGCGTGTGTTTGAGTGCATGTGTGAGATTGCTTGGGTGGACAAGGCGAAGCAGGAGGGGGAGGTGTGTGGATTGAGGGAGTTGAGTTGAGTAACATCAGGCTGGACTAAAGCCCAAAGATAAGACCACAAGGGCAAGATGTCAACACGTAGGAAACACAAACACATAGAAAATGCTTAAAACTAATATCTGGCACAACAGTAGGCATTTGCATAATTTATCAAGATTCAGAAGAGCATGTGCTCTCTGTAACACCCACATCATTCCCTTGTGTGAGAGGTGAGAAGAAAGGCTTGGGTGATGGGGGGTAGGTTGGTCATCGCTAGTATCAACGTGTGTTTGTGTGTGTGTCTCTGAGGAGACAGATGGAGAGTAGGGCTGCCTTGCTGCCAGCCGCCACTCGCACTCATCCAACCAGCCCCCCACCCCTGAACACTCAACACAATCCGTCCGACCAATCAGATGAGCCCAGCTGCACGAGTGCCAGCCAATCACAGAGCCGGTAGTTAAATTAGAGCATAATAAAGGGACATTCATCATTCAATTAGGCATCTGTCACCGAGCCACAAAAGGGGAAAAAACTTGGGAGATGCAAAGCGAGAGAGAAAGAAAGGGTGGAACAGACAAGAAGACAGAGAACAGGAGAGGGGGAGAAAAGCTGAGAAAGGAAAATGAAAAGGCAGCGGAAAAAGAGATGCTAGCAATAAATAAACCGACCTCCAGAGAAAGGGATGGATAGAAAAGAAGAAAGACAAAGAGACAAAGTGTTGGGGGGAGATTAGGTGGAGATGCAGATAACAAAAAGAGAAAGCAAGAGTGAAGAATGTAAAGGGTGCAGAGACAGAAAACAAGGCAGGAATGCAAAATATTCATAATGTTAATTAGAGTGCCATCTCAGTGACACTGTTATGACTAACAGCCAGCTCTGGTGTAACGAGGAGCAGAAGAAAACATATCAAGACATCAGAGACAAATCAGGGAGATCATCTGCTGCTGTACAGCTTATTATGAAAACTTTTGCCATCAACAGTTTCAGAAAAGGGTCTTCAGTAATCAGCCTCCAAAGACATTTTCTATTCTCATCCTTTTCAATAAAATAGGGAAATACAGAAATATGTGCTGTTTACTACATGGCAGCAAAGTGTAGTTTCTGTCAGTGCAATTTAAAGTGATTACATGCAGTCATTTTCAAACCTTCTACTGCATAGGTATCATCATCTAAAGAAAACAGAGTATACCACTGATGAAGACAACTGGATGTGTCTATACCACTCCAGTGGTACTGTTTATGTTTTTCAAAGATTAAAGACGATTTCCTAGTGGAGAGAAGGACGTCTCCACTCAGAGCTGTGGTTGCATTTGTTTGTTTTTCTTTAATTATACAGAAGACGCTGAAAGAGACTGAAATCTATAGCTCTGTTTACTCTGAAATTTCCCTCCACCTGATTTTAGCTGTAAAGCGCTTCAGCAAATTTTCCTTCAGATCAAACCAGTGGCTCCTAATGTTAATTGCTGTGTTTAAGGCCTCTTAGGCTGCCAGTGTTTTTGGATGCAGTCTTGGCTGTTCGTGGTAATTAAACTGCTATTAAAATAAATGTAGTAATAAATTATTGACATTAAAACACTAAATATGGCACTGTTATAACATAGTCTTATTTATACTGGGAGTGTGACATTGTGTAACTGAAAAAAAAATCCTCATCACTTCATACACACTCTTCACATTGTCTCAGTCTTGTCTTCCCTCTCTCCTTGTCTCTTTCTATCTCTCACTACCTCTCGCTCTCTGCCAGCTGTCTCCAAACCCCTGTGGTCCTCCATCCCTCCCTCCTTCCCTCCCTCACCCGACACCCAACCCATTCCTCCTCCCCTGCATCTTCCTCACCCCGGTCCCCGACCAAGAAAGGAAAATGATCCCTAGTAAATAATATATCAAGATAAATGATAATTGCTCCGATTTTTTGTGTGTTCCGCATCACTTAATGAGCCCCATAAATTAGCAATGAACACGGTGACAGCGTTAGTCAGAACATGGTCGATGCAAATGCGCCCTGGCATCCTGATGGTTAAAACTTTGCATCTTCTCTGTGTTTCGTCAGCTTCCTTTAATTCAAATTATACAACTGATCAAAGTTCATATCAGAGTTCATTATGGAGTTCACTTACTTGTATTAAGCAGGAAAAATGAATCCACTGAGATCTGCTTTGTTGGAGCCTCTGAGGATGCAGGCAACGGAATGCTGTGAGAATCGATGAGAAAAGAAGTTTGTTTTAAAAAGGTCAAAATGAGAAGGATACTTTGTCTTCTGTGATTGTGTTTTGAAAGTGAAACGTGCCTGAAGTTCAGTCTAAAATTCATTCTCCTGCATTCAGAAGCCGTATAATCTCTGGCTGTGACATTTCTCCACAAACTAGGTTTCTTTTTTTCTTTAAATTTCAGGAAACAACAATTGCAGAATATTGCAGCTCATTATTCCTCATTACTTTTACAAATGACTGGAAATATCCTACCATATTATGTCATTATTAAAATAAAAAAAAAACAAAAAAAACAACACGTACACAGACGCACACGCATGCACACCCTATACAGTAATTGTACATTGGCTGTGGGTGAGCACCAGCACTTAAGCCTTGTCCCTGCGTCCCTGTCAGACATCAAACGGGGGGCCTTGGCCACAGATCGCACACACGGGCATCCCCAGAGACCGCCTGATTGAAACCTGGCAACAGCACCAAACAGCTGCTTCAAACAAAAGACATCTGCATATTTCAGATTTGTTTTTCATAAATTAACACCACAACCTGCCAAAAATCTGGGCAAGGGAGTCTATCGACTTGTGTATAATTAGATAAAGTTTACAAGCTTTGAAAGTTGGAAATTAGCATGAGGTAAAGGGTTGCTCACCAGGGAAGGTGAGGGGGGGACCCAGCTTACAGGCATGTTTCTGCCTTCTTTTGTAATGACTGAGAGGTGGTGGTGGTGGAGGTAACTGTTCAAGCTAGGGGAAAACATACAAACACAAGTCCTCTGGCGTCTGTTGAAGCCACATGAGAAGCTCTGTTTTGCTCTTTTCTTCTGAAAAGTTCAGGGTGACGTTTTAGCTTGTCAGCAGCGTGTTGACAGAAGGGGATGCTGCAGCCAATTAAAAACTGTCTGGCTTTTTTAGGCCCTGCCTTCGACCTAATGACACCTACTGTGCATTTGTGTGCATGTGCATGTGTGTGCCCGCTTAGCTCTGATAGGGCCCCGTGTGTTGCCTTTATGGGGTCAGATAGCGAGCTGTTTCACTTGTAAAAACCCCTTCAATTATTCAGTGAAGTCAAGTCTCCCCTTTATCTCCCGCTTGTCTCCTGATGTGTTTGGGGACAGCAGGGAGACAGGGAGAGTGAGGTCGAAGGAGAGGGATGGAGCAGAGGAGGGAGGGAGGGAAGGATGGATTGATGGGAATGAGCGGTTGTCTCCTAAAAAGCATTGCTGCCTAATTACAAGCTCATTTAGATCAGCAACCACAGTTATAAATAACCCAACAGCTGGCGCGATGGAAACAGACAACACCAAACACGGAAACGGAGCACAATATCACAGTCAGCTGAAATAAGCATTGGAATGATAATGGTGTCTGTGGTGCCCGGAAAGAGTCTGATGCGTCTCAACATGGTTGTGCTATTTACAACCTAAAAACCCTCAGATGGGCCCAGGGTAAGGGTGAAGCTAAGTTACAAAAATAGATGTTTCATTCCAAAACTATGCTCATTTTGAAAAATACTTGTTGCCCAAACATCATGTCTCAAAGTCTCCAACGACAAAAGAATGATCAACAAATTTTATAACCAAATGTTTAATCTTCAATCACTAATAAATGCGTTTTCATTTGGAATTAAAGGATAGGTCTGCCTAAATTACAAAACAAACATATTTTCTTACTTTTTTTTTTCAGTAATACTGAAAAAGTTCACAGTGATTTCAGACACAATGTGTTTATTTACATTTAAGCAAAACCACAATCTTTTCCTAATCCTGTCCAAAGTGCTTTTGTTGCCTAAACTTAACCACAGACAAGACTGTGGCAGCAAACCGTGGTCTCTGGTGTGACAGCCATGTGCTTTGTGTGCCCACCAACCATCCCAACCTACAAAATGTATTTGCTGTGTCAGTTTAGCTGTATGGAAATGTAATTGGTAGTAGTCAGGGTTGTATGGGAGGTAGGTGTAAAAAAGAAGAGTTCTGTTTTGAGTAAGTGAAAAATCATCATAAGATGTTTATCTGGCTACCAATTACATTAAATACTGGAGAACTGGACCCCATATTTTATATTCTTCTGTTTGTTGTGTTTTTGGGTTGTTGATTTTTTGATCACGCTCATAATCTAAGCTGAAAATAAAATATTCCCTTGTCAGTAAACACCTACACCTACCCCCTCAACTCAGTAACAAACTATCGCATTTGTCTATGTGTCCACGTTTTCTTCTTTGCCTTTGTATATAGAGTAGATCATGAGCTTCCTCAGACCAAGCTGAGAAGAGGGATCACACAGATCTAACATATATTAATGTGTCTTTAAAATATTGTCATCTATGTACCCCTGAGGCTAAAGGAAATATTTAAAACATTTCTGTGTTTGTGTCAAAGCTCCCACGAATGCAGAGCTGCTTCTTCTGTTAAGTGATTATACAGACAACTTGGGAGTGATATAATTACCTCAAACATGGCAACCCTAGTGGTGGAGCTTGTGGAGGTGATAATATATGGTAATTACCAGTTTCTAGGGCTGAACAATCTGGAAAGAATGTATTTAAGATAAAAGCATGAAAACAACCCCAGCAGCAGTTTTGCATGTACAGCATGGTGTTTGCACTGTAAAGGAAGACAATGGCTGCAAACATTTAAGAAATGATAATGAGATAAATGCTGTATCCCTTCCGGAGTACACATGTATTTTTGTTCTTAGACGTAAAGTTAAACAGCCCTCACAAGGAAAAGATTTAACAATGGAAAGATTAAAATCTTTATCCCCAGAAACCAAGTAAATAAAATGACTGCCTAGACAGTGCGAATTAGGTTTTAACTGTAATTAAAAGTTTATTATTCTGTTCACTTGAGGGGATTGTAAAATACTGTACTGTAGTTGTTCATTTCAGCCCAAAAAATACCATAAAGAATGAACAGCATTTTTAACTAAGAAACCTGGTGACTGTCAATGCTTTGTCCCATTTACACAAACCTTCAAAAGAGAAACACAACTCTCTACCTGAACTCTCTGCAAGCGTCTGGGGAACGCCGATTTTCAAAAGGTATTCATTCAGTCGGAGCTCTTTGACGACAAGCCTGTGATACAGTGGATCTGCTTTGGTCGTTGTCTCTCGAAGGACATTTTGGCAGCAGAAGACGGCTCTTCGGTTCGAGACGAGGAGACCAAAAGACTGTAGCTCTCTGTTAGCAAACAATGACCAGGTTTGTGTTTCAGTAAAGTGAAAGACCAGAGCGAGAAAGGTGATCTTCATGTCCCAGAACACACTTGCAGAGATGAAAAATCTGATGGGCAAGTCCAGGTTTCCATCCTTATATTAAAGATATTTAATATTGCTGTATTTAATATTGTAACTTATGTGTCATCTGCTGGTTCACTTGGATGACCACCTACATAGAACCTGGTTCAGAAAAAAACAAGCAGGTGGGTGAGATCAAGCTGTCAATTCACCGCATTCATTTTTATATTACACATTTTTCTAATTTGCTGAAATATATTTAAAGGACCAGTGTGTAGGATGTAGCGGCATCTAGTGGCTTCTAAGCATGCAGGAGAACCTACACAAAAAGCCCTCTCTAAAGCCAGTGTTTGGTTTGTCCACTCTGGGCTACTGTAGAACCATGGCAATACAACATGGCAGACTCCATGGAAGAGGACCTGCTCCCTAAGTAGATATGAAGGGTTCATTCTGAGCTACCAAAAACACCACAATTATTAATTTTAGGTGATTATATATTTCATTTCTGCCAACAGATTCCCATAAATCCTACAAACTGGTCTTTTAAGAGCCTCTTGAGTCTATTTAAACAAACTTTGCCTCATAAACATCGCTGTCATGGCTCTACCAGTGTAACTAATTTCCAACATCTCTAAATCCAGAGTGATGGAAGGACTCTGGGAATAGGAGATGTTAAGAGTGGGCGGTCCCTCCTGTTGTAGGGAACTCTGGTGAGGGGTGTTCGCCATATGCTTGCTGGGTTCCAAGGGAAAAGGGCTCGGAGGATAAAAGTGAATGCGGCAGCGACGGGCCCTCCATCAGTGTGTTCAAAGCCTCCATATGAAAATGACTGTATACAAGACTTCTGCTGAGGCCAAATTTAGATCAAAGGCAACCGCGGGCAGGAGGGGAACAGAGGGAGGGGGGGCGGGGTTGGTTAGGGGCAGACTGGGAGTTGTGCATGAAATGGAAGTTTGTGCAATGTGATGAGCAAATCTGTGTGTGCATGGCAATGTTAATAATAATAAGTAGAGAAATTTGTCAATTTATTTTTCCCCTTTACACTGAGGATGTCAATACCAAATGGGAGCTGTTTACTTGTGAAGTGACTTCCAGCTGGGTGAAATGAAGTTGTGTCTTTTCCAGGTCACCAAACTGGCTGTTTTACTGTACAGACTCTGGACAGGATTGAATTTAGAGAACAGGACATGGAGAAAGTGCAAAAATGCATATTAGCTTTTGATGTCTGAGTTACAGTATATTTGTTCCCTGAATTTCTCTCTTGCACTGGAAGCAGAAAGAAATCAAACCATCGGTGTTAACTGATGAAGTGTGAACACTTATTTAAAAAGTACTGTAACTCTCCTTTGAATAAAGGATCACAGTCAGGTTCCTGTTGTTTTGAATCTTTGAATTGTCCCAACCACAACCTTGTCATTAAATTACTGTTTTTGTCTTTTTAAAGACAAAGTAAAGGCAAAGTAATTTCTTGATACAGCTGGGCTCTGTTGTTTTTTTTTTTGTTTTTTTTGCAAATGTTACTCAAACAGCCACCCGGTTAGCTCAGTTGGTAGAGCACGAGACTCAATCTCTCAAGGTCATGGGTTTGAGCCCGACACTAGACTGCACCCACTCTGTAGGACTTCGGCGCATTGTGGACTGGGCGGGAGTCGCCCCTGAGACCTGGGCATGGACCCAGATAAGCGGCAGATGATGACATGACATGTTACTCAAACAACAGTAACCAGTGCATTTGCTGGGGTCTATTCTCAGCTACTAAGCATTTATGGCACCAGTGTGTGAAGGATTGACTCAAAATATCTACAGTTCCCATGTTCATGGTAATGAAGAAAGGTTTACTTTATTTACTTCAACAGAATGGCTCACAGATGTGGACAAAGCTCTAGGACTAAAACATCGCTGGTTTGGGTCTATTCATGGGATTTGTTAACAATATGAAATATTACAGCTGATCTTTCTCCCCATATTTCATCACTTACTCCTTATCAATAACTTATTCATCCCAAGAAAGGCCTTCCAAACACTGGATCTTCATGAACTGGCTACATGTTGACTCACTGTGTTCTGTCATTCAAAGATATAAAACAGAACAGGGCAAATTTATTTATATAAAATGTTACTGACTTTAAAATAATACCTTTCCATAAATCTTAATCTTAAAGCCCCTGATTTTACAGGTGGAACAACTGCTAACACTGATATATGAGAGACTCAGTCGGCTCCACTCCTCACATCTTTCTTCCATCTCCTCACCACCTTTCCTTAAGCTCACTGACATCCCCCCTCCTCCTCCTCCTCCTCCTCCTCCTCCTCCTCCTCCTCCTCCTCCACTCCTTGCTTCCTGCCTCTCCAGAGAGGAGGTCACATGCTGCAGACCTGCTCTGTGCCGTTTGGTTGACTTCCTGTCATTCTTACCCCAGGGGAGAGTGGCTTTGCAGGGGAGACGACTGGAGAACCCCCCCCCCCCCCCCCCTCCTCTCCATCCTCCTCCTCCGGGCCCCACACCTGAGCAGAAAGGGTGAGAAAAATACACAGAGAGAAAACCAGAGAGAGAAGAAAAGAGTGGAAGAGAGCAAGACAAAGAATACAGTGGGAAAGAAAGAGATAAGGACAGAAAATAAAGGAGGAGAAAAGAAGAAATTAGAAAGCCCTGCAAGCTGCCAGTGCAAAAAAAAATTCTGCGCTGCTCTGAGGAAAACCGACTAATCAAGTTTTATTTTAAACCATGTGGTTTGGGAAGAAAAAAGCCTTGAATGCCGTGATCATGACAAATCAAATTTCACAATAACCAAAATGCTGAGGGGCAGTTTTTATGTTATTATATGTTTGAAAATCAAAATGAAGAGAAATAGCAGTCCCCCACTTTTCCTTTAATCAGAGAGGATGGTGCATATTAAGTTATGATTTTCCTTTTTTTTTTTTAGGTTGCCATTAACCCTGAAAATTCAGAAACATCATTAGAGAAACTGTGGTTGAATTTCCATCAAGACTCTACATGAAAGCACAGCCCACTTTGTTTTGCACCTTCTCACCTTCCTCTCACACATCTCTAACACAAGTACATTAGAATTGGTTAAAAGCACATACATGCCAGATTAATCTTAGTGTCATCTTGCATATTCATATAAATATAACATGACTGCCGCTCACATCTGAATTTATTGGTTCTCCTCCTCTGCAAATTAGGGAGCCTCCAATTGATGAATATTTTAGCACATGTGCACTCTGCGGGACATTTATCATCGGCTTTGCTATTATAAACAGAATAAATGAGCAGTCAAAGTAGGCTGCTGCTACAGTGTGCTGTACACAGACACACCGCCCCTCTCTCTGCTCTTGCCTTAGCCTTCCTTCACGACTGCTGCTGCGTCTTCATTCTGCAAAATGGCTTCCTCTTCGCCATCTCTCCTGCATGTTACATGACGTCTCCCAGCACATATGGACAAGCATTTACCATAATGCAGTATATAGCAGGTTTGCCCAGACATGGAGACTATGGAGATCATGACAGAAAGGTCTTGCACCTAAAGTGTAACACCTAAAGCAGAGCGGCAGCCAAGACAACCTTAGTTGAATCTATGTTAAGTGAAGCCCTCAGGGGGTCGAGACAGAGGTTAATTAGATATACTAAAATTATGTTATTTCATTACAGACGTTAAGTTTTGGAGGTTAGCCTAATAAAAAGGATGAATTTTTTTCAAATAAAGGTATTGCTTAACTCTGAGATTTCTTTTTTTCCTCTATCCAGCTAATCATTGCCCTCTGCACAGTGCACTCTAGAGATCACCCATCAGTGAAATTGTTTGGACAGTGCTGTTGATGTCTTTCTCGCTGAATTTTCTGATGACGAAGTTTGAGTTTCCCACTGCAGTTTTGATTAAAAGGTAACCCTGGTATTTTCCCTTCATATCTGAGGTCAACATAATTTCTTTGCGACAAATAAGATGCAAGCAACCTCCTACTTCATGATTTTGACACCCTACTATTTTAAAAACCCTTACTGTTTTCCCTCTTTCTGATGGAACACTCAAAACAACGGGGGAACTGGAAAATGTGTCCAGTAAATGTTTGTCTTCCTCAGAATCCTGAAATCATACCAGTCATGTTTGCCAGGGAAAAACAGAGCAGAAAGCCAAACCAAAATGAGGCCACCACTGTCCTGCTTTGATGCTCTCTTCTCCTCTTCATCTCAAACATCCACTGCTGTTTGAGAGTGCAGTTGGACGCCCTTTAGCACTTCCCTTTCCCCCCATGTGACCAAAAAAGGCTGCTGGGATTCTTCCAGATAGACGCCAAACTACCTTAGGCTGCATCAAACCACTGCTGAAGCCCACTGATCTGACACTGCAGAACCAGGCATTGTTTCAAATGCTTTCATTCACAGCCCCAGCCATTGGCAGACACTGTGAAATGGGTGAAATCCCAGCTTGGTGAAGCTGGCACAGAAACCCAGCATCCTGGATCCCTTCCACTTCAGAGAGCTCTGCCACATGCTAACTGTCATCCATGAGGCACTGCTAGCCCAAAGGGGGGTCTGGCAGAACGGGTAGGGGGTGAGGGAGGATAGGGGTGGCATAAACATTGGGAAATACCCTTCACATACAAACATGGAAGACACCATGGACTCCTCGGAGATACAGCACCAGAGGCCATCTGAGGTGATTATTATTTATGCAGACACTATTCTGAGTTGAGCCTCATATTCTCCTGCTTGTCGTGCTCACCTGGCATCTGCCCAGTGTGAAACATCCCTGGGATCCACAGCGATGATGGGCCCCCCACCCCCCACATACACACACACAAACTCTTCCTTGTCCTCATTGCTGTCTATGCCTGGTAGATCCCCTGGCATGTTCACTCCTCCTTCATAAACACTAGCAGCTGCTTGGGCAATTAGCCATTAGCTCTTTACTTTTTACTATAATACCCGGTCCTCAGAAATCTCCACAATTAGCTCCTTAATTGCTTCTAAACAACCCAGGCGAAACCAATAAATAGAAGGAGGCGGTAGGTAGTTAGGTGAAGAGACAGGCTTCTGGGAAAGAATCAAGCTAGCTTGGAGAATCCAGGCTAAACTGTTCTTTCTCTCCCCTCCCTGTGCAGCCTTTGGCAATATTTTTTTTCTCTGCTGTGACACGGCTTGGAAAGGCTCGCCAAAGAGGAGGAAAGACAGAATGGGTAAAAACACAAGGCAGCGGAGGGCTGATGCCTCATATTCAAACTGAAAGTGACACATCCATGCCCTTTATTCTGTGGTCTAACTATCACTTCTGAGAAATGCTAACATTCAGTGTGACAGAGGGTGTTACGGTGACTTTTAGACGGGCAGGAGACGGCGCCCCCCCGGGCATGGATTTGCGTGGCAGCGTGATATGACACAACTCGCTTGACAGAGCAATGGGGATACCCCCAAGATTAGCTGAATGCATCAAAGGGAGGCATGAAACGTAGCTAACTGTTGATTAAATCGCTGTTACAGCCATACTGCCGGTTCCAGTTAACCTCTTTAACACTGACAACAGCTACGCCAACATGACAATGGTCTATAGGAATAAATATGCTGTTTGGTATGTATGGCATCACAACAGAAATGTTTATCCAAGAAAAGGAATGGATGAATGAATGAAATACATATTTAGAAAATTACAGTGCTCAAATGATTAGTAAATTAACAGTTTAGTTAAAAGACAGAGTTCATTGATTAAAGAAGTGATAACTGTTTAAGTCTAATTCACTGGCTTTGGCTTCAAATGTGAGGATTTTCTGCTTTCTGTTTTATATCCCTGTAATTTCTATATCTTTAAAATAGATGTTACTTTGGGCTGTGGGAACTTATGGCAGCCATTTTTAATAAGAAGCTTTTCTTTTTATTTAAAAAATTTAACAATCAAATTGGTTTACTGAAAACAACTATATCAAAATGTGAAAATGTATTTGACCCAGAATTAAACTCTGGTCTAGGTAGAAAATCTGGTGATGAAACAGCATTTAAGCAAAAATGGTACACTAAATCTGTACAGGTTTTATATCACTATTAAAACCCACTTAATTCCTACTTTTGTGTTATTGTTTGTTCTGCTGGTTATCTGGCTGTATGGTGAAATGTCCAACATATGTTTTGTTTCTTTAAAGATGACCACAAATACATTAGCATATTTTATCTAAACTTCTGGGGGGGCAGGATGTTCTGTTTTGTTTTGTTTTGTTTTGTTTTTTTTGTTGTTTTTTTTCCATATTCCCTTCCTGGAACAACCATGCTCTTGATTCGCAAAATGAGAATGAGTTTGCCTGAGAGGTGACACATGCAGCAGTTGCCCTCAACTCCCATGCATTTATCATTAGCGGTGGTTAAATATCTGCTTTTGCTTTTATGAAACAAGAATTATGCTTTAACCAGAGAAGTGGAGGCTCTGACTACAGGTCGTCTGTTCATAACAGTTTCTGGCGTTCAATCAAAGAAACACAGTTGATTGGCTTCCCCAATTCTCTATATTGATAAACAGCTTCCAAATGAAAACAATCAAAGCAGAATCAAGTATAATCAAGCATAGTAATTCATTGCAGCTTTTGTGCGTGTGTGTATGTGTGCGTGTGTGTGTGTGTGTTATCTATTACAAAATACAATTCCCGCAGTACAGTGTCTCAGTAAAACATTTTTTGCACAAGTCTCTCTGCATCCAATCTACACTGACTTTCTGACGTACTGTACCTCTCTTTATCTCTCTTTTCTCTCTCTCTCTCACACACACACACACACACACACACAATACCAAGGAGGTATACAAGCACCATCTAGTGCTTTATTCTGGAAATTGCTCAGCAGAATGTCAGAAATATGTTGAAGAATCTGACGTCTTCAGTTCTTTTCAATATAGAAAATGCATTTGGAACTGATTTGATGTTAATCAAAATCCTCACTGCAGAACAATGGTCAGTTTGTTTCACTTCACATCGTGAGGCTTAGATAAAATAAGAATTTCACCCATCACAAATGCAAAACAGTAAAATCCACAATAACTGACTGATCAAATTTCTTTAAAACTCATTAAATTTCACTTGCTTCTACCTTGACCTCTGACCTCTGTGGAATAAACATAATATGCCTAAACAGCACTACCGGCAAGTTGGTTAAGTACAACTTAAGAAATCATTCAACCTCCATTCCGGCTTATTGAAGGTTTAGTTTCCTGTCACCAACGAGAGGATACATTTTCTAATGTTTTGAGACTGAGTGTTTCATTCTTGATTAAAGGAGTCATACTGTGTGTTCAGTGAAAAGTCTGAATACTGTTTGCTCACACGCGTGTCTGTGCATGCATGACATAGTTAAATAAACGGCAGCAACATTCATCATGTACCTCCTTTCCTCAGCTTTCACAGATAAGAGGATGATGATGGTGGAAACATGGACTAATTTCAAAAACACAAGGACTTATCTGGAATAATCAACTCACAAATCACTAACCTGTTACCACGGAAGCAATTATTCATTCGACTCTGACATATGAATGCAAAAAGACAAATTTTTGGAAGTTCACTCAGTTAAATGCTAAATATAGTTGTAAGGAAGGATATTACTAAGGTTTAGCTGAGTCCCAAACAAATTCCAAGACTCCTTTGACTATGGTTGAAGACCAAAATAGGAAAAAGTAATAAGGTTTCTTAAGCACAAGCAGAAATATATATATATATATCTATCCTCACCAGCTCTCAATTAAGCTTTTTAACACTTAACTACTCAAAACACTGATCTTTAAAAGACTACTACGTACTTTCTGTAGAACAAGTGAGTACAAGTAAAGGTGTACTGAGTAAGGGGGAAATGAATGATTTTATTTATTTAATACTTATTTATGTTTGACAGTTCAGATAAAACCCAACAGCAGCCAAAATCAAGACAAATCCAAGTTGATTTAAAAACAATCTGAGACAAGTCTAAAAGGTCAGAAAAACAGTTTGGAGAGAGCGAGAGTGTGTGTGTTCAGAAAACTCAGACCCTGATGTCACATTTGACAAATGTGTTTTAATTAGAAGTGCAAATTTATTTGAGACCAAGATTTTGACATTGAAGTTCACTCCCTGGACACACTAAAACAAAAGCTAAGCCGCTGACCCATCAGCCACCTTGGCACAAAAAAAGCCTCCCTGACACACTCACCCTAAGTGCACTGTATTAAAAGTTTCTTTGACCTTTGATCTTAAGGCTCTAAAGCGGTTTAGTCTGGTTAAGAAAATATTCTTGCCTTAATATACCTGAGTGAACTGTAGCTAAGACATTTGCCTGTTGCCACCCAGAGTGGTGACTGAAGTTAAAAATCCTACTCGGCTGAAAAATATGTTTTGCTTATTGTTACTTCACTCAGACGTTGGAACCTCAGTGTACAGAATGATGCATGTGCAGAGTTCAACACACCCAGATTCATCTGCTGCAGGGAAAAAGTTTCTCTGTGCTCACCTTAAATCTGTGATAGAGACATGTACTTACAAGGAATGAGTTTGTGATATCGCACAATTTTGGAGGCTAGTTTGAAAGCCAATTATAGTCCAATCTGCAGCTTACATAAGTGTGATGTGGAAACTTAAAGCCGCCAGCACACATGCACTGAGGACAGACTCAGTCTTCAAGCCGTAAATCTTCTGAAATGAAAAATAGTTGCATAGTCATGGATTCAGCATTTTCAATGAGGGGGAAGGGATAGATGCAATTTTAAGGATTTTTTTTAAACAAGGTCACTGAACTTTTAGTGACATATCAGAAAAAAACATCCAAGTTCAGTATTTTTATATGTCTTCAATCATGTTATCATGTCTTAAATGAGAATTTAAAAAAAAACACACAAAAAAACAACAACTATTTGAAGGCTGATTCTTTTGGATTGAAGAATGCCAACAGCTGATATTATGTTCCAGTTTTCTACATATTTGAATGACTGAGAACAAGATGGAACACTAAATTAAATTAAAACTAATACAAATTTAATTCTTATGCTTGCAACTGTGAAGCAGATGAGGCCAGTTTCAATCCAGATATTCCACTCTGACTCCCATCATTCTTTTGGTTTTGATGTTGGTTTGTTGACAACATCTAAACATATTTTTGTTGGTGATAGAATGATAAAGTCATGGACTTATTTCCATCATTATTTCTGGTGTCCACCAACCTACATCAAGATGGTAAGCATTTCAATATCTGACATGAAGAGTGAATGAGAGCTAAAGAAACTTAGGATACTGCTGAGTAAGCTCATATGTTCACATTGACTCTATTAACTGACTAATCTGACCTGCTGGTGAGTCTGATAGTTATTGAAAGGACAATACTGACTGTTGACAGTATTACAGTGGAGGTAGATCCTTACCAGTCTGATATTCATAAGGGAAAACTGGTTGCAGACACAATCTTAGTACCCTGGTAACCTCAACACATCGTTATGGCATTTTTGCCGAGCACCATGTAATACGAATTGTGCCCACAAATTTGTTTGAGTCACATAATAAACACATGTGAAATGTTTAATGGATTTGTTTGATAATAGGCATGTGATCCACACTAACAACAGCCTGCACAACAAGGCTTCCACAAATAAGCAAGCTTCAGGGCCAATGAAGCCTGATAACAATTACTGGGCAAACATATGGGTAGACCTACTTCTTGCATTGCCCGAAACTGACAATGAGATGAGACAGCTTTTATGTTAATGTTTACTGGGGCTTTACAGTCTGAAGTACCAGTGCAAACTTAAGGCCCAGGGACTATCTGAGGTCCTAGAATAGATTTGAGGGGGTCACATCATTATCTTTTTTTTTTCTTTTCTTATTCAGTCTTTAGGATATATTCAGATTAAACCACTAATATTCAGTGGTGAAAGAAATACTGAAATATTATATTATAAGTAAAAGTTGCAATACCACAATTTAAAAATACTCCATCACAAGTAAAAGTTCTGCATTCAAAGTTTCACTGAAGTAAAAGTACATACGTATTGTTAGCAACATGTACTTAAAGGTAAAAAAAAAAATAGAATCTGATACTGCTGAAGGTTTATTACAAATTTACTGTTCATACATTCCCCTCACTGCTGCACTCCTGCAAAACTCAGCTCAGCCAAAGATATGCCTGCCTCCTGAAAGCAAGACGAAGAGCGACAAAACCTGCGCGGCTTCCGTAGATCGCTGACGTCACCTGCAAGCATGGCGACCTGCTCCGTTTGAATGAACACAACAAAAGTGTTTGCGAAAACATGAAACTGTGAACGTGGCGTCGTTACTGTTGTTACAGTGAACCGTGTCTGAGCCGATGACACATGCTGCCGCCGCCGCCGTCGGCTCTCCCGAGTTCACTGAACTGTGGAGCAGCGTTTCTAAGCTTTGTCACAGCAAAACACTAGACAAGAACCCAGGACGGCAGATGCCTGGCACAGCAACTCCACCCATGTGTAAAGGTGAGGCTGCGGCTCGATCCGCTGCTGAAATCTGAAATAACAACAAGCTTACTACATGATCTAATTCCACCGTGCACGCCACTGACCTTTGTTATAAATCACAGCCATGCATACATTAGTGACTTTACTGCGTTGCTCCACATAATGTTGGGAGAAAGACGAAAATAAGCTGCATCCTGAGAGAAAAAAACATGTAGTGTTTTATTGAGATTGCATCTTGGTTTCTTGGTTGCATTTCGAAATAAACTGATGCTTTTGCATAAAGGTAGGTTGATGTTTTGGGATTCACTTTGGCTGGCAGTTTTATTAGATTTTATGATCTTTAATGGCATGAAACTTTTGGCCAGCTAATCAAATATGACCCTCGCACAAGGAGCACGCATATGGTATACACAAGTCCAATCCATATATAATGAATGAAGTTTAATGCTTTTAAATAACTGTTAAATTGACTATGGATGTTTGCATTGAGCTGATATGATATCACTCTGTGCTCCACACACAGATTTGCAGAGTCCAAAGCACAGAGGCTGCAGCAGATACTCTGGCCTGAATAATGGGGATTCTCCAGGTGACGTGGAAGCGTCACAGGACATTTACTGGGATTCCACATCCCCCACTCAAGCTAACGCAGGTAAACATTTCTGATGCTCGACACAGAGGTAACATCTGTTTCCTGTGCTGTCATTTATACAGGCTCACTCAGTGGAACCTGTCACAGCTGAATGACAACATGCACGCCTGCTTACTTAATAAACATATGGTGTGGGAGGGAAACAGCTACATAGATATAACTAATCGTTACATGATTACACTGTTATGAATGATTTTGATAAAGAAATTACAAAACAAGGCTGTTCTGTGAATGTGAATGAAAATGAACAATCATCATGTGTAATTTCTGTTGTTTTTAGTGGTGGTAGTGGCATAGCAATCATTTGTTCTTATTCGTTTTTAGGCTCGGGGCTCAGGAACACCAGAGTTGTGGAAATATCAGATATTGTCAATCGTATTGCTCCAAAGGTCAGTTGTTCTTTCAGCACTAGACTAACCACTGAATTAACTGGGATTCATTTTGTGTGGGTTTTGGGCTGATTCTTTTCATAGTTTGAAAGTTTTATTTCCTCTTTGTGCTTGTGTGTTACACAGGATGGAAAATCAAAAAGGACTGAATCCCCTCTGCTGCAGTGGATCGGTGACAGTGCCGTCCCTTGCACACCGGAGCTTAGAGAGCCAAGGGTCAGGAAGAGGTCCTGTCGGTGTGTATAGGCCCAGATACCTTCTGGTTGAGGATGTTTGGTTTTATTTCCTACATTAACAAACACTGCAATGCAAGAATTACAGGTCATTTTTACCTGCTGTACCTCAGCACTTCATTAGCAGTAGTAGTTTTCCTATCATTTCTGGTTTGTTGATTATTTTCCTTCTCCATTCTTTGCGCTCCACAGACAGAACAGTGTAGAGGACCTCATGAAACTGGCCAGGCAGTTTGATCAGAACATGCAGCAAGACATGGAGAGTTCAGAGCAACTGAACACTTTCAACAGTGACCTCAATGAACGTGCGAACACTACCAAGATACAACTGACAGAGACGTCACTCCATAGCAATGTGAAGGACCTGAAGTGTCCATCCTCATCAGATCAGGTGGAGGCAGAGCTGCACGCTCTGTTTGACTGCTCCACTCAGGGAGTCAGCGGCCCAATAAGCCAGGGCCCCTCAGGATCAGCCTGTTCACAGGAAACAAAAGACCAACCTGTGACTTCAACTTTAGCTGACCCCCGACAATCAGAGCCCAGGTTAGCTCACAAGTCTGGCTCACCTGCACATTCTGCTGAAGAAAAAGGATCGTGTGGTTTTAGTGCGAACAACTGTGATGACTTTGATGATGACTGGGAGAATGATGACCTGCTTAATGACTCTTTTGTGCTGGCAATGACCCAGAATCTTGACCAAGAACAGGACATCAGCCCTAAAGCCACTTTGCAGTCTAACACTAAGACGAAAACTACTCATTTGACCTCTGTTTGCAAGCCTGCTGCAAACACAAACTCTGCACATCAGCCTTCAACCCTGCACTCCAAGCCAAGCTGCAGCTTACTCCAGGAACTGTGTCCCAAACCAAAGACTACCAACCGATGCACTTTCAAGTTAATGTCCAACCCTCACTTCCAGCCCAAGACAGCTGAGGTTTCCAAACCCAGCTTCACTGTTATACAAGCTAAATCACAGATGTCTGACCAGAAGCCTATTAGCACAAAGACACTGGCTGCTCCTCAACCTGACAAGATCACTAATGATCAGAGGGGGGCTGGTGTAGCGGCAGACTCTGTTAAAGACATTTCAGACAGCTTATGGGACGACGGAGACGATGATGCGCTGCTCTACCAGGTATGTGACAGTGTGGAGAGGATTTCCAACAGTCAGCCACAGCAAGTGAGCCCCAGGAGCGGCCAAGAAAAACAAGATATTGCTGTAAACAGACAGCAAAAAACCACTGCACCTCTGCCAATCGACAGGGCCTGGTCCATGAATGCCAGAGCCAGTAAGAACAGACAGTCGCCGCGTGCTTTTGTTCGTTCTAACTCATTACCAGGGGCTAGCTGTGAAACTGTGAGCTACCAGGGATGGAACATTCCCATGAAAGGTGCCAACAACAAATCAGGAATGTCTCAGAGCCTCCCAGGAAGCCGCGTGAGTCTGGGCACATTTAGCCAGAGTAGGGATTCCGCTGGAACTTTCCAGGCTGGGAATGCCAGTGTGAATATGAAGCCACATACAGTGACAGCCAGGGCACCGCAGAACTCCAAGTCCCATCACACAGCCTTCAAGAGAAATGTATCTGACTCAGCAGCTATAAGCAACAAAGGTGAGTTTCAATATTTTTTACAGTATAATATAAATTATGAAGATACTGTAAATTAAAGTGTTTATAGCTGATATAATATTATCACACAGGGTGTTCTGTTTATTGAAGAAAAGTCATAAAGAAACAGTTTTAATACCTACCTTTTTTCAGAAGAGCTTTCAGCTCTTTTCCTCTTCTTTTTAAATGGTTATGTTTATTAACCCAGTGCATCTTCGTTTACTCCATCTACTTTTCTCAGTATTTTGCTGTGAGACTGGATACTGAAGTAAAAACTCACAAGTAAAACAGATGTCACATGTTGATCTTATAATCATTGACAGTTCAGTGCATGTGCACTTGAACAATTCTCCCCCAAAGCAAGTAAACATAGCGCCATGGCTTTAATTTGTGATGCTGTCAGGAGTCCAAACCTCAGGAAGCTTCACTGCCAGTGAACTGCAGACTGATTTTTTTCTGGACATGGAGGGATGGGGGTTTTTGTACTTCCAAATGGGTTTCACCATGGGTGAAACTGGTCCTAGTTATGGTAGCAGCTTTTTTGTGTTAACAAATTAAATTTCAGTTGCTCAAGATCATAGCAGCAAAACACAAGCTCTGATTTAGGGTCGATTTCCCCTTTTGTCTTCAGGTCTTTGCAAGTGTTTCAATTCTCAGCTGTTCCTAGCAAACCAGATTCAGTGTTTCCATTCATTTTTCTCACTTTCCTTCCTCCTCTCCAGTTTTTGTCACAAGCCAGATGACAGGAAAATGCTCTGCAGCCGAGATCGAGAGAAAGAAACAGGAAGCCTTGGCCAGGAGGCGAATGCGAATGCAGAACATCCCAAAACCATAGAGGAGCTCCATCCTGCCTGAAGGCATATTATCATACTGTCATTAACAAAAATCATTAGTGTTGATAGTTTAGTGTTAGATCACCAGGTTTTGGATGATTTGCAGGGCACTCGCACAGAAGAGACTTGTTACCCTGATGCCTGTTAAAGACAAGCAAATGCCTTTTGTCGAGGCAGAGCTGCTGGATGTTTTTGCTGCTAATGTAGAAACACATTTTACAAGAAGCAAGTTGATGCACGGTGTCAGACCTGGTGCTTGGAGAACATTAGAAAGAGATATTCCTGAGCTCTTCACATTTTGACTTAGAAAAAACTGAATTTGAAATAATTCCAAATGCTGACTAAAACTGGTCACATTCTTTTGTTGTCATTTCAACTCTCTGCACATATTTTGGAGAGAAAATGTCTTTTGCTAATTTTTGCTTTTGTTTAAAAGTAAATAGTTCCAAGTCAGTGTTACTTGTCAAACTGCAATAACAAGGACAGACAGACATAAAACCCCAGTGAGTTGTTGATGTTATCCATCAGAAATGGATGTCTACAGTTTACAGTGAACACTGGCAGTGACTGCTGTGTTCTCTGCTGTTTGTGTTTGATAAGACATTATGTGCCTTAAACATTTATTCATTCCTTAAAATATGTAGCTGTTTCCATAACTTTGTAATCAAACAGGCATTGCTTTACAAGACGTAATTTACGAAGTAACAAACTAAAAGTTTAATAGACGAGATAATAGCGTGTCTGTGTTACATATGAAAATAAGGATGCCATGATTCAGCAGATTTTGTTTTGTGAGTATTTCTTGTTTTGTTTCCTTCTACGTTTTGTTTGTGCATGTCACATTTTTTTTTAATCGTCAGTCAGAATTAAGTGTTATTTTGTGCTGACAGCGTCATGGCCCCTCTCTGCTGGCACAGATTATTGTAATAGCCATGCTATGGACCTTTCACAAATTGTTATTCCAACTACAATAGAAATCAACCATGGAAATGTATTTTTATAGACTGAAGTGAGGAAGATGGCCTCAGACTAGAATGCTGAGATGTTTTGATCAGCTGTGTTTTAAGGATAGACCTGTGGCAGGCAGGTGAGACAACAAGCATTTCAAAATGTTGGCCTCTTTATTTCTACCTTAGTGCCTCAGAATTTCATAAGGAAAATGACTCCAGACACTGTTACTTCATAACAACGTGACGGACTTGGCTGCACATATTCTTCTAATTTACTGATTTCTGTTTCAGAATATTTGTACCTTGTTTGAATACAAAAAATAGAAATATCTGAATACAGTTGGCTGCTAAAATATACTTCATGGTTTGTAACTTTAATTTAACTGGAATTTCAGTTGTTTATTTGACATTTTCAGGCTGCAGGTGTCTTGGGAGATGGGGGCAATATGATCTGTCTGTTATGCTGCAAAGTTCAATTTTATCACAGCAGACTCGATGAAGACTACAGTTTTAACCACAACATATAAAATCCTGCTCCAGTAACATTTAAACAAGCACATTGCAATTTAAATTGGATCTTTTGACAGCGGCCATGTTGGCCATGGGACCGTGGAACTGCTCAAACTGCAAACAAAACTTCTGACATGCCAGAAATCCATCTGGTCATTCGAGAACCATTTGACATTTGATCGTTCAGGCAGTTAATCAGACATTTTGATCTCCCTCACACTGCACGTCAGACAACAACTGATTGGGCAGAAATTCATCCAGATTCTGTAATCATAAAGCAAGTAATGAAGCCAGGTTTGACACTGAGATAACACTGACGACTGATCACTTCACTCCAAAATGGACTTTGTGTGAAATTGGCAAAAAGACATTGTAGGTATCTTTTTGCTGCATCACTGGCTCTACTTTAGTATCACACAGCTGGTCAGGATTTTCAGTGTACACAGAGTGTGTCCTCACTGCAGTTATTGGCATCCATTAGTCTAACCTCTGTGTATTTCAGGACTGTTGACAGGTCCAGCAGATATGATGGGCTCATTTCAGAAACACTCAAATTTGTTTTCAACAAGTTGCTGCCTGGAAAGGAACACCATTGTGGATGTGCAGTAGCCTCAGTGTAGAGCATATTATTGTTATTAGACATGAGGAATTATTTTAATATGAGGGCTAATTTGTCCTGTGGCCTCTTATCACTCTACTCACCTGCTGTACTGTGTGTGAAGGTAGTACAATGTTCGTCTTTGTAATCCTCAGTGTTCCTCCCCTCAAGCCCATGCCCAGCCATTACATGCCTTTGAGAGTTCCCAGGTGTGTGTGTGAGAGAGAGACGGGTGGACTGCAGGTGTGTATATTTGAGTATTTATCCCATTCTGAGCACGTAATAGGGCCCATCCTCCTCCCTGCCCTATCTGTTTCCCCTCCCCACTCAGTCCGACTGTAAATCAGATGGCAGGGCAATTTGGCAACAGTATAAAGACCCATGGTTTTTATGACTATGATTATGGTTATGATGATGACTAGTATTTATTTCAACTATCTGATGAAACCCATGGCTAAAGCTAACAGGTGTCGAGCAGGTACAATATCGTGCTCGCTGAAGGATCCCTGTAATGTCGCCATAGAAAGCGAAATATCGCCCGCCAAACAGAAGAATGGGCTGTTTCAGCGCCCGCTCGTCACGCCGTACATGGAGCAATTTCTGATTATTGGATAGGAGTGGAGCGCCACAATGTCCTCTTTGTGGAGAGAGAATGATTTATGGCTGTTAGTCAGGCATAAGGCAGTAATTGCTGCAGTGATGATTATGTTACCATGGCACCTGTTTAAACTGTCTATTCTTATGTGAATGTTTTCATTTTTGGAAGAGGAGAATTTGCAGCTTGAAACTGATGTGTGGAGACATTAATTGAGGCTGGGAAAGTGTCTGGGATGGTGTGGTAACAATTTAGGGGGAAAGGAGAGGATATGATGGACAGATTTGTGTTGTGTCATCTGTTACATTAGGGAAAGTTTGTTAAAAAGCAAAACAACCTGGAATATTTTCTTAAACATGCGAGACAGAAGCAGTCTATTCAGCAAAAATGTGCACTGAAAATATCATTGAAAAGACTTTGATTTGGAATTTGGAAATTTATATCTGTTCTAAATATGTTACTGGATTCTGTGAAAAAACGTAGTGTACTGGTACAGAAGACACAAAGACGACAAAAACTCACCATGTAAAATAATAATTTAATCTCTATAATAGACTTTTGTCAATACATTACTCTTCATGTCAACATTTAGCACTCATTAATGCTGATTAGGGAAGGTGTGCTCATGGCGTGACAGCTTAGAAGCTGTCGTTTCGTGCTGAGCCTGACCTTTGACCTCCTCTGTAGTTGGGTGGATTTGATCCTTCATGACTCAAAACACTGTCTTTGTTGAAACCCTGTTGTGTTTCAGATTCAGGATTCAGGGCCCTGCACTGATGAAGGATATGGAACTAAAAAAAATATCTAGGATGAATCCACATTTGACTTGTGACTTGTGACGATCCACAACACATAGAGGCAACACACTTATCTCACTTAAGGCTGTTCCAGAATGAAAACTCTGTTTGACTAAACAGCCAGAAGCTGGAATTGGATTTGTGAAAAGAATGCTGTTCAAGCATCACAGTCCTTAAAATTTGCCCCCACCCCCCTTCCCTTTGCCTTGCCTTTATTCAGCACTTATCTCAGTATGGGGTTGAAGTGGCGGAAGTGAGTAATGAGGCCTTGAGGCATACTAGTGTGCTGGATTACCAATACATTTGCAGTAGATTAATATGAGCCGAAAATTTCCGAGGATATCCACTGTTCCGCAAACAGACTCCAAGAACAGCGAACATAAATTAAACTTCTTTAGAAATACGACCTGAGGTAGCTATTGCCTCCTTAACCCAAGTGCAGAGCAGCCACTGGAGATAGCATCTCTAATCGCTTTCCCATGCTGTGAGGCCATGCTGCAGAAAGGCTAAACACTGTTTTCATAGCTCACAGATTACCTCCCAGTGTATGACTAATACATATCACACATACATCAGCCCCCCCCCCCACTCTAGGTCTCTTACTTTGTCTCTCTCTCTCTCTTGCATCTGTTTGTATATCTGTGTCCCTCTACATGTTTGTCTGTCTCTCTCTTACACACACACTCATGGTGAGGAGGAGGTGTGCAACACTGTGGCAGCAGCCTGTCAGCAGCGTAAATGACCTGTGAAGAGTTTCACGGTGCGTGTCATTAGGCAGCTTTAGATTTGTTTCAACAGTGCTTTACCTCAGGGCTCCATTCATGGGCCTCCAGGTATGACCGCCCTCACCCCTCCCCCTTCCCCACTGGGGTCGGGGTTGGGTGGGGGCAGCTGAGAGGGGAGCTGCCAAATTCCCCCACTACCTCCAAGGAGGACAGTGATGGAAAGCATGATGCACTTAAGTACAGAGTTCAGGGTGTTCTGAGAAAAACGTGTCATCTCCTAGGTCAGTTTTTTAATCATTGCCTGCCACTTTACTGTTATTGGTTTTTATTTATTGGTTTAATATGTTCTGCTTTTAGAATGTCTTCACAGAAACAAGAGTGAATTGTAGGATTGTGAGACATTAAAGCTAAATTCACATTTAGGTGAAAGCCTTAGATTTTTGGGTTTGACAGTTCCTAATAGACAAATTCTCAGTGAGAATCTCTGTAATATTTATTTTTTTCCCTGTGTAATGGTGAAGTATTGCATTAAAAGTGGAACCTAAATTTATTGCTTTTAGTGTGAAAGCAACATATCTCCAATTTTGGTAATTTTCATGCTCCTGGAGTCCACTGGAGAGGCTAAAAACGTTTTTTTTTTCTTATCACCCACCTGAGGCAAACCTTACATTTATGTTGTTTAGTTGACACTGTTATCCAAGTAATTTACAACTAGTTAATCAGAAGATATTTTCTAGGAAAATAAGTCTGGTAAAGGTCAAAGTTACCCAGACGTAATAGTGATAAGGAGTAAGTTGCAAAGCCTTGTTATTATAATGTAAATCATTTCTGTGGAATGGAAGGGGGAACAAGAAAAAACACCTCTTGTGAAGGATTTATTAGCCCAGTGAAAGCTCTGCAATCAACTCAATTTTCTTGTACACTGTTCAAGCCTGGATTATCACTATGTTTTTTTGTTTTTTGTTTTTTTTAATCTTGTCCCTCCAAACTGATCCCATATTCATACCCTGGCATCACCACGCTTTATTAGGCAAGCTGATAAGCATCTGCAGACTTAACCATGTTTTGTAGACTCTCTTGCACCCAGCCAACAAATATCCCTGTTGCCACATTCCTCCGGCCTATATCTGCCAACACCTTTGCGCTACAATGGCTTTGGTCCTTTTTTCCCCAGCCCATAATAGTCAGCGTGGGCTGTAATGGTCTGTTGACAGGTTTAGGCTGAGGTAATTCTGTTGCTGGGCTTTACAGTGAGGTGCCAAATCTTCCCCTGAGGAAAAAAGGAGAAGCAGATGCAGGGAGGCTAGCTATTAGCTTTCTAATGCACACTTTATTATTGGCTGACAGTTGTTATAAAAGTTTGGGGAGAAAGAGGCTGCAAATCATTTTCATATCAGGTCATTTTACATAGCGTTCGCTCATCTTCAAGGACTTGGAGGTAATTGCAGGGTGAGTTGTTGCTTTGTTGTACAGTCAGAGACTGAATATGTTAGCTGTGTGCTAAAATGTTAAGAGGTGCTAGCTTCTGTGGGCTGTGTGCTCTTGAGTTAAAATGGCTCCTGCTGAGCAGAGACACAGTTCATTATTTGAAGCAGGACTGCATAAAGAGAGGCCAGCTGAGTGGAACTCCAGCTGCTGGACTAACACACACGCACACACATGCAGACACACACAGATGCAATGTAGAAGCACACCATGGAAAATTCAAGGGAAAGCAAAACTGTTGAGGCCAAGGGGTTCCCTTAGCAATGTGCAAAGCAGATCAACTGTACACACACACAGAATACACAGGCACCTGTCAGCTGACCATCTCCTGTGGGATGGAGGTCCCAAGGTTACCCGGTGCGCCAAAGCCACACAACTACACGCACGCACATGCACACACACACTGGTCGTTGTGACCTTTTCATGGTCATGCTGGGTCCTCGCTGTGCCTGCATGCTGATGGTGAGTAGCTAATGATGGTCTTTGTACTGTTAGATCATCTGGCTCTCATTTAAGACTGGTGGCAACAGGAGAGAGAGGTCGCCTCACACAGTATTTAGTGCCTGGTTGTGTTTTTTGTATTTGTAAAGAAAAGGTTTTTTTTTAACCAAAACAATTTGGAAAGCTCCACAAGCTGCAGTGAATAAAACAATATTTATTGCTGTGAAACGACAATCTGCAAATTGTTATTGTTTTACTCTTCAGATATTCTATTTCTGGAGCTTGAGTTTCCTTTTTCTGTTTACTGCTCATGTTAACGAACTACCCAGCCATTCAAAGCAAAACTCTGTTGTTGCCACACGTCCTTTCCAGTATGCAAGATTTTTCCTAACAGAAAGCTTCTAGACACGAAGACCAGTTTTAAACAGCAAATGTAAAAGTCTGGATATAGCCCAGTAATGCACTGTTGCTCAGGAGCAAAATACACGTAGCCATTTCTTAAAAAGACCATATTATAGAGCATTACATCAAACATTATGACAAAGGTGGTTACTGATTGTGTAAAAGTCCAGTCCAGTTCTGATCCTAATTCCAATCTTGACCCTAAAAATGACACCTGACCTTAAAGAGATCTTCCTTATCTCTCCATCCATGTGAGGTCATTTTGTCTTTGTATGTACAGAAGAACACACACAAACACAAACCCCTGTTTAGACCCACAGGCTGGTCCATGGTCCAGAGCTCAGTGGTGTCTGCTCATTGTCAGTAATTCCATTTCCTGGTTCTAATAATATGGCAGATAGAAGAGGTGTAAAGAGACTCATATGGACAGAAGATCAACAGCTCTCACACATTTATATGATGATAATTCTTTGTTACGTTCACTAATAAACACCCTTCTTCCATCTCACATTCACAAACCGCCAAGTAGGAAGCAAAAGGAAAGGAATGCCAGCACAGAGAAAAGCGATGTTTGTAGCGCAGTCTTCTCCTCAAAGGCAAATTGGGAGTCCCCAGTCAAATTACTCGAGCTGTTTCCAAATGCAAATATGTGTTATCAAATCAACAAAGCAACTAAAGATGCAAATCGAGAGATCCATGCTGCTCGTTTAGCATCTGTTGGGAGGAAAAGAAATGAAACATTTCCATCAAGACTTTGCCCTGTGTTTTCTCCGCTGAGAGCGAGACACAGATTTGTATGTTTTTGTTTGAAGATTTGCTTTTGAAAGTCTTCACAAGGAACCAGGTCCCTCCTGGCAGCGTGGGAATTCACCATGTGTTTAGTTTCTGAAACAGTTCCATTTTTGGGTTAGCTAGTCGCCAAGTTTGCAGTTTGTGAGGAGAGGCTGGAAACAGGGGAGACATCTGAGCCAAAATGGAGGGTTCACCCCTGCAGCTAATATTCACTCTGCCCCAGTGGAGGTTGGTATTAAATGTCCAGGGTGAGTTAGTCTCAGACTTTGCATTTGGCTGCTGTTGAAGGCATTTCCTTGCAAACACACTCGGTTCCCCTGTATGTGTGAACTGTTTCCTTTTATCAATAAAGAGTGATGCTTGATTTACAAACCATTTCACTTAACTAGGAGCAAAGGTACAATACAAAAATGGTAAAATACCTTTCACTGAAATGATTAGTTGTTACTTGGGAGACAAGATAAAACTGAATGAGTTAATATTCTGGAGTTCTCTAATGTCGAGGCCCCTGCTTTTCCGAATGCATCACCCCCACAACATGTGAAGCAATGTTGGTTTTGTCTGTCAATAGTGTTGAAACATGCCTGTCCTGTGTCACACATGCCACTTTGACACATAAGGCCTGTTTACATGCTACTAACCCCCCACACTCAACGCCACCCAACCGCCCAACCCACGCTAAAGGTTACCATGCCGGGATTTTAATCTGCATGTGAAATGTGCTCTCCTACGCCTCTTCTTCTGTCTAGTCAGCAATCTGGCTATTGCTCTGTGATTCACAGAGCCTCGCTTTATTGATTGAATGGATTTTAGTCTGGAACACACACACTGGAAAACATACATTCATCCACGTACACACACACTGGTGACTTTGTTGCAAATGGAGGGAGGGAGAGGGATGAGGGTGTCAGGCTTAGCGTGATGGGCGAACATCAATCATTGCTTGTCAGCCTCGCCTCTTTTTCTCCACCCCAACCCACCACTCCACCCCCCTCCCAACCCCCCTCCTCTCACTTTTCTTCTGCCTCACTGATCAGCCTTTGTTTTCAATGGTGGTGTATGTGTGTGGAGAATGCAGTCCGACCACATGGACAAGACGCGGGCTGTTCGCAGGTGTTATCGTTCTCAGCTGCCAATTAAGTCTCATGTCGTTTACTCTCGTACCTCCAGGTCATGACAAAAGTTTTACATGTGATAGGCATTAGAGACCTGTTGTCCACTGTATGTGCGCCTGCATGAGTGAGTTCATTAAAGTTTGTGTGCGCATGTGTAGAGGTGGCATCAATGTACTTCTGCCTCTCTGTGCTCAGATCATTCACAGTATGTTTATGGTGGAGGTATTTCAAGCAACAACAAATGCTATTAAAGGTTTTTATAAAGACTGATCGGCTTTCAGAGCTATTTTTCCTTTTCTTCTTCAACAACAGGTGTTGATGATGAAAAATCTACATCTTATTGAAAGTGCACCAAACTTACATATCAGTGACAGGTCTTGGGGAGTCCTACTGCATGTCTGAAAAATGTTGCATACAGCTTTTTGTGGCCCCAGAGGAAGGAAAGTCTGACAGCCTGATGTCACGTCAGGCAGCGCTGGTTGGGGCTGAAGACTACAAATTGGAAATCAGGGGCTGTGGAATCAGAAAAGTGAATTTACCAGACTTCTGTAGTCCACTTCTCATCTCTCCTTGAGGACTTTGTCACTCCTAGCATAACACAGGCAAGTGTGGGCAGCCCTGTTGCATTGTGGGTAATGTAGGCACCAGGTTTTAACAAGGCAGAGGAATGCATGGATTTAAAAAGACAATATCTGGTTCTGCTGCACCAATTTTAATTCTTCTCTAAAAACTATCCATCATGAGTCTGACAAGCTGTAAAAGTGCAAGTTTAAACTGGTGTAGTACTGAGCGCTAGATATTTCCTGAAAATAAGAGGAAAAAAGAGAAAAATCTGTCTGCGGTGAGATAATGATCTTGATTTCCAGTGCAGCAATTTGCCTTATTTTGCCGTTTCAAAAGATGAAATTATTTCAATTTATGTGTTTTAAAAAAGAAATACAGTAATGTTACTGCACTCACACCTTTTTTTAATTTTAGTTCAGTGATAGAAAAAAAACTATCTGATGAGATGGGATGTTTTTGCCATTTGTCTATGCTAAAACATTATTTGAAATGTACAGATTTTGTATCTGTGGTTGGTTCCCTCCATTTGCCCGCATCCATCTGACTTTCTGTGCGCTTCATGTTTAAAATTTCAGAGAAACCATAGGATAAGAAGACATCCGGAACTAATAGACTTTCCAAAGACTTGAGCTCAGAATATGACGATTTATGAATCGGCCCGGGACAAGTGCTGCGTCTGTTTGTCAGGGAAACTTTTGTCAGGGAAATATTTCTCCTTTTCCCTTTTTGGAAAAATGGATTTGGCCCTCCACCAATCACTGGGAGCGTGTTCTCTTCATGTTGTGCCAAAAACTACAGCATGCTTCTCTTTCTCTGTTGGTCGTTCTGACTCTATTTGTTATTATGCTTTGTGTTGTGTGGAGAAAGCCCCAGTGTGTCTTATTTGTAATGGGTGCCAGGGGCTGGGGGAGATGTGTTTTCAATTACCACTTGGTAGAATGACTGATGGTAAGACAATCAAGCACAGGACTGCAGCTCAGTGTGTGTGTGTGTGCGTGTCTGTATGTTCATCCATGTGTGACTGTGTTTGTATGTGTGCAAGCCTGCATCTGTGTTTTAATGTGATTTGAGCTCTGAGTTTTCCCATATTCTGCTTCATTCACCGTTGGTGGGTCTGCCACCACAGTTACAGAACCAATTGAAACTTGTGATTTTTTCTGCCAAAACACCAAACAACAGAGCAAAGACCGATTCTTAGAATTAGCTCTTTTATCTACTACTAAACCCCCCCCCCCCCCCCTCCCCATCAGGGGTTCGTCAAAATCATTTATCAGTTTTGCGCCAAAATCTAACAAAACAAAAAATCAGACCAAAACCTGGTGAGGGATGTGGAACATGAACCAAAACAAATCCGCTGTCATGAAAAATTACAGGGAAGCACTGGTGGTCTAATACTGAGGGACTGTCCTCAGAGCATCTGAACTGGGTAGACACACAATTGCACAGCTTGCCTTGATAATCTTATTTGTACTGAACAGTATAAAATAACAACTATTGTGGAACATTGACTTGAATTGGCTCAACCATTATATCCAGACAAGGCTTAACTTAATTCTTATAGAAATCCACAGCGACTTTAGTCAGTGCAGTAAAGTAAATATTGGGAGTCTCATGAGGTTTGTACACACAATACATGAAGCATATTTTCATCCTATATGTCCCTCGTTTATGGATGTGAAAAGTCTGTCCCTCAGTCCCTGTTTCACACTGTATGATAGACCCCTAAAGTCTGCTGATGACTGAAATGTCCAGGACACAGATGGAGCTTATGAATGTTTAATCACAGGTGATTCAGTTCTCAGCCAACCAGTCACAACGCCAAGGTGTGTAATATCTGAATAACGTAATATCCATGATTTTTTAACAACTTGAGAGTAAATGTGTGAGAATTACATTTCTGAAGCAGAATTATGGCACCGCTGATATTTCTGCTGTTTGTTGTACAGTGTGTTCACTAATAAAGAACAAAAAAGATTTTGTGTACTTTCTGACTTCAAGACAAAACATGCAGGTGCAAACACTCACATAAACACACAGTGTGATAGAGAAAGGACATATTAGAGCAGTGTATTGTATATTTATGAGGCCAAGTAATGCATCACATTTACTCCATATTCTTTTCAAATATTAAAGACCCTCCGGTCCCTTCTCTGGCAGAAAATGACACAATACAAGAGCCCAAGTTTTCTAGTGCCAAAATAGGAATGTAATGCATGTTGTAGAAAAGTAGTACATACCTAATAGGTCATATATTAGGTAAAGCTCTGCAATATCTTGATCTGCAATGATTAGGGTATATATCAAAGCCTACTTCTAGGCTTTACTATATTTCCTACTACTAACAGAAGTAGGTAGTCTGCGTCTCTGTAGATGCTTACTATAATGAAAAACCTCATGCATACAGTGTATTGAACATACATGTGACTTGCACACAAATATTAAGTGGAACCCATAATTTATAAAATGAGACCATTTAGCAGGAAATGTTCATTTATGGTTCATATCCTCCTTTCACTGATCCCTGTTGTTTTCCCTCTAGAACTACAACAGTGACCTCTAGTGAGGCTGCTTCCCTGAAGACCTGCAAACAAGGTTAATCCTGCAGCAATGCAAGCCCACAGTACCGTGGAGATAAAAGCAGACTGTGACACGTGTACCTCAGTGAAAGAAAAGTAATTTCACTCTTCTGCTCCGCTTTCTTTAACAAACGTATTGCATCGTTTGAGTGATGGCAAAACAACATGTTTAAACCCGCTGCCTTCCTCAGTAGCTGCGGGTGATTCTGTTGCAGTTCCACATGAGTCAGAAAAAGATTTCCAAATAATTTCTTGTGTTTGTTTTACTCAGCTTGCAAAACCAAAAGGGAGGAGCTGAATATGGGCAAGAAAGTTGAGACAAAGTTAAGACAATATTTGGAAGGTATTTAAAAAACACAACACAGCAGACATTTCAGTGATTGAATAAATGTTATCTGGTACCTCTGAAAGGCTAATTATTCACAAATACTCTCTCTGGTTCCCCCAGGAAATGGTGAAAATATTTCATCTGAATGATATTTTGTCTATAATATAAGAACTGGTACATCACCTACTCAGAGGCACTTTGAGTATAATCGACAGTACTCAGTGCTGTCTTTCAAACTGAATTTCCTTCAAGGCAATAAATAGCATCACTCTAAATCATAAATCTTGTGGCCCAGTTTTATACACATATACACACTCATTCATACATACATACAGACATACTGGAGACACCTGCACATATATATGCACACACACACCAGCAACACCCCGTGACAACAAACTCCCCAGCAAATGCCAACCAACCCCAAATCACTGCATCTCGGAAACTCCCCTCACTCTACCTCTGTCTCTCTGTCTCTCTCTCTCTCTCACACACACACACACACACACACACACACACACACACACACACACACACACACAGGCTTGCTCTCTACCAGCTAGGCTCTTTAGCCTCAGGCCCTCCACAATGAAATTTTCATGCAGCCATATGGAGGAGTATTGGTGATAGAGATTTACTGTCAGGGCTAGACGTCCCGCTGGAGAAAACAAGGAAGCCTGAACATATTGGCTTCTGTAAATCAGAAGGAGAGGAGAGGAGGAGAGGAGAGGAATACTTCCACAGAGCGTTTGAATCTCACTGCTACTGCTGACGATAGATGTCTCAGAAAGAATAGAAGTCTCTGTGTTTATGCATCAGTATAAGTATGTGTGTCTGATTAGCGCATGCATGTGTGTGCATGTCGTTATACTTGTACAGTGTTTGTGCCAAAGTTCAGCTAAGCAGGTACAGGAGCGAAAAAAGGCAGGTGTTGACCCCTATTCTTTGTCCTGTATTATGAAGGAAATAGAGGAAATGGAGCTCAGAGCCTTTAAATTGACCATGAACTTTAGAAAAACAACCCGCTGTGAGAGGGAAGGTCACTGTTTTTGCAAGACAAGGAATGCTGACTGATACAATGTTTGCAGTGATGCAATGCCTTCTGAATGGTTGTGTGTTTACGTGTGTGTGTCTGTGTGTGTGTGTGTGTACACTTTGTATGGCAGGCATAACTCGTTCTGTGCAAATAACAGTAATCAGCAGTGAGTGACAAATGAGTAAGATGCAAGAAAAGATATACAGGTTGCTGGCACTGCCAGATTATCTGTCAGTGTCACCAAAGTTTCATTTCAGGAATATTTCAACATTTTCAAGGAATGTGCTCATCAGTATTTACTTTTCCGTCGAGAGCTGCATGAGGAGATCAATGTCAGTCTCTTGTCTGTGCATTAAGTATTGAGCCGGAGCTGTGATGTGATTAGCTTTGCAGAGCATAAAGACTGAGAGCTAGCCTGGCTCTGTCAAAAGCTGAAAAATCTGCCTTACAGCACTTATAAAGTTCAGCAATTAACATGTGGTATCTCATTTAATACACATACAAACAGAATGTGAACCGAAACAGCAGTTTGTGGTTTAATGGGATTTTTCTGCTGTAACTATTCTGTGGTGAACTTGAATATAGATTATAAAAGTCACAATTACACAAACCCTTGCATAAACCACCCCCAAGACACAAGAATTGTCAGGAAATGCAGAAGGTGAGAGGAAGAAATGTAGGGTAGAAGCTGAAGTGTGAAAGAGAGGATGATGATGAGTCAGATTCATTGCTGAGCATGGTAGGTAACCAGTCCTTGGTTGGTTGTTAAAATGACACAGTGCATTATATTTTATAGATATAGAATAATAAATGTCAGGTGATGTTTTTTTTCTCAACCTGCAACAAGGGCGAACAGAATAGAATTTTGAGGAATAAACTCTTTGCTGTGCTGTAAACACTGTTTTCACTGATACGATACACCACAACATACCAGTTTCGTTTTAGGAAAGCGTTCCTTTGATCTCAGAAGCCCCGTCTTTTTCTCCAATGTTTGAACCCAAACGCTCCAAGATGCATCAGCAAGCCGCACAAATGTGAACCAGATTCCCAGTGTTACCGAGTGGGAACGCTGAGGGGGATTATGGCACATGGCCGTCCTTACTGATAGCCTTGTTAGCATTCATACATGCTAATGACTGGGTTTAGGATGCATGGATGATTAGGCAAAGACAAGCAGACTAAGTGTTGACACCATAACGAGTCTTTGGGCTGAGAAAGGAGATTTAGAGATTGGAAGTTTTTTGGAATAAAGGAGATGCCTTTAGGCTTGGTAGTTTCATCACAAAGCAAGCAATCACACCTGCTGCTATCATGAAAGTTAACAAAGAACCAGCTTGGGTGTAAATGGTCTAAAATTTGGCAAAACTGAATGTAGTATAGTATAGTATAGTATAGTATAGTATAGTATAGTATAGTATAGTATACTGTATTACAATTAGAAATATAGCATTTTGGTCTACAATTTAAAATAATACCTGAAAAAGACTGTGTGTGCGAGCGGCTTTGTTTAAGCATAAACGTGAACACCTAACCATGAGGTCACGTATATTATTTAATGAAGACTTAGTGTGCAAATGTCCTGTCCAGCTATTGTGTGTGTTACATCACCTACATCCTAATGTTGACGTATGTTGCCACGCTGAATGAGCATGTGCCTCAGTGAGCAGTTATAACACACAACACACACACACAGATCTAGTTTTTTAGAAAATGTATCACTCATTAAACAATACCCAGATTTATTAATTCCATCTCTTCCTTGTAAGAATCTTCTGTTTTTGTTTTTTTTTTTAAATCCAACATTAACCATGAAGGGACAGGTTCTCTTTTTCTCTCTCTCTGGACTGAACCTGAATCAGTGCCAGTGTCAGAAGACCAGTGTAAACATCCAGGTCTCAGCTCAGGGCCTGCTGGTCCAGACCTCACAAAGGCCCCCAGCCTCAACCTCAGCCAGCACATTCCCCCCGCGTCACTCAAAGACCACAACAATCCTGTCTTTGTTGGCCAGTGATTGATGACACACAGGAATTTCATTCACGACCGCCCCGTGTTTTGGGGTTACCGTGACGACCAGGTGAAAACACAGCACATTGGGGATATTGAGTTTCCCAACCTTGATCACAGGGGAAGAGGTAGAAAAGAAAAAGGAGAAGCAACAACGGAGAGGTCACTGTAGAAGTTAAACAAACAGCCATAACTGTTATCTTAGAAGATAAGCGCTGGGAATTGTCTTGTTGATTGTTCACAAGTCCAGTCGATGCTGAGCTCACTCTGTGACGGTCCACAAATGTAACAGTTTTTTTTTCCTCTTCTAGTTATAGTTTCACTGAACTCAATAGAGGCCATAAAGTTTTTTTTTTTGGTTTGTTTTTTTAATCACCTGTTCAAGGTTTAACAGTTTGCTATTGGATCATTTCTGGACAGTTTGCGTCCATTTTATAAAAGCAAAGTACACAAATGTGTTCATAGACTCAAGCACATGGAAAGCCAAGCACACATCACTTATCCGCATAAATAAAGCCCCCCGTCACCCCCCATCCACACACACACACACACACACATCATCAGTCATGCACACGCATGCACATACACTCACATTAAGCACACTCATTTAATGGATATGGCTAGTTGGTAAAGTGCACCATTAAAGAGACGAGACCCTGAGCATAACAAAGCTCTGATGCAATATTCATGCCTTCTCATTCTGGGCTAATGCTGTTTTCCTCCATTCCAAAGCAATGGATTTGCACATAACATGTCCCTATAAAGAGTCTTAAAGTGTATGTGGAGGAGGTTTTCTTAGAGCACTCGATCACCTTATTCTACAGAGGTTAATTAGGAATTTGTTTGTTCACATATCCATCTGATAGACACGAACACATTAAACTAGAGAGGTCGAAGCTGCAGAAAGAAAGTTAAGAGTTCAGTTGTCTTTCCCAAGGGCGTTTTGCCAGAGACGGACTCACTGGGAATAAAACTTAAAAATTCATCTTTAGTGCTGGCTGGTAAGTACGGATCTGCTTAAGTTAAGCAATCAAAGATACTATATGACTATAATGACCAAATCAGAAAACCATCGAGTCAACTTACTGTGGACAGCAAGCTTGCCTAATAGCTGTCTTTCATCCAGAATTCATGTGTTCGTCTCAACAGTATGCCTACAGTACAGATTGTTCTATGTGAGCCCATGCAAGCCAATTCAATAACTGTATTTGCTTAAATGTAATGGTAAATAATGGTAACAGCACAAAAACTGCACCTTAAACAACTGCAAAAATGCACAAAACTATTACTTTTGATATTGAGAAATACAACAACCTTTGAGCCATAATCATATTGTTATCAATCTGTATTTCACAGATATATTACACGTAACACAGCTGTCAAAAGTTACCAGCTGGGGCTACACTGAATAGAAAAATTACACCTAAAAGTAAATAGGTTAAGTAAAAAGTCATATGATTAAAAGAAAATGTGTTTATGATATATCACACAAAATCATCATAACCTACTTTACATTTGTCATTCCCTGTATGATTGTGTATGATAAAGCGATGTTGGGTATAAGAGAAATAAATTAAGGAGCTTTTTTTGTGCATTTCTTTTCAAAGACAAAGATGAAAAAGAGATGACATGATAAGATGATAACAAAGAGGAATAATCTTGACTTTTACACCTGATCAAAATAAAATGATTCTGGCTCTGATCCAGGATGACAAGGAAGAAAAAAAAAAACACCAGTAACCTGTCAAACTGTCCTGTAAGCTCTCGGAAACAAAGGCCTTTTAGTGACATAGATTTGCAGCTAATAAACCACTCTAGCATATTTTTGCCTTCATCTTCCATGCAATAAATTAAAATATGAAAATGTTAGATATCCTCCTCTGAGCTCCAGATCCAGACATGAATTATTCACCCCAGCATGGCTACTCCATTATGTACTCTCCCTGCCACTTAGGCTGATGCTCCTCCACAGCCCCATGCATACAGACATTAGGCCTTTCACTCATACACACATACTCAATTACACTCACTACAGGGCATGTGCACTGACATAGACATGAACTACTGATATCTGCATGCACATTATAAACTTTATTTATATTTATATAGCACATAAATGCAAATATATAAATACAGTATACACATGCATTCAGAAGACATAAATGCATGCCAAGTGATTCAGGCTTCAATAAAACACACACACACACAGACACACACCTACCCTACACACACACACACACACACACACACACACACACACACACACACACACACACACACGCAGAAACCAAACAGTGTCCTCTTTATCTCCTGACTTGTAATCAGTGCCATGTCGAGATCATCTCCACTCCCAACAGTGTACATTCTCTAACCTATCATTCTAAAAATCCAGTGTCATTATCGACTTCCCTCTCAGTTTAAAAACACTCCTTTATCTGGAGTTAGTTGTTATTAATTGTTTGTTTTGCACACAAACCACAGACAGTCCAGAGTGAGAAGCAGGGAAGCGACCTCTGGCAGCCCAGACTGATGCTGACAGCTTTACGGCCTCTGATTGGAATACAACCATCAATTATGGCACGCTGCATGAAAGAAGTAGACAGCATCAAACTCACTTTATATCTGATCAAAATGCCAACCAGCCACAAAGTCCAACCGCTAAATGTAATAACTTGTGTGTAATTTCAGCTTCCACTGATCTTATACCCTTTATGTTTCACACAGTACTGGTGAGTCTATATTGTACTGTTTATTGGTGAAAGCTTAGTGTATATATTCAGATTTATACCTCATTTTATGAAATGATTACAGAGATCAAAGTAAAATTCTCACTTGACTCTTTCTTAACATATGTGCTATGTGGGACACTTTACTGATATAGTACATTTCTAGTGGGAAAAACTCACTAAGAAGAAACTGTAAAAACTGCCTTTCTTTTTACTACAGTAACACTCACTGAACATTCTCAGTATCAGAATTTATTTTGGGCAAACTGAATTATCAGGACCTTACTTCTGCAGAGCCATGTAAATATTTAAACTGATAAGACTGGTTAATCTCGTTCATGAAAACCTTTCCAGCCACAGCAAAAAAAAAAAAAAAAAAATGTTCCATCACCAAGAACTTTCTCTCATTTTCAAAGAGGAAAAAAACTTCTGAGAATAGCCCTTAAGTCAGTGATTAACTTTCTTCCCGTCTGCTGCAAGCCCAGCATGCCTCTGGTTCCAATAGCGCCAGCAGTGTGATACATTACACTACATTCTCATTATGGCCACCTAGGGCTTTCCAACAGCTTGTACGGTCCGCAGTGAGTCTGTTCTCCCGTAGCGCTCGGAGGGTTGGGCACTGCTGCTAGCTAGCACCAGGTGTGAGGAGGAACTGGAGCTCCCTTTCCCCCTTCCTGCACCACCACATGGATCTCAGAGCCAGAATCTCTTTATTTTCATCAGGTACAAATGTACAAGGAGCTAAACCGGGATCATTTAGTTGCACCTGTGTAGGTTATGAGAAACAAAAACTTTTCTAGCTTCTCTCCCTGACTCTTATTACTGTGCTAAAAAATTCTGTCATACATGGCCATTGATGAAAGAAAGGAACTTTGGTTTTGATGATGGCATGTCCTTGGTCATTTGTCATGCAGTGTTGATAACAGAGGAAGTCAAACTGATTGTTCTTTTAGATTGTAGGTCATTCTGTACAACAGCAAACATCAAGTTACCAAAATATAAATGTGAATGACTAACAATGGAGCCTTTAGTGGCTGTCATATAACAGCACATGTGAACAGACCCAGGCTCTGTCACCGTTTTATATACGATTTTGTTTTTTCTTCTAATCGGACAATTAACATAACATAATTCAATTTAACGTAATCAAAAGCTTTGTCTTGAATTTATGGGTAAATCTATAAATAGTTAACCCCACCACATTTACACTGCACGCATCCTGCTGACCCTGTAAGTGTCAGTGAGAAGCCCTGCTCATTTATTATACTTGGCAATTAAAGCAGCTCTGATTGTATCAGGGAAACAGAGGGAGCCTGGAGAGGACACTAAAGGTTTAGAGCGAGAGAAGCTGCAGCCTCAATCCACAGCATCACCCCATGAAACATGCATGCAATCAACAGGGTCATAGCTCCACCGACAGTTTCCAGCCAAACTCATCCATCAAAGAGAAACTGGATCTGTGGGGGCCTCCATTCTGGCTCTGCGCTGACCAACCCACCCGCACAGAACGGCCCATCAGCAGCACGCTAACACTAACAGGACTACAGAGCAGCAACACGATATATGATAAGCTTTCTTCTAACAGCTCTTGGACTGGTTCCAATCCTTTTTCATTGTTTTCACTTTTTTTTTCTGCACCCTCGTTCCATACTAAAAGGCATTACCTCAGCTCCGATGAAGTGATGACTGAAATGTCAGTGGCTGTAACAGTAACGTGACATGGCGTAAAAAATTCTAAATGAAAACCAAGGAATGGCACTCCGCGGGCTGTAATGTTTCAACATGAAACCCTGCTCCCATTAATGTGGTCTGTGTTTTGAAACGAAGAGAGCGGCTCATTTGGCGTCCGGCTCTCTCGCTCATTCACTTTAAATGGGTGGAAATCAATTTTGGGCAGTAACACAGGCAGAGTAACACAGACAAGTTGGTTTAGCCTTTGAATGTTTTGAGGGCACCATTTCCCTGAAGTTCTATGTGGTCAAAGTCACAGCAAATAGTGCGGTCGCCGGTGATGGATCTCAAAAAAAGTGATTGTGGTTTGTCATCTTTTCCTACATTCAATGAGCATGACTTTTTGAATTATACTTGGTGGAAATGTTCATTTCTTATGACTTCTACTTATAAAATACAGACAAAATGGGAGTTTCAATGCAAATGTAAGACTGTGTTCCATCTATTAATCCATCCATCTATATATCTATCTGTGTTGCTCTCAACCCAATCCTACACTCCTCCAGTTTAATTACACTCTCTTCTCTGATGCAGGGTGCATATCAATCTCCTCTTTTCCTCTCTGTCACTCTCCCTTCGACAGCTTTATTCGCCTTGTCGACGACCACACATAATAAATTCGTGCCATCTACGCTTAATGTTTATTCTTTGTAAGACAGCTCCTTGTGACGAACCAATAAAAATCTAGATTTACTGCGTGCTGAAAGCCACACGGAGGGTTATCACAAAATTCCAGCACCGCTTCCTTTGCTTTTGCCTGCCTATCCATATGCAATGGAAGCACACGTTGATGGCGCACACGCTCACTCGGCTAAGGTAATACATTTCAATATGCCAGTTAATCCCCTTTTCCCCCTGCATGGGAAATGGCCAACCCCTTAAATCAGCCACAACACCGGACTCAGTGCGGCAGGAAGAAGAGCTGCTGTATCCAATGCCCCTGGCTGACCCTCTTTAAATAGGATGTCTGGATGTGTTATGGGGGCTATTGTTTCCTATAAACATCTAGCACCGGGGCAATAACAATCGCATCAGGCCAAATGAAGTTATCTGAGAATGGAATTAAACTCGGTGTGACCCCGCTGTCTGCTCGGCTCACAGGCCCGCCATTAATAATGCCTAATCTAATCAAGGAGCTAAGATGGATGGATGGGAGGCCTGTATGTGTGTGAGAGTGTGTGTGTGTGTGTGTGTGATTTGATATGTGGGGTTTGATATGCGTGTCTCTGTACTTACATGCATGTTTGTGTTTCTGACTGCTTGTGTTTTTTTTCCCATATGTACGTGCTGGCGTGTCTACAGCTTTTTGTGTTGTGATGTGTGTGAGCATGCATGCATGCCTGGTGCACATGTGTGCATGCATGTGTGTATGTGTGCTTGTGTGAGTGTGCACGTGCATGTGCATGTAACAGAGGATCATGGCCAATGGCAGGCTCTACGCCAGACCAGTGTTCTTCTATTCAGACCCAAACCAGACCCACGCCTGCTGCACTGGGCTAATGAACACAAACAGAAGACAGAGGAGAAAAGTAGGGGAGACTATGAATGTATGTATGTGTGTGTGTGTGTGTGTGTGTGTGTGTGTGTGTGTGTGTGTGTGTGTGTGTGTGTGTGTGTGTGTG
>JBBMJY010000003.1:4566764-4587236 GCA_037833715.1 Toxotes lorentzi
TGTGTGTGTGTGTGTGTGTGTGTGTGTGTGTGTGTGTGTGTGTGTGTGTGTGTGTGTGTGTGTGTGTGTGTGCCCTTGCAAACAGAGAGAAAGGGGGAAAATGAAGACAGAGGAAATGGGGGCAGATAAGGAGGGATGAAGGAGGGAGAACGGACAAAGGAGAATAGAAGGCAGACAGAGGGAGTACGAGAGAAAGAGGACCACCACATGGTTTCATCCTCTGTTATCTCACTCTTGGCAAAGACATGCCCTTGTAACTGATAGACAAATAACCCTACTGTGACTGATAAAGCCTGGTTACAGATGGATAGAGGGAGGAAGGGTAACGAAAGGGGGAGGGGAAGGGAGGAAATGAGGAAAGAAGGGCACACAGAAACAGACAGGCAAAGAAAAGAGAAAGGGTAAAGAAGAAATGAAGGGAGGTGATGAGATGGGACAGAGGGAGGGAGAGAGGGACAGAGGGAGGAAAGATCGTGGGAGTATGGAAGGCAGGAAGGAACAGGAGTGGGACGGGGTGATGGAGGAAGAAGGAGATAGAGAGTAGGAAGGAGGGAGGGAGCGAGAGATGGAAGGAATGACACAGACAGAACTATAGAGACAGGACATGACTCATTCCGAGTGAAGACTACTGAGACAAGTCTTCTTATTTCTATAAATAATTGTTTTCTCGTTTATTATATAAGGGAATAAAAACCATCACTAACACATAAACACACATATCACAATATAACTGTATGCACATGATAATCAGACCAAAATTATACTTATTACCAAACGTATGTGGACATCTCTGTTCTCATCATGGGGGTGTTTTTCATGGTTTCTGCCACTTCCTACCAATTAATGGAGATCTTACAGTGATACTTAGTGTGCGTCCAACTTTGTGGGAACAGTTTCAACAGTTTCAGGGATGGGCTTTGATAGCATCTTATCAAATCCAGTTCCTTAAGTTAAGTTAAGTAGTGCGGGAATTAAGACATTTGTTAGTTAAAAATGATTTTATTTGACTCAGTGTGGCAACAAGAGATTTCAACTCTTTTGTATAACTTAATAATTAAGAATCTACCTTCTTCAAATCACAATGGCTTATTGGGTAATTTTATCTGTGATTTAGGGACCAATTACCAAGCAAGTGTGACAATGACACTAATAGAAACAGCACTTAACTGTTCAGTCAAACCTAAAACACAGAAATGATATTGCTCTGAAGGGCTGTAGGGCAGTGGTGGAAAGTGCATTTACTCAAGAACTTCACATAACCATAATATTGAGCATGTACACTTTATCTACTTTATACTTTCACTTTCACTCCACTACAATTATGTGACATTTATTTTAGTTACTTTAATGATGAAGATCTTCCACAATGAATAAAATAACAAGCTTTTAAAATACAACACATTGTTATATATTAAAGCAGTGGTTTCCAACCTTTTTAGATTCCGATATGTGCAGTGTGTAGTCAGGTTCACATTTCAGATGTCTGTGAGTTGTTAACAGCTCCACCGCTTTTTTCACCTTTCCTCTCCCATGAATCATCTCACGACTCCTCAGATTTATCTGCTGTCCATGTTTATAAAACTGTATATAAAGCAGTTCGAACCACCTCCAGCAGCTACAACAGTAACATGCTGCTTACACACTGATGCTTCAGTACTGATCATCTAGTAATGTCATATATAGTAATAGATCAGTCAGAGGGACCAAACCAGTACTTCAACTTTCACACTTTAACTACATTTTCCCAATAATACTTAAGTAGGATTGTTAATGCAGCACTTTTACTTGTAATGGAGTACTTTTACATTGCTGCACTGGTACTTTTACTTAAAGTAAAGGATCTGAATTCTTCTTCCACCACTTCTGGAGGGTATGGTAGATATTTATACAAAGGACCCTTCTTCATTGTGAGCACCCTTCCTCAAATATTACATTCATGAGCCATGGAGTCTAACGAATCCAGGTCATTTCCCGTCTTGGAGCCAGATCCATAAAAGGAACTTTCTGTCAGAAGCCCTCCCTAGACCTGACTTAAACCCTATCCAGCACCTTTGGAAGAACCTCAAACACCAGCTATGAGCAAGGCCGTAATGCTCAACATCAGTGGCTGACTTCATTAATGCTCTTGGGAGCAAATCCCTGAAGCCAGGTTCCCTCCCTTTAATGCTCACTGTTCATGTAGTGTACATGCTCCCATGTGTTTCCATGCATAACTTTTCTGTTATCAAACTGTATTTCTTAATGGACAAACATTAATACACGTTGTGGTGGAATTTACTGATTGTAAATGGAAAACTGCTGGCTTGCCTGTTGGTGCCTGTTGGTTAAACAACTTCAAGAAGTTGTTTAACCTTTTAACCTTGGTGAAAAAGTACTGTAGACTAGAAGGAGCTGAGCTGCCTCAAGACATGGCACAGGCATCAACAACTGTGAATGTTTATGAAAAGAAGTCCAGATAACCTTCTCACGCTGATACTCCACTCATCGAAGTTGGCACCATAGTTACAATACACATAATATCCCTGAGAGAGAATGAAAATAAAGTTTGATTTGTGATATAAAACAATGGCTGACCAGCTTGTTTTTGACTGACATGATATTTTCATAAAACATCTGGTCATCAAATGACTAGGCATGTGTACAAAAGAAAAACAGAGGAGCAGTGGGACTGGTGGTTTTCAAAGATGAAAAAATGATGATGTCAACATATTGAAGAAAAAAATGGGGGAAGAGAAAGAGAAAAGGAAAGAGATTTAAGGGCATAGCGAAAAAAACAAACAGGAAGTCTGTGGAAGGACAGAGACACTGCACTGGTGAAAAGACAGACAGCGAGGCTGAGAGAGAGGAGAAACGAGGGAAGCAGAGACGGTTCAAAAGCTTTTGGCTCTTGGAAAATTGTTGCTTGAATAACAATCTTCTGCTGGTCTGTTGATGGAGGGAAAAAAAAAGACATTTCACAATATCTGAGAGATCCAAGACATGGGAATTTCTAAATGAGAGCCAGACCTGGTTCAAATAGTATTTGTTTTAAATCAGTCTGAGTGTCAGATGGTGACATTTGCCACATAAGACAATGAAAAAAGTGTCAGAATGTTTAGACAGCAGAAAAATAAAACATATCTGAAGCTTCACATAAAGCAGTTTTTGTTAGTCTGAGGAGGTAGAAACAAAAGTCAGTCACCTAATTTACGCAGGTTCCTGCTGTGCTTAATACACTGTACACACAGCAGGCCTGCTGTGTGTACAGGGAGCATACAGACATTTCATTTGATAGACAGGGCCAATTTTTCAGGTGAGCTCCTCTTTCATTTAGCAGTACCACGAGCAGTCTAACAAGCAGGCTTTACCTTCTCAGCTTAACATGTTCATCCACTTGACATATTCAGTTAATCTTTTTCGTTCTATAGCTTGTGTGCACTACACCTTTGTATTATTGCCCTCTGCAGTTGACAGGAGTGTGCACCCAGTGGAGCACAAGATTCACAGAAAATGGTCATAACATTACTGCATAGAGCCACCAGTGCTCAAAAACTCCACAGGGTACATGCTGCCAGATGCACGGTACACATCTGCATATATCATGTGCAGGCTGATTCTGGAACAGATCTAATCTTCCTTCACTGCAACTTCCTGTCTATTAATTTGTCCTGTGATAGTAGAAGTTTTTATAAAATGAGATGTGGTAATCTGGACACACATTAGCAATGAGATGTGCACTCTTTTTATTATAGGACTTCATTAATGTGAGTCTGAACTCACCTTGGTCACATACAATATGCTCTATATCACCGAGAGCTCAGTGTGATATCATCCAACTCACTTCTGGAGTTGGCAGCTGACACAAAAATTCATATAATGCAGGTCCAGGGGAACATGTTTACATGATTAAACACATGTAGGTTGAATATTTCATGAGGAAGTGACCACATAACTACAGTATGTGTTTTGGTGAGAGAAACAAAACCATGTGTCAGTGTGTATGCTAAAATGCCAGGTGTAAATATAATCCACCTACAGTACATCCGATCCAGAAACAATCTGGATACAAGACTCATGTTGATTTCAGGTGGAAAGGAAGCCTCTGTCTTTTCATCCGCCTGTTTGTCCACAGTCCACTCATGTTAGTCAGTCTGTGCACTTCTCAGGCTCTCCCCATTCTATTTCTCTCTCTCGCTCATTCTTTATCATCCCCTTAGCCGGTTTATATTTATGAGGCCTTATCTTTATATCACTGCTCTTCTTTTTTTATTAGATGTTGTTTCAACTGTGAACTGTGTTGGGAGTCCTGGACCATCGACATTCCTCTTTTTCATGGGAACATCCTCTCTGACTAAAACTCACAAGCATCACAGATTTGTGTGTGTTCATGTGTGTTCACTGTGGCTATGTGCTTTACCTATAATCATCGTTAAGGACACTAAAATGATCATTGTAGTAACATGAACTGCAAACCCTCCATGCCATTTAATAGAGCGCCTCATTTCATAAATTATAAACACTTATCTTTTAAACTGTGTACATGTTTTAATCCCAGGTATTATAGCTGGAACACACATAACTAACACTGAAAACAATTTATCTTATTTTTGTGGTCTATCCAATATTTTTGGCACATGGTGCATGGGATAATGAGAATAGTCATGTATACTGACAGTATCACAACAACTTATCCTAAATATGATGTTTGTAGGGGTATTATTTTATTTGAAGTTTTATTTAGTTATCTGCACAGTTTCAGAATATTCATTTTTTCAGAAACAGTCTTTTTCTACTCCACTGGAGCAATTTGTTGTTTTGTCCATGATTTTTTTTTTTTTCACTTTGCTTCTTCATTCCTGTTTTTATTAGTGCATCTAAGGTTTCCTCTGACAAAGAGGGTTTTAACATCCAAAATGAAATGAACCCGGATAAGAAAGTGCATGCTACACCACTTACAATATAAAAGATGGCCTGTGTTGCTGAAAAAGGCATTCCAGCGAGGGTAACTACTGGGGGCATGTATTGGTCATGACATAAAGAATCAGATAAGCTCACCAACTAGCTTACCTTGCTGTTCCTTGTTCTGCACTCAGCTTCTTCCTCCCCTCTCGTCCTTCCCCTTTCTGACATAAACAACTCTCTAATTTACGACCAATAATATCCTGATTCAATCACCTGATTGATTTTGGACTTGTGTCCCACTAATAAATCTCAGCTCTTCTTCTCTTATTGAGTCCTCCATTGGATCTCCACACTCCCCCAACCAAACACACCCACAGACACAGACACACACACACACACACACACACACACACACACACACACACACACACACACACACAGATATATATAGTCTAATGGTATTAGAAAATCAAAGTCTCTCATTTTGTCTCAGTATATCCGCAGAGCCTGGTAATAGATCTGGCTGTGCTTATATCCGGAGAAGAGAGGAGGAGAAAGAGGATGATAAAAATGAGGCGAGGAGGAGGAGGACTACTACAAGAAGAAGTGGAATTAAGCGGAAGAAGATGAAGAGGATATAAAGAAGAGTAAAATGGAGAGCATAAGAGCAGCAAAAGAGCAGATATAGAAAGTTAATCAGGATGTGTGGGGCTGAGTGTGTGTGTGTGTGTGTGTGTGTGTGTGTGTGTGTGTGTGTGTGTGTGTGTGTGTGTGTGTGTGTGTGAACTGAGGGTGAATTTACTGAATTAGAACATCTTTATCTGGTCAGCAGAGCGACAGGAATAGTAAACCAAAGCAGGCAGTGGTCATAAAATTTTGTCCTCTAAAAAACACTTTAATCTGCTCTCATTGCAAATCACGGTGGATAGAAGACTCACCCAAACACCTCAAACAGGACTGAAAGCATCTGATTGTGGATTATGTGGCCTGATAGCTGTGATAATGTAGTCTGATGTTAACTCTCTGCACCTCAAAATTTGTATTCATGATCACGTCTCCTTTTTATCAGCCCAAACGCTCATTTAATCCCCCAACTAAATTTACCAGTGACCCTCAAGAGGCCGTGAGATTATGATAACAGCAAACAAGCCCAACATGGAGGCTGTTTCACAATAAATGTGATTCAGGGCCCCCAGAGGCTTACAATTTTCATCAATACTAACAAAATACATGAACTAAAAAAAGATGCAGAAAGGGGAAAGCCCCTTTGGGAAGCAATTTTCAGTACATAGGGGCTGTGAATGTGGACGGTTAGATCAAAACATTTTTAGAGACAGTTATCTGAGCAGCATGTCTTGATAGAAGTTCTGGATATACTGGGAGGTTATAAATGTGTTTGACAATAAAACTTTTCTGGTTTGAATCTCCAGGAATAGCTTGCCTAGTCATTCTGTTTGATTAATTATTTATTATTTGTTACCAGAATTTTTCATTAACAACACTGGATTTTATGCTGTTGTCAAATTATCATTTGGGATTGTAGAAGTCTTACTCGATAATCCCTCAAAGCCTGACATGCTGACAGACAGTACCACAGCCTGACATTAGCCTAAAGACTGTTGTGTATGCATGTGTGCATGTGCATGTGTGTGTCTGGCAGAGTTGCTTATGTGGCTACATGCATGCACACGCCATGACCAGCGTAATCACATCTCAGTTTACGTCCGTGTATACATTTGCCAATCCTCTTGCAGTGCACCTTGTGCCCCCCCACCCTCCCGCCCCATTAATATAATTAAATTCTACTACAAACTTTCCCTTTGAAACAAATTAATTAAGATGCTATTATTTAGCCATTGAGAGGTTAATGACCACCATTAGCAACACAGGCTACATCCACCATCATCAGCCAAACTTGGTTATTTGGTCCATTTTGGTTATTTACTGAGCCTGAGATTGATGGCTCCTGATACTGCTAGTGACGCTAATTAGCTTTTAAAACATAACACACTCAATCACTGCCCAGGACCGTGCAGCAACTAGAGAACAATCCCATCATCCTTTGCTCCTGTCTGAACCTTAGAGGACAGTTAAGTAAATGAGAATTTTGAAAGGACATGCTGTACTGCTTCATGGGTAGAGTATACTATACATTCAAACATTGTGCAGTACTTCCACAATTATTATTTAGTACCAATAAAATGTTACAACCAGTTTTTTAGCTCTAGATTGATTAAGTTGTCTGTTCTTGACAGTAAAGATAAAAGCTACAATCATAGTTTCAGGGTACTGGATAGAAGCTGAATATCTAAGATGACCTCATTTACGAATTCTCATTTACTCATTTAAAAGTACAAATCAATGTAAAGAAGAAAAACAGTGCATGTGAATGTTCATGACATGAACCATATTCTTTCTTCTTCAGAGCACTAAGCTTCTTTGCTAACCACATTTTGAACAGTCCCACAAAGTGAATACTGTCGATGCCGAAGCCTTATGCACAGATCCTGTAATCTACAGCAGTGACAACAATAAGAATCCCCGTTCTACAAACACACAAACGATCCCACCCGTAACACTGACATATTTAAGAGATGACAACATTTTCCTTCCCCTTCGTTTCACACTTAAATGGCCAGGCGTCATGATGTCATCAAGGGGGCAGCTGGGGTCTGGTGGATGTTGCACCTAGCCCCATCGGGTTGCCTGATTGGTGGACCCTGGAGCCATGGCCAATGGCAGCACTGGTTGAAATCACAGAGGGGCCCAGATGAGTAATGGCCTCACCAGTAAAGGGCATTCAAATGACATTGTGGGGATAACAGAACTTATTGTCAAGCGTTTACACTGTGGGCAATTTACAGCGGCTCCATAAATGTTTATTAGCTTTTCCTCTATTTATAACTTCTGAAAATCATGATGGGCCTGACTACGCCCTTGTGTCTCTGCACTTTTATGATCTGGATGAACATACCCTGACGAGCAGCACTGTGGGATCTTTGTGTGTGGGTGTTTTTTTGTATCTGCAGTTACATGCATTCACAGTATTTTGCACACATGTATGTGTTTTCACAAGACTCCTATGTAAATACTTTTATATCTGAAACACACACACGAACCCATGGCCTCTCTCTCCCAGTCCCTCTCAGACACACACACAGCTGTTCTGTGGAGGCATGTGATTTAAGATGGACGGCTGTGACAGGCTTTTATTCGCGAGTGTGTAAATCAGCACAACCTTACATCAGGATGAAGCTGACACACTGAAACAATCTGAAAATCACAGGGCCAAGGGGCCGAGAGTCAGTCTGAAGGGGAAGAAGAAGGGGAAATACTCGCTCACACATGTCTGTGAGAACGCTTGAAGATGGTTAATGTTTCTATTAAATTATTTCAGTTCCATATCACTGACTTATGATTTGTAATGGCTGGGAAATTCTAACGTTGCCCTTCCCCAAACTTATTTTCCATGCTAATATCTTTGGTTTATCATATCATTAAAGTCTTTTTGCAATATTTCATCACACATATTAACATATAACAAGCATCAATATGACACAAGACCTTATATAATAATTAGTCGATACTCTTTTAAATTATGACAAACTGAGGAGCTCTTCCTAAAAATATTTGACAATATCCATTAAAGGCAAAAAGAGCCACCCTGAAATGAGGAAAATCTGGTCAGATGTAATATTACTATAAGATTTCATAGCTAAAACTCAAGGTGCAACTTAACAACTTTCAACCTGAAACCAGCGCCAACAGTGATTCATTATCGGGTGTTCACCCTCAGGGCATTGTTCATTTTTCCTGCACCACAGTTGCATGCTTGTGGGATTATTCAGTTTAAATAATCTGAAATTAAAGTCAGATAGACATGGCTTAAAGTGATTATTTTATAACACCACCTCCCACAATTATGCTAACAGGCTTCCATTACAGAGGATATCACTTACCGCTTTCCAGTAAAATTACAAAACCACAGCATACTTGTAAACACTGATTAGCACTTTTTGAATCATAATTGTGTTACATACATTCCCCATGGTAAGTAGCAAATCACTTTAATTTATACAAAAAAAGCAGATTATCACTGCTGTAGTTTCAGGCCATGGTGAAGGTTGAGATGTTAGGAGCAGCCCTGGACTTCTCCATCCTCTAGGGTCTCAGAAGTCCACCCATACAAAACAAGAAACATCTTTACTGTTAGCTATTACTTCAGTATGTTGAGTGGCTGATTTGTACACATGTTCAAAAAAAAAAAAAAGAAAAAAAAAATTACCAAATTTCTTGTGAAAAGCATTCCCATACAGGAAAAGTGTTTCCTTGTATGAAAGGAATAGTAATTAATTAATTGAAATTGGCCAGAGAGGATAAACTTTTCCTGCATCTAATGGCCTCAGCCCCCCCTCCATCTACTTGTCATGTAGAAGGTACTTTCATTGGCTCAGGCTTTTAAATGTGGGCCAGCTGGTCATCTGTGACAGCAGAGGTGTAACTTTATGAAATAATTACTTCACAGGCCTTCGGAGTATGTTGAGGGCTGAAAATAAACAGCACTATGGGAGAGGTGGAGCTGAGAAGGGGGAGGAAAGGCAGAATGGAGAGAAGGCCAGTGAATGAAATGCAAACGCTAGCTGCTCTCTCTCTGGGACAGAGATTTATGAGAGATGTACATGACATGGCAGCAGCTCAGAAGAAACCCCTCTCTCTCCTCTTTACTCATCTATGTCTCTCTATCACTCTCCCCCTCCCTTGATCCCATCGCAGCTGTTCCAGCCCCGGCTCACTTGCTGCACCTGCCCAAAAAGGCCCTCGATCAAGGCTAGCACGAACAAATCTAAGAGCTCTTAAAGGGACACTGCTCTTTTATGGATTATTCACTAAGATAAACAACATCAGATCAGACATTGTGATTTCCTTGCATTTGAACCTAAACTACTGTGAAATAGAGCAGTCCGAGAATGGACGCTTGCCTGTCGATGATTAAACCTGTCAAGTCTCTTCCTTGCTGTTAACTCCCTTCTGACAATGACAAACCAAGGGAGGTAGATTCCCCAGATTTACAGCATCATTCGTTAACCCCAAGTCACATGATTCTTCTGCGCTGTAACTACTCCTGCCGCTGTCTGGACAGAGATTGTCTAGTGCTAGTCCCGGTGTCTGAGCTTCCTAGTTGATTTATATGACTGAGAGGCTGGTGAAAATCATCACCGACTCCTCGTCCCAGACAGGAAATCAAACAAAGGGAGACAGCATAATCAGTGGAGCAGCCTGACCTGGATTCAGAGCGCTCAGAACCTCCTGGAACATGGCAGACAGCTGCTATCAGCACAGGCCTGGCTGGACTCAGAGATCAAAATTTACAGATGTGAAATACAAGAAATACAACATATTCTCAGAATGTTTTTTTTTTTTCTGATTACCACAAATCAATAACGTGTCTTACAAAAAAATAGGTATAACTCTGATGGATTACATAACTCAAGTAAGTTTCAAGATTCTTCTGTTTGATTTTCATGTTATACAGATATATAGATTTGAAACAAACTGCTGCCTCAATCAAGTGAAAACAATAAAACAGCATGCATTTGAAAATTATCAATGAAAATGTACACAAAAAGTAGATGTGAATCATTTATTAATAACTGAAAGTTGTATGGTCCTTCCAGTTTAAAAAAAAAAAGGGAAAAAAATACACAAAAGCATTTTATTAAAAGGTCTCTCTGGTGTCCTTCTAATGGATATAAGTCACTGTACTCAATTATTAGAGTCAGGGAAGAAAATTGATAATTATGTATATTAAGGTATTTTGCTGGCAGCTGAGGGAAGTCCATAGACTTTCTCCACTATGGTTGCATTAAATAAGAGTTATTACTTTATGTCTCCGGAGCATTTCATGGTTTATGTCTGTGAGTGCACACAAGTATGTGTGAAGTCGTCAATATGTGTGCTTGCGTATGCAAATGTGCGTGTGCAGCCATGTATCTTAGTGAAGAATGTGCCCCTAATTCTCGTTAGAGCCCTAATGCAGCCATGAGTTGACAGACTGCCTCAGCCAACCGCCATGTGCATTAAAGTGACTGAGGGAAGATAAGCACACAGTACCCAGATTAAAGTGACAAATAGACTCTGCATGTAAAGTGGCAAAGGTAAATTGTGTTGCTAAATGCGAGAGGAGACGGTTTCTGTGACTGCTGCATGCAGTTTGTGATAAACGAGGGATAAGTGCTAAAGCACTGAAGTCAAAGTCATTAAATTTCACACTGCCCCCTGACCACATATTTCCCACCAAAAACATCAGAGGCAAAGAGACGAAGGCTGTAAATCAAGTAAATGCACTGATATGCAAAAAATCATCCCACTTTCAGAACCTTTACATTTTTTGCCAGACCGCAACAAGAAGGCCAGCCCTGGAAACCAGGGAGTCACTGACTGACACTGAACGAGTGTCATTACACCACCAAATGAACAGGCATAGTTTCAATTATATCATCAAGCTGGCGTTTACAGGTAGTCTTGCCAAATTAGCACCTCTGTTGCTAGATTTAAGTTACAGACCCCTTTTACTGCCATTTTTCAAAAAAGCATCAAGTGACAAATCCAGCAACTTTTAGGACGAACCTTAGCTTCTTTCTGTAGAAGAGTGTTACCAGTGTTGCCCCATGAACTCGAGGTCGGGCTTTCTCTCCCCAGGCACACCTCTCTCCGCGTCTAACTTTCTCTCTGAGAAGCATGCTGAGAAGCATGCTGAGAAGCATGCTGAGAAGCATGCAGAGCAGCGCAGATTAACACAGTCGTAATGGGAAAAACACGTAAATGAGAAGAGCTTCATTCAGAATATTAAATGTATTAAAATACTGTACATGTGAGCACACAGTGAAGGAGACAAGCAAACAGATAAAATGCGGCCCAGCCATATAAAAGGTTTTGACCAGGTCTTTTTGTCCTAGCTGAGTAAGAACACGTCTGTTGTGTGAACTATTTTAAGGAGCACCCTGAAATGTGAAGGGAGCAAAGGTGATACAACAGCACCCTAATATCATGAACATCAGATTTATGCTAATTACAAATCATCAGAAATGGGTCAGGGGTCATCAGAAATTATTTTGAACCCCCTCGGATATAAATTCACTGTATCACTGACTATCACTGACATGTATGCCACACAGTAAAATGTAATGAAGTCCATACATGCTTCCCCAACAGATGTCTTCGTATTCACACATTAATGTATGGCAGGTATGTTGTAGCCTACATGACACATGTTTCAGTTGCCAAGAGCAGACCATGCACCCAAATCATGTCTACAGGTTTTCCCTCCCACATGACAAGTCACGAAACAAACTGCCACACATATGCCAAATCTGACACGCACGTGGTGCAGCAGCAGCAACATTTGTGGCAACAGACATAGTAAGAAGCAACAAAAGTTACAATGAAATTGTTAGTGACAGTTTAAGGAAAAAGTTGCTGAAGACACTCCTTTTTAACGGTGGTATTTGATCATACCACCAACAAATCATGTTCATTTGCATCTTTTATTTGCAGTGATAAAATTACATTAGGTTACATTATATTCGCAGGCAACATTTTTAATGAATTAATCTTACAATATCCAATTGTGGCAACATCAACATTAACTTAAGTATTTAATACTGTAGGAGGTTAAAGTTAGAAAAAGCTAATGGCTGTAATCATGCTTGAATAAAAACAGAATCAGCTGTGAGTGCTTGAATAAGACAGGACATGAAGCTGGGACGTAAATGATTACACACCCACTGACCAGCTTTACTGCACTAGCACTGAATGATGGATATAAATGCAGTCTAACTGCATATGAATAAAAACAGAATTTAATGCTAAGACCTTGGTTCACGGTGGCAGTAGTTAGAGTAGCATCAGCGCTACTAAAGCTGTTATTATTGCTTGTACCAGTAGTGCAAAAGTGTGTGTGAACTGGCATCAGTCAGTGTGAGAGAGAGACACACATGTGGCTGATCAAAGATAAGAGCGATGCACAGCAGGAAATGTTGATTCATTGCTTCATTTGCATCTTCAAGTGTGTTGAAACAACTCCATGCGTCTGCCTGTGGGGCGCCACATCACACCGTACTCTTCAACTGCACCTGTGCCTTACTCACACACAGACACATCCGAACACTAGTTTGGCAAGAAAAATCTTTACAGATTTTTTCACACAGAGTAAGAAGAGCTGTGCTGGTTTCCAGACTGACATTACCTGGAGCTGGAGGAATTATTTATGATAAATCGTGAGGCAGTTTGGTGCAGGCAACAGTTTCCAAGTTAAACAAAAGAACTGGATCGGCACAATTATCAGACACAGAAGATTAACATTAGGAATTTATGCTGAAAGTTGAACCAAGTGTCACGTTGGAGGTGCTTGAGCCATAGAAAATAACACTGAAGTGACAAAGTTGTGGACAGTTTGATAGGGTAAAGGCAGACAGAAACAGTTCTCAGGAACTGTCCTGAGTTCATGCTTTGTTGTAAATAAAAAAAGGAATAGTGAAACAGTATTTTGAAGGTGTCTTACTTTCATCATTTTTAAAACAGATTGTTTCAAAAAGAAATGATGAAATATGAAATATTTGTATTGATTATTAAATATTTGTATTGTCATGAATTAATCCTTAGCATCTCAAACTGTGGGGATGAGACAGTGTAGAGCTGCAGCTCTACAGTGCGATTTGGGTTGATGGGAGTTGTGCATAAACCAGCACATTTCACAAAGAGTTAAAAATACACTGCACACTGACGTATGTAAAGCCATCAGCACAGTTGTTTGCACAAATGTAGTGATGTTATTCTCGCCTGGGACCAGTAAACGCACTCCTTTACGTATTACTCAGCCTTCCTAAATTAGAGACCAATTCTAAAGAGATGACCCACACCTCCGTTCTTCTCTCTTGGTCAGTTTGCCACTGTTTATATGTATGTGGATGTGTGTGTGTTTGTACAAGGGCATGTGAGTGTTTATATGTTTCGACACAGACCTGCCACTTAGGCCTTCAGGGCTGAAACATGAACCAACAGAGCAGTTTACATCAGTACACAGCAATCACAGGGTCTAACTTCCCAAAAGTCATCTCTGACCACGTCAGGGTGGCCTTCGAAACGTAAACACAGTTGATTTAAGCACTGATATAGACATATAAAAAGGTGGATGAACTAGATTTTACATTTGCCCTTTAGACATTTGGCTGGCAGTGTTATCCAGAGTGACATTTGTTTTGAATTTCTCTTAGTGATCACTGGAAGGCGAAAAGCCATCATGTTTTTATACTATTTGCTTTCATTTAAACTGAGGAACTTTGTTCTCTGATGGCTCTAAATGGCAGCAGGAAATAACTGTTTGAACTGTTGTACGTTTAGAGCACTTTATTGCTCTTAAATTAAACCGTGTGATCCAAGCCAAGTGAATCGTGACGTGCTATTAATCAGTTTTCTAGCAGTGATTCCTCCTAACTACCTTCATTTTTGTGCAAACAGGATGAATTTACAGCATCTCTTCTTCAGAGGCAAAGCTCTCATATGTTGCATCTCCTTAGTTTTTTAGACCAGTGTATGTTTACATGAAAATTTAGGTTAATTTAGATTTAGATTTTCTCAAGTAACTATATAACTTAAAACTTATAATGTACACTGAGTGACGATTGCAGCTCTACAAAAACGTGCATCCAAGAGGAACAGACATTTTAGGATCTTTTAACTGTGACTGTAGGGGAATTCAGTGTCTCACGGTAGAATCCAAAGCTTTAGACTTCATGATGCTACATTTTTATCAACTCAAAGGGCAAAAGCAACCAAAACAGACATCCCTCCAGCTGCTGCTGATCTGATCTGTTTTTGGGAGATTTACAGCACAAACTAATGGAAGTTTTGAAGTAAGGAGAAAAGATTTCCCCCCATCAGAAAAGGGGAGGGGATTTAATCTACAGTCTTTTTCAGCGAAACTGTGTAATTTTCTCCTACTTTTAGTTCAGGCAAAGAGGAGGATGATATAAATCAGATGAAGGGCCTCCATCCTCAGGGCCCGGAGAGCTGAAACCCAAACCAAGCCGAGGTTAATGGAAGTTCAACTCAAGATTTATTTTAATTATTCCATTGTAATTTCTTGAACTCAAACAAAATGTCTCCTTTGTTGAAGTCACTCGCTAAATTATACCACATCTGTAGCGGAAAATGTAAAGTGTCAAAAAAACTTTTCCCCCACTCTCTGGGTTAAATTAATAGAGTGATACAGTGTTTACAGTTATCCCTTTCGGGATTCCCAAAAGGAAATGAGAAAATATGACAGGGGGAAAAGACAGACATTTCTTTTCATTTTTATAATGACAAAATAACAGTGATTTCATATTTACAGAGTAAGTCAAGTGAGAAATAATAATTATTCACCCATTAGAGTAGAAGTTTCCACTTAATGAAACTACAGTGTGCACTGCCTCCCGGTGGGACCCTCATATAAGGGTCAGTCTCACATCTTTTATTAGATGACAAGCAAATTAATTACTCAACATGAGTTACTCTGGAGTTTCAATAACTTTTAACAAGAGAACATGTACATCAAAGGAATACTCTGTCCATAACCATTAGACAGGTGCAACATTGCAAACACGCAGTGAAGGCCAACTTTTTCATTTGACCGGTGAGCCAACATCCGTCCTTGATCCCTGCCAGGGAACTTAAAGCATTGGTCTGCATGAATCAGTCCAGGAAGACACCACATGAAGCATGACAACCGCACAAGACAGCTTTGGTATGAGTGTTTGCAAACAGGAACTAGCTGGTAATCTGCTCCTCCCTCCATGTCTGCAGCCCCAGCTGTGCAGGGGCCTATTTTAAACATCCAAACTGCATGCTGGGATATGCTGACACACGGTGAGCAGCACTCAGCATGTCTTGCCATGAAGAAGTGTTTGTGTGTGTGGTAGGGATGGGACCAGATGATATTATTACTAATCACTGAAATAACTTCCTGACACCTGTCTTTACCTTGTGCCAAAGAACAACAGAGAGATGAAACTGTTGGAGCTTCTACAAAGATGATGAAGTAAACTGACATGCTAAGCTCCAACACTGCTAATGCTTACAATGTTTAGAACGATGATCTATAAGATTTTTATATCAAGTAAATATTCATTTCATTAATTGACATGATTTGATTTACATACTATATAGCTCAGTTAGGAGAGTTTTTACATTTGATGTAGCTGGTCTCTGTATTATACATACAGTCGCTGATGTCTAGCTGCACACACAGAAGATGAAGGTGATCTGGGTAGATCACCTTCATCTTCAGAAACCTATAGAAACTCAACAGAAGTGCAGGCACTTTGATTTGGCACTAGATGTAATCTAAAGACATTTTTCTTTCCTGTTCATATCAAAAAGATATTGAGTGAAAAGTGTGTTGTTAGCTTTTAAGTCTTGTTCCTGGAAGTGACTGAAATCATGAACTAACACCTGAAGGATGTGCATAAACTATTTTCTGTGCCGCAAATCCATCCTGAGTCATCGCCCTTGCCCCGGATCACTCTGCTCCTACTTACATCCAAATCCTCAGCCTCACTAAGTACCAGAGCTCATGTAACTCACGCCAGCACAGATCTGCCTTGCCTCTTTAACACCTCTTCTGACCAGTCAAAGTGCTGAGCCAGCAGGCCTGTGCTGAAATGATAACGCTTAAGGTTAATGTTACAGACTTTTAATCTGTCAAATTGTGCAGGTCGTTTGATGAATCGTGATCTTTATCAAATATAAGATATAGCTTGATATTGCCACAGCTTCTTTTCTGTGCATATTTGTGTTTAAACATTTGAATAAGAGTTTGTTGATCAATGCAAATCAAATTAAAATGTGGTTTATGAAGTTTATTCCACCACTGAATAGATACTGCCTGATGTTGCTGATCAACCAGGAAAAAATGTAAAAACACTAACCAGAAAACTTAAGTATCTCAGGTCATCAGTTAGTTTTTTTTTTAAATAACCTGAGCAGCGTTTGTGTCATGAGGCACAATCACAAATTCTGACTTGGTTGTTGACCAGCTTAGGATACCACTTTGAGAACATGTTTGTCTTGTGTGGTCTCTCAGCATTGTTCACAAGCTCACTTTAGATCATCAAAAGAGCAGGGACCAGCTTTAGCCAGCACAGGAGCTCAGTAACAGCACCAGTCATGGTTAATCTAAGATTTGTGACAGAGATGCTTGTTACATAATTACTATTCTTACTGTTCTCCTTTCCTGTTTTAGATTTGTACTCTGTAAAGTTTTTTTTATATTATTATTCTTATTATTCCATTACTCATCCCTTCCTCCAGCCATTTTTCCATCCACAGCGCTGACCCTGCAGAGAGAGACCAAAGTGATGTCTGTCACTATGTCGACTTTACAGCTCCATGTGCTGGAAGACAAATGGGTGTAAGTATACCTGCTACACTCTCTGGCATGATGGAACACAGTGCCAGGCATACCCGTCTGGGCCACAACTAGACCTCCTCCCACTAAAGTACAGGATGCTGGCTGCTATCTGTGAGCAGAGACTGAGACGCTGATATTTCACACTGTCTTGATTTCCTCTCAGGCTATATGATGCCGGGTTGGCAGCCATGTTGGAGCTGTAACTGCAGAGGGAGATAAGTGTCGTGACTCCAAGGTTTCATTACCTCCCGCACAGTTTAGCACTGGATAGCATTAGCTGTTAATGGCCTTTCTAACTAAAAGGGGTGATTCAGACAGACAGCATTCAGCCCATAAAGCCACCACGGAAAGCATCCTGCTAAATAAGGATAGACTCTTAAAACACAAGGTGTCGTTTTCAACACTACATGTGTCTGCTTTCAGAGAGCATGCATTTGTGTCACTTTTCAAGAGTATTATGTGTTTTATAACATACTGATGCAACAAGTTATTAATCTCTTGTTGAAAACGAATGCACGCAAGTCTCGTCGGATGCAAGAATATTCTGAAAGACCTGTTTATTTAGGCCCTGACATCATGTCATCAAGTAAGAATTTGCTTAACCCATGGTGATTTTAACCCATCAATCAAACAGCTTCATTTGTAGCCCCATAGCTAAAAGGAAGCCATCAACACAAGTAATATTAGCCTTAAGAGCTGCCTTGATGGTCGTAATATGAAAGCTGTATCTCGGCTCATCTACACATTTATAACAAGGTTTGAAAGATTTGATTACAAGGAATCTAAATTTAGCTAGGCAACTTATCAAATCAAATAGAAAAAAAGATGTACAATCAGAGTTTGGGGCTGCTAAGATCTGTTATTTAATATGAGAGCCCCGACGTAATCTAGAGTGTATCCTAACGTGCACGTGCGTGAATAAATATATGACATAATTTCATTGTTGTGCTTGACTCTGCTCAATTTGTGCCTGTAAAATGAAATAAAGATCGCGCATGTGCTTCACTGTGTGCGACTGTAATAGATTCTCAGCAGGGACTTTGTCCAGTTCCACAGCGCTAATCCACCATTTTCCATTCATTTTAACCTCACACGGTACGTCAGTGTGTAAATATGTGTGTGTGTGAATAACAGAGAGGAAGAAAGCAGACATTTAATATCCTCACGGAACCAATATTTCTGACAGCGTTATGAGTGTGTTGTTAGCCAAATACATTGGTATACTGTTAAACAGATTACATTTTTGATCTTTTTTTTTGTTCCTGTATTCATGTTTAAGCATTTTCTACGTACAACATTAAATACTTTTACACAGTACAGATGTACAGAGAGCTGCAAAACTCACTCAAGTGCCCAAACGAGCTCTGAAAGCACAGGGTTATGACACAGTTCACCAAACACCTTTTTTATTCTGGCTCTGTTAATAGCAGTGAATCTTAAGTTGAGATGTTTAACAGGCCCCCAGATTGGCCTTTGACAGGGCATATATTTATTATATGCTAAGTTATGAGCTACTGTATACTGCCCGAGTATGGGCTGTGTGACTAGGTTTTCCATGCTGTAAACTCAGGTATAAAAGGTCAAGGGCCATTTGGGCATGTCGAGTGGATTTGGCAGCACATAACAGGCATCTTGTCTCTCTGATAGGTAATAAAAGCTAACAAATTAAAAGCCCTATGCAGCTCCCAAGACTGGTGACATTTACACACTGATCACCCTGTTTATGGCGACGGTGTTTGCCAAACCCTGGCCGTTGTCTCGACATGTGTCATTGACCTATTTTTCTCCCAAATATAGTCAGTTATGTTGGCGTCTTTGCACTTGTGAGAGGTTTGGAGCAACAGTGGCAGCGTTTAAATCAGGAAAGGTCAAATGTATACTTAACTTAATCTTTTTGGATATACACTGCACTGAATGTTAATCTTAATTGCTGACCAATATTTTGCCGTTTTAGCAGTTTATGGCTCACCGTCTGTGACTTTACATTTGCTCTCACTTTACTCACCATGAAAAGTAATGAAACAGATGTTACACATGTTCAAAATATGATTTCTTTAAAAATTCAAAACAATAGCTGTCCAGTGGCACTGTGAGCTTCCAGCAGCATATTTTCCATTAAAACAAGCATATGGTCATGTGCCATTAGCTTCAAATGCCCCCTTAACACACTGAGAGTGTCAGAGGAGGCAGACACAGCCTGAAATCACCCAATGCCCATTCCAAGTCTCTTTGATATGGTGATTTATGACACACACACACACAGCGTAGGAAAATAATGTTAAAACATAGCATGTTGTCGGCAGGGGATACAGACTCAAAGACTGTTTGTACGGGTTCACAATGTTCGGCGGCCTTATCATTCCTAAACTAATCCTGCTTGTTCGTCCCTGGACTCACAAACAGCAGCGTCAGGTTTCTAGCCCTGCTCAGTCCACTCTAGGACTGTGATGACAGGGGACAATCCTGTAATAGAGTTCAGCTCTTATTATCAACATGCTGTAAAACTGTATGAAGGTGATTTTCATGGACTAACATGGAATGTCAACCCATTTATCACATCTGATCTATGGACTGATCTGATATATGCTATTGTTTGATACCTATCACACACACACACACACACACACACACACACACACACACACACACACACACACACACACACACACACACACACAAAGCAAACCTAGTTATTAAGCATTTTAATAAAACACATTCTGACTTAGTACTGTGACATAATTCTCATTCTTACTTCATCACATTAAGTTTATTAGTTTATGGTAAAATTGTGTGATTCTATTTTATTTATTTATTTATTTATTTATTTTTCCCCCCACCACTGGAGCCTGACTGGACACACCAGATTAGCAGCTTCTGCTTCCTTCGGCAAGTGTCGGCCCCGCAAGTTATATATCAAAACTGGTAGAAAAATCAAGATGCCCTGTGCATACACACCAAACTAGAGTTGTCACTTTCATACAGTATTCAGCCCCCCCTTGACCACCCCACTGCAAAAATCCTGGAGCTGCCACTCATCCTAAATGGTCTCTTGCTGCCCTCTAGAGTACTGTTGGGGGGGGGGGGGGGGGGGGGGGGGGGGGGGGGGGGGGGGGGGGGGGGGGGGGGGGGGGGGGGGGGGGGGG
>JBBMJY010000003.1:4587336-4602314 GCA_037833715.1 Toxotes lorentzi
TGCGTGAGGTTTGAACTTTCGCCAGGGTTTCGGCCCCCCTTTGCCCCCCCCCTTGCAAAAGCCTTGGGGTTGCCATCCCCCCGAAAGGTTTTTTTGGTCCCCTTTGGGGGATTGTTACAAACCCCCCCCCCCCCCCCCTCCCTGCCCTCACTCACACACTCACACACACAAAACAGCACATATTCCCAGTCACAGTGGGGTTCCAGACACACACTCCCCTCTCAGAACAGTGGAACAAAGACAGTCCAAATAAGTCATGACATGCAACCTGTGAAGGTTACAAAGCACTTTGGCATCTCCAGAGATGCTGATGATTCACCACAGAAGTAAAGTTGTGGGTCAGTTTTCTTATTTCAAAGACAAATTACTGATTAATAACAAATCAATACATATAAAATAAAAATGCATTTTCAGGACAGTTAAAGAAGGAGTCGAGTAGATTTTCAGATCAGCTACAGCACATGTGAAGGAGGTCTGGAGTGATATTAGTAAGTGGCTGTGGTGGTAGAGGTAGTGCCACTTTAAGTTGTAGCAGTAGCCTTGTAAAGGTGCTAATAGTAGCAGTAGGAATTGTACTGCAAGAGAAGTGGTTCTAGTAGCTTCTGCATAAATAGAATCAGTTGCAGCTTGTGGTAGAAGTGATAGAAGAGAAGTAGTTGCAGTAATGTAACACTCGTACTAGAAGTATTAAAGCTACTGGTAGTGTACCAGAGGAGTTTAGCTAAAGTCCATGAGTGCCTCTTCAATGCACCATTGTAATACTTAAAACTCTTTCAACATGATGGTGCCTGCAGTTTGGGCATTCATCTCTCCCTTTGCATAGCTTTGTGGTGATGTCTTCATCAGTGAGGCGTGTAGTGAGCTGCTTCTGTGATCCATTTAGTGTCGGCAGAAGTCCTGCATGTCCCCTCAGGTAAGCCTCTGTCAGACTCCAGACAGATAAAGCAATATGAAGACAAACAAAGCGAAGGACGTATCCTAGAGTTCCTCCTCAAGGCAATCGGGCAGTTTGTTTTTGCCCAAGACCTGTCAAATTCTGAGGAAGGGCTTAAAGTGGGGAATAACCCCAAGAAATGAGCGAATGGTGTAAGACAAAAACCACACGTTCAGCCTCCCAACTCTTCAGTGGAAATATGCAAAAAAAAAGTTCTACCACAAAACCCTGACAAGTGCAAATCATATCACAATATGATTCTTCACAGCAAAGTTGAACTGAAATATTGAAAAATTTATCTGTTTATTTACATGTCAATATGTCAATCTTTCTTCTGATCTGGCAAACCACTTTTTATTAAATGGAAACTTTTGGCATGACAATGACCTTGTTTTAGGTGGGATGGCGTTGACACTGAGGGCAGGACGTTCTTTTTTTTTTGTTTTGTTTTTTGTTTTTTGTTTTTTTCGACTGGCTGCTGAGTGGCCATCCAGGGTGGGCAAGGTGTCAGACTGCCTCCTGGGTCCTCAGGCCATCTGTTTGGGGTCCTACTTTAGCAGGGGAGATGTGTGGCCGTTTTCTGCTTAATTAGGTCCAGTAAACAGGCACTCATCAAAAAGCAGCTGCTAACGTCCCCATTAAGACACAAACACACACACACACACACACACAGATACACGTAGGCACGCATGAGGACACAAAAACAGACGTGCCGTAGAGATAAAAATCACACAAACACGTCAGTAATGGCTGCGGTGATGATAAAGGTCAGTTCAGGGAGTGAACTCTCTCACCTTGACCACTTGACCCACACAGACACCTGAGATCCTCCTGTTGTTTATAGGTCTTGTTACAAAGCTGAGACATGACAAATGTTTGGGAATCCTATGTGTCTTAATGCATGTTTCCAAATGCATTACTTTAGCACACCGCGTTGTGTGAGCAAAGTGAACGTGTGTGTTGCACATGTGCATAAAGACGGAACAGTTGCCACATTATCACCTCAGAAAAATTACAGGGAGCATGAGAGTGCAAACAATCAAATGCCTAATAGCACAATTATGGAGCTGTGTGGATCGCCCCCGCACTAAAGCAAAACAAGCCAACAAGAGAAGCAGGAGCCACATTTCCACATCTCTCACCCAACCTCCTTGTTTGTGATTTCGCACAACAAAGTTGTAAACTGGAGGGAAATATACTTAACCACACTGGACGTTTGCCAAATTTCCATAGGGCATTAGCAACCAACTGGTGCAGGCTCATTAAAGAGCAGAGAAACCTATAACCATTAAAAGGCCATTAAGCAGCATGTAATTTTGTGGAACTAAATGGCGGAGAGTAATCAAAAGCACATGAAGCCCAGCTGGGCGACTGGGCAAACTGTTTCGATTAGGGAGGAATCCATCACTGACAATGGCAGCTTTTTGGGGGGTCAATTTTCCTGTGCATTCGATTCTTTCCCTCTGTCACTTTCACTCTCTCTCTTTCTCTGTCTGGAGTTTTCATGCTCCGTGTCATTAGGATCATCATTACAGTTACACTGCAACAGACAAAACTTCTATGTACACACCTGTGTTACCAGACTAAATCACAAAATGAGGCTGAAATGCATAGAGGTAATAAGTAACATTAGCCATATTAGTAAAAATTTGTGTTCAATTTAGTCACGTTACTTTGCGTGTATTTACAGTTTTCCAAAAAGCTGCAGTCATTGCATGGATATCCCAGATTATTCTCCAGATACGTTTTCAGAGAAACTTTATTTTCACCTTTACTGTAACAAAAAAGTGAAGTGTATCTCTCCCAGATTATCACATACAAACATGAACAATGCAATGAGAACTAAAACTAGTACTGTATCAATACCCTATTTCCTCAGGACTAACTGCCCGTCACCCATACATGTTGCATTGGCAATTCATATTCACAAGGTTCATTCACCAACTTCACTGCAATTTTCACTCCAGGCGAGAGCATTTTGAGAAAGGCAACAACCTTGGGCCTTGTAAAAGTCATGTCAAATTCTCAGACCGGCTCCCTGTAGTGGTAAATGGTGTCCAAGAGTAAGTTTATTACGTGTAAAATGTCATTAGGCCAGTCAAGGCACATATTTCTCAGGCTGTTCTGGCTTTGGAGGCCATTTTGACAGGCCAGACTCTGATTAGTGAAATTAGGAGTGAATTTGGACTGACATGCCTTTCAGGGGTTAAATCAAGTGCATACCACCTTGTTTCAATCAAACAGTATTCACACTCACAGCAGAACATTGGAAACATTCATCCTCTCTACATTAAAGCTTGAAGTTCTTAAGTACACTTTTGGCTAGTAAAGAGGAGGCTGATGAGAAAAAGCAGGTTTTAAGCGTATCACGTATTTAAGTGAAATTCTTCACAGGGGCCAGACAAAAGAAACATTGATGTCCACTGATGAGATTATTCTCATGAGTTTCTTTCATAAAAGACCTTGTTGTGGGGCTAATAGTAGACCCTCCATATGTGGAAAAAACAGGGCTATGAGGTAACTGTTCATATCTACATGTTTTATGTTACATTTATTTGAGTTAATGGACTGCAGTGGAATACATATCCATTCATGGCTCTCCAATATTACATGCAACGAGTGGTGAGGAGTGACAATCACTGTCGTCAGAGAAGATATGCAAGTTTTTTTGTCCAAAAGAATGATCACATATGACAGAAAGATGCTGATTAGAGCCTAATCCTACATCTATTTCTCTTACTTCCATCCATTTCTCTGAAGAAGGAGACCGAAGCCAATCAAACTTCAACGCTTCCCTGTTTCGCAAACAATGTGACTGAACAATGTGAAACACATTTTCACTCAATAACCTTGGAATGAATGAGGACAGAATTCCAGCCATCCACGGCCTCCAGTTGTCAATGAATCGTATTTCAAAGACTCCTGGAATAATAAAGCTCAGAATAGTTAAGCCATCAGAAAGCCCTTAATTTTTCTTTTTGGTTCATTTAAATTATGTCTAATTAGAAACTGTTGTATGGAGTTATTATACAATTGTATTTTTTGTCATTTTAGACCAATAATAGCACACGATATCATACTATCTTTGAAGCTTTGTAAATGTGCTCGACCATTACGTAGCTCCACCGCTCTGTACAGACAATAACAGCAAAGGAGAAGAAGATACTAAAGACTGAGTATGACAGCAAGATCATAAAGAGCAAGAAGTGGAGGAGGAAAGCGAAGGAGGATATATGAGAGGTGGAAGGTAGGAGAGAGAGGGACATGAGGAGTTTCTCCTTTCAACACCTCATTTACTCCAGCTACGCATCTGTTTAAACGGTCGCAGGTCATGTCAGTGGTGTACTCCACAAAGAGGTTTAGTGAAAACTCTGAGATGAGGGACACTCTGGGTTTTCCGTTCCAGGAAGAGAGGTCACTCAGACTCTGGGTCAGTTGCCATGGTAACGATCAAAGTTAAAGCCAGTTTAATTCACATTGCCTTATTTCAGGTGATGATTCTGAGAACCCGATAAGATTGCTATAAAAAAAAAAATTCTGTTTCAGTAAACTATTATATGAAAACCTCAAAAAAGGAACATATACATTCAGACACACACACTTACGTCTTATGTAGGTACTGTGTCCTGGGGGCTGATTGGCTGGGATGAGCTCCCCTCCAGGGATGCCTTCAACCACTGGTCGCGCCCAGCATTATGGCTCAGGGCCAGCTCTTCTGTGGGCCTCTGCCTTCTTTCTGTTGGCTGAATAGGACTCTGATGTCAAATATGTTTGAAACCTAAATGAGGTACAATCATGAGCCTGTGGGCCAAAGCAAAATATGCCTTACCTGTTTGAACTGTCTTTTTATATTTCATTTTCTGCTGCTTCCCAGTGTCCTTTGTGTCCATGGGATTGTGCCTAAATAAAAATAAAAATTTATTTTAATCTACCATTTTCACCTATAGTAAAAAGTGTGGTTACATGTTACTAATTACTGTGCTCAAACCTAGACATTGACTTGGGCAGCAGTTCTCGCTCAAGCCAGCTGTCTCTCTCTTACCACTGCAGCCGCATTACTTTTTTTTTTTTTGTGCTCATACTCGTCATAAGCACATGTTAAAACTTCTAACTCCGGTGGGGTTAAGTAGGACAACTTTTTTTTTTCTCTGTGGTTGCCATGGTGAATTGTATGATGGCTTTTTACAGTCTTGGCAAACACGTTTAACTCACAGAGAGCATACTCAACATACTCTCTCTCATTTATCTGTTGATGCGCAGAATTTAGTGGATGTTTGACATAAAACTCACTGGAGTGAATATAAAAGTCTTATTTCTATTTTGCTTTAAAATGTACTATAAAATAGTCTGAATTTGACTGTACATTTTCCACTGTACAGTTAAAAAAAGGCAGTCCAGAATTTTAGTATTAAAAACTAGAAATCAAGCTCTATTGCACTCACAGTAGGTCACTCCGAATAAGAGCATGAAGTACATTTGCAAGATGCTCACATTTAATCTCAAAGAGTGCGCAGAACAATTTGCAGAAATGCTAATTTACTCCAACAGAGTTTTTATTTGTTCATTTTGCAGAGGACAGATGTTGCAAATCCAACTCAGTTTAGTTGATTTCATTTATTTTACAGAGTCGTTGACATCAAGCCAAGACTTTAGCTGGCCAGTTAATCTGGGAAATGAAGGGGAGAAAGTGAGTGTTTGCCTCGTAAAGGTGCAGCATGCCTTTGCAAAAGAAAGTAAAGTTCGAGACACAATTCATTACCACCCACTTTATAGCCTTCCAGAGATACTGATAAAGCTTTTGGTTCCAAACTGATTCACCATTTAATTAACACTGCTTTCCTGCCTGAATATAGTAATATATCTGCAAAAACCAAAGAAAATAAATATTTTTTTTAATAGTTGTATTAACTTTTATTAATTAAAGTGTTATGTTTCTTTAAATCCTCATAAAAACATGAAAATTTCAATTACTGTATGGTGACTGATTTGACTTCAAACACTGTAAAATGAACTACATAGGAGCATTTTATTTTCTTGACCAGCCAACACCACCACAATTTATTTTTGTAATCATTTCTTCTTTTTATTTTTATGGATTTCTTTTTCATGGATGCCACAGAAAGGATGATAAAACTAAAGGGTATTAAAAGGAGATAAAAGTTTTAACTATGATAATGTATTTATTCGGTGACTACCTTAACTTATTTTTAGCCTGTAGCATTTATCCAGTAGAAGTAATATGGAGTCATACTGATACATGATGTTATAATATTTTCAAAACCTCAAGTACATCATGTTTATATTGTAGGGCAGTATTCTACTAAGGTATAATTTCATCATAATTTTTATGCATGAACAATTTCTCTCTTGGAGTATGTGCACTGTTAAAGAAATCACACATGCTGCAGCATGTAAAGACGTTTAGCATCGCTCTGTGCAGCTTCTTTAAAAAATACACACTCATAACGCAAGTGATGTACTGTATTATGTAATGACAGCCACTGCTCATACAGTATGTCCTTTACCAGACTCTGTCATCTTTAAAGAACAGCGGAGGTTTATTCTGGCTGCAGGGCACAATCAGGTGATGCAATCTCTCATACCTCCCTGATGAAAAGACTGAACCCCCTCCCCCACTCCACCCCACTGTGAAAGCCAACTAATTATTTCACATGTTTCACAGGTAATATATAGTGGGGAGTCAGGTGAAAACGGCAACTCTGAGCTCATTAAGGACTCGGTATTACAGAGATTTTGGCACTTCAGACGGTTTCTGTCCATTTGAAGTTGGGAAGGAACGTGGCGAGTTTCATTAATTCCAAGCAGGGGAACAGACAGCCTCTAAAGAAGTGGATAAGTCAGATGCAAACTAATGTGGAGCCAAGCATGACTCTTCACACAGGTGGTCAATTAAAACCACACATTGTTAGCTGTAGGACAAATCTTAGCATGCGAGTTATGAGCCATGTTTACATGTGCTTCTGCTGTAACTAATTAAATGAAGAACATGATTTGGGTTACAAAATGCAGAGCTGTGTAAAACTGTCCAGCGTTCTGTGTGGATTCTAGTACCAGTGAAGTGTAGTGAAGAGAGAGTTACTAGACGAAAAATAACACTTTTTTTTTTTTTTTAAATAATCATGTAAAAAAAATAATAAAAAAACAGAAAAATTATGTGAAAATAATTGCTGGATCTCTGTTTGGCAATTTTTAGTGACCTTGACCCAACATTCTGCATCCAGCTCACTGCAAAGTACATTATTTTCTCCTCTCACTGTCTGAGGAGAAGAACTTAAAAATCATTATACTGATTAAAAGCTTGGACGAGGGTCTAAAGTTATAACTCTCAAGCTTAAGCTAGCTGATGTCTGTGTCACTTTGACCCAGTGCGCCGCCTGCAGCACATTAACAATGATATTAAAGTCATCAGTTTGGCTCTGTTTTACCTAAAAATATATACCAAGCTGACAGAACGAAACTCCTCTGCCGTTTATGAATGTGAGCTGCAGACCTGCCAACAGCTCCATGCTTCAAACTCAAACCCCCCTTTTCAACAGCTGAAATAGACACTGTCAGGGAGTAGGTTGAGAAGACTGTAATAAAACTGTTTAGAAAGTTTGTGTTATTTTACTGCAGGGATTTCTGACTGCATACTCCCATCCAGATTATCATATTTTGATAAAGATTTAATCCATTTATGATATTAATTACATATAGTGGAAAATGGGTGGAAAAGGATGAAGGTGAATCAGTTATTGACACTTATATTTTCAGCTAAATGCACAAGCCTGTGCATTTTGGCTTGAGGAAACACACTTGGGGCACAATAATATCTCAGACCATATATGTGTTACACTTAGCTGTACATACAATAAACCTGCTCCCACTGTCCCTCTTCCTCAAAAGCGTATTCAGTGCTACCTTATATCCATGAATATAGTACATGCAAAGCCAGTACATACAAACTTTACTGTGAGGGATCTTGTTGTAGTGTAGCGCCTGCTTCAATCCTGTCTCTTAGTTTTATTGACCGCAGCAGAGTTGCCAGGAGGTGGATGAGGCGGATGTACAAAGCGCGCAACTGTCACAAGAGAGATCGAGATGACATCTACAATCCCGTCTGTGGTTAGATTTATGCAACAAAAGCACTTTGGTTAAGGCTTAAATAAACACATTGTGTCTGAAGTCACTGTGAACTTTTTTGTATTAAACCAAACGTGTCCTCATTACATTAATAGAAATTGATTTGCTGTTGCAAATTACTTGTATATAAACATAATTCCTTGGAGGCAGGGTTCACTACCTTAGCAGCTCTGGAAGCTATTATGAAACAGACATGTCAAAGCTGTGTTCACAAACCTTAGTTGATGAAAAAGTAGTCCAGATATCTCAATCTAAAAATGTATTTAGCATTAGTCATAGAATTTTTAACCCCAATACTAAGATGAGCATCAGTCTGTTTGGTTTTTTTTAATATATATTGAATCAGTTGGACTATTGGCTGACTCTCAAAGGTTACGGGAACCTGTCATTTTATTGATGCCATTCAAGCACAAATTGTTTATTGTATTTGAATGGAAAACTAAAGAGTTTTCATACCCCAGAGGAGCCTCAGTGTGGGTATTTTGTTCAATGGAACAACTCTGTCTTCACAGCTTGCTCACTCAACACCCCCACCTCCTCAACAATGTCTGACTGGTGTGTCCCTTGGCTGCGTCAGGCACTTAAGCCCCTGACTAGTCTGATTTACTGGGATGAAAAAGAGGAGTTGTTAGTCGATGAACTACAGCTATGCTAGCTTTCAGCGCTGTCCTCACTCCACCGCCCAACAAATCTACCGCTGCAACTAGTTTTGGGCTTGACATGTGCAGGAGCCCCAGCCAAAGACAGAACAAAGCCAACAAAGTCCTGCTGTCCCAGGCAACCACAGATAGCCACTGCAGACACAACTAACAGCACACAGACAAAACAATTAGCATCTGGCATGACAAGACTCTGATGTTAATTATATTGCTGTCATGCTAGTTATCCAAAAGGTCACATCAGAACTAATTTCATATTATGGATACTATTATTCACCATTTTCCTCTGTGGTGTTCCTTATTGTGCTTTTTTGTTATCCAGTCCAGTGTTTTGGTTTTTTTCTTGTTTCAGGGTGAAACATAAATCATGTACTACTTGAATTTCAAATGTTTTGTCTTATTGAAGAAACAAGATATTCAAATTATGCATTAGTACACTGTATAATTTTATAGGTTCTACATAGTTGAATCAGTCATGAGCTCTTATTGCAAAGCACCAATTCAAAATTTTCAGAAAGCATTCAAAATAGACTAATCACCCAATAGATAATGATGGATTTTTAAGTTTTGGTAAAAACGATACTTGTGCAATTCAATACAAAGGTTGTGTACACAAATGTACTTTATAAGCACATTACAGTCCATGAGATATATAGAAGCTGTTCTAGCATCTCCCTCTTGTCTCTCCCTCTCTATTGCCTCTCGCCACAGATTCATCCCACGTTTCCACATCGACATGAGCCTGCAATGAACGTGTGGGACACTGAAAGGCCCCACTATGTACCCATACTCACACTCACTACATCATACCTGGAACTAAGAACACAGAAACCCAATATGTGGAGTTTCCCTTCAGTTTGCTGGAGTTCCCACCCACCCCCGAGGTCCACCCTTGGCTTTCGCCCCATGATTCACTGAGGACAGGAAAGGCTGAATGGAGACATGTAATCCATTACTAGAAGAGATGGAGGAGGGCGATGGGGAGGAAGAGGAGGGAAAAGATGGTGTAGGGGGAGAAGAGGCGTTGACAGGAGGAATGGAGATGGAGAGAGATATGTGGGATGGAGGACTGGAGGAAGGGGATTTTCTCCAACAGTTCATAACATGACTCAAACAGGCAAAGTGGAGATGGCAGGGTGGGGAAGGGTGGAGCAGAGTAAAATATGTCTTCATTTCTTTGAAGGATTCATTTCTCAGCACAAAAGTACATTAATCCATGCAGCTACCTGAGATCAGTGATCTAAGGTTTTGTAAAAGAATTGGTTTCCTCTTCCCAGTTTCTGTCATACAAACATTCAAGGCACACAAGGATATTTCTTACATGTTTCCTCACAGCTACGTTTTGAGAGAAGAAGTGTGCAACGAAAGGGTAAACAGGCCTATAAAACAACAGAGCTTAAAAAAAACAAAACAAGCAAAGACACTAGAACTTCAAAAAAAGTCAGGTAGGGTAGATTCATTGTGAATATAGTTCTTGTGAAACAGTAACTGCTGTGCCACTCATTCAGTTTCTTGTAAGTATGTGATATATTTCCAAACACACAGTTGGACTTTAGGCCCTTCAATCCCTCACTGCCTCTGTCTTTCACACACACAATGCAAGCACACCATTTGATTCTGCTCTATAAAGGTCATTTTTACCATGCAAAACAGGATCCTGTTCCATTGTACATAAATGTATAATTTAGTTAAATCCGCAACAGCTGCGGCCTGGCATTTGGTTTATCACCAAATTTTCCTTCTCTTCTCCACAGACTCAACACAAACACCCTTTGCCAAATACCTGTCTTGGAGTCCACTTCATTGTTTGCCTCTTCAGTTGGAGACACAGACACTTTAAGGTTCTCTCCTTAGTCTCATTCTGTTTCATGACTTTTTGTTGCTGTTTCTTTCACTTTGCCTTCTCACTGTCTGCCATTACTGAACTTCCCCCTTCTGTACCACCTGACCAAGTCACCTGCTTACCCTGCTGCACCTAATCAGCAATCAGTCCTCCTAGAGGGAAGCTCACAACCTAAACACCATGCCATTGGGCTGTGTTCAGCTATTCCCGCCTTTCTTAAATCTGATTGGATCACCTGTTGCCAGTTGCCAATTCTGTTTGTTTGACCTTCTTGTACCTGTTGCCCACTGTAAGGTTGAATTTGAGGTCTAATGCCAGTAAAGAGCATTTTTAAGCACTTTTTTTCCCATTCCTGTTGCTCCTGCTTTTGAAATCACAGTGTGTGTTTACCATTACTACACCAATATCATATACTAGAGAAGTGTCAGTTACATGAAACTACTGTATTTAAATTACATTTTTAAACGTATATTTCTTTTGGTATATCAGAGATCCATTCTTGTGTAAGAGTCTGTCCTGTTTTGGTTTACTTACCAAGTATTTTAGTTGCCTATAGAATAGAATAGAATAGAATAGAATAGAATAGACACACACACACAACCCCCATCCCCCCCACCCCCCACAAGTCAAGCTTACTAAAAAAGTTAAGAGAATAAAATAAAAAAATAAAGAAACAAATAGAATAACCAAGAAATAAATAATACAAAAGAAAAGCAATATAGTACACTTAAAATACTGAGAAGTTTTTTTTTTGTTTTTAAATTAGGTGCCTAATATAGGCACACAGTCACTTTCAGTATGTGATGTGTTTCACATGGTGATTGTATCACATGGTGATCGTAGTTTTAATTAGTTTTAATTTTGTGTTTTGGTATGATGACTAGTTGAAACTGTTACCAAGTGTTTAGAACAGCATAAATGTGTTTATTTATATCTTGTCATTTAGGAATAGAAACAAATCAAAAATTACAAAAGTACTAGACTACTTTAAAAATTCGTGATCACACTATGCTTTCCCACATTACAAACTCCATCCAGCTACTCTAAGCGGGTTGAAACATCTAATCAGAATGACTTGCACTGTGTTCAAGTGTCCTTAAATAACCAGACAGAATCTCAAGCTGCCGCCTCTTAAGCCCCTCTCCACTGTCACCCAAAAACCCGTCTCCTTTGCTCCAGAGGACCCCTGCTGCTTTTGTGGTGAGTTGTCTGTTTTTATTTATATCAACAGGGAGGAGAGGTGGAGAAAGATGAGATGCAGAGGGGGAAGGATACCTCCCACCCAACAACCTCCCACCCAACACATACTGGGACACGGCACTCCAGAGATGCACTGCACCTGCTGTGGCCCCTGGCACGCAAGGCTCATCTCCACAAACACCTCATATATTATGGACACACACACAGAGACACACACGCCAACTTTATTTAATCTCTGTCTACGTAAGTTTCTTTACTTATCACATCTTCAGTTGCTGTCCTCGTCCGTGCTGTCCATACTGTTTTAAGCCTGTTGAAAAAACAAATAATTGAACATTATTGTATCGTTTGTTGTTTGTTTTTCAGGTAGTTTTATTGAGATTAAGTTGTTAAGTAATCGTGTAGGAAGAAGCCTGGTGCAGAAATAATCTTCAAGGAGAATCTGCTCAGCAGTCAGAGGAAAATGGGTTTGCAGTAAAAAGTAAAGACAGTGCCAGCGATGATAATACGATTTATTCTGACATATAATCAGGTATCACTTCCTTGTTTTCCAGCAGCAAGAGGACTTGATTCTGCCTGTGCATCAAGTTGCATTTTATAAAGTGGCAACACTGATTCAAAAGGTGCACCAGAAACTCTAATCACCATCACAGCTGTAAACTTAAATCTCTGATTCAAATGATGCCATATCCTATTTTAGATCCATCACTTTCATTAAATCAGTCCAGTCGTGCCCACATTAAAAAAAAACAAAAAAAAACAACAAATGGACTCTGATAAAAATCTATGTCCACATGCTGGATTCGGTTACATGGGTAAAGCAGAGATTTGCTAGTTCACATATTTTTTCTTTCCTTGGTATGTGGTCACATATACATCTGTGGTATGGTCTAAAAATTACTGTTAGGGCAAAAGGTAATTACCTGTCTGGAAAGCTCCGGTCCAAAGCAGGGTTTGGCCAATTCAGTGGAGTGGAGGATGGAGATGGGGGGATTGTTTATTTGTCAAACGTGGTTATTACCTCTGTCAGGCCCCCTTTTGAAATCCCAGGCCTCTGAGTCACTGATGGCAATGTAAAAGCAAAAGTGTTTTCTTAGTCAATTTAAGCCTCAGAAAACTCAAACAATAAACAGGCCGCTCAGAAAGCTAATATTTTCTGAATCAGATATTTATTTAAAAGGCAACGTTGGACGAGCTACAGATTATTTGTGTGATCAAAAAGAGCTTTTTGCTGTTCAGGCCACAAAGCTTTCAAGTCTGGCCACGTTCAAATAAATATGGAAAACGTCCTGAAGTTTAAAATCACACACAGATGATGAGGGCTGATGTGTGTAGTCACACGCTGTGGGAGCCCATGTGCTCACTGCAGGAATATAAATGGAGTTTTTAATTGTTTCTGACTCAGGTCTGTGGGCTGGGTCTGAGTAAAGCCAATTAGGAGACTGGAGGAAACAGTGAAGGATTGTCTGCGGAAAAGGGCTATGACTTTCTGGTAGGCAGGCAGACAGTGCATGCAGCTGTGTGTTAGTGTGCACGTATGTCTCTGTCTGCGTGCACTTTATATGAGACTACTGGAGCATACTTGTGTCTGCATCCGTATGTGTGCGTGTGAGTGCTTTTCTGTCTGTGTGCAAGTGTTTGTGTGTGTGTGAGTGAGAGAGAGAGCGAGCGAGTGCACTTTGAGTTCGAGGGAAGAAAATGTCATGAGGCATATCTGATTACGTCCTGCAATATTTTTTTTTGTACAGTATTTAGCTTTTTTTTTTCTCCCTTGACACTGAAAGCCCTGGCCACTGCAAAAGTATCTGGAGATTGAAATCAGACCCAGAACTCTGGTCAGACTTGGAACCAAAACAGAGAGAAAAGCAATGCTGAGAAACCAGCTCTTTGGTTTTATGTGACTTATGTGGTGCTTGAATTTCACCCATTGTTTTGTATAGTCAAAACAGTGTTTCAGGATGAAGAGAAAAGCGGTCAGTGAAATTTATGGTGCAGTTCACCAATGTGAAACTTCAGACAGTATGTGAGGGCAATTTTCCTTGTACCATGTGTGTCACTGAGTGCTGTGGAGCTCCGCAACTGTGTCACTAAGACAGGTTCCCTTATTTTTATTGTATTTGGCAGCTTGAGTAATTCTAAAACTGAAGTACAACATTACAAGAGGCAGATAGAAACAGGCAGAGAAAAAGAGGAGTGCCTTTATGGTCAGCAGCAAAAACACTTTGCCTTTTGTTCAAGTCATGTTGTGAATTATATGTTCCCACTCTTCTCTATTCCCAACACACAGTCTATAATGACTGCTTTCTGTGGTATACTGTAAGTGAAAGTTGGTCTAGATTCCTTGCTTTTGATGAGTAAAGACCAAACCTGAAACCTGACATTCGCTGTTTATAATATTTTCAATCACAAACTCGGTAAACAACCGGTAAACAACTGAACTCGAAGATTTTTCTTAAAAAAACATCTTCACTAGCTGTTTATCCAGTTTACCCGTGCATTCTTCTTTCAGTATCATTGTTACATGATTTGAAGTCACTCCTGATAATGGCATTGTGGCGTCAATGCTGAAAAACCTTCACTGAAATCGGCATGGCTGCTCGTTTTAAATCACTTTAATTTTCAGTACCAGGGTGGAGAAACTAAACAAGAAGAACAAGACTCTATTTATACCTCATATATTTACAATGCAGTGATATTATAAATAATGAGGTCCCAAAGGTTGGCATGCTGACAGTGTGGTGGTTGTTAGTAGCAGCCATTTAGCCACACTGAGGTCCCTAGTGGCCTTTAGAATCCCAGGAAGAGAGCACCACAGTACCACACTCATTTCACCACTGCTGCTCAAAAAGCTGTTATGTTATCCTGATGTGAATGAATTCATGTCCACACAGGTGCAGTGAAGTATGTGAGTGTAGGTACGCAGGCATGTACACTGCATTTCTGTGAATGCAGAGTGAAAGTGTCAGAGGCTGTTTATATATGTGTTTATGTGCATTTGCCTGCTTGCTGTATGTTCATGCATGTGTATGCCTGGGGGCGTGAGTGAGCGTGTGTTTATGTGCGTGTTTGCAGTGCATGGATTTACATATAAGTGTGTGTGCCTCTGTGAATGTGCGTGTGTGTTGTGTGTGTATGTGTGTGTGTGTGTGTGTGTGTGTGTGTGTGTGTGTGTGTGTGTGTGTGTGTGTGTGTGTGTGTG
>JBBMJY010000003.1:4602414-4630181 GCA_037833715.1 Toxotes lorentzi
GTGTGTGTGTGTGTGTGTGTGTGTGTGTGTGTGTGTGTGTGTGTGTGTGTGTGTGTGTGTGTGTGTGTGAGTGTGAGAAGGGAGATGACCTGATTGGTGGCAGGGTGGCCAGCTGGTGAGGGCTAGTGTTTCCTCTGGCATGAACAGTCTCTGCTTGGATCATCACCGTAACCAGGGAGGGCGAGTACATGTGAGTGTGTGTAGAGTGTGTAGACAGTATTTTCTTTGTGTTTGTGTGTGTTTTGCTGATGCTTTAATCCAGAGCAGAACACAAGTGAATGAAGCTTCAATTCCAGGACCAACATCATTACAATCAACCTACAGTAATGAGTTCCAGGGTCTGGAGAATTCCATGTTTTTATAATATACATTATTACCACATGCATGTATGCTGTGCAGAAAGACATAAACACAACCCACAGATGCACACAGCTGTATGAAAATATAGTTTCCTCTTGTTGTGTAATTTCTGGGATTTTGAAAGGTGTGTGTCGGTATGAAGACTAACTCTAGTGTTTTTTGTTTTGGTTTTTTTTTGGTTGTTTTTTTTTTTTTTTTAGAAAACCAAACAAATTCGGAAGAAACAACTTTTTAAATCATGGACCCATTTCCACTTCATTGTGGAAAGTCAATGCGAATTTCCTCAAATCACAATGGGAATTTTGATTCATAATTTCCACACATATGGTTTACAATACGCAAACATAGACACACCTGTGCAGCCATATGTACTTTTTACAAACACATACAGTATGTTACAGATGCAAAAGCCGGTTGTCTTATGAGTAACTGCATCTTCTTCTTAGGTGTTTTACTCCTCTTAGAGGTGCTTTGGATGCAAAGACATGTTTCATATTTTAATATATTTAACTGTTTGGTATTGACATCAAGAGTTCTCTTTAGTTTCCATTACACAATAATTCTCCCTCAGTCCTCCTCAGAGAAATTTCTCATAACAATGTGAACCTTTATTTTAGTTGGGCCAGTGTTTTGACTTAAAGTTTGTCCTGACCTAAGTATGTTATTTGCTGCCAAGGGTCTGATTCGAACTTTGTTATGCCCCCAAAAGTTAAAAAGGAACCTATTACACACACTAGTTTTAAAGACTGCAGGAGCCACTCCCCTGTTTTTTCAGATTAGCTGTCTGTCTCACCTCACATTTCCAGGCCGAGGGTCACCCCTCCTCTTGTTTCCACTCGGTGTGCATCTGGCCGTGGGCTCGCTCTGGTCTGACTCTTGGCGAGGCAGGTCTGCCCGAGGCTCTTTGCAGACAAATCTTCTGCTCACCTGCTACTGTCCCGGTCAGATGAGACAAAAGAAGAGAGAGAGAGAGAGAGACAGACAGAGGAAAAGAGGAGGAACAACATATCACTGGGTTTGAATGGACGATATGGGTTAGGGTTAGGGTTAGGGTTAGGGACCATTTTACATGATGTTGAATTATTTGATTCCATAGTAGCAGTCTAAACATAATGTAACATGCCATTGTGTAAAAAAAAAAAAAAAAAACACTGCTGCATTCATTTTTTGTGGATTGCAGTTTGGGAGAGTATGAAAGTCAGAAGGACGGAAAAAGAATGATGAGGAAATGGAATGAAATGCAGCAAAGCAAGTGAAATAATGGAGAGGGAGTAAAGAGCATAAAGTGGTGGGGTGTAAGTGACTAAGAAAGAGAATGCTGTAACACAATAAAATAGATGAACTGCATGCATTCACCCCAAGACCACAGTGCTGTCGACTTTTACGACAAAATGAAAACTCCACTTTAGCTCTGATTTATTGCCTGAACTGCAACAATTCTTCCCTTCTCTCTCGCTTCGCTCACTTTCCCAGTTTTAATCTAATTTGTAGTGGTCAAGTTGCTGCCCATAAACAAAGCACGCACACAAGATTGATGATGCAAAGCAACACCCTCTCTGTCTATTGTGTGCACATTTTTTGGAAAGCCACAAATTGTCAGCGAGTTGTATGCACTGCGCTGCAGTGGTACAGGAAGTACAGAAAGGTACAGTAGTTTTGTACTTTGTTTCATGCAGGGCAGTGGGAACTGATGAAAAGGCCTTAGGAGGTGTTTGTGGATGTGATGGCAAAGGTAAATGTCAATGCATTCATAGGTCACACACACATTCCCACACACGCTTTCATACACAACATACTAACACACAACTGCACAACTACACTCCCAAATCCTAAAAGAATTGCATAGAGCATGCCAGGAGACCTTTGACTGCAATGTGAGAGGTTTGCATACAAAGCCTAAAACACGCAGCCACAATGTATAAGCATGTGTGTACAGGAAAAACATCGTCTCTTAAAGATCCACAAACAAATGTACACATGCAATAGTAAGTGTACACATATGCACTTAAATGAGCACATCCATGTGCGCCAATAAATAACTTGCTCATACAACACCCACAGACAAAGCTCTCAGCTGCTCTTTTGTCCCTGAAACACCAGGTAGACTGCGGTAGACTGACTGAATGACAACACACACCACAGAGAGCTGACCTTCAACCACCACATACACAAATTTCACTTCATTAGCCACCTCAACTCTGCCGCAGGCCGGGTGTAAGGTGGAGGGGGCTGCAGACAGGACAGAGTGAAAGCAACCACTAATCAAACTCAAAGGCAAGTAGCTTTCTAATACTCTAAGAATGCAGCCACAATACATTCTGTATAAGTGGTGCGACTGTTCCCTCTTCTAGACACAAAAACCTCGTGCGCTGCTATCATGTTTTACACTTATACCGACAATAAGTGGTAAAACAGTCCTTCACAGAGGACTGCTGAAAGTCATCCTGGAGTATTACATGAAGTACAAGTACATGAGGCAGATTTGGAGGGTGGGGGGGGGGGGGTAACCTAAAACATGTAATCCCAAAATAACTCTTAGTCTGTACTGACTGTCGCAGACTGATGATGAGTATATTGTATGAGTATTATGGAGTATGTAAATATGTATAATTTCTTGGACATATTTCAGTTCCTAAATGCAAAGCACTCAGTTTAGGACATCTAATTCAATCCGTAAAAGGTCACCTAACAATAAAACATAACTACGGGTCATAATACACTGCTGGCACGGGCGATCTGTAGGGTCATTTTTTAGGGGAGGACAGTCTGTGTGTTCTTCAGTGTTAAGAATCCAACTGGTACCACGCTAACACTAAAGTATCACCTGACCTTACATATCTCCTGCAGCTGTATTCAAACACACACAGAGACACACACACACACACAGAGTAACTGGTGGCTGGGGATGGATTCTCTGGTTCTCCAGGGGGAAGTTTAGATGGTCACGCCTTTCCCTCTGTGCCACGGAGGCATTGCCACTGTCTGTTTCACATTTAACATGGCACCCCTCCCCTCACACACACACACACACACACACACACTGCTTACATCGACATTGCCTGTTTCACATTACAAACACATGCATGTGCATGCATACAACACATACATTCATCCGACACTAACTGCAGAAAGATGCAAACACACACAGCCCCTCTGTCCCTGTCTGTTTGACATTAAAAGCTGAGTCCCTCTGCACCAGAAGGCAGTTGTTTATGTAGATATAAACTAATGCTCTAATTATCCCATATGTAGTCCTCCAAAAACAATGACGCTCTCTGATGAATATTTAATGACTGAACTCGTACACACACATATGCATAATAATGATATGTGTGCACACCATCAAACACTGCCTGATTAGAATTTATCACATCAAAACACATTTATCAATACAAACAGTATTAAAATGGCTCAGTCTCTCTTCTAGTAATTATGGAAATCTCACAACATCCTTATTCTTCTTGTTAAATTCTAAGCCAGGTACTTGCTTTATGTATGCACTCACCCTTGTATAGCAGTCATCAATTCCCCTGTTCTGGAGAAAATAACATTGTGACATGTGATGATTCTGTATTTGACTCATTTCCACTGACTAAATTAAAACTTCTTGTGACTGATTTTGTCCTGTTTGCTGTTCCATCCATAAAGCTGTGTCCGTGCCAGTTCTTGAAATTGATGCTTAATCGACAAAAGGGAACTAAAGCTGCAATAGAAATCATTTCTGATGTAACACCAGTAAGTATTGCAACCATGCATATACCATGCATATTCAATAATGGGTCCTGCCATTGAGCACAAAAGAGAAAAGATACGTTTTACACAAACTGGTTGCTTCCTTGCATTCGTCATTGTCATCAATAACACTGTTCTAAGTAATGAGAGTGTACAGTGAGTGCCAAAGCAAATTATGGCATGTTCATGGACATCTATGGCAAAGGCCATTTAAAAAAAACAAATAAAACATAAATGTATATACACCGTTCTCCATAAAGTTGGAATAATTTTGATTTCAGACACATTCCTCTTTTTATTCCTATTTATACACATCAGTAATCACATTGGAAGAGACTGATCAATATACACTTTATCTATCAAGAATAAATCACATTGTCACAATCATTTCATGAGAAGAGGTAAAATACATTTTATTGTGTAGAATTTTTGTATGAGTTTTATTAAACATATTTTTAGTCTAGTGTCTCTGCTGATGGTTGTGTTGTGTATAACCGACATCCATGTGAGCATCTAAATGATACATGAGAAGTGGCAGCGTGTTGTGTTTGCTTACCCAGCAGAAATGAGTATGACATGGTGAATGGGGAAACCTTACAGAGGGTGAAACCCAAGGCTGGGGGGCTGATATTTTGGAGGGTCATGACAAGCTGCTCAGTCCTCCATTAGTTAGCATCAAAGAGGCAGATGACAGCTTCCTGTGAAGAGGCAGGAGAGGGGAGAGGATAGATTTCACTCAGACGTGGTAACTTCCAAGATTTACCCCTATGCATGCACACACACACACAAACAGGCATGCATACTCAAATGCTTTGGTGCATAAATGTCACATGTATCTTTATGGTATTAATATATGTATATTTTGTCAATTTGTGCAATAACTGTACAGAAGAAAGATGGGACTGACACTGTTCTGCTTATATTCAAGTTTCATTGGAAATGTCCTGGATTATGACACAAACATGTTTTATGACAGAAAACAGAAAGGAATAGTGTCAGAAATTAAGTTCTTACTTATCAAACAATACAACTTTTATTTAGTTCTAAATCCAAGGTTGATTTGATCAAGCTCAGCACTATACTGCTGGCTTTGTCTGGGGCTTTATTCTTGGTCCCCAAACAGCAAACCAGTTTGTTTATTTATTTTTTTTGTTTGTCTGTTTGTTTTGTTTTGTTTTTTCGGTGGTGGATACTGCAGCACAGGCAAAAAAGTTTCAGAAACCAAAAGCAAAAGCAAGTCAAATCATTGAAAACAAATTATGAAATCTAAAACATATTGTACATGAGCTTTGATGAGGCAAATCTGTCAGCAAAGAAGTTCTACAAAGTTGTGACAGGACATTTGCAATGTGCCAACCCATAAAACAAATACAGTCTGCACACACAAATATGTCTCCACACATTCTGGAACAAACACTCATATTTCAAGGCATACCTACAAACCCATATTCATAAACAAGCACATGGTGTTGGTCAACTATATTTTCATGTTGGTAACATGCAGTTTCCGAGTTTCATTTTGACCACTGGGACACATGATCCACCAGTGTTTGCCAGAATCAGTTGGAGGTCAAAGAGGCCGCACAGCCACAATCTTTCTTCAACTTGGATAAATTAGCACTAATCGGAGCACAGCGAAGAGAAAATAAACTCCCTCCTGTATATGATGAGTGAAAGAGAGGGGTCAAGATAAGCTATGCTTCAAACTTTGTAACTGTATTGAGATTAATCACTTTTAGTATGTGGGAAAATAAACAAAGATGCATGCATACAGCTTACACAAACATATCACATACACACATACACATCCACATACACTTCATATTCTCACACATACACACACAAAAACAGACAAGCAACACAGACACAACAATACTGTGCTTAAAATGGAGAGGACAAATGCACAATGCACTGTGGAGCATATGAACTCTGAAGGGAAGTGTACGTTCCACTAGGGTAATGTATTCATCAAGCAAAAACTGGAATTCGTGGAACAAACCATAATAAACTTAATTATGTAAATTAATGTTTTTCCTGAATATGGTACCTGAACAGGACATTATAAAGGCAGCACACATGTCTGGGGTTATAATCCAGAGACAACCACAAAGAAAGGTGTGAAGAGATTGAAGAAATTAAAGTGAGATACAGACAGAGGGGAAATGTGTGAGTCACTGAATCACGGCTGAACAAGTTCACGTGAGCCCTCTAGGTAGCAGTCAGTCTTTTGTGGTTATGATATCGTTTCTGGATGAAATTCAATATGAGGAAGGACCCTGAATTGGTCTGCTGGAACTGAGCCAGTCCTACACTAAAACAATACAGGTTAAGAGTCTGAGAAGAGTAAAAAGGTACTCAGGATTTTTATTTAAAAAGTATTTATCAGGGTTTTTTTCCCAGAGAGATGGACTTAATTCCTCAGATTGTTAATAGAGCAATAAACTAAATAAATAAATTTGTTTTCATATAAACAGGAATAAGCTGTAATGTTCCCCAAACTATCTAGTGTGTGGCTGCATTTTCTCTTCTGTAACCGCAAAATAAAATAGTAAAAACACATGAAGATCATCTACATACCAGACATTTACAAACCTCCCTGTGGGCTATTTGTGTTTATTGGACAGACTCATTTTTACCAGACTCTTGGTTAAATAAAAAAATAATAATAATTATAACAAGTGGTTGTAAGGTAACACTAACTTAACATTAGCTAACCTGTGCATTTTGGAGGCAGTTATAAAAGTTGATACGATCTGTGCTACTTTCTGTAAACAGGTTTGAGCTAAGCCACACTAATGTACAAAGAATTGATTGTACCATTTCTATGCATTATCAAAAAAGAAAAAAAAAGTCAAACTTTGCTGTAGACAGCAATGTAAACTAATAATGATGAGGATGTCATGGTTCTTGCTTCCAGAAATATATTTGTTAACATTTTATGGTTTATTGGAGAGAGAAAAGAAAGAAATGGTGCAAAGGTACAAGAATATTTAAAGTCGCACAAAGACACGCATCATTGCAAATGAAAAACAATTTCACAGAAGCCACTCATATTGTAGGATGACAGTGAGGCAGTGAAACCCACAGAGGGGAAGGAGGGGTGAACTCAAAAACTAAACAAAACCCACAGAGCACAAACCTATTGCTCTGGTCCGTCACCTTGTAACCCAGTTCCAACAACACTACACAGCTCTGACACGTTTCCCTGGTGTGCCACCTCAGGCATAGAGGTGCTACGGTCTTGGTGGATTTGTAAAAGACGACATGCTGTATAAAGTGAAGTCTGGCCCAGAGGGAACAACAAGCCTGCCCTTCCCTGCACCTCCACCTCCCCAGTGACCTTTCACAGAAAACAGTTCAGGCAGATATTACAGCTCCTATCTCACCAGGCTCTTAAAGGATCAAAGAAGCCCTGGACCTGGAACACACAGACACACAACAAATCCTTGTACAGATACACACACAGTCCCTGCATGCATGTACACACATTTTAATGGATATTTCCATGGGCAAATGCATACAAGGAAGCATAAAGGGGAAAAAAGACATAATAGATAAAATATAGCATAAATATAGCATAAAATATGCTTAGTCATACTTCTATATACACTAAATCTGAGGTCAACATAATTGCAACTACACACAGACATATTCACACTTGTGCAGGAAAGTAAAAGTGTCTGTATACACACACACACACACACACACACACACACACACACACACACACACACACACACACACACACACTCACCACACACAGGCAACATATGCTCTCTCCAACACCTACATAGACACAAAATCACTCCAATTACATGTTTTCTTTTTCTTACTGCTCTACCTCAATGCAGTCCTCGGGGACAGATGATGGGAGCGATAGAGAAAAAGAGGATAAGAGGATGAGAAAGGTGCCTGGGGCCAAAACGAGTTGGTTTTCAACAAAAGAGTCATCTAAGCTGCCAGTCCCTGTCTTTTCTTTTGGAAAAGTTAATCCCTGCCCTTCTCCCAGCAGATATGATCCCTTGTCTACAGGAACCTATTGGCATGAATAGAAGCAGGTGAACTGTCTGGGGATTCTGTCACTGGAGGAGCGATTGGATTCCACAATACAGAGATGAGCCTTTTTTTCCATGGGCCAGCAGAGCTATCTTTTCCAAAGCATGTCCAGTGATCAGAAACTTAGCTCTGGTGCTTCTTCTGTAATGTGTGCGCCAGGGTGAAATGTGAGCACAGGCACATCTGTGTGTACGCTTGCTTGTTACAGGCTTACAGATTACAAGCCTATTCAAGCGCACTTTTTGAGCCTCTGCTATGGTAAGTAGGGCTGTAGGAGTGAGATGGGTACTACTTTTACAAGTATTCATAAGGGATAATATGCTTTTCCAGACACATGTCTCCCAGTCAGGACCCTGAGTATCTAACAAGATATTGGAGCTGAAAGGCTTTGATAATCAGTAGGCCTGAGCTGAGTATTAAATGCTCAGCTCAAGGCCATAAAGACAAAATAATGTTATTAAAGCAGAGATTTGTTTATTACAAAGGGGCCAGAATACTGTTCAGCAAATCAATAAAGACTTCATGTTGCTTACGAACTAACTTTTTGGTATTGTTGTTTTGGAATTTGCAGTTTCTAGAGATTCGCAGTAGGCCCTTTCACAGCAGACATGGCATTTGGCATGACAGGGCAGGGAAAACACAGGTGGAATTCATAACAGTAATATGGTTTATTAGTTCCATGGCCATACAAAGTGCATGCTACTGACTGGCATGACTTACTTGGGCACTGAAATGGAATGGGGCTCTAATAAATCATAATTAATTACACCTGTGCTTTTCCTGCTGTGACAGGTCAAAATGTCCTAGAAAAAAAAAAAACATCTGTCCACCTCTTCTACTCACACGGTTCCAGCTGCTCAGAGTTTTTACTCTCTGTTCGTATTTTATCCAGGACCGTAGTCTTACACTGTTGGATCAGTTTCAGACTGTTAACCAACAAGAAAACTCTGTTGTTGCCAGTTGCTGCAATTCATCCTAAAGGGCTGATACATGTTTAAGATTACTTACTAAAAAACTTCTACTATCACTGTGTTTGTATGTCTATAAGCACAGGTGCATGTGTGTTTGTGTACACTTGTATCTGTACAGGTGTGTGTACTTGCTCGTCTATGTGATCATGGTAAGCAACAGCTGTCAGGAGGTCCCTGTCTTTGGGTGGTCTAACACCCTCATCCATAAATTATTTCCCCACTCTCCTGCTGCTGGCCTTAAAGTGTGTTGAGGTTAGGTTAACACACTTTGCAAGAGCGTCCACCTCCTGTACGTATCGTCATGCTACCATGAACATAAAAATGTGGACCATATGGTAAGGTTGGCTAAAGTTTAGCTTTAGATCCAGATTCAGATTTTCTGATTTCCATTTAGATCCAAGTTCTGAATATCTGAGTAATAAAATAAACCAAAATATGCTGAAAACAAAATGCACCTTTATTTTAAGCAGAATTTATAAAAGAGTTTTTATGAATCAAAAAGAATTTCATGTGCATTTATATGGAGTAAATGCCCACTGACTTCTGACCACAAGGTTTGGTTTTTCAGTCTTGTAACAAACCCAAAACTGCACTTTTAGGTCCCGGAACATTTCCTGAGGGTTTTGGATTCTCGATCCAATGTCAGCCAGTAATACTGTGCTAATTCCTTAGTGTTTTCTTTATTTTTAGCAGGTTTATGACCAACATAACAAGCTTCTGTATTCAATGAGAAAGGAGGAAATACTATGCTTTTTCCCATTAAAAGAGAAAGACAAACATTCCACATATTTACAGGCCTCTTATCTTCAAATAAGCAATTTGTAATTGCACTTTGGTTTACTTTATCTGGATTTGTGTTGATTGCATTTTATTGCAAATCTGTTTGCTTGTTTGCTTAAAAAGTGTTTGAATAAATCTGGAACTAAATCGACTTGAACAAACTTTACAAAATTGCTCCATAAAGTTTTATCTAGTGAGAGTATCAATGCAATCTGCATTGTAGTTTTGCTGCATCATGATTTACACATACTTAACAAAAGCTTATCCAAAACTACTTTTATCTGTCCATAAAGCTGAGCGTAACTGGCAGACTTCATGTCTTTGACTGACACTTGAAACGATAAAGAAAATACATTCTTGAATAAAACACACAAACAAACCACCACATGCTACTTAAAACATAATTCACTGCATATTTTGCTGGTGTTTAATCATTCCCGTAAGTATAAAAATTGCCGTTATTATCCTTGGCTATTATATCTAATTGTTGCCATAGCTCATATAATCAGAGTTATATGGGGATAGAACATGTGCATGTTTAAAAATGTTTGTGCTTGTGCCTCTGTGTGCATAAATGAGAGTGTGTGTATGTTTGTCAAAGTATATGTGTGTTTCTCTTTAACTGATCATTCACACATACCTATGCGTGTGTGACCATGTGTAGGCCTACATTTGCATATGTGCGTGTCTATAGTGTGTATAGGAGTCTGTATGAGTGTGTAGTGCTTCTGCACGTGCACATGACTTAAACAAACAGAGCATGTTTGGGAGGAATGTGGTGTGTCTGGAGATTGTGGGTCTCTGAGAACAGAGCACACTGGTGCACTTAACATAGTTGTTCATCAGCAGCAGTGTGATAGGTGGCTCTCTTTCCAGCACACGCAGGCGTCACAATACACAGACACACACACACACACAGCTGAACAGTCAGGCATAGTTTCCATTAGGGCACACAATGAGGAGTTAACTGGTTTGTTTAGGAGAGAGAGAGGGAGAAAGTCACACCACCACTATTGTCATTTGAAACCTCCCCCCAGTCGCCCACTGATGACTCCTTTATATAGTATTAAAACCCTCTGTCATCATCAGTCACTGTCATGTCAAGCTGTGTAAAATTCCTTCAGAAGTGCTTTTGGCAAACAGGTTGGCCACAGAGTGATTCACAGAGAAAGACACAATGACAGATAAGATAAGAGATGTACAGTAAAAAAAGAAAGAACACACACTTCATAAACTCCGCCGAAACTAATTTCACCATCCCCATTCAGCGCAGGCTGACTCAAGTGAGCCTGGTCCATGATAAAAACAATGACTCTTTGAGCGACTATTACCACCATTTCTCATGAGCTGACATCAATTGTTTTGACTCCGTCAGAAATCAAATGGAACCACGCACTTGGCGTCTTACTAAGGTTAATGCTGCAGCTTCAGAACCAATTCAAAACATGGCTCTCCACCAAGGGATCCACTGCACTGCTGAGTATTATCAAATTCCCAGCGACACTTTCCTCGCCGCTTAAAATGCAGAGTGAGATTGGAAGTAATATGCTCAGCTGTGTAGGACAGAGATCATTCTGATACTGTGTAAAGATTGGAAAAGCACATGGGACGCGCAAAAGCCTCTTAGATTGTATAACTTAATCATGCATGAAAGAAGGGAATACAGAAACATTCAGGACCTATTCAAAAACACTGAGGTTTTTTTTTTTTACCCCTGCTTTCCCTGTCCAAGTTCTGACTCTCGTTGGGAGTGATAGCATTGTTATGAAGCCAAGCTTTTATGAGCTTTGGCCCTGTGTGATGATGATAGGATCCCTTTATAGCAGAACGGTTGTTTTTTGCTAATGACCTCTGGTTACTTTAGCGTTAACATGCTAATGTAGCAATGGGAGACAGAAAACCCACAAAATACTTGGATTCTCCACTGCAACTGAATAAAAAAAAAAATCCAATAACTATTGTCTTTTGTCAGACTCCATTGAATCACAGTAAGAAAAACAGAAGAAGAAAGAGGGAATCATTCCTTGTGCTTGTTTTCAAACTTCATCCCAGGGAACAGATGTTGTTCATTCTGCTTGGCTGTGCTGAGGAAGAGCACCAAATCGTGCTGTTTTCAGCCCAAATAGCTCACGCACAATTACTCTGCCGGGGATCTGTGTGCGTTGGCACGTCGCTGCGGTTCCCCTTTTGTTTTCTTAATAATTAACTTGTGTTTTCACAGGGGGTTTATATGTGTGTGGGGAAGCCAGCCCTTTCAAGGCTACTTAATCGACTGCCTGGTCTGTCTCCCTTCCTCTCTCTGTCTCTCATCCTTTCTTAATCTCCGCCATTGCTCCTCTCTCCCATCCTACCTTATATTTTCTGTGTCTCTTCAAATATGTCTCCCAAAACCCTGGGCCTGCTTGATGAATAAATGGGAGTTCAGGTGTTTTTGCTGCAGCTCATATTTGATCTGAGGAGCAAAGTAAAATAATGAAATGTACCACAGTTGTTGCATCAGTGACCTTTTCTTTCCTGGAGGGTTTGTGAATTCCAGAGAGGATCAGAAAAGCGGTCGTGGTGATTGTTGGGTGACTTCATGGCACGGCATATGGCCGTTCACGCAGTATAAATACTGAATGTTTTAAGGCATCACTCTAGCAATAACAGAAGAGTGGAAAGTATTCAGATATAATTCATTAGTATCATCAACACATCAACAGTCTATCTCACACACACACACAGTTCTCACATACATTTATTTCAAAGAAACTGCATAAAATGTTTTCAGATTTTAGTCACTGACAGCTTATCATATTTGATCTTCAGAAATGTGAAAGCCAAATTTGAAATCTGTTTTTTGTACGTTAAGGCTTAGTTTTTCTCTTCATCTGTAGCTGTACTTAATGTGTGTCCAACACATGAACTCTACTGTTATACACACTTCCGCTGCAAACATGTCAATCAATAGTGCCTGTGTTTGACCAGTGGTCGATACACTCTGTGTCACCGATTTTCCACCTGCTCGGCAGCCTCAATCACCTTGACCCCAGTGGGATCTGTTCACATGGCCCCCGTTAATTAAACTGAACCGAGGACATGCATTTGATAAAGCACACATGGACAGATAAAGACACAGTCACTTAAACACACTTATGAGTGCAGCTGCAGTCAGCTGGCTCACACAAACACACATATGCACATTCACACACATTTTACATGGTACAGCAGAAGCACTGTGGCTGCAGGGTCACCAGTTCAAACCTTGCACCATTTGGGAAAATGTGGGCAGGAAAGGTGAATGAGTAACAGTGCCACTAACAGCTGCTGCAGAAGTGCCCTTAAGCAAATCATTTCCTTGAGATTAAGATTTGTTGATGGCTGAAAATCTTTTTTTTAGTTCATTAACAAGATAAATATTGTATACATGCAAAAAGCAAACATCACAGAATGAGAGATGCTCTTGAGAAGTTTTCAACAACTTTTTGGCTAAATGATGGTAGCCATGGATAGATCAGATTTATTCAATACAAAAAAAAATGTGTGTAAAAGCCAGGTGGCAGAAAACCAACTGCTCCTGTAGCAGCTTAGTGTCTGACAGCACAAGACTGTGCAGAGCTGGTCCCAGGTGTGAATGCATAAAACTGTATGAATGTGGTGTTGATGTTTATAGAAAAGATCAGGAACACTTAACTGACTTTCAATTATTTGTTGCATTCAATCTCTCAAAGTAAAAACAACCCCATTTGGATGTCTCCAAATTCAGCCTTCTCTGCCCTGCTGTATCTCTAGATAACCTAAACGGTGCCTCTGTGTTATGTCCTTTTGATAATCTTCAGAGTAATCACTAATCTTCTCACTGGCCTTTAAAAAACCCTGGATCCAAGAGCTTTAGCCAACACTGAAACCCTCTGAGCAGGGGTGTCACTGGAGAACATGACTACCATTAAATCTTTATTCATCAGGACACTTTTGAAAATATGGTGATGTGCTAAATGTTGTCTGTACATCGAGTCCTGTTTGGTGTTGACACTGCCAGAGTGAAAGTGTGTTTTCACTTAAATAAATGCACCCACGGCACTGTGGGACACGGAATTCAAATGTCTACCAAAAGGAAAAAGCACAGACAAAGGAATCAGTGGAAACTGAGGTCGCTGGAAAAGAATCTGGAAGAATGATGGCTTGACTTTCCCTCCCCTTTTGGACTTGGGATAGATAGCTACCAAACCCTCAGTGCAAACCGATGTCAAACAACATTGATGTTTAATACGTGTTCAACCTCCAGAACTTGCATAAATATTGTACGGTCAATAATAAAGTGCAGAACACATGTAGAACTTTAGCAACTTTGTTATGTTGAAAATTATTCATGTCAAAAACACGTTGTCTGAATTCTACAGTTCATGCTTAATTCACAAAAGATCAGAGACAAAGTTTTGTGATTGTATTGTTGCTGTTGCAGGTATACTGGTTGAATGACATGCACATGAATACACGTGCATGAGCATACACACAGACATGCTTTCCCCCTGGCCTGGGCCGGCGATAAGGCTGTGGGAATGGGGTCACACCTGCAGTGGCTGGCAGGGGTGATAAACGATGTTGCTTTAAACTTTGGAGACCGTCATTTTTGGGAGCCTCTGTTTACCCTGCACTGAAGTATAATGGGGGCCTTTGAAGGCTAGAGTGCCAGGGACAGAGGCTGCCCTCTTTCTGCTGTTTTGAAAGGAGGCGAAACCAGCCCTCGATTAGCTAATGACACATTCTGCTTCGATTTGCCATAATAGGACAGAGCAGCCCTCTGACATTAGGACTGGCATTTCCTACTCAGGCTGCTTTTGAAAGTTTCTCACAGCTTTCACCAGTCAAATGAAATAAATCAGTTTATATCATAGTTTTTTGCAGATTTTCTCTTGTGCCTGACAGCAGGGTCAGTTTTTACGATGCAAATTAAGACATAGACATATGTGTTGAGATGTCTAGATAGTTTTCAGCGTGCAAAAGCACATGAAAAACTCCTCTGAACTTTCTCGCTATCATGCAAACATATGCATGTGTGCATGTTACTCATACACTAAAAGCTGGACAGCTCATGCTCTTCAGTCATCACCTGCCCAAAAAACCTTTGACAGAGCTTGTTGTATCAGACACCAGAGCTGCCATTTCATGCTAGTTTGGAGAAGTCATCAGTAGATCCTCTTTCCACCTCTCTTATCAGATGAGGCTGCATATCTGGGTGCTCCTCCTTATTTATCTTTTAGGCCTGAAGCGATAAAGTGACGCGAGAATGACAGTCTAGACTGCAGCTGTCTCAGTATGAAGCATTCCAAACCTTCACTGAAAAGCACTGCAATCTCTGCCTCTCACACACACACACACACACACACATACATGGACGGACATTAACTCCAACTCAGCTACGTGTACAAAAGCCCTGTGGTTTTGTACACGTATGCTTTTGTTCAACATGCATTTTAACACACCCTGTGCAGATTCATGCTCATACGGCACACATACACACTCACAATTATATGGGTACGCACACAGCCGCATGCACAGAAAAAAACAGCCAACTGATGTCAATCCAAGCATGCAGTGGCTGTGTATTAGATCATGATTAGCCCGTACTGCCTGCAGCAAGCGGAACGTAGAAGATTTTTTTTTTTTTCTTACATTTTTCTGTTAGGGGATTTATGTGGTTAATAACACCGCAGACCGTTGAAAGTCTTATATCAACTATCATTCAAGTTTTCAGTTTCTACTCAATACATTTTGATTGCACTTTTCATGCAGATTTAGAGTTGTTAAAAGACAATTTAGGGTAGAATGTATTCAGTGGATAGAAAAACCCAATAAGCACATGTACTGTAAAAATACTTACTGGTCTATGTATGGATAACAGGAGGATTAAAGTTCAACGTAATTATTTATGTGTCTGCATTTTTATGAAATATTGTATCTTTAACAGTTTAAGTTTACACTCAATGTGTAAAGTGTGTAAGTATCTGTCCACCTATCCAAACAGAAAAAGCACAGAACAGTGAAAAGTACACGATCACAGGCTGTCCACCTACACTCACTCACACACTCACACACACACACACACACACACACACACACACACACACAGTCTCACTTTAATTTTCATCAGTAATGAAAACTTAATATTTTTCACACAGAAAAAAAATTCCTCCATCTCCTCTTTGAAATCAAGTCACTTCCCTCAGCTACACAACCCCAGAGGAAAGTTGCAACCATAACAAATGGGTTTAAATAACAACCATGCAGCAGCAATCTTCTCACAGCGCGGTGCATTGCGGTTGTCATTCATCACGCCACCGCAGCATAACGTGGGACTTCCACAACAATTACTTCTGTCATTAAACTCCCCGTATTGTTGTCGTTTTCTTGTGTGATAAGGGTGATTGCCGGCCAAGCGAGAGCTAATCTTCTCCGATCTGCTCTGCGGTAGGAGGAAAAGCAAACCTCAGCTTGCCACTCAAGCCTGACCAGGGAGCAGGTCCGTACTGCTGTGTTGGACTGCCACCCTGTGGCAGTCCGTACTGCTGTGTTGGACTGCCACCCTGTGGCCGCATGCATGAACCTCTGAGCCCCCTGCTTCTGTACTTCGGAGCTTGGAGGACTCCCAAGAGTTTTTATTATACATCAAAAACACGTTTCCTTTGGGAAAAACAGTCTTGCAAGAATTGTAAAATATGATTTTCACTGTAAATACAATTATTCCCTCACTGTATAAATTATGGGGACATTTTATTCATGAAGTAGGAACCAGAAATAGGGTGGATCAAGGAGGAAACTACTGTACACAGTCACAAAAGGAAGACATGAAGTAAAAGACAAGCAGTTGAAATTAAATTTAAAGCTGCATACATGAAACTCCTGTTTTGGTCTTGACATTTTCTACAGTGTTGGTAAGACTCTATTTAATTTTGCTGCCATCATACAGGCTCTTTTGTTGTTTCTTTTAAAGGATAAGTCTTGTGATATTCTAAAATTTTATTGTCAATAAATCCCATGAAAAGGCCAAAGTCTACAGTGCTTTAGTCTGTGTGTCGTCTGTTCCACTCTGCCTCAAGCCCTTTTGCTCCAGATCTAATGAAAATCAACAGATCACAAATATTTCAACCATATAAAAATGGCTAAATGATTTCCTAAACCACTGGACCTTGTGACAGATATAATGCATTTACCGGGGACTACTTTTCAATTAATACACATTTGGTGCACTAGTGAATCCATAGGCAGCCGGATGGTGCGTGTGGGGCTGACTTAAAATAAACTACAGTGTATGTTCATTATAATAAAGAAACATTTCACCCAGTGCAACAGTGTGGCTTATTGATGTGTTTCTAATGGACAAAGGAGCTCTATGTCACAGAGGAATAAGTTATAGCTTCTGGTGACATAGTCAGTGCTTGTTAATAGAATAAATTCATTGTTGGTTTTGGCCTTTTCGTGGGATTTACTGACTAAAAAAAATATAGAGAATATGACTTGGTTTATCCTTTAATCTGAACACATGTAGAACACTAATATTGTTCCTAGTTCTAAGAAGTAATTTTTCAGTGAGTGATCTGAAGTAAACTCATGTTTACTGAAACAAAAGAGTCTGTATGGCTCAACAGTTCAATTAATCTGATGGAATTCTATAAAACAGGCAATGGGCCAATGTTTTGAAGTTAAATTAACTCTGGTGTTTTGCTGGATTCCTCATTATTGGCTCTTTTTAATGTCCCCCATTTAAAAGTTCAGCTGACGTTGTTCCTACAGTACATCACTTGGGATAATAGCATGTACCAAAAGTCTTAAAGGTGATGTAAATAGTTAGTAGCAGGGCAAATAATCTATCCACTTCCCCTGCAGTCAAGTCGTGTGCAGTATATGGACACACTGCTGCTCTCACAAGCTCTTTTACTCTCTCAGGCTACATCATTCACATCATCATAAAGGCAGAGGCCCTTCATCACTTTACAGTACCCAGCGCTACCGTTAGCCACAGGCTCTCACATCAAGGCCTACAGCCTTCCGCCCCTCACTAGCTGTAAACCTTGGCTCTGACTGTAAGAGGGAAGAGGGATGAGAGGGGTTACTGATGTGCCATAAACCCTGTTATTTTATCGAGGGAGAGAGGAAACTAGGTGTGTGGTGAGGAGAGGAGGTATGCTAGCCGTCCGTTTCCAGCAGGTGTGTCTCTTTTGAGGAAAACTAAGGAGAAACAGGAGATGTTGTCCATGAGCTTGTTTTGTTATTCGTTTGCTCAGGAGCCCTGTAAAGTGCAACGAGCACAGAATTCAATTTGCAATTTGGCAAGCATGTGAATATTTCCCCAAAGCTCAGAAAATGTTATTTGATTTAGATCAACTATCCATGGAAGCTGCATACAGTAAGCTATTCACTTGAGCTACAGTCTTATTTAGGAATGAATCCATGTGATCCGTTTCAACCCAAACACCAGAAGGGTGTCTCATCTGGTATGTATGCATGTGCTTGACACATAAAATGGATATAATACAGTAAGATTCAAAAAATGTTTTACACTGAAAATACTTGGCAATTAAACCACATCACTATCAGAAGCTCATATTTGATATTTTAGACAATTTGTTTTTTTCCAGAGTGACTTTCCATGCACTGAACATTAGAATATGGTTCCAGCATTTGATCAATACACAGTAAAACACACAGTAAAAGCTGTAACAAATATCCATGTAGCTCTGCAATCTTCTAATGAAGACATATGATCCAGGAAGAAAAAAGATTGACACTTTTCCCAGTTGGCAAAACAAAATCGCATCCTACAAGCTGCATGCAACCTAATCTATCCAAAATATGCCTATAAACTTGCACACTTGTATGATAACATGACTCTAGCATTAGCTACTGTATAGAGAGGAAAGAGAGATTCTGGCTCTCTTTATGAGGCCTGGCCAGCTGCCCTCATCTTCTTCCCCAGCTGTTGAGTGCTCCTAAAACAGAGGAGACCCTCTCCTGTCTGCACGCCATTTGATCTTCCTCCAGAACCTGCAACACATCTCTTCCTGCAAAGGTATGCTCACAGATATACTGTACTCACATACTCTCGATGTTTATGCAGCCATTGTGAATGAGAAAAAACACAGGAACAGAAACATGCATTTAGTGATCTTGTACGTGCCTTTATGAGAACCCCTTTTCACACACAAAGCAACATGAACACACACACGCACAAAAGTCTTTAGGGTGATCATTTGTCATCTGGGGAGGAATCTACAGTCATGCTCTTTATGCTGAAGGCTTGGACTTAAGGCATTCCTCTGGAAATTTATGTCCAAACAGCTGTGGTCTCATCCGCCTCTGTACAGACCTAGAAGACAACGCTGTCCCAGGAATTATGAGGGGGATCCAATCCATTACACACCTCCAGTCAACTCTGAGTGTGCATATATGCACGTGTAAGCCATTTTCTGTGTGTCTTTGTACGTCCCTCTGCATGTGTAACGGTGAGCATTTCCCTGCCTTCGCAGAGTGCTCGCAGCTGCCTAACTCCCTCTGCGTGTGTGTGTTCGATTGTGTGCATGTGCACGTGTGCTTGTGTGTGTAAAGGATTCAGAGATGGTTTTGCGTTCAGCTCTTTGATGGATGAACGGTTATCCTGCAGCTTTATGCATCGGAAGCCCATGGTTTAAAGGGGAAAAGCCCTGATTTCACATTGCAGCCATATGGACTGTTATGTTTCCCTCTTAAAACGAGGTCCACTCCAGAGGTAAACAGCGGGCCACAGTAATAGATGAGGTCTTCAAATGGTCACAGATTCTGCAACACAGAGTGACATCATCATAAAGCTGGTCTGCACATGGGAGAATGGAGATGAATAATCCCTCTTAAATATAGATGTTTAATTTTCAAAACTTTATTTATACATTAAAAGGTCATTGAAAGCTATTTCCTATTTCACATTTACACACATTTTTATGTTGGAAACACTCAGTATAACCCCAATCAGAGGAGCAGCTTTGACTCGACTTTGAGAGAAAGGACAGCATTTACTCACAAAGACCACCAGTTCTGATGAATTAAACCTATAACCTTCCACGCCCAAGCCTGATTCCCTAAAATGATTTTGTGTTTTCATTCCTAATAGTTCATTTAAGCCTGATAGATGGCAGGCCAACCCAAACTCATTCACCCAGGAGTATTTCTGTGTTGTTTTTTTTCTCTGTAGATTAAACACACTGGCAGGAGTAAGGTAATGTAAAGGATGGAAACTCAACGAAGTGTGATGATGATGTGATGTGTTTAGCGAGCAGAGTTCAAGGCCTCTCTCTGAGCATGTTTTCAGCATGGCGTCACCTTACGGCCAAACCCCACTGGGATGTACAGTAGTGGGGGAGAGAGAGGGGGAGAGTGAAAGGCAGAGAGCAATGAAGAAAGTATAAAAGGTGCATTAGAGCTTCGTGTTCTTTCTGATGAAGTTGTCCAGGTACTGTTGTTCCCTTTTATTGACTAATTGTTGATGAGTTTGAAAAATCCCAGAGAACTAAATGGGAGTCACTGGAACTGAGAAGTAACAAACCGCAGAGACTCAACATGGATTAGAGAAAGAGAAATGCGGCAACGCAATCTTACTAATGTCTCTGATTGATCCTAAACAAGATCCTGCAGAATCTCTGTGAGGCACATTACAAGCACTGAACTTAGATCATAGAAGTGATACTGACTCTGAGAGGAGGATATGAACAATGTAAAGGTGACATTAAGGGGACAGTAGTGGATAACAATGGCAAATCCCTGAGACAGGAGGGTGTTCTAATCTCAAGAATGTGATTATAAAAAGCTGGAATCTTTAAAGTGCTTGTTCATTTTTTTGGCTTTTTTTTTTCTTTTGCAGTGAGAAATGAATGACTATAAATGAATGACTATAAATGAATATTTTTAGCTTGGCTTGTTTAATTCCAGAAGTAGAAAGAAATAATGGCCATCTTGTTTAAAAACAACAAATAAAACTGCAGAAACAGAATCTAATAAAGGGTTAAAAAGAAGAAGAAGAAGAAGGATAAAAGACAGTGTAACCCTGGTTTCTGTTGGACACCCCGGTGGTCCGAGCTTTAGTCTTACCTGCTGACTGTTGCAAAAAGTAATTTGTCCCGGCGCTGGGAGGTGAGGGCTAAATAAAAGGAAAACTTTTTTATCATGATTAATCAGTGGCTCTGTCAGTGGGGCCAAGGTGAATAGAAAGTGGCACAAATGACTGCATGGAATTCCTGGTGTCAGACAGAATAAAGCTGCAATGTCCGTCCTTCACTCAATTTCACCCACTTATTCAAAGCAAAGCTTGTTCCAGTGGTCTTCATAATACCTCATCATTCCCTGCAGTACAGACTGCAATCAAATGCTCAAAGTCTGTGGTGGGTGATGTACTTCAGGTTTATAAATCATTAAACATCGCCCAGACACAGAATTGCCTGCCATAAATAAGATGCTGGACAGTGAGAGTGAAAAATGACAGAAGGGACAGAAAACAGCTGAAAGACACAAACTGTGCCTCAACACACTATCCATCTTTTTACAGGTGTTATTTTCACCTTTTGAAAACTATAATTATGTGTACACTTACATGTATCAAACAGTTTAACTTCTAAACATCACCAAACTGAACTGTTTTCATGTGTATGACATTAAATGTCATGATTTTGAATCACTGTTCAAGAGAACTGACACAAAAATTATCAAAATGAAAAATGATCTTAACTTTGAATCTCAACATTAAGTCAACATGAAAGAGAAGTCCTCAACGTGCTCTGAAAAAAAGGACATTTGAACGTACAATTCCAGACAACTCCATTTCGATTATTTCCTGTTTTCAAGATCAAGAATAAACTTTGACTCTAAACATTTTTGATGCCTTTTCTTTGTTTACTGTAGCACGACTCCAGTTTTCCATAACTCTCCATTTCTAAACTGCAGCACTGCATGACCTAAAAACATTTACTGTACTTCTACCAGAACTGTTTAAAATTTCTTTTCTGAACAGATCAGCACTTCGGTTTCTCTACAAATGGGTTGAAAACCACCAAATGCTAACAAAGAGAGGGGCTGATTGAGAAACACATTTTTGATTTATTCCTGTGACCCAGGAAAACTTAGATACACCGACCTCCCTAAAAAATGTATCAGATTCCCTGACTGTATTTGATGGGATCGGTAAACTCCAGGATGTTCCAGGTGAAAAACCTAGTGATTAAATGGAAATTCTTAGCATGATGAAACTTCTTCATCATGCTGTGAATACAACACTCTAATGGCAGCTGTTTAGAGGAGCTGTTTTACCATGATGTATTTTCATGACTGGCTTAGACCAAGTCTGTTTACAGCATCTGCTTACCAACAACTTATGTGATGAACCCATTTGGTACTCTAAGCAGGTTAATGCAATCCGTTGTCAGCACACTTTATCCTTTCAGGAGACCGAGAAGTCTGGAAGGAGGCTGCTTCTACCTTCATCTTGCCTTAGGGGGTCATTTGGTCTGATGCCTTTCCCTCCATATAATATAAACTTCCTCACCACAACCTGCACACAAACAAAGTAAATAAACAACCGCGGGACAAACCAGGGCTTGGAGCTTGTTAGGGTGCACAGTTTCAACATGAGAGTTTGTTTGTTCAAATTTGCTCGCACAGTGACCTAACTCCTTTATACCGAGCACATGTGCGGATGAGGGCATAGGAAGGCGAACGTTACAGAAGGGGGGGAAAAAGCGGAAAAATCCATATTTTTCCAATATGTGGACGGAGCTGTTCATCAGGCAAAGTTTGACACATGTCTTTGAACAGTTAGAAACAACAACTTGGTGGAAAAAGTAAAAGTATGGAGTGGGGTGGTTTGGCTAAACAAATGTCATTTTTGGACTGTGCTGCACGGAGGATGAGAAAAGGAAAGATGATGAAAAGAATGAAAAGATACATTCCTGAGTATCTAACTCACTGCCTCGCTGTTTCCTGGGCTTGATTAGAGGGATGCAGTGACTTGTGGGTACATTAAGATTAAGATCTTGGCCTGTCCAAAAGGAATTACAAAAAGGAAGCAATATGAGTGTCTTTATCTAATGTGACATTGGTTTTTATAGGAGGAAGTCTCATTACGCTACAGTAGTGTTTGTGATGGTAACAGAGGCCAGTTTGTAATCAAAAGGTCGTAGATTTTTAACCCACACAAGGACTGGTCTAAATTACGTCCATGAATTAAATAATGCTGTGCTTGATTTGTGGCAGAATACACAATTTTAACTAGTTCATGAAGGCAATTTCTCCGACAAACGGTTTCATAGTTAGTGCGTTTTAGAATTGTAAACTGTATGAACATTTTAAAAAAGACAAAGAAATACAGTGAAGACTGTCCAAGAATGCATACGTCACTGAATAACCAATAACATTTACATTCTAAAAGGAAGATTAATAAAATGTGGAAAAACCCAGCCTCATCACTGATTCTATATGTTCTGTCATCAGTGATAATCTCTTCTTGTTGATCAGTTAATTTACCCAGCAGCTCCTGCAGCAAATGTTTCCATCTCATGCGATACAACAGCTTTAACCTACTTGTATAAACCCATTCCTCTTTTGTTCATGCACAAAAGTCTTTTTCAACTCTTTTGGACTGAGCCCGAGTGTTAGAGGGATAGTCATGGAAGCACATCAGGCAACTGCAGAGTAATAAAAATTTAACACCTGCCCCGAAGATGGGATATGACGACCAAACAGTTGATGACAAAGAGAAAAGGCCATTTTCTGAGTGGCCAGTGTGACTCGTCTTAGCAGGAGAAGCACAGGTGTTACTAATTACATTAAAAATAGCTCAGTTCTATAAACCATGACAATAAGTCAGTATTCACAATACACCAACCCTGAAACCACAGCAACTAAATGAAACTCAGCCATCATTTACACCTGAGCTTTTCCTACTTATCAAAATGTCCTCTGTGAAACAGGCCTATTGAAGGAAGGTGGAAGCTTGTTTTAAATGAGAATTCACCAAGTTGTTTCCTGCACAATAACAGGGAACAGCAAGAAATAAAAGAAAACAAAAGAACAGGGAAAAAACTCAAACATCAGGTTTGGTTAGCATTTTTCTTCAAAAGACAGTTCTAAAAGAAATACATCACACACAAAAAAAAATCTGGGTACAATGTCTGAAACAAGGCATGAGTGTAAAAACAAATTATGATTCATAGAATCATTTTCAAAATACACAGGCATCAACATTCCTCCTTCATATAAAAGAACCATAATCTGAAATCACACATTTCCCCACCTGCGACTGAGTGATGAAGTAACATAAAAAGAAAAGAGCATTTTATCCATGAAACTCTAGAGAAGTTGTCAGCATCACTGTCCAGAAATGTTTTCAGGAAACCTGGATGGTGTGTTGTGGATGACAGTTAGTCTTCTATTTCTTGTACAACCAGCAACATTTGCTGAGTACTGCAGGACAACAGTGACCAATAATCTGACTGAGATGAGCATCAAAGTATATTTCATTGTCTCCAGTGGTCTTGTATGTTGCCTTCTCACAGCCTTAGAAATTTTCTTGTGAGAAAAACTATTAACTCCAGTGTTCACTGCTTCATAAACTGGTGTTTACTGCAGTAGGACCAGACTGTACCGCTCCTCCTCTACTTTAGCTCTGCTTTGGACGCTTTGACCGAGGAGTGTCAGATGATGTGTCTGCTGCTTTCTTCGTCGCTACCTTTGTTCTAGAATCTTTTTCCTCTGGATCATAGAGAGCATTCCTAACAAAACGTGCAGCAGCCCCCTTATCTAGACGGGCGGCTTTCTTCTTGTCGGTGATCTCCTTCACTCTGTTCATGTATGTCCGTATTCGCTCCTGAAGAACAGGGAGCGGTTTCAGACAAATAAGACGATGCACATAAATGGTGAGAAAACGTGATTATGTCAAGGACAGTTCAGAGGAAAATATACAAACCAGTTCTTGCTTGATTCCGTGTTCTCTGGGATTTACTCCTTGTGTAACCAAGTACACTGTAAATGAAACCAAAAGTAAGACTATATATGTTGCATGTTGATTCTAGATCAAGACATATTCATACAGAGTTCTTTGGGATGCATCCTTGGGGAAAAAAGCTTGTGTCTTTATATCTCACGATGTCATATCACAATAATATTCAATCCAAGCCCAAGCTCTCAGAAAGTTAAGTCTGACCCCTCGTAATTTCCTCTTTGCATCAAAAACGACGCTGTATGTGCAGGCACTGAATCTCTGCCATATTGTTCTACTACTGTCTGCTTTTATATATACTGTAAAATTATGCAATATTATGTTTTGGTATTTTTGTTTTTTTTTAGATACAAGAGAGAAAACATGATAGAGAGAAAAAAAAACTAACTGTAAGAAAAAAAAAATCATGTGGATAAAACTTACTCCAGAATAATGAATTGAGGGTGTAGGCAGACATCAGATCCAGCTTTGCTTGATCCAAAGGATCCAACTGTCAATAAACCAGATGTAGTTTGATTAGTACCGTTTGTCTAAAAACGGTTAAAACTCTAGAGTCACCACAGTTAATCCATAAGTGTTCATGCATGTGGAACTAGGTTGATCCACGTAACATCACAGACTGCTGGTAACACCTCAGCATCACATTTTATGACTTTACTGCATGTTTTGATGTAAAATGTTATTCTTCAAAGGGACGGGTAAATAGCAACCTCAGAATAAGTGTCTTGCTAGCTCTGTGACAGACTGGTAACTAGACTGGTGACCTGTCCGAGGTTGTACCATGCCTCTTGCTCAATTTAAGATGGGAGAGGCTCATTAAAAAAAAACAAAAAACAGGTAACTACTAACACTGATTCTGGCTTTGTTCGTTTTTTGGTGTGGTGCCATTAAGCCATTCCAGTGAGCTAGCATGCTCATGGCTGTGTCTGCTTGCTCTCCGTTTAACCAGTCACAGTGTCCTCTGTGGGCACGGTCTTCGGCTTACCTTTTCCACCAGGTCATTTCTGGGCATCGACATCAACTTCTCCAACATGGCTTTGATAGAAGAAACGGAGGAGTCGAAGCTTGTGAGCTGTTCGTCTATCTCATGAGGGTAGTCCTCTGTCCTGATGTCCGCTGCCATTTTCCTGGAAGATAATTTAAGTCATACAGTCTTACGTAGCTGTGCTGGGCCACGATTATTTCATTAGACTTTAGACAACTGCAAAAAGCTCATTCGCATCTTAAATGCTAGCTAGGAAGCTACTCAGATCGCTTGCACATGCTGCTAACAGGTTAAAATACGAGCAGAAATTCAGTGACGATTATAAACTATTCGCGAGACAACACTTATTACTAGTTTAGCGGCGACACGAGTTTACTGGAAACTAAATCTGAAGGTATTTAATGTTAATTATTCCTGTTTTACCTTTTTTCTTAACACGCAACACGCTTTAAAAGACAGGAAATTACGTTTTTCTCAGCTGTAGTTTCCGGTTCCAACGTTCCGCTTTGTCAGTTAAGGGGGAAGTTAAGAGGAATTGACGCGATCGATTTACTGTTGTGAAAGGATTTAAAAGTTTTATCACTTTAAAGCCATTCACAGACTTAGGGAATCCTTTATTCTCTTTATGAAAAAACACAAAAAGGCGATTTCACAATCCACACCTCAACAGACCAGGTGAAGCTCCAAACCCCCTAGACTTGTCAAATCTGTTCTAGATTAACCAGGAGAAGCTAAAGACGGCTGTTTAAACCGAGTTTGACATTTATTCCATTTGTAGGGGGAAAATGGCAAATTCATAAGCAATACAGCTGCCTTTTTCTGCTTCACAAAGCTGTTTTAAACGGTTACTTGAGTCTGTTTGTCAATATATCTTTATAAATGCAACTAAAAATTGTTGGATTTTTTTTAGACCTTTTTAAGTTAGTGTTGTCTGGATGGAGAAAATGCGATGTATTTTATTCACTATTGCGTTCATAAATAAAATAAAGGCTTGGCAAATCTGAATTAGCAATAAGGATTTAACTGGGATGTCTAACACAATCTCACAACTATAATAAGTGGAAAAAACGGAGAATCACTAAGTGTTAGGACTTTTTCCTTTAACTTTCTCCTTAACTGCTGACTCGGAAGCTGACTTCCGCGTCGTTGTCGTCGTCCTCTGCACTCTACTGCCGTCTGCCGTTTGGAAGACGAAACTGCTTATAAATAGTTGTACTTGAAACTAATATAAGAAACGGGTTTGTTTGTTTGTTTGTTTGTTTGTTTGTTTGAGCTTGATTGGAGCTGTAGCTACCAAAACTATTCAACAACCACAGCCGTCTACCGTTGCTTTCCCTCTTCACTCACTCAGAATTCATAAAACATAAATAAATAAATAGATAAAATCAAATAAAAAGCCGAGGACAGGTTTCCGGTGAGTGCTCATCAAGGTTTTGTTCTTTTTTAGTAAGAGGAATAAATATTTAAAACATAGTTTAAAACGTTTCTGCTAGCAGCTAGCTAGCAGTAATTTAATCCCTGAGTGCAGTTGCTATGGTAACCCGGGGCGTCAGTGCGGTAAATGAAGCCGAGTGTGCTGTGGGATGCCAGTCAACAGTTGGGCCGCACACACTGTGGACCTGTAGCTGAAAACAACCAAACCAGCCGCGAAACAAAAGAGACGTGAGACATGGACAACTGTGATTTGGAGAAGCTCCGTGTGTCTGGTGGGGAGCTCCGTCCAGCTTTCACACCAGAGGTTACAGACTATAAGATGACAGTGGAGAGCAGTGTCAACAAGGTGACTTTGGACCTGCGTACTAGTGACTGTGGGGCGGCATACAGCATTGGGAGTACTGTCCTGCAAATTAGAGGAAATTTGCTTTAAAAAAAAAAAAAAAAAAAAAAAATA
>JBBMJY010000003.1:4630281-4674954 GCA_037833715.1 Toxotes lorentzi
TATATTATATTATTATATTATATTTTTATATTATATTTCAGCTCTTTGGTGACCGTTCCAGTACCATTAAACTGAACGATGGGTTAAACAGAGTAGAGATCGAGGTGGTAGCTGAGGATGGCACCATAAAGAAGTACTGCGTGGAAATCACCAAGCTGTCTGCAAACATTGCAGAGCTGAGTAATCTTACTGTGGACGGAGATTTTCCACTTTATCCTGCATTTTGTACCAAAGTCTGTGAATACAATAGTGAGTACACACTTCATTTACTATCCCCTGTGATGCAACCAGCTAGGTTATATCAGCTATACAATCTTGTTTTGCCATTGTTTCATATTTTAAGGTAGTAAATACACTGTTCTATTTAAAAATGTATTTGCATCATTATAGTGTCAGAAAAAGATTATGTGTGTGAATATGTCCTTTGATGGTAATTCTTCTATCAAATGATGCATAAAAACATAATAACAAACATTTCTGAATGTTTTAATAAGCTGAAATTGAAGAAATATAAGATAACATTGCTGATTCCTGTTGTCCTCACTGTAAGACTTTTCCCCCAGGTATCGTTCCCTTTCACTATAATGCCGTAACACTGCTCCCCGAGGTGCCAGACAAAAACATAAAAGTCACAGTGAACGGGGCAGACATATCTCAACCAGTGCCTCTGAATTTTGGAGACACTGTGGTGGAGATCTCAGTCTGTTCAGCAGATGGCAGTAATACACAGGTAGGATGAGACATGAGTCCACCACTGCTCATTATCAGATAAGCAGCAGTGATGTGATTCAAGGCTTAATATGTGTTTGATTATCACAATGAAACATGTACTGTACATCTTTATAGCTCTGCAGCTCACCTCATCTTTGCCTAATTACCTACCTGGTAACCTACCCCAATCATACATTATAAAGCTTCACAGACGTTTAGTTGTTCCACATTCATAAATAATAGTATATAAGTCAGCACAAGTGAAATACAAATTGTTTGGATTATTTTAGATTCTGTCACAGTGTTTTTTTGTTTGTTTTTAATAAAATCTGACACCCCTCCATCTGTCAGGTGTATACTGTGTTGGTGACTCGAGAGCTAATTCCCATGGCTGTGACCTTCACTGATGGGAACCAGCAGCTGGACTACGAATGTCCAGTGTCCCTGAGTGCTTTTTATAGGCCTGTATCTATCAGCCACAGGTGAGACTTGAATAGGAAGATTTATAGTATTAGCAGCAGTAGTTAGAGTTTATCCGTTTTTCTCTGACAAGTGATTTACATATGATGCAAGTGGAAAGAAAGTCAAATAAATCGAAGTAAAATACATTAAACCTGCAATGAGTATCAGTCTGTCAGTTTGCCAATGTAAATCGCCAGTGATTCCCTAATTTAGATATTTTGTACCATTTTGGTTAATTATAGCCACTGAGGATAAAAAATGCTATCTACTATAGCACCTCTGTAGCAGAGACTATGCTCATACTATCATCAACAAACACTGTCAAGATCAGACTGTTCTCTTTTTGATTTGCAGTGACCCAAAGCACATCTTCTCAAGGCCTTATATTGAGATGCTGGCACGCCGATCAAAAGTTGACCCACTTAGTGACTGTCCTCTGGGAGACGGTTGGAAGGTCGTTGAGCTAGACCTTGACAGGGAGATGTCTGCTGCTCTGGTCAAGTGCCTCTTTTCTTACCGAGGTAAAATATGAAGTCTTAGATTCTCTAAAAGATTTGTGAAAAGCAGAGTTGCTGTGGAAGCAAAGCCCTTATTGGCTGTGTTAGAGGTCAGTGGGTAGAGTAATAGACCTGCTGTCATTTCTGCCTAAAGCTGAGTGAAGCAAGTGGTATAGAGGAGGAAGGTAGTTAACCTGCAGTCAGAGTAACTGATTCTTTGACTCAACCACTGAAATTTTTCTAAATCAGTAGAATTATTTCTGCCTTTAGAGCAGCTCTGCCTCTTTGAAATGCTTGTATAACTACATTGTTAATATGCTAGCTACACTTTGCCTCCCAACAGTCTTGATTACACTTCTTATTCTGTCATGTAACCTGATGTTACTGTAGACAACTATTATGTTTCTGTAATGAGGAGGATGTTATTACTTAACTAAGACCTCATGTATCCAGCTGTAAAGGGCTAAAGGCTGGATTTTATATCCTAAGACCTCATGTATCCAGCTGTAAAAGGCTAAAGGCTGGATTTTATATCAGGCCTTTACATTCAGCAGGATTTCCTCTGATTAGTTAGGTGTGTATTTCTACACAACCAAGATTCTTTCAGATGGACTTTTATTTTTCAAAAATTGTAGGTTTTACTTACAGTAATAGTTAAATACAATAATTGGAACTCAATTTGCACAATTGCCTGTACTTGTAGGGAAAGAGTTTTTAATTCAACATCTCTATTCATCCTGTACATTAAGTGGGTGATCCAGTCTTTCCTGTTACACCTTTCAGCGGTAAAGGGCAGCACTACAGTAGAATTCACACTTAGTGTGTGATTTACTGTGTCTCTGATGTTATTTTAACAAAGGTTGTGACAGCGTGATGAAACTGTCTGAGCTGGGGTCACACTCTCTGGACTGTCCACACAAGCCCACAGGGGACCTGGATGCAAAGGTCAGTATGAAAGATTAAACAGTCACTGTGTCACCAGAATCACTGCCATCGACCTTGACTCCGCTCATCCTTTATTTACAAGTCAGTGCTGCCTGCACAGTGACTAAGTGCCGGTTAAACTTCCAGAGTAAAGGTATCCTGTGTTTGTGTGGTAACACAGTTGAGACTGGGTAAAACAGTAATTTGTGTAGAGGATGCAGGGATGTATTACTCTTTTTACATTTAATGAATCGTTATTATACTATGACTGAGAATGAGGAACCCCAGCAAACTACAGAACTCGTGTTCATGTTCATTTTCAGGATGTCACAGAGACAAGTTGGTATAAGACGCACTTCGCATCATCCAGTTGTTTGGAGATAGAGACTAAACACATTTTGGAGGTAATAAATCAGTCCTGCTATTTTACTTTGTGTTGTCAGTATTCAGGTTTAACTGTGTGAGATAAACCACCTCAGCTCCACCTCGGTAAATACAATATTTTGTACAATATTCTTTACTCTTTGGCCTGTTGTACTTCATGGGTAGATGATTGCTTTCTTTGTCTGCCACAGGTACGTAACTGGGAGAAAAGATTACAAATGACAACAGGAGAAGACAGTGTGGATAAACTGTGCGCCTTGGCCCAGGATCACCTGAAACTCTACCAGCAACGCCTGCCAAAACCAGGCATGTAACACTTTCCAAACCAAGAGCATAGGATCAGAAATTAAAGGGAAGTAATCTATCAGAGTCTGCTGGCAATCAGTACCAATCATAACAGTGACAGAACGTGTTTCCTCCCACTAAAATCTCTGATACAACCCCCAGACTCCCATAACCTTCTCACCCTCTACATTTTAACACTTTTCAAATCATCATGCACATTACTGTAATAATAAAAAAGCCTTTTTCTTGGGAAGAGGAGTTTTCAGGGGTAGTTGATCAAAAGAAAGAGTGTAAAAAACTGTATTAATCAAAGTGTTTCTGTAGATATTATATCCATATTACCATATCTACACTAAAACTCCTTCTTGTTTTGTTTTTTCTTGCACTTATAAAATGGTGGTTGGTCTGTCTAAATTACCATCCACTTTAACAGAGATTTTCAAAGACAGAAGAGAATCCACAACATTTCTTTTGTATTTTACAGCTAAATAACAAAACTGTCTGTTGAGTGTTTAAACACGCGGTTGGCGACTGGACAGAAGTCATTTTCCTTTCCCTGCTTTGGCACGGCAGCTGAGCTTCAGCAATTAAAAAATACATGAAAATTGGCAAGTTAGCGGTTGGCTCAGGAGCTTCTTCCTCTGTCTGACAGGCACTCAAGTTACTGCTCGTCTTTTCTCAGGTACTTGCGCCATACTAATTGTTTGATGACTCTGAGCAGTGACATTCGAGACTGATCCCAGAGGCCTGAATGAAAGTCACTGGAACTGAACTGAGAAGTAACACAAGCGGAGAGGGTGGTGGGTTGGGGGGAGAGTTGGTATGAGACTTGGAGCACTAGAGACAGTTAATCTTCACCTATTAAAATATAAACAAGCTTTTTCTGTTGTACGGGATTAAGCTGCATGGAGGTTGATGAATGCCAAGAGTTGTTCAGTCTGACCTCTTCTGTTGTGTAGTTTTGCAGCAACACAACAGAAAGCTGGGAAAATTATTTAATTTTTAATGTTCAGAAAAGTTGTATAATGTATATTATATATGTGCATTAGGAGCTTGTGTACAGTATATGACAGGCCTGGAACATTTTCAGTAGCTGAGAGGAATTCTAATGCAGCGGCAGCAGCTGAATTATTATTTTTTTAGGAAGGTTTTATAATATTCAGTGACATCAGTCTGACAGATAAAGGGCGCTCTTGCCAAGGGAAGTTACACTCTGAATATTTCATGCAAAAGATGCATGCGATCTTTCGTAAGTGAAAGAGAGAAGGCGGCCAAAGAGGAGCTCGTTTTATTCCTCATTACATAGTGCACTGTGAACGACTCAAAATGGAGGTGGTTTGAGCTAGAATAAAACAGAAACCATTTCAAATATTAATAGTAGTGAAAAGAGGCTAATTTCAGAGTGCGACTCAAACAAAGTTCAAATTTTGTTGATGTAACAACCAAATTGTTGAAGAGGTAAAACCTGCTGTTAGGTTTTAAAACAACTTAAATGTAGAGAATCACATCATCCTGTGTTTTATAAAGACATCCAATATTTTCTTTTCCTCAAAGATTTTTTTTTTTAAATGTTGAAAAACCTGTTTTTGACATAAAAACTACACATAAGAGATACACCCAGTATCAGACAAACCATGAGATCACCAATCAATTATTGATAATCAAAATAATTTGATAATTTTTTAAAACTACATTTGGTATGAAGTCAAACAGCGGAGTTGAACTCTTATTTGGTTTCTGTAGTCTAATTTATTAGTGTATAAGTTTGTCCTCTTGTTTTTTTTTGTTCTTTTGTAATTAAACATTTGGATTTTTAATTATTTCGAGCTTCTTGTGGCAGAGACATAGTTTGTATTTCTTAATTTTGTACAGGGTGTTAAATGTTGCCAGACTCTGAGATTTGAGACTTTCCAGGCTGAACAGTGTTTATTTTTCACACAGGGGACATTTTGCAGTATGAGGATGGCCAGTCTCCTCTGGATAGTCTGGAGCAGGCCGCTGTCCACTATGCATCAGCTATCAGACTCAGGTCCAGAGATGCCAGGCTCCACTTCCTGTTGGGTCTCGTTCTGGAGGAACAGCACTATGCCACAGAGATGTACGGCCTCCAGAGGAAGGTAGTGTCTGGAAATGTTCTGGGAAAAAAACAAACTCTCTCAGTCACTTGTTGTAAGGTTTTGTTCAGATGATAACCTCTCACTTTTTCTCTCCTCCAGACTTATAAGGACAGAGATGAACTAAGTGATGCCAAATCAGCAGCACGTCAGGACGACATCCTGGCTGTGTGTAAGCTCCACGGTTTCCTTGGCACGCCCACAGTGGAGAACCAGCTTCAGGCCTTGGATAAAGAGTATCAGCTGCTCAAAGAGCAGGGACAGTCCAGTAAAGCAGACTATGTTCAGACTCTCTACATATGGCTCTCCAAGCAAACTGGCAGGGTAACTGTGTCATACTGTAGGCTGCTTAGTTTACTTATTCGCTGCTTAGTTTACTCTATTTAGGAGCACCAGTGAAATACCTAAAAGGTAAATGGTCATGATGTTTTGGTTTGTGTCAAAAACCGCCTACACTTGTTCTGTTATTACTTGAGCATATATCTGTATCTGTTAGTGATGAGAGAATAACTGAGAGACCATTATAGATGAGCAGCTTATGCTCTGTCCCTATGTGTTAGACCATGTGAAAGACCATTTACCAAGTCTTTGCAAGGATATTACAGGCTTCACAAAATTTTAGAAAGACACTGATAATGGTTTTTCATTGCTGATTACATACCTTACTTCAGAGCATCCATTTTACAAAGTGGATTTTTAGAAAGCAGAATATCTTACCATCCCCACTTTATAATGAGGAAATGCTTGAAACTGTCACAGGTAATGGAGACATCAGTTTTGCATTTTTATGTAGCTTGTTGTGTAATGTAGGAAACTGCTGTGACACATACTTATTGTTCTGTAAAGCTGTTCGGATTAAAGCACCCTCTAAATAATCACTCATCACTAAATGGCAGATGAAACTGAACTCCCTTCGCCCCTTGTTGCAGGATAGCGGTTCAGCTGTGCAGGATGAGAACTGTGTCCACCAAGCTCTGATGAAATACCTGGATGCCTGGTCTCTGAGTCCAGACAGCTGGGAGTACAACCTCCACGTAGGACGGCTGCTGCTGCTGCAGGGGAGGAGCAGGGAAGCCCTGCAGCATCTCCAGAGTGGCCTGGCACTGCGCCCCCTACATCCTGCACTCAGGTAAGATCATGGAAGTACTACTAATAGTAGAGGCAGAAATTGCATGGAGTCAGTTGTTGTAATATTAATAATAATGACCATAGTTAATTAAAATTTGTTCACACAGTGGAAGTGTTTTACCCTCGCCCATAGACAGAAAAAAATATGTGAAATACAACCTAAAGAGAGCAGTAGAATTTGGTTCAATGCTATGCTGTGCCTCAGAAGTGATCAGCCTTGAAAATGATTCTAAAACTCACAGACAGGCAATGAAATGAATGAAAGCAGCCTTTTGTACAAACTGAGGCTCAGGTATTGACTTGTTGCTAAAGCAGGAACAGAGTAAAGAGAGGTGAAAGCCTGCCGATCCTTTTCTGTGTCATTATACCATAAAAGCAGCTTTGACCAACTTCTCAACCTGCTTTTCAAATGTTCTCTCCCCTATCACCCCTATATGATATCATATGATCATATATTGGTTGGGAAATTGAAAAAAGCATAGTCACCATGTGAGATTAGGCCTTGCAGTTCAACAGGGTAAATGCTCTGTGTTTCCTTCATTTTCTCAGATTCTTCACTGGGCTGGCTCTGCAGCAGGAGCAGAAAGCTTCTGAGGACGCAGAGAAGGAGGCTGCTCTGTTCTTACAACAGGGACTGGAGCACTTTGTCAGCCAGCGCTGCAGCAAGAGGTGTGCAAGTATGTGTGTGTGTATGTGTGGTGGAGGTGGATGCATTCAGCCAGAGAGGGAGAGAGTGAGAGGGCACCACAGTATCTGTAATGTACCAGGATGTTCTGTTGAAGGCTGCAGAGGGGAGAATAGGATCGTGAAAAGAACCATCATAGTCTGCAGAAACACATTTACATTCCATCTGTGGTGTCACCGATACACAGGATTAAAAAAAAAAACATTTCAAAGTCTAGATATCTTTACAAAGTCTAGATTTTTTTTCACAAACCACCATCTTTGTTAGTTACTGGAAAATGATTGGATTTGTCTGTTTTGCTTGTATGTAAGTTCATCCTGGTCATCATGGCTGGCTTTTCTGTGCTGCCAATCTTTTTCATGATTTCCTCTACAGCTGGGTGGAGCGGGATCCATCAGAGCCTCTGTCCAGCCTCAGCACACAGTTCCTCCGAGGGCTTCTCACTCTGGGCCAGCTGCAACAGAAAAACACACTGTCTGGGAAGGCCATGAGTGCTGAACAGGTCTATCACATGTATGTTACAAACCAGAAGTTTTAAGTAAAACTTTTGCAGGTGGATCTGTGCTCCAGTTAGCTGTCTCACTCATCTCCAAGTTGAACGTGCGATTCAAAGAAATGTCTCAACATTCACATCAGTATAAACCAATTTAATAAGTGTTGAAGCACTGCATGAAAACCCTGCGTCTGCTCTGTCTCCGTGCTGGAATGCTTCAGTGTAGCAGTGCTGACTGCCCAGAGTGTGAGTCAGTGTGTGTGTCGTGGCGAGGTGAGCGGGCAGCTGGAGTGGGTGTTGCTGGATGCTCACTTCGCCCTGTTGCAGAGGCTGATCCAGCAGGTTGAGAGCCAGGCCAAGGCTGACATGAAGAGGCAGTCCCTGGTGGCAAAGAGATGCCAGGCCCTTACAGCTCTCATACGCCTCACCTCTATCACCCCGTGTCAGAAGCTGCTGGACATGCAGGAGAGGGTAAGAGTGTTCGCTGGGCAAGGAAACATTCAAAATGCATATTTTATTTGTAGTTTAAGAGTCTGTCTAAGTTTGCTCTTTTGCTTAGTTAATAATACCACAGATCTCTGGTAGTGTTTCGGTTTGCTGTACAATAAAGCACCATAGCTGGTTCATATATTGACTGTTATGTGAGAAAGTGCTGCAGTGTGACAGAGAATTCAGACTTTTACCTTTTTCCTGCCTCCCCTGCTGCTTTGTATAGGCATGCCAGATGGCAGTAGTAACCACACCACAGGACAGCCATGCCCTGTGTCTCCTGGGTCTGGCTCAGCTGGCTCAATATGACAACAACCCAAATTCAGACAGATCAAAGGAAGCCATAAATGATGCCTGCCTCAGCTTCCAGGCCAGCATTACACTGGAAAACAAGACTCAGGGCAGAGAGCCACCTGAACAGCTGAGCAGTGAGTCTGTGTAATGTACTTACTGTCTTTGGCATTATGGTCTCTGATCTCCCTCACAGCTGGCTAGCAGAGAATTATGTAGAGATGGGCCTCATCTTACACTGATCTAACCATTATATGCAGGGCACTGGTTTCATGACAAATCAGGCTGTATATGATATGGTAACCTGAGCAGTTCCAGATTGATAAATGTGTCCCTGCTGTTCAAGAAACGCTTTACATTAAACAGTTATGATAGGCTTTTGGAAATGAACTTCACGCCCACATTAATCATCCCTTGTTTGCTCAGAACAAAAGTGGTGGCAAGAGCAGCAGGAGGCTGAAAATAAGAAAGCTGCCAAGCAGTCCATCATTCAGCCAGCAGGAGTGAAGGGGCCTTCTGACACTAGTGTGGCCAAGAGAGGAGCTGGGCGGGGCAGGGGAGGGCCTGGTCAAGGGCGAGTGGCAGTAGCCGTAGCCAAAGCTCCTGCCCCTGAACCCCCAGCTTCCATCAGGGGAGGGAAAGCTGCCCGCTCTGCAGCCAAAACCCCTGCAGCCAGGTGAGTCATGCTGGCAGCCTGAGCCAAGCGTTTGGCAGACCTGTTATGTGGTTGTCTGTGGATGTTTGTTCACTTCTGTTTATTCATGGATGATTTCCTATGGATGCATATGGTTTTCAGTGCTATGCTACTTCATACTCAGACCAAGAACAAACACAATCTTTTACTGTTTAATGATGAGGGTAACTTGTTCACTGGAACAAGTTAGTTAAGTAGTTAAGTCATTGTTCTTGTAGAAGCTGTGAAAAGTATTTTGAAGCTTTTGTATTATGTTTTCTCTCCTGTAGGGGGAGGCCTGGAGCATCTACCAAGTCAGATGGATCGGCTAAACCTTCTAACAGGGGTACTAAACCCCCGCTCCCCACCAGCGAGTCTAAACAGGACTGTTGTCCTAATACTGTTGAGACAGCAGAGGGTAAGGCATGGCAGAAGCATTGACAGTCACATACACAGTCAGGTGAAAACCTTTCTTTCCCAAAGTCTTTTCATCAGGTATGAATGGATTTCGTTAGATGTTTTAAAAGGTTTTTAAAAATGGAAAAAAAAAAGCTGCCACTTCAAACCCTTTGAGGGCTGATGACACAAATGATGGCTGAAACATGTTTTAATGGTTCTTTTGGTTTCAGGTACAGTAACTTTCTTTACTCCTTTTTGAAACATGTAAACAAGTGAAGCAGTGTGAAATAAAACATGTCGCAGTTTAACTTTAAATAACAATGATGCTTGTCAAAGGAATTTTACCTTGTGTCTGTAGTTTCAGAGCCTCCTGTGGAAGACAGGGTCACTGTGTCCAGTCCAATGAACCGCAGGTCTCATATCTCAAGGCTGGGTCTGGCCCGCGCCCTCTCCCGCTCTGCAGACACCCAGGACCAGGCAAAGCAGCTCTACCAAGAGGTCATCTCCATAGCACCAGGGGTCAGTTGTTATCTCTTATATTTAGATTTCTGGCATTTCCTCAATGCTTTTGCAATACAGCTTACAATGGCTTAAAAAAACAAAAAACAAAAAACATCACCAGTTTCACACCCACTCAGCTGTGTGACTCCAGTCTTGGTGATTAATTCCAGTGGAATGATCACATTCTCCTTGGTTGGGTTAGACAATTACACAACATTTGTTTTTTTTTTAAACTGTGTAAATGGTAGAACAAATGGTGATCAAGACTAGAACAATTTTGCTCTTAATGTCTGAGTGGTTGACATCTCAGGCATAAAAACTCTTCACCTAAATTATGTCTCATGGATAAAAGAAGTTCTTTAAATTAGGGTTCTTTAAATTTGCAACTGATGTTAGGATAACATCAGTTGCAAAGTAATCACTCATAGAGACTGACAAGCAGTTGGCAGATGTCTGTTGTCGCTTTCCCTCAGTTAATCCAAATAAGATGCGGTTAATGATAACCTGGCTGTCTCTGTGTAGGTCCATGACGGCTACATTGAACTTGTGCAGCTGCTGGAGCCATCAGACCCTCAGGCTGCAGTAGAGGTGTACTGCAGATTCCCTCTCAAGCCTGTGGCCGAGCAAAGCTTCGACGATGCCTTCATCACAGGAGAGATCGTGCGCATGCTGATGACGTTGGAGCAGTACGACCACCCGCTGCTGGGCCCCAGCCTCGTGGCATACGGCAAAGTCATGGGCCTAAGTGATTAATATTACTATTATTATGATTAATGTAGACAAAGTAATATTAGTCTTGGAAGAAGTCAAAACTGCTTATTTTAACAGAGGTCAGAATAAATAATCATTTTTTAATCATTTGGGACAGACATGAACAGAATTTGTTAAAGATACTTTAGAATTTACAGATTGCACATCAACATTGTCAGTCACAGAAAAATATGAACTGACTTTTATTACATTTTCTTAGTAGTCACCTTGACTTAATAAGTGTGTTGTTTAAATACAGTGTTGTTTTGAAATCATGCAGCCAGGCCCATGAGACGTGCCATGACATGCTATTTATAGAAATGTATCACATTCAACGGATGCGATAGATAGATTGCATGACATATTACATAGAGTACATACATGCAGCATGATGTCAGATTAATATCTGATGATGCACAGAGCAAGTCTGGTTAGAATCATTTCATCTTAAGATGTTCAGTGTATTATTACATGAATGCTCATCTGAGATGACAAAGACGGTTTTAAAAATTTAAAACACACTTCAAACAACGTGATGTCATTTTGAAAAGAAAGCCTTCATATGTTAAAGAATTTGTACTAATCTGTGGCTGCCTTTGTAGGTTGCATAGAGAAATACATCGACATCTTGGATGGAAAGTTCATGACAAAGCTGCTGAGGAGTGTCTATGCCAGGATCCATGACAGACAGGAGGATGACCAGGATCTACAGGACTTCTTCAAGTTCAAATGCTGGATATGATAATGCATGTAATGAAATGCAATGTAACCTTCTAGCAAATGGCTGTATTCATCCTGGTGGATCCTTATGTGACTCACAGTTTGCTTACTCTACATCAAAAAGACACATCTTTTGTCTTGAGCTGATAAGAATGTGTTTACTTATGTGACTTTACTTACTCCTGATGTTATAAATAAGCCTTTCATAGTGGATAGAGGACGCTGAGAAAGTGTTCATTTTTCTTCTCCAAGCGCACATTTAATTTGAAGAGTTCTCATTAAAATATCATAACAAAAGTGACAACTTTAATGATAAGACAATCTGGGGTACACCGTTCACCAATAGTGCAACAAAAGACAGGTGTTTCAGTGAGCATCCTACAAAAATGGAAATAGATAAAGAAATTTTCAAAGTATTATTCCAAGCCAGAGGCTGTATGACTCGTTTATACAACCTAATAGAGACTTTTTTCTAAATGTATCATTGTGTTACAGGGATGTTTCTCTGCACTACAGGATAACAACACGTTTTTCAGGGACTAAATGACATAACCCACACAAAAGATTTCCCACTTCATTTGAATTAAATTCTTTCCTGCCAAGTTAAATCTAAAGATGAGTATCAGTCGTACGAAATCTACATGGACAGCTGTCAAGTCCTGCAGTAGGAAACTGTTGTCTTCAAATAGAAGATCATCAGTCCAGCGATCACCAGACGTACAATTCAGCCTCACAAAAAGGCAGTGATTTAAACACTATTGGCACATCCATGTAGTTGCATCTTGTTTTGTGTTGGGCTGCAAAGACCATCCGTTTTTGTTGCAGTCTACCTTTTCACACCATGTTGAGTTTGGTGACGATGAGCACACGGACAGACTGGTCAAAGCCTGAACACACACACAGGCCCTGCTTGTCAGGACTCCAGTCCAGGCTGGCGATTGGCTGAGTGGACAGAGTGACGTTCTGTAAGAGGTTGACAGTGCCGGCTACACCCACATCCACACCATTCGAGTCCTTCTTGCTTCTCTGAGCAGGATACTCACTGAAAATGACACAGAGACACAACAAAAACATTTTACCATTTATAGTAAATCAGAAAAAAGAGATTTCTATCAAACAGCCATAACAATGAGTACTTACTGTATGTTATTTTGAAATGGAACAACACGTTGTGGTAAACAATGGATTACTTACTACTTCCACAGATGTAGGTTGCCTGCTCCCCCTGCAGTCATAAAGATGTCTCTGTTTTGAGGCAAGTGTCTCACCTGCCAGATGGTTGACTTATTAGCCTAAAATAAAGAAGAGGGATCATTTACTTTCCAAAACAAAGGAATCAGTAATGGCTAAATTAATTCCTAGCACCTTTCAAGACATTGTAAACCTGTGTGGAAAACCTCTGAACCACTTTCATTTGATGAGGGTCAAATAATGTGGCCTTGTTGTCCCTTACACAGTTTTAAAAGTAAAAGTAATAAAAAACCCAGTGTCTCAGCCACATGTTAAAACTTGTCTGTAGAGTTCCACTGATATTTTAGACCAAAAATATCTGCTGGAACTGTATGATTCATCTTTGGAGACATTTATTTTCTAACTGTTGATCACTCAGAAGAACTGGACAAACATTTAGAAAACTGAGGCCAAACACTTGGCGAGCTGGGCTAGGCACTAATGCCAGTTTAAGTGTGTTTTTCTAGAATTTTCCCACAAAAAGCCAGACTTCTCTCTCCTCACTGATCCGGTGTCATTTTTGGCCAGTGTCACAAAGCCACAGAGAATGTTAGACAAACACAACCCCAAACACTTCCAGCTGTGAAAACGGTCAAAAAGACGTGCGCCCCCATTTCCCTCTGTACCACACAAATGTAAAAATAATAATAATGATAATAATCTTTTGACATTTTTCCATACATATGAGCCAAACACCCATCTGGCTCGCATCACCTAAGCCAATTACCTTTTCGGAAACAGAGGCGAAGCCCTTGGTGGGGTGCTGGGTCCTCATGTCAAAGACGTGGAATTTTCCCTCCAGTGAGGTGGCTACCAGCTTGTTCATGTTGATGTCTTTCCTGTCAAACTCCACACAGCATACCTGGACGTGATGCAAGAAAAAAAATAACAGTCACTCCCTGGGTATTTATCACATGGCATGGCTCCACCAACAGAGCGTGCTGAAATGGACATAATGACTCCTGGCAGCTTCATCTACATTCAAGAGGTGATGAATAAGCGAGGTGACTATAAAAATAAAATCAGTGCAGTGCTTTGTGAGGGGACCGTGCACTGACCTCAGACAGTCTAAATGATGCTGGGAAGTCATTTTCAGCTCTGTCTCCACATGTGTGCCTGTTTTTGTCTGTTGCATGATTCAAGTGCAGGTGGCAGTGCAAAAGAAACAATGTATGTTTGCACAGTTTATCCTAATGAAAACACCAGTTCTCAATATGAGGACTACTCTTTGTGTTTCAGAGCTGAGATGGCTGAATCCTGCTGTCAGTTTCAGTTCCTGTTTTCCTCTGAAATGGGTGTAATTTTCTTCCTGTGGTGCCACACTGGCTACATGACTAATAAAATCAATACAAAAATCCCCTGAAATATTTAATAAGTTCACAAAAATCACATACAACAGGGACTCTCACACAACTTACTGGTAAATATAATCTATAATTTACCATTTCAATACAGATGTTCATCTTACCCCATTTTTAATGTTGGTTTCCCACCGTACAGACATGTTCCGCAGGTCAAAGAGTTTGATGTCGCCGTTGTCATAGCCAGCACAAACACAGCGGTCCTGATCATTAAAGGCGTGACCTGGAACGAGAAGGTCATAGGAAATTACAAAGATTGTTTGGAATTTTGAAGTGATATCAGGTAAGTGAATACATTAAACCTGATACATCGATCCTGAATGATTATATTTTGCTCACCAAATGCTACAGTCCAGCAGTCCCTCTTGGTTTCTCCTTCCATGGGTTCCATGTTGGCTACAGGTGAATCCTTCTGTCTGGGATCCCACACTTTTACTGTCCCTGTAATAGCAAAAGGAAAAATGACAACTTAGCTAACTTAAACATGAGATCATTTGATTTTAAATGTTCACTGTAGGATAGAGGGTGAATGTCTATTGTCTCTATGCTTTGAAGAGGTTTTAATTGTAAACAACATCAAACCGTCTCTGCTTCCAGTGACTATCTCAGGTGCACCATCACCAATCCCCAGGCCACCAACACCATCGATACTGTTCACTATTTCTTTATGGGCCTTTACACTGTACACTGGCACGTCAGGTACCTCCAGATTCCTGTGGACAGCAGAAGCATCTGCATTGAATGAACCAGCTGGCATAAAAACAAGGTCAGAGTGAACTCACTTTCAATTCATCCAGACAGCAACTGTATTAAGAGACCAGTAATAAAACTGTCCAAATGAGCTTTTGGAATTAGAACAGCTTAGAACCATTAGAACCATTTAATTTCATGCCATTACTGACAGGACACTTGAGTGGATGTAGATTAAATACCATATATTGAGATTTCCGTCAAAATCCCCAGTTGCCATGTGTCTTTGCTGAAGAGAAGTGGCCCCAAACGTCCCACATTTTATGGGCTTAGGTTTCTCCACCTAAAATATAACAGAAGCAAGTTTATGTTTAGCTCCAAGACGAGGACAATTCAACAGGCAATGAAATAGCAGAGTAGGAGAAACACTATATACCTATTTTTAGTTAAATCTTGAGCAGTGTGTTAATGGCAAATACCCTCAATTTAAAAACTACAGGTAAGTATAAGAATGAAAGAAATTATGTTTGTGAAAGTTTATTTAATTGAAATTCCCCAAACATAATCAAACACTGACTCTTATGCTGCTGTACCTTAAGCTGCCTACCTATAGGAACATGTCCGCTTTAATTGTCAGGAAGCTGCATTGCTGAAAGAGATTACTTTCTTAAATGCAAGGATTGTTGTCCCTTACACTGTTTGGACTCTGAGAGACAGTCTACTGAAGACAGAGGTTTTATCCCTGCCAGTCCCTTCCCCAGCTCTCCACTTTCCTTGTGTCAAATGTCCGAAATGCACTGCGAAATGTTAAAGTGAGATTTGTGCTCTGACGCTGATCAGAATCATACTGCACTGACTTTCCTCTGCCACGAGCTGACAGTTGCCTCCAGTGATGGCTTTCAACTGACTCCACCTCAGGCCTAAATTAGTACCGCCACCGCTAATTAGTGCTTTATTCAGGACAGGTGCACCAGAAAGGTGAACAAGGCAATAATACTGGGGGGGGGGGGTCCAATACTGTACCCCTTCTGTTGTCCGTTACCATGGTGACAACAACCTAGCAAGACTTTTCTAGAAACTTTTCTAGACAGTTTAGATATATGATGATATATTTCCGAGGGAAAAAAAGAGAGACGAGGGCACACAATAGTAGCATGTTAAGGTGTGATCTACCTCCTTGATAAGCTGAGCCTCTCCCTGCTGCATTTCATATATCTGCATTACTCCGGTTCCTCTGGGAAAGTTCCCCAGGCAGACAAACTTCGCACTGCACGGAATCCATTTACTGTCAAAAACGGTGTAGTTCAAGCTCTTCTGGATGTGCGCAATAATCTGGGGCTTTGATAGAGGCGATGACATCTCTGCTGATTTGGAAATATTCTGTAAAACGGTCGAAAATCGCTTGAAAAGTGACAAGACCAACGTTCATCGGAGCATCTCTGCCAAAACATGAGACCCTTCAATGGGGGCTGCCCAAAGAGATGCCTGACAAAATATTTAAATCTCAATTAAATGTTAACGTACACACACAATTTATAGGGATATTCTATGGAATAAAACTAAATTCTGATAACGTACTGAGATATCTTGGTTAATTATGCCACGATCATTCATTATTTTCACTCTACAGGCGTCACCGATGTGGCACTTTGGGTCCTTTCCGTCGCACGAGGACAGCCCTCACGCCGCCGTGGCCTCAGTGCGCTTTAATTTTTACTCTTTAAACTGAGTTAAGCCACATTGCGGGATGGACGCTGATAAAACGACCGTTTCTACCGTCGGTGCTGTCGCTGAGAGTAAAGATGACACAGATTCTTTCACAAAGGTAAAGTCTAAAAAGACGCAGAAGCGAAAACGTGAACAAGATGGAGTGGACATGGACACAGACGAACCTGTGGCAAACAAGCGGCCGCAGTTTCCACCGATTTCAGGCGACAAACTAAGGGTAACTACTTTGTGTGTTCATGAGCTTTGTGTGTCGTTTTAACTTTATCGAGCGTGAGTGTTTTATTTAATGTTGTTTGTCGTATGTCAGTAACGTCAACCAGTTTAGCCTTGTGACTAGTTTAGTCTTGTGAATAAAGTTACTGTAAGCAGCTCTGGGAGAGAAAACACAAATTGTTGGGTACAGTTTTGAAGTTCTTGGAACACTTAAATTGAATCATTTGAATTTTTGAGACTCACCCAGAACTGCCCAGAGCTCCCCGAAAGCCCCAGGTTTACCTCATGATATTTTGTGTCTATATAATAATCCATATTTGTTAGAAATTTGCACCACAGAAGTACCATCTGCAATGATGGGTCCTCCTTTCTCCATCTTGTTGTTTTGGTCTTGTAGTTGGACTCTGTAAAAATCTAGACTTTAATTGTTTTGGTTTACATTGTTTACGTTTGTTGTGAAGGGTTTTATCCAATTGTTTCTCAAAGATGTTGAGTTTTACTTTGATAGAAAACTAGCACATGTTCTCATTTACCAGAGATACCACAGAATCAGCCAATCAGTTACCAGATTTGTTGCCAATTCATTCTGTCAGGCCTCACAAGAGATTATATAATATGTAATAGCTGCAGTCTCAAGGTGCTTTGCAAAAGTTTTAAAATGCAAAACTCTGTATAAACTCATAAAATATTCATAATACAACCATCCAGCAGTTGAAGGATTAGTGAGACCACCCACAACTTTGAAATTAACATTGCAGATTAATGCATCAGCAGTTATATGCTGAAAAGTGTGGCGTTAATACCTTTACACATTGACTACAGAATGTGGACAGCATGACTTTAACTACTTTTAAGTAGAGCTGGAACTGTTTTCAGATGTTTAACAGACCAAAGAATTAACTGAGAAAATAATTGGTAGATTAATTAATTAATTGTTAATGAAAACAATCATTAGTTGTAGCCCTTCAGTTTAATTAAGAAGTCACTAAAGTGGTATTCTAATAGATCCCAATTTAGTGCTGCAGAACCTGGTTTTGTAAATTAGGATTGTTTCCCATGTGTTTCAGGGTCCAGATGAGATGCGCAAAATCCCTGTCCCGGCTCACAGATACACCCCGCTGAAGGAAAACTGGCTGAAAATTTTCACCCCCATTGTAGAGAACCTACAGCTTCAAGTCAGATTCAACCTGAAAACAAGGAATGTTGAAATCAAAGTAAGTTTCCCCTTCCCCAACATTTAAGCAATGTTGACCCTACAATAATGTCCACCCGCTTTGTTTTTCTTCTGGTACCCACAATTGTGTCTATAGTTTTTGTAATGCGTCTTTCTTCTTTCAGACATGCAAAGAAACACAGGACATTGGCTCCCTCACGAAAGCAGCAGATTTTGTTAAAGCGTTTATTCTGGGATTCCAGGTTGAAGTAAGTACACTAATGGAAGGCTTTGTTGAGCTGTGCATGTTTTCATTTTCCCGAAAGCCTTTTTAAATCAGATTTCTCAGTCTGTTTTTGTACAAAATGTGAATTTGGCCATCCAAAATAAAGTCTGGGGAGAGATTTGGGATTAGGACTAGATCTTACTATTGGTTTGCTGATGTTGAACTTTTATCAAATCAGTGTCTACTGCCAATAAAGTAAAGGTTACTTTATGTCAACAGCCATAAGAAAAGTCTGCAAAAGCTGCAGTGAATTTTTTAGTTTTTATTTTATTGATCAGATATTTTAGTTGAATGTTCCACAAGAACAATGTCAGGTTCATTCTTTACGTGTTATCTTTGTCAGTTTTCATAGATCGCAGTGCTTATAGTTTACTTTGGACAAACAGAAACTCTGCGCTTATTTTTATAATAACTGTCACAATATTTGATTCTTGATGTTTTATCATTGTCACTTGAACCTTGTGTGAGTTTTGTTTGTGAAATAACACTTGCACTTCCTCTTCCCAGGATGCCCTAGCTCTCATCAGATTAGATGAGCTTTTCCTAGAAAGCTTTGATGTCACAGACGGTAAGACTGCTCCACCATGGTACTGTCTGTCTGCTCTGAAATGGTCCACATTCTGTTAACACTTTTCTTTCCCTGCTGAAAAATGAACTAAATGTCTTGGTGTGCATATAAGTGATTTCACATGTTTTTTGTCTTGGTAGTGAAACCTCTGAAGGGAGACCACTTATCCAGAGCCATCGGAAGAGTAGCAGGGAAGGGAGGAAAAACCAAATTCACCATTGAAAATGTCACAAAGACTCGCATTGTGCTTGCAGACACGTGAGCTCTCTAAATTATTACAGTAAAGTGAAAATCATAATAATTTTGTGGTTACCGTTTTATTACAGTAATGGGCTTTTTTTTAATTTTTTTTATAAACCTCCCTCTTGTCTCTCAACAGAAAAGTACACATATTAGGGTCTTTCCAGAATATCAAGATGGCCCGGACAGCGGTCTGTAACTTAATCTTGGGTAAGATGGATAGTGTTTTTTGTAGTTGATCATATGATCGATGTCATATTTAGAACAGTCTCTTTGAATCTACATGTAGTGCTGAGTAATGACCTTTAAACCCTTTTTCCCTTACAGGAAGTCCACCTTCAAAGGTCTATGGCAACATCAGAGTGGTGGCAAGCAGAGCTGCTGAAAGGTTCTGAAGTCTGATTCGTTGCCATGTGTATTTATCTCTTTCCCCATTGGCTGGTGGAATTCCCACTTTGATCCGCGTTGTTAAGACTGTTGACTGCCTTTTGGATCCACATCTCAGGTTCCTCTGTAATGGCCTCATGTTTCCAGCTGGTTTTTTTGGATCAGTTGGTTCCAAATGTGAGGAAAAAGTAAAGATACATGCATAAACGAAATGCAGGTATCTGAAAATATGAGTTTGTGTAAATAAATTAAAAACATAAATCACCTAAAGATTGAGTTCTATTGTCACTGAAGTGTGTACGATGTCAGGACCAAGAACTAATTCATCAACACTGAAGGATGACTCTACGCTGGCTCCTGACAATTCAATTTTATGTCGATGCAGTTCTGGTCAATAATATCCTGTAGAAATTAGGTTTTAAAAAAAGAACGACAGAAAACCCATTATTTTCAACATTTCAAAGTTTATTTAAATTTTATTTAATTTTCATACAGTATCAAGTTTCCAACAGTCCCACAGCATAAGATGCAGCATGCAGAAAAAGGAAAAAAAAAAAGTTCTCAAAACTTAAATCTTTTCAGATATCCCCACACAAACTAAAAAGAACCCAAGTCCCTCAGAGAAAAAGTAGCACTTACAAACTAAAGCGCGATCTGAACTATACAGAGAACAGAGCCAGAACTGCATTTAACAAATACTTATATACAAAAGAAAGAAAAAAAAAAAAAAACCTTAAAATTTTCCCCTTTAAGCTGAGTACAGTGTGTGGCAGTTTGAGACAGGATCAGATATGCAACTTTCACTGGAATAGAAGCATCTCGCTGACCCGGGTAAAATACAAAAAGTTACATGTAGTTCAGTTCATTTGGATTACCTCTCATAATATGTGTACATTTACCAAAGTTTGGCAACATCCATATTGTATACCATTAAATTCTTAAATATATTAACATCACCATCCATGTGTAAACAAGAGGATTATTTAAAAAAATTGATCTACATGCACAACAAAAAATATATTTCCATGTCATGCAAGCACAGGGAGGCCCAAGCCGTGCAGAGCTTTGGGATAAGGGACAACAGAGCACTCCAGATTCACATCTCTGACTGAAAACTCCTGCTCAAACCAGCAGTCGGCCTCCAAAGCAAAACAAAAAGCTATCCCGATGCCATTTATAGTAGGAAGCATTTTTCCCTTAGAAATTAAAATTTGGTTGAATTTGTTTTTCTCCCTGTTCGTATTAGTGGGTGGAAGGGGGAGAAAATGAGGTGACAGGAAAAAAAAGTGGGAGAAGAAGCCAACTTTTGAAATGTACACGTTCAAAAGGAAAAAAAAGTAACTATGATATACAGTCTATCCCATTGCACACTGATCATGCCAACATGTTAAGATCTTAAGTGTTCGTGTTGCGTTAAAGAAAACTGACCCGTCCTGCGCTGTACTGAGAAAGGTAAGTATCCAGAAGGGCTCATGTTAAGCAGAGGCAAAGCCTTCTCCTCTTGCTGTTAAAGATGATGAGCACAATGATTACCTAATATACAGATATAGGTTAAAAAAATGCTGCCTGCAGATAAGTCTCTTAAATTGCTATATACTCGCACACACAATGTATCTCACCATTATTCACTCTTAAAACTATTACTCTCAGTTCTTGGCCAAGTCCATCCAGCCACTGTCCTTAACGTTAAATTCTAATCATTCCACTATATATCTTTTTTCATTGAGTGCAGAGCTATTCTTCGCATTGGAGATTGGAGACGCAAAATACTTCAAGAGTAAACCATGTATCACTTTGCAGCCACAAATTATTTTGGAAAGACATTTTCTTGGCATTAATTTATCTACCTATAATTTCATGACAGGAAACAAGGATAATCTCCAACAATATAAACACATTCTTCAGTATAAATAAAACTAGCAATCTTATTACAAAAAAGAAAAACATGAATTGCTTTGCTAAGTGTGACTGGAAGCTTTACTGGTCTAAAGCAAACTGCTCGTGTGAAAGCTATAATGGAGGAGAAAAAGTCAAAACTGAAATTTAGTTTTGCATCTAATGTGACTCGTGTAGTTACAAGTGTCACAAGCCAGTCCGGCTTGAATGACAGCAGAGACCATGGGTAATAACTTGGACTGGTTTCTGGATATGTTCTGGTTGGCACTTCATACCCTACTTTGTAGTTGTACTGTAAGTCAAGTGTTAATATACTATACACTTCCCCTCACGAGACAACCCTAGATATACTTGTATTTTTTCTTCTTTATAAAAGACAAGAACAAAAAATAAATATCAAAAATAACAATTAACAAAAAAAAAAAAAAGGATGAAATATGAACAAGCCAACCAGCCTCCTCACTGAGCCTCCTTTCTCCCCCCTCATCCAAATTCAGAGATGCTCTTGCAAATGACAAATAGATGTCCTTCCGTCTCTTAAAGTGCCACGACCGGGTTATTGAGAGGATTTTAAGTTCAATAACACTTCAAAGTTGGCTTCACGAGGCCCGTGGTTTCTGAAAGAAAAAAAAAAGTGGCTTCACAGAGAGAAAGAAAGAAAGAAAGAGAGAGAGAAAGAGATAAAGAGAGAGAGAGAGAGAGAGAATACTTCCATTGAGTTACACAGAGAGCGTTTTGCCGGATGTCTTGAGCAGATCTTCGGAGATGGTGGAGAAAGCGAGTGTCGAGGAGGAAGGGGGGGGGTCGGCGAGCGGAGGAGCGCTCACACGTCCACCACCATCTTTTTGTGTATATCGAGACCACCGACCACCTGGAAGAACGAGTGAGAGGGAGGCAAAAGAAAATACATTCATTAATCCAGGGCTGTTAGAGGCAGTGATTTTTAGAAAATGTGTTTTTACATTCATCTTCTTTTGACACCCTCTTTGTTGCAGTTTCTTTCACCCCACGGTGCTCAGATCTGGACAACTATGATCCAGACAGAAATCATGTCACACAGTCTCCTCCTTGAGCACTGAAGTGTTTGAGCAGCGACACTTTGTTAAAAACAGGATGTAATATTCTCCTGTGCCATCCTGAAAATACACTCTCCCAAGGACGAGAGCCTTTTTAGTTCAAGGCTCCGGAGATGCAGCCATCACATGTGGGCCTTGTGTCTGTCAGAGTTAGAATTGGTGCCTTTCATTTCAGAAAATGTCTCCAAGCGAAGCAGGATCCACTGGAGTCCAACAAGAGACACGTTGTGTGGATGATACTTTTTAATGAGAATGCTAATTGTGCTAACAGAGACTTTGCTCCTCTCCTTGATCTTAAATGAGATAATTAAGGCCATGTACTTTTTCATCTCAGCTGTAAGGCTGGTATTTAAATCAGCGTGACAGCAGTGTGGTCACATGTTGGCAAAATCTTGGCTCTCAGCATAGATTTTGGTCGATATCTTTACAAACAGCACTGCTGGATGGCACAGATCCTCCTACAATTAATATAAGTAAAGAGATAACTATGTCTGGTACCTCAGCTGTCATGGATACCATCTGCTCATTATTACAGTCTGTGGCCAAGTCTTTAAAGAGCAGATTCAGTGAGTAACACTGTTGCAATTTAATCAGAAGTGCAGCCATGTCCTAATTTGAACTACATCAAACTACTGTGACTCCAGCAGCCATTGATACAAATCCAAAACCACTTTACAATGAAGCATTTCAGAGACACCAGACATCTGAATCCTCACCGTGTGACACACATTTATGCATGATTTCTCACTGCCTTGTGAAGCAGGTCTGTATGAGTGTGTTTGGTGGTTGGAGAAATTTCTAAATAATGTTAGCTTTACTTAATTAAGGCCTAGGTATTGAGTCCAGTTCAATAAAGGACTTTACAGCAGAAATACCTTCTCCCCAGTGTTGCAATAATCATCTCACTGCAGTAATACAGCAGAGTCTCTCCCTGTTTGCCACTGCAGGCTGAAAACTCATCTTTTCAGAGAAATTCATTAACCCTCCACCCTTCCTCACCCAGATTTGCTCTACTGGTTCTAATATTGTCTTATTTTGTGCTTTTATATCTCATTTCTCTCTCTCTAATATGAGTACTCCCCCTCTCACATGATCATCCCAGGATTATAAGAATAAGGTCAAGGCAGTGTGCCCTCCCGACTACTGCTTTCACACTATAAATATAAGCTTATTTCACAGTTGTTAGATTGGCTTCAGTTGCCTGGGTCAATATTCCTGTAGCATAATGCAGCCAAAATGCTAGCTCATCATATGTTGTAAGAAGTCACCAGCCTATATTTACAGCACTTGACGCCGTATTTCAACAGGAAGTGTGAAACTGAAACCCTGTGCTGTTGAGCCTAAGCAAAAAGCAGTTTCCAGGGATTTCTGCTCCTTTGACATTTGCCTTCACCACAACAGGCTGCATCAGCAGAAATGTCACCATGCCCCAAAATACCCCAGGAGGGCTTCCACTTACTGCACAGAACTCTTCAAAGGATATCCTGCCGTCTCCGTCCTTGTCTGCATTTATAATGGTCTTGTCCACGATCTGCTGGAGCTGCGTGTCCTTCAGGTTGTTGCCTACCATCATCTTCAGCACCTGGAAGAGCTCGCCATTGGAGATGTAGCCATCCTTGTCCATGTCGTAGATCCTGAAAGCGACTGTGGTACAGGGCGTGGCATCAGGGAGGGGAGGAACAGAAGCAGGGGCAGACATGAGTGTAAACTAGTCACACAGCAGCACCCTCAAAGAACCAAATGTTAAGAGAACTTGTCTTTGATATATCTCTGGTCACCTGCTGACAAACATTTGAAAGAACAAGTCTTTCACCTTTACCTGTTGTGTGACTTTGTCCCTGCTGACCACTGTACACTCTTGAGCAAACCAAAACAATAATCCCTTATCAAACATGCCTGTTTGGCTTCCAGACACACTGGCTTCAACACTTCTGAAAAACTGCTAGAGCCACAATTCCACATTAATTAGTGGGTTAATCAGATCTGATAGGAGATTCTTTTTTCATTTAGCTATTTCTTAGAAGGTGAGCCAAGAAGTTAAGTTTCCACACTCCTCAAAGCCCCAGCAGGTATAGCTCCCAAAGCAGCAAAACAAACAAGATGTGTCTGAGGATAAGAGACCCTGAACCCCTGGTGCTACCTCTGGCCACATGCATTTTTTTTTTTTTTTTATGAAGCAGCAGCTTTACTTACACCGCAGCTTCTGTTCCTTGTCCCCCTTGACGCTGAACTGTGAGACTCCCTCGATGAACTCTGGGAGAGGAGAACAACAATCAGTGCCCATAATGGTTTCTACATAGTATCCACTTCAATATTAAAGACATTAACGTCTTTATATTATGGTATGTATTCTTTGTGATATATAATGATAATGTAAAGACTGTACCAAAGGCAGAGGTGAGGGAATATACTTGACTGATTATCACATTGATTTACAGCACAATATATTTTAGACAGTCTAAAAGAGAGAGAGAGTCTAAAATTTCAACGCCCTTCTACTGTAATGAGGAGCTGAGAGACGAGCGAGGCTGCTGGGTGCAAGGTCCCTAGATATCGAGATTATTTTAAATCATCAGCTGTAGTTGAACTGCAGAGACAGTTATGTATTTCTAAACTTGGAGAGCAATAGGTCTGTTTTGTAAAAACGGTTAGGAGTCACATAGTGAAGTGGATTTCTTCACCACTCAAATGAGTGAAAATGAGCTTCAAATCACACTAAATGATAACGGAACATGGTACAGCTGCCTAATACTGTTAGCTGAAAAAAGAAGCACACAAACCCCTGCAGTTCATATGAGAACAGCACAGAGACATGAATACTATATTCAAATTAACCCTTGTGCTCCCTTTTGCTGCCACCAGTATATCATAGGTTGATCCTAGTTTTGTTTTGGTTGTTTAGCACATGCACATTTGTGATTTACATACTTTTGAAATATAAGTACTCATGAGATTCTATTGGCTTGCTGCAAAACAGGTCTTTGTTTGTTGGACTTGCACACAGTGCTTTCACATTTTACCTACATTTACATTTTCCCCTGTAAGTAGATATTCATATTCATATCTTCTCCACAACCTATATTCAGTCAAGTATACAGAAACATTCTGAGTAAAAACAATGGATTTTGTGACACCTTTCTTTTCTATTCTTCACTTGATAATTTAATGAACTGCTGAGCTCCTGTTTTAAAGATGTGATCAAATTTGGGATAGCAGTCAACTTGTAGCGATACGATCCCAGCGGTGTTGTGGTACCTTTAAAAACAACAACTATCACAGAATAATACAGAAAAATAAAGTTGTTAAATCAGAGACACTGCAGAGTTTATTGCATACCTTTAAAGTCCACCTCTCCGTTCCCGTCCGTGTCAAATATGTCGATAACCCTTTGCACCAGCGGGTTCTGTTGCAGCTCGGGCAGCGACATGAACTCCTCCACGCTGAGTGAGCCAGAGTTATCTAGGTCGAGTTTCTTAAACCTCTTCCCTAGCCTCTTAATCTCATCAGCATCGACTGAACAGGGAGAAAAAGAGAGAGAGAAAGGGGAGACGATCCGGATGAGACATTTACATTTTCAGCTGGTGTTCTTATTTAATACTTAGATCATCATAATTACAAGAAAACAAATGGTAAAGTGTACAAGAGTCTGATTCACGGTGCCCTGAGCCCCCTAAACTCAGAGCCATATAGGGAAGTTTTACTGGGGCACAAAGAAAAAGGCAAGAGTTAAAAGTGACAGGTAAAAATGAGCCACAGTGCACAGCTCACTGCAAAAAAAACAAAACAAAACATCACTAAGCAGTTAGATATGTAAGCAAAATATAAATATCCTTGCTAACACCTGCATGAACTGTAGTCATAAATTTTAGTAGCCACCACTTGCAACTAGGTCAAGGACACCACTTCCGGCCTGCACAGGACTGAGCTAACCGCTCCAAGCTGTAGACCCCCAGTAACCACAGCACATTTTGTTCTGCTCTGCTACACAGAGACATGAAATGGGTGAAACAACTGAAAAAAGCTCCAGCTGCTAGACTGCAAATATTACACGCAGCCAGCCCTGGTACTGCTCTGATAATACTGCAGTGAACCTGCAATAGGCAGAGAAATGAAAGATGTAGAGATGAAAGGGTAGAGGAGAGGGAGTAACAGAGGAATTAGAAGAAAGAGAGATAAATAAATAGATATAATTATTGCAAACTTACAGCCTTTGTTGTCTACTGGTGCTTTTTTATCAGAAGGGAACTGGATCTTTTGTTCCCCTGCCATCAGAAACAGCCTCAACTCACCTGCCAGTACAACGGCAAGGAGTAATCCAGAAGCAATAACAAAGCCAGTAGTTAATTACTATATAAGCTCATTCACACACAGTCACGTGATCCCAATGGCCAACCACAAACTACTACACTGCCTGCTTTAATCTGGAGTCCTAAACGGAACAGGCTATCTATTAATCTGAACACACAGCTAACAGAGGGAAGGAGGGACAATGGGGAGGTGTGAGAAATTTATGAGGCTGAGAATTCAGTTCATTCCAGTTCTGATCAGGTTTACTGACCTCCACAAGGACAACCAGTTCAGGTAAAGTTAATGGAAAAGTTCACATCATATCAGATTCTCTTTGCATTGAACCTGACTACTGGAACAAAGAAAAAAGAAAAAAGCCTTCACTTCAGACTCCTGGTGGTAATTACAGACAGGACAGGTTGGCATTTTTTAAATGATAACTCCTGCTACACCTACAGTATAATATATTGGATCTAAGTATCAGTGGACAGCGCTCTCCACCACCATCATAACACCAAATGAAGAGAATGGTGCTGAGTTCAGAGACTTGGATTTTTTACTCTCATCTGTCACTCTTCACACTTGATACATTCAGGGGAAAGGTATACACCTTATATACATTTGTCTGTGCAGGTATGAAGCAACGGGATGTTTATCCCATGGTTCCACTTTTTATATGATGCAAAGGGAGGGAGGGAGAGAGAGAGAGAGAGAGAGAGAGAGAGAGAGAGAGAGAGAGAGAGAGAGAGAGGGGTGTGGGTTGTATGTTGGGTTTCAACATTTGGACATGCTGTGCTACATCAGCTTCATGACTAATCAGAGTGTGGTGGAGGAGCAGGGGAGGAATGAGAGAGGGAGAGAGAGAGTGAGAAATAGAGAGATTGAGAAAGTTGGAATGGACGCAACCACAGCAGCAGACTCTTGCGCTGGTTACCTACCAGTGAAGAGCAGCTGAACCTCTACAGTCTGCTAAGGTCCACTGTACAACTAAGCCCATACATGAGGTTCTGCCATTTCTACTGAAATGACCATTACACTTGAAGTTTCAACTTAGCACCCTTATATGTATTATGTACATGTACAACAGCATGTCAGCATGTCATACTCAAGAATAAAGACACCCCCACAAAAACATGATATACTTGGTATATTGCATAGTATAAAGAATAAAAACTTGTGTAACTCATATTCATTCCCTGGTTCTTACCTGATGGATAATGCTCTTATTTGTCTTTAGCATTAACATTAGCCACTGATAAATTGTGTCTTTGTGTTGTGCAAGCACCTGGTGAATTGAATTTGTGATGCAAAAGCCACTGTGGCCTGCAGCTTAATGAACCTGTGCATGAGCAAGAAAACTAGCCCTCCAGAATACAATGAATGTTTGTTATATCTCACCTCCATGATTTTTGCTCATATAAACTACATCTATCTCTAATGAGGGGTCTCTGCCTTGATTTTATGTTACTGACAACTCCTGATACAAACCCACAAACACAAACCTGATATACACCACAGGGTTTCTGTGTCCGCAAGGTGCGAGTTATCAGAGCCAACCACACGGCTGTCCTGTGACACAAAACACTTCCTTATCAGGAGCCTCCTGTTTCCTGTTCACAGCAGATGACACAAGCTTGGCTCATGACAGTTTCAACAGTCTGTGCAAGGGGTATTGGTGCTACAGATAATCACCATACTGGATAACTGCCCTAAATCACAGCTATATATTTTTAAATCAAGGTAATCTGTGGCACTAGATAAGTCATTTTCTTTGGTTTAAGAGTGGGTATGAATGTATTTTTGATTTAGGGTTCAGGTTCTTCCTGTCACACTTCCTGTAGATACCACACACACCCCACATACTGCACGTGGGTGCAAAATCAATGGCACAGAACAAGTGGGAGAGCAGCCCTCCCTTTCTGTTCACCAGTAACTTTATAATTAAGAAGCCCTTGTCAGCAAATAACAGGATGCCATTTTCAGGGTTGCCTAGTGAGGAGAGAGGGGATAACACTTACTTGCAGGCACTTGCATATGGAGGGTTCAACTTGAACTCGAAACGCTCCGAGCCTTAGAAATGTGTTTACAATTATCACTCTATAAGGACAATAAAATAAAATAAAGCTTTTAAACCGCTTTCCTGTCACAGTTTAAGTTACACAGTCAGGTCAGTGGAATAAGATGGAATACAGATTAAAAAAAAAAAAAAAACTCTTACACTTAACACTGTGCCCAGATCCCTTCTTGCTGTCTGGAACTGCCAAGTGAGTAGATACATGTATCATTCATGCAAGCAAGGACAACAGCTTTCTCACAGTCTGAGTCCCCTTCCAGGTCTTGAACTAACAAATCCCATGTCTGACGGCATCACAGACAGACGTGGCTCCCAGCTGAGCCAAATGAAACTTGTGATTAAGATGGTGGATAACGTGCTTTCACTACAACAGTTAGTCCAACTGACTTATCCAACATATGGCTGTTATAGCCAAGAGGTAGAGACCAGAATTGTATCATAGCTTTGTGGTTTATGGCTCCAAGGAAAACACCCAATAAACTAATAAGGCTCTCTGATTTAACTATCATTATCTCATACCCTCATGCAAAGTCTTTCCAGTGAGAGCAGTAAAATAAGCTCAAGTTCCTAGATCGCAAGTTTACAAGCACCAATGGCCACCCTCCTTTACAGTGGCCAGATCTCAAAATGTGGTGCAATTACAGGCACCTAAAGCTATCCAGCAAATCGGGCACTAGTGAGTTTACAAGAGGTAGATCTGAATCAAATAAAAAAATCAAATAAAAACCTGGAACAAAGTGTCACTGTCTCTGAAATGCGTGATGGGAATGTGCTGGGAACAGATATGACAGCCAGAGAGAAGAGGTAAGAAACTTTTTTTTTTTTTTTTAAATATCCGAACAGGTGCACATACAATTACAAGTGGGAGGGAAAATTACTGTTGCAGAAAAAGTGACTGAGATCAAACGAAATACCTAATATTATAAATTTCCCAACCGGTTTGCATGTTTCCACATCCTTTCTTGTTTCTAAAAAAAAAAAAGGAGGAAAAAATGTGCCCTGTTCTTGATGATTGCTAGCCTTCTCCATGACCACCGCTTGCAGAGGAGGTTTTAACCCCAGTGTCATGCCATAGCCTGTATGTTTGAGCCTTGGGCAGCAAACACAGCTGCGATGATGTGGGCGATGTTGTAAAGTGATACTCAAAAGCACACTTCCCATGTTGCCTGTTAGAATATGGATGAAGGTACAGTTTTTGTTGCAGGTTTTATTTGATGCTACAGTTAGCTAGATCACCCTATAATCCTATAATCACATTTTGTATGGTACTTTTTATATACATTATGCCACTGAGCGCAAGATGATTCAGCAAAAACAAAGAAAACAATAGCGCTTTGATATAATAATACAGAACTATGTGCTTTCCATTACATTTATTTGGTATAAAACAATACAACACAGAATACTATGCCCATGGAGGCATTTTTCATTAAATGGAACATTCAGAGGAAAAATACCCAAAAATCCTCCTGTGTGACAGAAACGTTTTTTGTGAGAGGGCTGAATAGTCAGAGAGGCTCCTCACACTGCTAATGCTAATAAGCAGCTCTGAGGGAGACCCAATGTAACTGTGAGATGATTATGATAATCTCATATACTCCACCGCAGATCACAACAGACACACACACAAAAACACACACTTTCATAAACGCTGTGTGCACCCTCAACTGCGTTACTAGGCAACTGGAACCCGTTAGCCCCCCAAAGTAGCCCACACACACACAGACACAGAGACACACACACACAGACACACAAAAGAAGGAGGAACATTTAAACAATTGTTCACAAGGTGTACGCATGAAAACACATGCATATGTAGATGCCATCGGCCTTTGAGTGCACACAGGAGGCTCACACTCTGTCTGCTGCGCACACATAAGCATCAATTAACAATAGATAAATAAATAAATAAACACTCCAATGGTAGGCCAAATGGCCCTCTCTCTGGTCTATGGTCCATAGCTTGTCCTGCACAGCCTCCTATGCTGCTGGTGCTGTCCTAGCTGTGTTTATAGTTGTGTGTGCGTGTAAAATACTGAACTTAAATTCTTGGGGTGCATACTACAGTCCATCTGGAAATGTTAAAGTTAAATCTGTATTTACAACAATGTCGTGAGGGCAGATATCTATGCATGTGCAGTTGATAAAACAACGAATCAGGCCTGATTCTGGTTGAACTAATGCGAGAACGGCTAAATTACCAGTTGAACTTTCGAAATTGGTTCTAGCTGTCAACAACCTCATTTCTGGGCACCACCTCTGTTTGCACACTAAATGCTCTGCTTACCACCGTGACATTACTGGTACCACAGTTAAAAAGTCAGGTAGCTCAAGCTAACCATTAAACAGCAGCACAGCTGTGTGAACAGAAAATCTGTTAAGAGCCGCCGGCTTTCTCTCCCCATTTTTGTTTAATTATAAAACGCAATGTTCCCAAAATGTCATTAACGAATTTGTCCTCTTAAGCATGCTCAGCCATCAAATGGCCCAGCCCTGCACATTAATGGAGACATGTGACTCCATTAACAAAGCTAACCTGAACTGAGACAAGCAAGGGGGGGGGTGATATACAGAGAAAAATTCTGCTGGCATGTTACTGATAATTACAGCCTAGACCCTGCTGTGTATAACTCCCCAAACACACAAGATAGGGTGTGAGGGTGGGTAAACAGTAATTACATGAGTTTGACACATGACACTGCGTCAATTAGCATAATGGGTGTGTACTGAGAAAATAAGGGTGTAGTGTCACCTAGGGAACATATCGGAAGACAACATAGTGCTACAGATACATACGAGATAACAAAAAAGCAACAGATTTTAATCAGTGAAGATGAAGCCACAAGTCTGTTTGCTATCAGTTCACTGGTCAGTACTGCTCAGCGTGAGAAAACCGTTGTTTAACATCCTCTGTGGCTCTGAGAAAATAACCCTGACGAGGTCACGGAGACAAGAAAATATTTTAAAGATGTGGGTGCTTCACAGTAAGAAGGGCCTAGTGAAGAGATGCTATTGAGTTGCGCTATGGGAAGGTTCAACGGATATATCTTGGTCTCTGCTGTGCCCCTATATTATGGGAGATGCAACACTAAGTTTGTATTAATTATTCGATGTCTTAGAAATGGCATCATAGTCTATATTTATTCTTTTATATTTCATGACAGGCTAGTAAACATCTCTACACCTGTGTTCAGGGTTTTGTAAGTTTTAACATATATGAAATCATGACCACCTTGTGCAATTCAATAATGTAGAATAACTTTTAGCGAGATTTCTTGTCTTCTGAAGGAGAAATAAGAAAATCCAGCACTCCTGTTTACTTTGGAAAAGTTATATAATTAGCTAAAATTGTGCTTGGTGTTAAAATTCAAACAGAGGAGCCAGCTGGTCTTTCTGCTGGTTTCATCACGTAGGCACAGAACAGATCCTGGATTACCTGTGGATCTGGAAATCAGGTCGTTACTTTGACTAAAAAAGAGGCGCGCACACACTCTCTAGGCCACTGGTAAGAGGAGGCCATACAGCCGAGTGTGTGTACTACAGAGGAGAGCTCCGGCACTCTGTGCATTAGGCTGATTGGTCTGGCTGCTCTGATAATGTACAGCTCGCCTACACGGACCAAACGGAGGACGAAGCAGGGCAGCTCAGTGATGGTGTATATTTATAGCCGTGCCGTCATCAGAAAACCCCCAACTCACCCTGCCACCCCCACCAACAGAGGCTCTGGCTCCCGCCCTCAGGGAAACCCCTAGCAACAAGGAACTCCAGCGAGCCGCCCGCTGTTTATTTTGGGCAGCTGCAGACAAGCCTGCGATAGTTTCAGGCTCACTGCTGCGTTTCTCTCTGAGAGCGTGATGAGTCGAGGGGTGTGTGTGTGTGTGTGTGGGGTGAAGAGAGTGGCGGAACAGAGTGGGTGCGTGCATGCACTTTAGAAAAGTGTGTAGTGCATATGGGTGTGTATGTCAGTGTGCTTTGTGTGTCTAATTATGCACGCTCCCACAAGTAGGCCATTAAATTTTGCCTGATCTAAGCTTGCTTAAGCCAGCAGCGGTGAGACACTGCACTGAGAAGAGGATTCAGTCCTCCAGCAAAGACTAATGACCTTATTTCACAATCCATCGTGACAAGGCGATTCTCAGACAAACTCCTCAGGATGATCTTACGGACAGAAGCAAAATGAGTTAAGAATGGACTGATGCAGGTACCTAATGCAGGTACAGGTGGGTGACTTTGTTGGTATACGTCTCATTCTGGGCAGTAAGGTTGAGGTGCAGCAGGGTGAATCTATCTGACCAGCAGGCCAAAGCTAATTTCTTCACAGCCAATGCCTGCCTGTCCAAGCAGTTGATGAGCTGAACAGCTGCTCTGTCAGTGGAGGGTGTGAGAGACAGAGGGAGAAAGCCAAAGACAGTCCAAGAAATAGGAGAGAAAAATCAACGAAAGAAAAAGCAGGAGACAGAGGACAGTTGATAGATATAAGAATAGTAGCAATTATGAAATTATCGTTTTCATAAAGTGAAAATTCCTGTTTAAGCCAGGAGGGAAAAAAGTCAGTCTTTCAGTTACAGTATCTAAGTACAGTACAGTATCTAAATGCTAATAAACATGCATTCAATAAACATTCAAACACCTGTTAGACCTTTAGTCTAGTAATTTCTCATAAGTTTGTCTACTGATTTCCTGGCTGTTCGGCTTGATATTGATGAAAAACGTCTGTCTTTATGTTTAAATTAAATTGCTTGATGTTTTTGCATTTCTGATAGAGTACTTGTATTTCCTTCCTATACAAAGCACCTTTAAAAGGAAAAAGGAAAGTAGGACAGAGGACAGAGAAGAGAGAAGGACAGACTGTTGAGAAAGGGAGAAGCAGAGTGAGAGACAAACGGGCAGAGAATGGAGAGAAGCTGTAAATATCCAGACTGAATGCAGGGGTCCTTGATGGGTTCAGTTCAGGGTCATGCATCATCCAAATCCACCTCCCCTCACCATGGTGCCATAATCCTGGGGGAGGAATGCCTGGAAAGCCTGACAGGCCAAGGTCCTGTCCCCCACAATGTTACAGTAGTACAGTCTAGTATGGACCAGCCACAGTGTGTAGCTGTGTAGCTGCTCACTCTAACAAGATGTGTCATATTGAATATGTTTGTGTGTCTTGTTTACTTTGCAAACACTCTGTGCCGCAACACAAAGACTGTAGTGATCTCAAAATGACACATTACTGTATGCTAAAGACAGTCACTCTCACTATATTCCATATTAACTGTTGACAATAAACAACTCTGTCTCCTTTTACCTGCTGCACCGTTTGATCATCATTATAGCTCATAATTATCCCTAATGGTGTAGAGAATAAAGACATTTAACAGCATGTCTGCCTCGTACAACATATTTTTAACCGTGGAAACAAAAATCTTAACAGCTAACTCTGTAGACCCAACGTGAAAATAATTACTCACAGGTGACTGATTCTGAAACACACAGTGACGTGATGAGGTCAACCTAAACAGTGACAAGGTCCCTGAAGCACACCTACAGCACAGAGGGACCTGTCGCAGTCTCAGTGCTCATTAGGCGCAAGCAGCAGTGGGCCCCTTTTAACCTGGTTCTTAACAACGTCCAGGGTAAACTGTGCCATTTGCACCAGAGAGAGCTGGTATGAAGTCTGGATCTCTGAGGCTGAGACGTGTTGATGTATCATCAGGTAGGGAAGGTGAAGGAGGCGGACAAAGAAGGAATGTGAGTCATATCCTCGATTCTCCTCCTCCTGAGAGCTCAGGAGCTCAAAAGATGTCTACTAGGCAGACATCTTGTAAACATCACCAAGGAAATAATAAAGAGACTCCATAACAACATCTTCACAATATCAGAAACATCACTTCTTAAAACGTCCTTCTCCTTAAAACGTAAAATGCAAATATAATTCAATTAAAAACAGCATTTAAGGTTCTACAAGGATAAAGAATAAAACAATTGAGATAACAATTTAGAAGCTCTCATTCTTTGAGCACAATCGAGTCCTGCACATCCAGAGCAAGCAGACGTACAAAATACTTACAATGCGAGCACATCTCCAGGGGGTAACTGGCTTCATTTCCCTGAGGAGAAAGAGAAACAGAGACGTCAGAAAACCTCAGCATAGTTTTAGTAGAGACACACTACGACCGTTAAGTTACTTAAGATAAGCTGTGGTGAACACTGAACCAATTTCATACCTCAGGTTTTCTCAACAACAGGAATAATGTAAAAAGTGGAACATTCAGCCATGATCTCGTTACTCATGTATTTAGAGATATAACAAAGGTCATAGTAACCACCTGTTGACATTTTAAAATCTCTTTATACAAAGTAGACCAGGAAATACAGAACTGAAACCGTTCTAGATTGGTTTCCCTCGCTTTTTGTTTTTTAAATTACCAGGATGTTACATCTTACCAGTCAACAGAGACTGTAAAATTGATGCTTTAGACTCTGGGCCCTAGAGCCTACTCTGTTCAATAAAAGTGATGAATCTTCCCCTAATTGGATCAATTTGGACCAAAACACTTAAGCTGAGTAATGCATTAAGGATTTGTTGAGATCTTTTTTGATAAAAGCATTCACACAAACATGACTGCCTCCAAAAGTAAAACACCTTCATTTTATATAAAACACCTTCATTTTATATAAAGGGTGGATGTGAATTTCTCAGATTGTCTTCAATCAAACGGTCTTCAGTTCCACAAATAAAGTTACAGATACAGATTGATCAATTTTCAACTTATGTTAGTCCCCATTTATTTTAGTTACAGTATTTTTTACTGAGGATGGTGTGAAATGTTTGCGTGGGTGAAGAGATACTGCTCACAAATACGAGCCACTGAAATCACTTCTGTGTACATTTCAAAATAATGTTTTACACAAACCCCTTGATGCTTTTTCCTATTTACATGTGGGGCCTCTCTCAAGTCACGCATCTTGCACAGCATCTAATCTTCCAGCATAACGCAAAGACTCTTTAAATGAACCATATCATTCAGAGATACTGCATGGTGGTGGTAATGGTGGGTGTGTGTGTGAGTGTGTGTGCACGCGCAGAACTGGCTCATATTCAGCAGTCACATCCGCATCCCATCCCATCCAACACTGCAGTGTCCACTGAGCCCGAGCCTGATTGCTGGCAGGGTTGAGGCTAATCGCTCGCATGGGAGCCAGTAAGGAGTCCCTGTTGCAGAGAGGTGGGGGTGACAGAATCGGGATCCTACAGCAAAAAGAGAGAGATGCCCCTGGCCAGCGAGCAATCGACCAGAACTGTCCTGCAGCTCCATCCAGGAACGCCAAACTGAGATTGTGCTTGGCAAACTGGACATGCAAACTAGCAGCTCAGTTTAAGCTTCCTGTCGCCAAGTCCAGAGACGGACGGTACCAGCTACTGACTGCACCAGCTACTGACTGCAGCCGCTCATCAAGAAAGCCGGATTTAAAGCCGCTTTGTGTAGATTTTTTTAAATGTGAAAATAGCATCTTTCTTATTAGTGCAAGCAATGCTGTCTTTGTTGGTGCAACCACTAGAGGTCACCAAAGTAAGAAATTTACAATTTGTGCACACAGGCTTTAACGAAGATACAGAGGTAAAGAATTTGATTCTAGGGTAGTCCATCCACTACCACAAAAGTCTGAGATAACGGAGCAGTCATCCGATGAAAGTTTGGAGATGTTATTTCCAACTTTTAAACTTACATTGTACAAAACGGCCACAGTGAGAATGCTAAAAAAAACTGCAAGTCTCGTTTCAAGAAAAGAAACCATGGAGAATTTATGGTAGGGTTGAAAATGTAACCTGAACAAACCACAACAAACCAGAACATCTTTTGATTTTGTGGATACAAAGATGGATTTTGACAGCAGGCAGAACTGAAGTTATGCTACAGCCTGAAATTATTCTCTTATTACGATCCTTTTTCAAGTATTTGTAAATGACTTTTGACTGGTTTGCTTGTTTGCCAATGTGAATGCAATAAATACAGCTGGTTACAACCAAAAAAATGTAAGAAATTGAAAGAGGAGCAACAGAAGAGCAATTACACCCAAAGCCTTGCAACAGCTAAGCGCTCCTTACACTACACACACTGAACTGACTAGAAAAACCTAGTGCCAGTTATGTCATGTGCTGGCTTATCGTTGTGCTACCGTACAACAGTAGGCTTACCTCAGAGAAGTTGTGGTATTTTAAGAGCAGTGAGAAGAAAGAGGTGACACAGGATTAGCACATGACTCCACCATTACTGGGGTTGGGTGTCCCATTGCCTGTGTGGCTCAGTGGTTAATAGTAACAATGTGATACTTTATTGATCCCTGTAGGAAAAAATCCTTTTGTTTGCACTGCAAGAGCTGTAGGCACAGTGACTTGCTAAATGACACTACAGCAGGATTTTGAATTCAAGGCCCTGAACCCATGTCCTCAAGTTCAAGGACAGACGCTGAATGCACCCTCACCCTGCCACATGACACTTGTTGTTGTTCACACATTTATTTTGGTCCCATTGCTCTGGACTAAAGGAAAAGTATTCATTGTTGTATTTTACTTCTAGTCCATTTAGGGTTCATAGTAACTTTTAGTGAAGCGATAAAAACAATGTCATTAAAAACACAGGTACCTCGATGACCTGCATCACCAGTGCTATGTGGGCAGCATACGTGATCACACTGCGCTATAAGACTTTAATTTATCTTCTGTGGTAGTTGCAAATAGGTCATGCAGAAATAGTAGGTAATGACACAAGTCCAGGCTGCACCTCGGCTTCAGCTGTCATAAAATATGTCACACATCTAGAAATGGAGAAATGGAGGCCAGGAGTCCTGTACATGAAATACTTGGCATGAGAAGTTGGGAGGAGCTTGATTGGAAGTGTTTTCCACAGCAAAACAGACAAGAGACAAACTATGTACATCAGAGTTCATTTAAACGACACCAAGTATAGCTCTACAGGGCCAGTCATTTAGGTGTTATAACTGCTATATGACAACCAATCCAAAATATGTATGCAGCTCTAGCAATGCAATATGGCATGCCTCACAAAAAGCAATGAATTAGTTAAAGAATGTCAGATCCAAGTGCAAAACAAGCCAAGAGTCCCCAGAGCTTTGCATCTATTGTAAGACTAGGGATGAGATGCTACTGCAGGGCAGACCTCACCAGGTATTGCTGAGGGGACTGCAAGTACATTTACTTTCACTGACTAGTCAATTTGTTCATTTTGGCAAAATCTGACACAAGCTTATTGTGGGATGAGTCAAACAAGATTAACTGTAAGACAAAAGTATAAAGACAAAAGATTAACTGGGTGTTGTAACTCATACAAATGTATTTCCCCAGAAGAACAGATTAAGGGAATGATGTGCATGGCTTCACAAACAATACCAGGAAGATGTTGGCTTTTAATGCCCAATGCACCGTAAGTGATTAATAGATAACATCTATATGTAATTTGAGAATGTTATGGAAGCCTTAGAGGTAACTCTGCCTTTGACACTTTCATTCACATATTCACAGTAAATCAATTGACAGCAGATTTGAGAAATAACAGCTACAACACTGATGCCCAAAGATAAATATAAAATAAAAATAAAAAGTAAAGAGGACCAAGAGTTAAAACAGATGCACTTATCATAGCTTACAATAACTACCCAAACAAAATGGTGGGTAAATGAGTGCTGGGTTTGCATGATCTCAGCTACATCCCTGACGTCTACCGTCGTTTAAGTTCTAGCTGTAGGGTCCCTGGAGATAAAGAGACTTAAAGCAAAGCAGATTTGGTGTTGAGGATTACAGGTTTACTGACTGAGGCCTGCCTTAGGTCACTGGTGTGGCTAATGCGGGGTCAGGAGTAACTCTGGTCATGTCTTCTGTAATAAACCACTTGATCCTGTTCAACGGACCATTTACGTAGATGCTAATTGAGCATGCCAGGTGGGTTGATAATAAAAATATAGAAAAAGAAAAGCATAAAGTGGAAAAGCCTCTTGCATACACAGAGAGCACCAAGGCAAAAAGAGAAAGAGAGAGAGAGAACATGTTGGCTCATCAATAATGCATGCTTCATTCAGAATCAATTAGGCCTTAGCACACAAAACACATTTTGCATAATGACGAGTCTGGCATAGTCGCTGGTTCAGCAGCAACACTACGGCCGACCCAAAAGCCCAGCTAATTATAGACCTGCAGAGCCCAGTCATAACACTAAAGAGTGGTTAGTACAGTACATGGGGCTGCGGACTTGGAGTGGTTATCTGAGGCAATTTTGGCAGGACATGAGAATGCATTCTGCTCTCACACTAAAACAAACCAAATCAAATGACAGCAGGTTAATATTTGTTCAGTAGTAAAAGATCCTTTGATTGTAACTTATACCAACTCACTATACTGGAGTAAACATTTTAAATGTCCTGAAGTCACATCTAATCCATTTAACCTTTATCTATCAGCAACGCCCTTCTCTACTCTCACTGTTGCACACACATACACCTGGAACCTGCCTTATCTGTAGTTTTGGAGGTTTGGTGCTTTAGTCAAGGGCACCACAGTGTCATTAGAGAGCAGCGAGCACTACTCATTGACCTCTCTGTCCAAACGTGGCGATCAAATGAGCAAACTTCATAAAAAGTCTGCTTTGCTAACTTTTAGACCACTGCACATTTACATATTTACTGGAATGAAGTAAGAACAAGAAAACATGAACTTTCCCACTGTTGTTAGTGCAACCTACGACATGCTGAAATGGAGCGATGACTTGCATAAATTCTAAAAATTAGGAATAATTATTAATTAGATAATTACCTTAAAAAATGTATAAAGGCTGCAGTGTCTGCACTTGGCACAATTAACACGAAAACGTAAGCTCAGAGGAGAGGCATGCATCATTCCATGAATCCCATCTGTGGTGTCTGAAATATTGTGCATTAACATCACAATTGACTGAGAGACACATCGGACTGATCCACATTCACAACCTTAATTTCATCATGAGGACAAACGTCGAATTCAGCCTCAAAAATCTGCATCGGACCTGAGTATATGGTCTCATCGTGCACGGTATCCAAGATCCTGATCTTTCTGTATTAGGCATATTGATGTGTACTGTAACACTCTGTCTCCTATATGTCTCTGTGCCATTGCCAGCAAGTCAAATTTATTGTACTTGACTTCAAAAAAAAAAAAATCGGTTAATTCAATACAAAATCTGCTGAACAAACATGACTGAGGCTGACAGGAGGCAGTGCTGTTGTCTGTATTGACGCATACAGTAGAGAGCGAGGTAGACAGATAACGCTAAAGAACTACTGGGTGATAAAGGAGTCTTTCACTCTTTCACTCAGCCATTCAGTCACCAAAATAAGACTGAAATCCACAGCAGGGGACTTTGTGACCACATGTTGATAAACCTACAAGAAAACCACAGCAAAACTCAGAGAGTAAGAAAAGCACTGTTGAGACAATTACTTGATAAGTCAGTAGACAAAATTTATTGAAAAGAAATCAGCTGTTTAAGTCGCTTTTAAGAAAAAAATACTGAACATTTTCTGTTTCAAGCTTCTCTAATGTGAGGGTTTGCTTGGTTTCTCTTTTTTATGTGACAGTAAACTGATTACTCTGGGTTCTGGACTGTTGGTTGGATAAAAACAAGCAAACTGACGTTGATTTCTAGGCCTCTGGGAACTTGTGAAGGGCCAAAATGGCTGTTCACCATAAACTACAACGTCATCTAAAAAGCAAAGACCTCTAGTATGTGGGTATGCTCATGAGAAATCAGTGAAAATTATGTGCCATTTTAAACATATGTGCGCATTGAAAATGTTTGACTTACTTTTCCAAACAATGCACATTACTGATTGATTGATTTTGAGGTGAAAAGTGTCCTGTGACTGCATTCATGTCTTGTGTGTTTTCTCCCTGCTCTGCTCGCTTGCTGGGTTAGTTCAGGGATCACAAGACTCCTCTCCTCCACACGAATGTGTCTACAAGTATAAAGCTTGCCATATAGCCGTGCGTTATAATAAACATACTCAGAGCCTCCAGAGCCACAGCAGAGTGCAGAGCGGAGCTGTGTTTTCAGATTGGTCTTTAAATAGAGTTCACCCTTCCATTTTTCAGCCCGACTTTGTAAACCAGGCAAAGCCCAGGCCAATAACCAGCTGACTGCGCAATATCACTGATAACCTCCTACTCTATTACATAGATGAAACGCCATTGAGTATGTGTGCAAGAGTCAAAATGAACTGCTACAAGTTTACAGTCATCTGTCTCTTTGCACAAATATTAAGTTACTCTGCTTTTGTTCCTCAAAGTATCATGTCTCACCTTCTTTAATTCCTGTTTTGTAACATTGCCTGGTTGTGCTTGCGTGTATGCTTGCCTCTGCGTGGCCATGTGTGTATTTCTGTGTGTGTGTGTGTGTGTGTGTGTGTGTGTGTGTGTGTGTGTGTGTGTGTGTGTGTGTGTGTGTCAAGGATCTGTACCAGATTTAGGAGTCAAGTGCAAATATGAAAATAATTACCAAAATCTTTGCTGCCTGAAAGAACTCTGGCAGGGCTAATCCTCTCAGCCATTTCTATCCCCGTGTTGGGCTTACCTACAAAGGGTTTTGAAGGCCACATAATGCCATGTATACTAACAATGTCTAAATCTTCTTATGCATTAACCCAGTGGTGCTAAAGACATACTGTATTTACCAACTGCTGGATACATGAGAACATTCAATTCTCATCTTTAGCTAACAGCTAAATACTGGATCATTCCCCAGTATGAATTCATCTTGGTGTCAACAGGGCTCGGACACACTGACTAATGTTATGGCGTAAGAAGGTCCCAGCAGACACAGCACAAAAATGGCAGCTAACAGGCTTCAGCTAACACATTTCTGGTTGCTTCATTGTACAGTTCATTAATTAAGAGATCAGCAAATGTTTCAACATAAAGTATTCAAGGAGTTAGTTTTGTCAAGATCTTGGATTTACAAAGAAAAGCATTAAATACTCACATTTGTAAGGCTGGAATCAACACATACTAAGAACAGTGACCAGATGGAAACCTTAAATCAGTTCTACCAAATAAATGACCAATGCATCATTTCAGCACTAATATTTCTACACGCACCAACATAACAACAACAACACTACAGATATGAGGATTCATGTCGGACGCCGCACTTGTAATGAATGTGTTACAACAGCAGCCTCAACAACAGCACTGATGGCTGTCAGATACACGATGTCAAACTGATGTGAAAAAACAGTTATTTTTTCATCATTTCTTCATACTGTGACTTTTTAGATATGGGTGAACATTTGGCCGTTACCTCATGTTAGGCAGGGGTTTGGTTTGGCAAACTTTTTCCTACAGTCCCAGAGTTGTCTCTTCAAACAGCATTAGCTGATCACATTAATGCTCCATGCTCTAATACAATGAAAAGCTGCAGGTGAATTGTTGCATACTGTTTAAGACACTGCAGGCATCAGTGAATGAAGCCTCACTTTCTTGGTTCTACTGCCACCACTGACAGTGTGCAAAACATGCTTTTAGATGTTAATTATATGCAGCACATCTGATGCCTCAAATGCCGCTGAGGCAGAAATAGTAAGACACTTATTTTGGTGATTTAAGAAAGAAAATCGGTCATAGAGGCTGGATCAACCAACAGCAAATGTAAACCAGCTTTTTAATCCCCCCGCTTCACCTCCTCCTGTATCAGTATCAGTGTATAGAATTTATTTGACCAGTCATGATTGCATGTACACATCCTTTTTGACCTTTCTAACTTTTGAGCACTCCTGAACAGTCTTTCATGCATTAAATCTCCTGTTCCAACCAGTAATTACAGAGGCAAGCCACCCTTGATGTGCCATTTCAATGCTACTTTAAACTGGGCACAGAGGCTGACACACCAGACAAATAGATGTTTACTGACAAAACTGACTAGAGTTTGGCCTGTGCCCATGACTGCTGGCTCCAGTGCAAGCCCAGGACTGCAGCAATGTAACGGCCAGTGAGGAGAATAAATCCACATTGAGTGGGCTGGTTGGAAGTGCAGTGTGGATCACGTAGTGTTGATCATCACTTCTGCTGGTGGTTCACTGTGGCTTTTATCTCTTTTACATTAGCTACGGCTCGATCCTTATGTGGGTGGCGCTTGATTGCTAGGCAGCATATGGTCTCCTTAGCATCAGATCATTCCACTACATGCTTAAGCAACAGTGCATCCCTGCCCCCAACCTTCCCCTGCAGCTGAGAAGAATACATTTTGATATGCCATAAGTTGGCACACTGTCTGCGGGACATGCATGAGTTTCTACCCTGTGATGGAGAGCGAGCACAGCTGCAGGGCAAATGTAACACAGTTCTGAGCATTTTGAGCTTACCTCTCTCTGGTTAATGTATTTATTATTGAAAAGTCAAAAAGGCATTGTTACTGTTCTTTATTCTAATGCTGTCATGGAGAGCTGATAATGCTCTTAATTCCTGGCTTATGTGTGTGGTTCATGCGATCCTTTGTATTTACAGATGCATGCTTTTTTGCATCATAATGTGCAGAATATAACCAAAGCTAACCTTAACCTCAACCCTGTTTATTTATGTTAATGTATAAAACCAATAAAACCTGATTCCGAACAACAACCTTCAGCCACAATGCATGAGCTTCTGATAGCTACGTAGCAGCTAACCACCCAGGGGCCTGTTCTCAGAAGCCGGTTTTCTAAGTCTTCTTGTTTTCCAGATCTGATCTTTCTTTACATCAGTGTTCCAGGTTTGAGGTTTTACTCAGTCAATCTGTCCAGATATCAGTAAACCTGCTTGTTACAACAGGCCCCAGGTGAGCTTACAGCCTGAGGGCTGGCATCAGTCCTAACAATGTTAGATACTGAGACAGAACATGTGAATGTAAAGCACTTTTAAGAGATTTCTGGAAAAAATGTGACTGTTGCTGACATTTTACTGACACTATAGCCTGATCAATACTGGGTTTTTGCAGTCAATACCTATATCGATGTTTGAAATGTTAAAAAAGATCCAATACAGATCTCTTCATTTGGTTATAAAGAATTGTGACCAACATATGTGCTAAACAGAAAATTTTATTTATGTCACTATGCTCTAAAGGACAAGCTAACAGTGACATGGTTTCTAAATGCCCTCAAACATATTGTTGACATTTCTTGTTACTTATCATCCAACACAGATATTGATACCAATATATCTGCAATAAGCTAACATCAGCCTGCCCAGCTGATTTATTGGTCTACCTCCAGTTCAAACATTTCATGACAGATCACTGGATCGTGTCAATATTTACAAACATTCGAACCTACTACTAAGTAACAGGTCTTAACAACCAGCATCTATAAAACCCAAAGAAAAGAAAGCTTCCTCAAGCCATGATAAAGCAACTACAATTTTACCTCAAACAGACTGGCTCAAGGAATAAAATTTGGCTATTGTTCCTGTCAAAGACAATAAAAATGCAGTGACTGCTAATGAACAAATGTATGCTACTGCCAAATTTTGTGCCATCAGGACATCAATGACTGATCAGAAAATGGACGCGTGGAGGAGTATCTAATATATTTTTGCATGGAGATAAATAAATTCCATACGAGAGGGCAGTGAAGGGACGGACAGGGGGCTCCAATCCTGACACCCAAAAACTGCGCTCTTGCAAGTGGCGGTTACTAACAACAAGTCAACAAGCTTTGATCCCCCTTAACTTGAATATGGATCCAGTCCTGGGCACTGCTGCCCATTCAGGTCCACACCTATTGATTATTATGGATGCTTTACGGTTACTAAGCAACTCACCTTCGTGTGTGTGTGTGTATGTGTATATATATATCGTGTGTGTATGTGTATATATATATCGTGTGTGTGTATGTATATGTATATGTATATCTATATATATATATATATATATATATATATATATATATATATATATGTGTAGACAGCAAGAG
>JBBMJY010000003.1:4675054-4693078 GCA_037833715.1 Toxotes lorentzi
TATATCTTGTGTGTGTGTGTATATATATATGTTGTGTGTGTATATATATGTATATATATATATATATATATATATATATATATATATATATATATATATATATATATATATGTGTATGCAGCACGAGCCATTTCTTTTGGCCTGCTGTGCCCGTTTCCTCTACATTCCCCGTTGTAAAGAGAAACAAATGTAGCTTCGGCCTGTTCATTAAAGCTTTGGAGCTCAAACGAATCAATGTTGCAACTATCAACACGGCGCCACGCGACCTGGACACGTATTGAAATACATTTCGTTATACACTAAATGCAGCGCAACTTTACGTGGTTGACATGGGTGCAAAGACGTAACTTGAGCGGACGTTACATTTTCCTGCCCGTGTGTGAGTGCGTGTGTGTAAAACGTGCCACAATTAGTCGCCAACCCTGGGCCTAATGAGCGTGTATTTATGTCACGAAAACTAATTTGCACAGGCCTCGTTGCTAATAAGAGTGTAGGCTATGCCGAGAAGGGATAAGAAATATCTGGGCCACAGGCTTCAGGCTACTGTCAGCCCCGGGGTATTGCACAGAGAGCGCGACAGGGAGCCAAAAGTGGGTGAAAAAAGCGTTTCCTTCTCGCCAGAGCGCCGTGTTGTCGACTGTTAACTCAAAGCAAAGCGCTCGCCACGAAAAACAACCTGTCAAAACGCCACATTATTCGACACATTAAAGCGTAGGCCTGCCCACTGGTGTGTTTACCAGTCGGCGGAGGGTGAAAATAGGAGCCGTTGCCGCTTACCATCTTGCAGGTCGGATGATGAAATCCAGGCGATGCGAACGGAAAAGAGGTAGGCTACAGCAGAGGTGGGGGGTCTGTCGGTAAGCCGCCGAGCTGTGGCGAGAAATAGAGTTTAAAAAAAAAAAACACGGTTGTGGTGATCTATGGGGTCTCGGCCTGACTTGATACCCAGCTTCGGGCTCACTTCGCCGTCTCTCTCTCCTTTACAGAGGCTTTCACTGCAGTGGCAAAGGGAGGGAGACCCGCTGGGAGGGGACAGTAAGCGGAGGAGGAGGCTTGCTTTGACAAGCAGGCGGTGGCGGAGGGGAGGAGAGAAGAAGCGAAGGGGGGGAGGTGCAGCAGTACTGTACATCCGGGAACTACAGGTTCTATTTATTTATTTATTTATATTTTTGCTTCCTGACTAGGTTTGTACTTGTGCTCCTCCCGCTGGCGTAATGGCTGTACTTCACCTTTACTACACGTACTGTCTGTGCATCCTGAACCTCTATGTACACAACTGGCGGATGGACTTCGTATTATATAATCCTTACGGCACTAAGTCTGCTCATCAATAGCACAGACTTTGCCTCATGGGCACTAAATCCATGCTAAGCGTTTGTAAGCCATAGTGAGATTTAAGTGGCTTTGGAGGTACAGTAGGCCTGCACTGAAAAGAAAATCTAAACAATTGTACATTTCCGAAAAGGACTGGAGCAGAAACTACTACTGACACTAACAGACGAGTGTACTTTCAAATAAGCACTGATCTGGAGATCTGCAGATTTAAAGCTAGAAAATGTTGAGCCTAAACTGGGCTAAACGGAGGAGTCAGAGTTGAAAAGGAAACTTTTAGGTTGTTTAACTGTTGGTTCGGCAGCATTTTAGTAAATAAGTGCTGAAATGAAATAACAGTTATATGTAATGCAAATCTAAACCCCTTTTTAAATTTGTGAAATATCAGTGTCCTAACTGGACATGACCCTGCTTTGTCCACCTTTCCTTTTTGCCCCCAGTGATCAACAGCTTCTGTAGAGCAACCAGGGGGGGAAATTAAGCATGTCCCTTTGTGAGTGTGAGAGTCACGTCACGTAATAGTAGTAGTAGTAATGGTAAAAATAGTAGCAGTCCCGCAGGTCAAACAGTAAATAAAGCATGCAAACAGCAGGTTGGCGAGTGTCATAATGTTCAGTTTTCATTAGGACATTAGGACTTAGCTCAAATGCTCGTTTTTTGTAAAGCTGTTTTCTTATCATGGGGAATCTCTAGTTGTAACTATTGTGATTCACCTAGATCACCATTCTGTTTGGGACTGTTTCCCCTTGTCACATCATATATGTCTTAACTCTTTACACTTTACGTGGTTAATAGTTTAGAATAAATGAATGAAATGAATACATTTGCCACACAAAAAGAGTTTCCATTTTACTATGAATAAAATTATAAACAAAATACACTTTCACAAAAAGGTCAAAATTATATGTAAATTTCACCACTATATTGCACCATTTCCTTGTTATTTTTTTCTTGCATAGGTCAATTCACTAAGAATAGTTTATAGTAATTTCTACCAAAATACACACAGTAATATGAAAACATTTCAAATGGTTCTCTGTACAAAAATACTATTTTTTAAATATTATTATTTACCACAAAAAACTGATTTTTTTTTTTTTTTTAGATATGTCATTAACAGTTTGTGTTCTGAATATTTCAAATACAATATATCTCTTTGATAAACACAAATATTCATGGCTAAGTCCTTTGGAAGAGGTAGAGAAAACAAACATGCTATAAATAGGGGCACAACTTCACCCAAATACAAAATTCCTTCCAATACTCCATTATACTGTACGAAAAATGGTACCACAAAATTATACACAGACACACAGCTACACAGAGTTTCATTCCAAAACACGATGGGCCATTTTTTAATCAATCGAGGGGCAGACTGTGGCAGTGTGACAACAAGATTTTGGGTAATTTCAGGTGCTGACGCAGAAGAGGTGCACTGTACTGTCACTGTAAAAGGATATGGGCAGACACATGCTTTTGAGAAGTTAGAAGTTTTTTTCAATTTAGCTAGCTTGCAATGTTGAGTGATGACCCGGTGGCTGCATGGTCCATTATGTCTTGAGTCGGCCAAAGGTGACTTAAACTGGTTTTAAAGGTGGCAGCAACACCACCAACGCAACTGTTAAAATAAAAATGGACTGGTATCTCCCCAGTGATACTGATATGTTTCGTGAGGACCATCTTCAAGCTTACAGTCTCACAACTAAAAGTAGCAGCAAAATAGGCTGAAAGAAATAGTTTTGTTATCCTTATACAAGTTACTGAACTTGTTGAAGTAGTTGATGGGGAATACCTGTGATAAATAATAACTTTATAATAATACCCCACATTTCTAACATTAGAAGCTGCAGACTTGAAGTTCCTATATAAATTCTGTTTGGAAACCGTTAAATAGATATGTCACTAATTCAAGGACACTGGACTTGGCTGAGAGGGAAAGTATAACATTTTGGTAAATGTAAAGGTGACACTTTGCCTTCCTGCCAGAAGTCGTTTTCTATGAACTGACATAGCATGAATTTCTGGAACTGCTGAATGGAGCCATTTTGGAATGAAATTCTTCACTTGTAGACATAGATTCAAAGTACATAAACACACCTGTACAAGCACCGATTGTAAAACACAGACACACAAAGTGTAGAGAAACACACAGGCACACGTGCACTCACACACATACAGTACCGTACATAAACGTAGGTGTGAAAACACTTGAGGGTTACCAGATACCACTACTGAACCGTACATGTCATTTAATCCTAGTCTTTCAATACATAATTAAAAGTGATTTTAAAATAGGTTGTTGAGAAGTGCTACGTTTCATTTCAACCTTGATAAATGTCATATTAATCATGACACATCTGTATTATCACTAAATATAAAAACAAGGGTGAAAAGACTGTCAGCATCCAATTTAGCAGTAAATCTGATGAACTGTTTAACAGCATAAAGGAGGGAAAGAGTGTGTTTTTATTTTCCAAATAGACAAAATGTTTTAGATTGTCCGATATTTGTATGTGGTGAAAAGGATGAATAAACAATGAAGCCACAGCTTTGCAGAGCACACACTGAAACTTATAGGCTGTTCCTCAGTCAGACAAACATCTCCTTGTTGACCCACATGAGTGTGCGCGTGTCGTTGGGTTTGCATTCATACTCAATGCTGTTGAAGCTGTTTCCCCACTGGCAGTGATCCCTCTTGTTGTAGTTGTAGTACTTCACCTGCCACATCGTCTCGAACATTCCCGCCTCTGTGAACTGAGGGAGAAACACATGCCCAGATGAATACATGTACAAGACACAGCTTACAACCTCTTTTTGAGGGCCAGTACTAATGATGAAACATACAGAGTGGACAGATGGGAATACATGCACACACACACACACACACTCATAAGAAATTCATTTGGGCACAGATTAACCCTGTATCATCATGTGTAAAATCATGTGGAGGTGAAATGAAGAGGAAGCGTACGAACTGGACAGATGGATACACACACACACACACACACACACACCATATCATCCCAGAGGCCCCAGAGTGTGAAGTGGGCAGATGGGTAGCATACACACACACACAGACACAAACCAAATTAAATTATATTTTTAAGAATTTTTGAACCTGCATCTATGCTCCTATTTCTCCTTAGAAGATTTAATAGTTGCTAAAAATATTCGCAACTTATTTGAACATTTACATCAGACGTCATTACTTTCATTGCCATTCCAGGTACCACAGCAGCTGCTGCCTCCAAGCATCTGTGTTGTGCTGCAGGCTGATAAGATTTGCCCACTGAACACTGGGAACTAATTTTGTGGTTGATGCTTGAATGTTGGGACAATGTTTGAGCTTGTCAGTGGTGTGTGTTGCATGTCATACAGCCACGTCATATGGTTAGAACTACAGTAAGTTTTCACTTTGACCAGTCCACTGTTAATTATCGTGCTTGTTACATGATTAATGACCTAATCTATTACACACAATACAAGTAATTGATTATTAATTTAGCTATTTTTTTTGTGTAGTCCATCTATGATTGATACAGAAAGACAAGACATTTGAAGGCATCACCATGGTAAATTATTATATTACATGATAATGGAAATAATTGCTAGTCGCTGCTTTAATTAAGTTATACTAATAGCTTTGACACCTGAAGGATCCATCACCCACCCCATCCACGAATACACTATTGTAGCTACCATCATCCATTGTTATTCCAGCTAAACTGTAACCATGGAAACAATCGTAACTATCAGGATACACTAAAGAAAACAATGTAAAAAAGAGCAACCATGGAGAGGGAGTTGGGAATGAGCAAGGGTTTTTGCCTCTCTACCAAAACAGAATGTGATCCTGAACACTTCCTGGCTACAAACTAAAATGTTGTCATGTGTACAGTAAATCCATACCTGTATGCTGATTTGAACTGGTTGCCTCTCTCCACTCTTGGTGTGTGCCACCCCCTCTGTGTTGTACTGGCCCATATAGACCACTGACTGTGGGTCTTTAGACTGCTGCTCCAGGGGGAAGGTCACCCCACCCACACTCATTGCCCTGCACACAGGTGCACAAACCAGGGCATTAAACAGTATGAATTCTTAAAAATAAAAGTTCACTTGAGTGTGAGACAACAGAAGACAGATCATCAAAACATAACACATACCATAAAACAAGATGTATCCAAAAATGTTTGAAAAACTGAAAGTACTGTAGATTTAAAAGAACTATTTAATAGATGAACCCAAAATATATCTTAGAGAGGCCAAGATAATCTCAAAATAAACACCCGTCACTATAAATAAACTGAGCTTCACACTCAGTGATGCATTCATGTTGACAAATCATTTAGTGATATAGGTCCACAGGTGTGTTTCATAAGCATCATCTCCAATGAATCATGGTACTTTTATTGATTAATTGATTGATTGTTATTTATTGGACTGCTCATGCAGGCATGTTTCACACCCTGTTATTTTGATATCCAACACTAATCCTTATTCAGAGATGTCAGTACAACAACGTTCATCACATAATCATGACTTGTAGGCAAGTCACAAGAGGGCACTTAGACAAAGCCCAAACGCTACAGTCCTAATCTATGGTGGATTTGTCATGTGGCCAACTGGGGTTTATGCTGCGTTCATGTGCTCCTCGTAAAATCCTACATTCAAGCGGTAAACTTGGAAATGGCACATGTTGAACGCTCAAATACAGGACTTTTGGCCAGAAATAATAAGACAAAGAAGAGCAAGATCATTTTTGTGTGATGTTTTGTTTTCTCTGCAGCCGGGAAATCAAGAAAACCTCCACTTTTCAATCATGTTTTACCACTTCCTGAGGGGTATCGACTCGTAAAGGTTATATTTCCTGTCATACATGAATGCGGCATTAAAATCTGCACTTGCCTTTTCCTCAGCAAACATGTTAAGGTCACCGCTGTCAGTGCATGCGAGGAATGAATGAATCATGCTCTTTGATTTACCAAGAGGATAAGTGTGGAAAACTACAGTGTAGGCAAAAAAAACAAACAAACAAACAAAAAAACAAAAACAAAACCGCATTGTAGTGTGTATTTTACTTTGAAAAGTAAATATATTTTACCAAATCAACTAAAGAAACTCCCAACATTTTATACAGAGTAGATTAAAAAATACCCATAGAATCACGACGCTGTAATCCCTCACTCTTTCAGAAGGAATTTTACAGGGACAATAATTAGCGATGGCACATTCAAAACCTCCATTATTTGGAAAGCGCTGGTCATTTTTCCAGTAACGTCTCCACCACTGTAAATATATGTGGCGCTCGTTAGTGAATGAAATAATCTCAGTGATATTTTAGCAGAGGTACGTTGTGGGATGTGACGACCTGGTATGAATTACTATAGCAGTTTGCATGAGTTGTGACCAGGGCAGGTTAATCCACACCTGGAACAAAAATCCAAAGAGCTACCTACGTGGCTTCGACCGCTCCTGGTTTAACCACCACCTCGATTTTGTATTTGGACCCGGTCAGCAGCTTGATGGTCCGGGTCTGTCCGAAACGGGCGCCGTCGGATTTGAAGTACACCGCCGTGTTGTTGGGAAGCATCTTCAAGGAAATCCCAATTTTGACGATCTGTGGAACGTCGGCCATATTTCCATATAGCTAGTAGGCTAAATCTCCAGGATGAGTGGGATGGCGAGGCGTTGGTCTCAGGTGTCGATCAGTTCAGGCAGAAGCAGAAATTCCGTGCCGAGAAGCCCATAGCAGAGCGCACAGCACAGGGAATTGCGCCGCGCTGCGCTCCGTAATCCCGTCCAACCTGCAGCACAGGCCTAATCCCAACCAATGCTCTCTCTCTCTGAAATCTCTCACTCCCTCACACCACACTGGCTCCTACTCCCCCCACCCGTCCACTCTCTCATTTCTATTTCTTGTTAAAGTCAGTTCACTTCTCTGGTTCAGTTTCAGCCCATTGTAAAATACGGTCGTCGCTTTTTGCGGTGCTGTAATTCTGCCAATTAAGAGTCTGTGGATTAGGTTGATCCTCGAAGGACTCGAGAACTCAGCACCAGCTGGGATGGCAATAAGCATAGACCCCATGAACTAACACAGCCGATAATCAATAAATAGACAACGGGATAAAACAAAAACAAAACCAAATAAAGCAAAACCACATAAAAATGATCAGAAGATGGAAATGTACAGACCCACTATGTGCAGCATTAGAGTGTGGGTAAACCAAAGGTGGGCTACATGCAGCTCGAATGATTAAAGGGAAATGTTGAAGTTAAGTAAAATAAAACAGTAGAAATAATAACTATTTCAGCCACTGTAACCACATAGAGTCGTAAAATAATTTATATATTTTTTTAATTTAATAAATTAGTACTAACACAGTATAGGCTAGTGTAGTTCTATTTAGGAAAGAAATTTCAACACAGGATGATAATATGCAAAGCACAATTGCTGAGGGCTCCTGAAGTTCTCATAGGGCATAAACGTGTACTTCCAATATTTGACCACTAGAGGTCAGACTTTGATCGCAACAGGAAAAACCCATCGAACATCCCTTGCTTAAAAAATGTTCAGACTATGTTCATTACAGTGGGACAGTTATGTTCGTTAAATTTCACATGATGGCGTAAATTGCACACAAGTAAATTTAGGACTAGGACTAGGATAAAGAGTTAAATATCTAATCTGCTCACAAACATAATAATAATAATAATAATAATAATAATAATAATAATAATAATAATATCAACACAGAGGCTGTCGGCTACTCTGTCCCTGTCTCTGCCTTCCTCACTGTTGAATGAAAATTCCCGTAACGCCTTTTTAAATACAGGCAACTTGGTTTGGTACTAACAGGTTGGAAAGACATGGCCAAAAAAAAAAATCTCTACATGGGTCACGTGGTGGGTCAGTAGGAGGGAAAGTGACGCAGCTGTTAACGACATATAATCAGAAAGCGTGCTCGGTTCCGGGCGGAGATAGTTTAAAACCGAGCGGACAGCACCACTAGCACTGAGGTTCGCTGTAGAGTCTGATTCTCTGAATATGAACTAATCTTGAAGTGATGCTCAGCCTTTAACAGATTTATTGATGAAGTTTTAGTTTGGCAAACGCCATTGGCTACTATCCCCAAACACACAGTGTGAAACTACTTTCATAGTGTTTTCAGTTGTACAAGCAACTTCATGTCCGTTTCCCCCCTGAAGTCAGATTTCACACGCAGAGGAAGAGACTTTAATTCTGTGTAGAAGTGATTCAAAGCGTGTTGCCTGTAATAAATCGAACAAAACGATCACGCTGGCTGTTTTGGTCAACGGGCAATTTCCTGGCCTGCGTAAAACCTGCGTCATCGGTGCCTTGGTGTCTTTTGACGATTCTTCAGTTAATATTTATTATTATAATCGAAAGTCTCGTGTAGCCACAGAGATCACCTACTAGTCCAGTGTTTATGGTGGTGGTAGCAGTGCCGCTCACCTCTCTGTCCGATGCGTAAAAGAGAACCATCGTTTGGAGCAGCACCGGCAGGCTCCGAGCACTTTGACATAAAGAAGCAAGACGGCGAGTGACTTGGGGAAGAAGGAGAGTGTGGGAGGGTTGGAGAGCCAGCCCTCCCCCCGCCAAATGTCTGGATGGATCCACTCCTTCATAACCCAACTCTTCTCCAGCCTTGCGCAGATGGCCAAAGTGTCCAAACCAGCCTGTGAATCAGCTTTAACGGCCACAGGATGACAGGTTGAGAACAGATTACATATTTAACTCTTAAGCCACTGATTTGTTTCATTTAGTGTACAGTTAAAGTCAAATTAGCAAAACAACCTCTGGCGCAAGAGGACTTGGCTGTTTGTGAATGTCTGCCGGTCTCCCAGCGCACTCCACGCCTGCGCTGGTGATGCCATGCCGCGAAGTCACACGGGCGACGAGAGCGGCGGCAACGGGCTCTGGCTGAAGACCTCAACCGGACATCGGGCGCAGGACTACGCACTGAAAGATGTGGAGTCTGGGGAAAGGACGATGAATAACACGGTGCGAGTTGGCGACGGTCTCTTGTCTCCCGCCACCGCAGGTGCGGTGGGAGCGGAGAGGAAGCAGGGCGCCCGGCTCAGCCTGCTGGGGAAGCCGCTGAGCTACAGCGCCCAGAGCGGCCGCAGGAACGCGCGGTACCGGCGGCTCCAGAATTACCTCTACAACGTGTTGGAGAGACCGAGGGAATGGGCGTTCGTCTACCACGCTTTTGTGTGAGTGCTTACACTTTTATTCATTATATAGTGGAGATTTAGACAATGCCAGACACTTTAAAAGTCTTTTTTGTTAATAGTTCTCATTTGTAAAACATTTTCCCACCGTTCAGAAAGTGTTAATAATAAGCATTTAATTCAAGAAATGATTAGACATATCTTCTTAAAAATATAAGACATTTTAGTTTATACTGAGTGTTGTTCTCATGATAATGACCAGCTGGGGTCATGGTGCTCACACACATATCAAACTGATGCAAGTTGAACAGGGATGTTGTTTCTTAGGAAAAAGTAAATGTTGTTGTAGAGACATTCACCTTCTTACATTTTCACCTGTTGTCCAACATAAGCAATTCCATCTTCCGTCATCCATCTTCCATCCAAATGTATAAACATAAACAAAGATACACTTCGAAACACAAACACGCACTTTCTGACTTGGTTCCTCTTTCCCTTTCCTGATTTTATCAAGTTGGTGGTAGAGATGTCCAGGCTGTGACTGATATTGACCTGATTTCATTTACCTTATGTCACTGTGTGTCAGCACTGGATTTCTTTTGAATGCGATCACCTGTTGCTCCAGCCACATTGGGTAGAAAACACTGGAGACACAGAACCTGAAGCAGTTAGAATGAAGTGACTTTAAAAATGGGCTACAGGTGTGTGTGTGTGTGTGTGTGTGTGTGTGTGTGTGTGTGTGTGTGTGTGTGTGTGAGTGATGGCATGTGACAGTATTTTGGAACTGACAGTGCACACCTATGTGTTATCGTACACCTAGATGCAAAAACTGTATGGAGGGTTTTTCTAAAAATTAGTACCGTATTAGTTTCAGTCTCTTCCTAATCTTTACGTAACACTTGAAGCTGCAACAGATTTTGGGCTCCTAGAGAAGGTCAGCAAGATGTCAGCTGAAAAGGGTGAATGCTATATTAACTGCTACTGCCTTGCATGATCTTGAGTCTTTCATGAGTGGTTTGGTCAGTGAGTGGCTCTGTGAAAAGTCCCAGAGGGACATTTTAAAGCTGACAAGTTTCAGTTCTTAAATTCACAACAGCCCTCAGCTGACCACAGCTTGGTGTGAAATAGCTCCTGTGGCCCAAATTTCTGATTTTATTTCTCCTTTAGAGAAAAAAAAACACCATCTGGCTTCCTCTCTCTTCATGCAGTTTCACTTAATCAATTTGAAGATTATTGCTAACATTTGAGCTGGATTTTCCTGGTTTGTGTCTGTCTAAACTAATGGATTTCTTTCTCTATTGCCTGATTCTGTCGGTGTCCCAAGGGTGCTTGTCATCATGACACACACACTTACTGTAAACTACTAATCCACAACACTTGTGGTCTTATCTTTCAAAACCGCTGCTTGAAAATTGGCATTGACTGGTAATCTGCAAGATTCCTTCCTGTTTTGCACTCGTCGCTGTGCTGTTCGTCTGCTGCATGTCCAGGACATCACCTGTCAATCAAACGATGTAGGTGGTACTGTGACCTGATTAAGTTTGGGTTTCTGTAAGTGGCACTCTTGTCTGCGTCTTCTAAGCTCTGGTAGTGGTTGATGCTGTTGCTAACTAGTTCTTTTTTTATTTCAGAGAAAAAAGCCGTCAGACTCCAAATGTCTAGTGTCTTTTATAATTACATTTATTAATAATTACTCAGGCATTTGATGTTCCATGGAAGAGTGTGTTCTGCATGAACACAGCGGTGGCAATTCCTACGAAATACACACTTTATTTTCTCTTGCTGCATAAATATACGTGCCTATACACCATATACACTACATATACATGTGCATGCATCTATATGTATCTCTTTCATACACATAGCGCAGCATGGTTGGAGTGATCAAACACCACATCCCTTCAACAAGTCTCTGTTGGAAGGAGAGTGTGAGAAGACTTGTGAGAAGGAGGAAGTGGAGCTGTCAGAAGAGGGCCTGCAAAGCCGGATGTTGACGTTTTATTTGCTCAGGCGGGACAGCTGAGGTCGCAGGGGTTAAGTCGTTACATCTGCTCCCAACCACAGCCTCCCACACTTGGTAGCTTGGATCAGCTGCATGTATGAAATGATATAAAAGTCTCAATTAAACAAATTGTTTAAGTGAGATAAAGAGACTTCAGAGAGATTGGGCAAAAAATAATCTCACTTTGAAGGAAAACTGACAGAAAGCGGAGTTTGTTTTTATGTGCTTTGATGCACAAACCCATTTTAAGGACTTAGACAGAAATCATAGATCTGCATGTGTCTACTGTGCCAGTGTTAATTTTGGCAACTGGTTTTGATTTAATTTTAGTCTTAAGTCTTTTTATGAAAATGTACATTAGTTTTGGTCAAGTTTTAGTCATTTGATTTTCATTTGATTATTGAATATGACTTTGCATTAACAGATAACTGCGAAAAGGTCTTAATTACAAAAAGATGGACTTGATTTCAGAAAACTTTATTTGTCCCCAGGAGGCAATTTACTGTAAGAAAAGCAGGCGTGAAAATAAAAGATGGAAACATTTTCAACAGTGTCACAGTGAATGTACAGTATCTTGATTAGATGGGTCAGGACACTTTGCATTGTTGCAGCCATTCCTTTGTATGTTTTATGTCTTAAGACCTTCACATCACATAAATCATTATACCAAAAACAATCTGCTAAATTAGACAAAAAAAGACTATTTGGCTAAGGTACTGTTTCAGTGTCTAAGTGGACTGCTGTAATAGCTTCCAAGTGGTCTACATTAGTAATCGCGTACATTTTTAGCTTGTAGAGGATAATTGACTCACACTAAAAACAAAAGGGGTCATAGGCAGTTGGTTTTCAGAGCAGAATTCATTTGGCAAAGGTTCATTTGTGCTGAAACGTGTCAGTGGGTTTTGATGTTTAAAACATTAATGTGAAACACAGTAATATAAAGGGAATCATTTTGATCAGTGTTTATATGTAAATTATTGCTCCTCCATGCTCTAACTTCTACTCCATTTTTTAATACATTAATGTATTATCCATTTGAGTATCTGTTGATTATTTAATTGCCACAGTCGTTCCTGGTGATAGCAAGGTTATCGATTTCTTCTCATTTGTGGAGCTTTTTCTGAAGCCATTAACTTGTTGCTGTGTACTGTCGCACCAAGACTCCTTTGAAACCTTTTGGCAACATGTACTGCAAGAAACTGATCTTAATAGATTCAACTGAATTCATTAAATAGTTTTCATGTAAGGCTGTATTAAAACTTTGAAGTTTGGATTTAATTGGGGTAAACCAAAGTGAGACATTTCTCATATGCAGTAACTTAAAATGTGGACAGTTTTGATCTATCCAGATTGCAAATGAATGCTAGTATGTAAACGCAGCATCTCACTGCAACATCTCCACAGTGAATATACTTCTCATGTAATGTTATGGTTGGCTGTTTTAGCAGCTGTTCCAGTGATCGGACCACTACAAAAGTCATATTCTGTATTAATCTACAGGTATTTCAGAGTGGATTTCATCAGTGGTTACTTCCCATCAGTCACTGTGGTGCTTGTTAATGCTAGGTGTCAGGGAGTGGTTAACTGTCATATACAGCACACACATGCTTATACAATTGCTTACATACTTCCACATAAAGATATATATATGCAGTCAACAAGCCCGAACTGAAAAGACAAAACAAATTCTTAACACGCGTGTATGTGCAGCAGATTTACAGACACTCGCAACTGTAGACACATAAGCTTATACACTAACAGCACTTATATGCACATGCTCGCATACCGTATATGCGTCATCCGAAAAAATGTACTGCGAACACAAACACATCCATGCACACACAATTGGGTATAGGTTTATATATACACACGGCTACACACACATGCTACAAAAGCACATTCACACATGGTAAGAGATGAACATACACACAGACAAAAGAGAACGTGATTTATAAAAGAAATGTTTGCTTTGATCGTTTAATTAGTAAGTGGTTATGCTGAAACAGATGCTCCTGTGTGTGTTTGTGCGTATGGACCCACTCTGTGTAAATGTGTCAGAAAACAGCTTGATTGTGTGTGTGTGTGTGTGTGTGTGTGTGTGTGTGTGTACAGATATTTGAAATCTATGTATGTATACTACTCTTCATAGGAATCCCTGATGTGCTGCTGATAGCTCAGGATCAGCTACAGAATTAATCAAGACACCGATAAGCATCTGTGGCTTGCTTCTTGCCAAATAGTGCTCCCACACAGAAACACTGCTGGCATTAAGATTCAATCTCTTAATGAGATGGCGTGTGTTGGGCTAATCACATTTACTGAAATGGGTTCCAGCCACAGACTGCATTATGTGCTATACTGGGAAGATGATTCCTTTCTGTACGCGTGTGTTTGTATGAGTGTAGGAGAGTAATGTTTTACCATATTTTTAAAATGTGTGTGAAGGTGAAGTGTAAAGGTGATACATGCCACTTGTCCATGCATTGATGGGTTTTTGAGCAATATTACTGTGTTGTGACAGTAAGTAAGAGCATGTATTCAACGCACATAGTCAGTTTACATATCCACGTGTTTGGTTTTTGTGTCTGAGAATGAGTTCAGAGAAATCAGAGAAATACTTCAGAATACACAGTGAGTGCGTCAGCCATTGATTCCAGAGCCATTCTGGTGTATCAACAGGGTGGATACCAATCCACCCTGTTGATGCGGATACCAATCTTGTTGTAATGATCAACCTCAGTTCAGTTTTATCCTTTAACAGCACAGATTTGTACTGAATCTGTGATGCATTAGCTGCCAACTTCAAATTGGCTCATTAACGGGAATGACACTTTATTTCTGTTTGAATGGTTATGTAGCATTTTACACTGATGTGGATTCAGAATTATAGGACACACTTCTTTTTAATCCTATAAACAATCTCGCCCTCACCTTTATCACAACTAAATCAGCCCATAACCACAGAGGTGGCAGGTCACACAAGACACAGACAAACTATATATTTGTGCATGTCTAGTGCCAGATAGTAATTCACAACAGAGAAGTGATTCCTTATAACAAATTCAGTCATTTTCAGTAATTAAGTAAGGTTTATGCATTTTGGGAGATCAGCTTGTTTGATGTCTTACCAGGAGTTTGATGGAGGATTGAGGGTTGTGCCACTGAGCGTTAAGGACAGACTGGTTCAGGGTGTTAGCTTGAATCAGGGGATGGAGGTCTACGGGAGGCTGCTAGCTTCTTTCGCAGTGTTCTGGCAACATTTTAGCGTGTACATACGACTCATTTTCCAGTGCTTTTTATGACTCCTTGGTCATGTAATGACATGGATGGATTACAGAACTGGCCTACATGGTACAGGGGCTTGGCTTCACCTGAAAAATGTCTCTGAAAGAAACAAACAACGACAATAGAGAGGCACAGAATGAGCACAAAGGGATGAAAAACGACTACAAACGACATCTCTTTCAGTCTGGGGGTCTTGTCCCTATGCAGGAGGGGAGCCCTTTCCTTGTCTGAGCCTGGGGGCTTGTGGTCTCATAATTTTTTTTTTTAACACATTTGTTTGTTTTCCTCTTTGTACTGCTGCTCTGCCCATTCAGACGAACTATATTGAGTTTGTTTGAAGCCTCAGTGGAGGTGAGGAGGCTGTATCACGTGGAAAAGTGATGTCAGCATAATGATGGATAATGGATCTGGAAACTAATGGAGTATATTTCTGTCTTGTGAAAACTCTCTCACAACACTATTTAATTTCATTATACTAATTGGGCTTTTCACACTCTTATAAACATGATGGACATTAAAATCCATGGTGATCCAGTTAAAAACTATTTTGCAGACCCCGAGAACTTGAGTATTTGTAATACAGTGTTTGCACCTAGTGCAGCACGTTTGCTGAGTGGAAATGTGAATCAGTTTATTAGACTTTGAAACACTAGAAAATACTGTTGCACCCAGAGATTATTCCATCACTCATCAGACTGCAGGTGCACTGATCCAAAAGAAGAAGAAAAAAGAAAAATGTAAAATGCACTCAGACCTGAAGAACATCAAAGGCATCCCGAAGAGACTGCACTTTGTTTCCTGAGAACATAGCGACATTTGAGACACCTGAGCACATAAAAGAGTCTCTGTGTTTGGGTTCAGAGTTACTTCCAGGTAGGGAGGAGGATGTTGGCTGGCACCCAGTGGAAAATGCTGGAAAATGCTAAGGACCTATTAGATAGGATGAATAGAAAGAGGGATGTGTGTGTGTGAGTGAGTGTGTGCGTATGTGTATAAATACTGTCATGATGTGTTCCGGTGTTTGCAGGAACAGGTACAGAGTGGGTACCCTGTTAAAGGTAGCGTGAGTGTGTATGCGTGTATTTCATGTCTGCACTGGACAGTGTAACATAGCACAGACACAGTGTGAGTTTGTGTGTCCAGGTCACCAGTTGGCACAGTGTCATCTGGGGCAGAACAGAAGGATGGAAACAAGAGAAGATGAAAACAAGCAAAAAAGACAGAGGGAGTGATAGACAATGAAAGAGGAGGTGAAGATAAGAACAGGGAGATTCAAAGTTTTCTGTGCAGAATATTTAAGTTTGAATATTCTCAGAGGAAAGGGGGCGTCTGCTTGTCTACCTTGATTTGAAATGAAGAAAAAGGCATTTTTAGGCACCTTGACAGAAATATTACATCGACAGCCCTGTATGCACATGTAGACCCACAATGAAAGATATATAAGAAAGATATATAAGAAATGCAAGTTCACTTTGTCAAAGTTATGTCAGCACCAGAATGCTTGTATATTAAATATTTTCTCTTCCTCAAAAGTAAAGTCAAAGCACATTTTTTTAGGAGTTAGAGCCTAAAACAACATCATTGTTTGTTTTTTTGTTTAACTATCATGCATCTATAGTCTTATAGATATAGGTGGTAGGGACCAGTGAACCCCTCACCTATAGGAATTATGGACTGATCAAATCTCCATCTCTGCAATCATGCTACTCCTTTTTTGGGCCTACAATATATTCTAAACTGTTTCTCCTCTGTTTGCACCTCTCTTGTGTTTCACGTCATTCTCGTAACATTTGGCTTGGAAGGGTCCAGAACACTGATAAATGTGGTGGACTCAACCCTCATTGAAGGCTGTACAAAGTCAACACACATGCCAAAAAGACTGTTACATTTAGCTGCCAGTTTGAGGTTTCAGTCATGTTTATATGGTTGTGCTGAGTGAAAAAACAAATCTGTATTCAGCAGAACAATGATTTATTAAAGAGCGCTCACTTGATGAGCTGTGTTGTCAGATTGGGACACACAGAGGACAAACATCAGCTCAGAGGCAAATATCTATGGGCGTTATGAAAACGGCTAAATGACAGCCAAAAAGGGTTAATGAATGAATTTTGACGCAATACTAACATTAAAATGTTAGCTGTTCAGTCGTCAGCCTGCAAGTGTTGGATGTCAGAGGTTTTCACTATATTTAACTCAAACTATACTTAATCAAACCTCAGATCACGTTGTCTGGGGCATAGTGTGTAACACCTGTCTCTTCTAGCTCACTCTGAGACTCTGAGCTCAATCAACGGACCACTTCACATGTTTTAACCCATGGTCTACAAATTATATGCTCCTAATATTACTGCCGACTACTTCCCAAAGCATAGCATGAGTTTTAACTTTGATTTCTTACCTTTTAGGGATCACTTTGCTGATGTTTGAAGCTCAGAACGTCAGCAGTGAGCTGGGAGAAAAATCTGGCAGGAGGGAGTATAATTTTTAATTCAAACTGATGATTAATGCATGAACCAGTGCATCACCCCTAACGCACAATGAGAAACTCTCTTTTTCTCTTGCTGGAAGTTAAACTAAACAGACTGTATTTGTCCGCAGTTTTAACCCTCGGTGTCCCACTTATTTCAAGTGCACCAGGAATGCCTATGCAAAAATCCCCATGAGAATTTGGTTTTATTGCACCCACTACATATTTTCTTCAATCTTCCTGTGTTAAGTACACTTACAAAAGTGTTTAAAAAAAAAAAAAAAAAAAGCTAATTAGCTTGCGTCAGAGTGCAGAGATCTGATGAACGATCAGGTCAGCTTTGATGTCGGTTTCATCAGAGAACCAGTCAGCCACATCAGTCAGAGCTCGCTGGTGAGGAGGTGCGAGATCGGAAGGGACTGCAGTGACAAATATACTGTGACATTCCAGCAGGTCACAAAGGAAGTGTGTAGGTTGTAGGCGCGTGCGTGTGTGTGTGTGTGTGTGTGTGTGTGTGTGTGTGTTGAAGGGTTTGAGAGGGAATGAGCGAGAGAATTGCGTTTCCATTAGCATACTTGCAGCTATACTGATATACTGATACTGATCAACCACAACATTAAAGCCAATAACTGGTTTTAATGTTAATGTTTAATGATCAACATTGTAGTGTTGATCTGTGTGTGTGTGTGTGTGTGTGTGTGTGTGTGTGTGTGTGTGTGTGTGTGTGTGTGTGTGTGTGTGTGTG
>JBBMJY010000003.1:4698950-4722700 GCA_037833715.1 Toxotes lorentzi
TGTGTGTGTGTGTGTGTGTGTGTGTGTGTGTGTGTGTGTGTGTGTGTGTGTGTGTGTGTGTGTGTGTGTGCGCAGGCTTTGGGTCCAGTCCATTGACGGGAGTCAGTCTAATGTAGAGTGAGTCTCTGTTTTCTCTAAGTAAGCCTTATCCCAGGCCTGCAGCCAACAGAGCAACCAGCCTGACACAACCAGACAGCTGGCTGTTTGGATAACATTACACCTTCTCACTGTGTGTGTGTGTGTGTGTGTGTGTGTGTGTGTGTGTGTGTGTGTGTGTGTGTGTGTGTGTGAGAAACAAAGAGAAAGAGAGCTTTTCAACATTTGATTGAACGAAAATAGACCCAGTTGACTGGCTAGCTGTAAGTAGGTGTGTGCAAGTTGGGTGTGTGACAATGTGTGACAAAATGTGTGTGTGACTGTGTGTGATATTCTGGGACAAAATATCCCCAGTCTCAAGTTTTCCACTTGAGACTTCATGGTTAAATTTATAATCCTTAAGATTTACATGAAATCCAACCATGTTTTTTTAAGCTAAATAGAGCTGACGTCTTTTTTTCATCTACAGCCGTTTAGTGTATTTACATTTGTTTTCTCTTCCCGAATCTTCTGGATTGTCTTTGCATGCACAAAGGATTCACAGTTTTGTGTACTCATTGTAAATGAGTTAAATGTTCACTACGTCACATATTCCAAAAAGGATTTGGTTTTCATCTCCATCTCGTCACATTAACTCTTTTTCAAAAAGGTACAAACCACCTGAAGGGAGCATAAAAACCTTTTTGCACAATTGAGGACGTTTTTCTGAATTTTTCATCATGTGATACAAAGTGCAAAGAACGGCAAATTTAATTTTTGGCATTTTCATCAGTGGATTCCTTTTGAATATTTTAAGGTGTAACTAAAGAGGAAGGGGCACTGAGAGTGAGCTGTTAGAGGAGGGGTTACAGGCAACAGGCTGCACACACCTTTTCCTGTATCACCGCTGCTGCGTGGAAAACTATTCACACCATCCTTGTTGTTAACACTGGACAGATCAACGAGGACTGAATTCTTAAGGATTACAACTTAAAGGCTACAGTTAATTCTCCAAGAATAAATATAAGTCACAGCTGTTTCCAAAACTACTTTCTGTGTATAACAGTGTGTGTGAAAGGCAGAGGAGGGTACTTATGTTGTTAGCTTTTTAACTGAGATTGTACATCTCTGTTTGACAGAGAGAGAAACATGTTAAATAACAGAGGAAATAAAAACACAGAGCACCCATTTCCTTTCACTCAACATGTTCAAAACAAAATCTGCATATAAATCCACTGAGGCACACTAGAAAGAGGGAGACAGAGAGGGGTAGTGTGAGAGCAGGGATGGGGACATTTGTGAGCCTGTGTTGTACACTTGCTAAATGTCAACTCCATCCAATTCTGCATGAGGCTGTTTATAAAGAGACCAAAGGCTAAAGATGACACCCTTCACTTCCCAGCTAAAATCTATGTAAATCTCTCTCTCTTTCTATTTCCTCTGCTCTCTCACACGATGGACTATTTGGGATTGTTCAGAACACACCTCTGCTTTCTATAAATCACCATCGTGTTGCACAACACCAACAGCGCAGCTCGATAAAACTGGAAATTAGAAAGACATTACAGTTGAGACCATTTCCAACAGCACAAACAGCGATGGGTGGCATTAGTGGTTTGTCAGATATGAAGAGATTAAGTGCTACAGGACAGGCACGAGTGTGAGATACTAATGGATTTATAAATGCACTCACCAGTTTATGTTCCACAAGTCATTTCTTCCCTTTTTTTCTTTTATTTCTTTTTTTTTGCAGGAAATGCAGACCCTTGTATCCTCTGCCTGTGCAGGTTAGGAAGCAAATACCATCATTAGCAAGGTGTCTGGCAATTATCCTGCATTTGTCTGTGCAGGTGTTTTCTGTTACTTACCATAAGCGCTGCTAATGCATATCAGCTGTGGAGCCTAATGGATTTTCTGAGGGGTCTGTAGCTGGAGCACAGTTATGCTTGGAAAAAGCTGCAATTGTGCTCAAAGCTGAACTGCATGGCGCTCTGACATAGCCTACTAAAGGACTGATTCATCCAAATCAGTGAAAAACGTTTGTCTTTATGTTATCGAACCAGATTGTTTTGTTTTTATTTGCCCAGGTCTTCAGATACCTGAATCTCGCGGTTACTCTGGATAATCTGCAGACTTCTTTTTCATTAGAATGTTCTATGTCTGTGCATCATCCAGAGTAATGGCCTGGACCACAAAAGCATTTGAAGTGGTAAAGTTTTGTGCCAAAATCAGTTTATTTTAATGGAGTCACTTCCATCTGTGGATTTGTTCCCGGGGACCAAGTAAATCCACACAAATCTATCATGTTGAGTCCAACTTCGGTGAACGCTGACACACATATTCCCGCTGCTGACCAACAGCACAAGCCCTCTTGTCAGTTCTGACCTTTGAGGGACGAGAGGCTGTGTTGCACCATCCTCCCTCCTCCTCTGGAGCATAAACCTCTCCACAAAAGAGGCTTGCAGGCAGTAATGATGCAGATACAAATGTGTCTTTTGAATAAACTGTGTGAACATAATGAGTTGCCATGTGACAGCTATCAACCTAGCTAGCCTGGAGAGCTTTTTTCTCCTCTTCAATAACACATTATTGAAAGAAATAATTTACAAAATTTACAGTGATTTACAAATGGACATCTATCCCACCTCAGTTAAAGAGCAGTGCACAGTCGCTTTCTCTGAGCTTTTCCATTGAAGTTTCCGGGAACTGCAACTACTGCCTGAACAAAATGTGAGACAGACAGTACAGTAAAGGAGTCAACAGTGGATGAGCATGGGATGGACTCGTCTGCGACAGTGAGAGGAAAATGGCTCCATCTTCTTTTTGTGAGGCCTGTTGCCAGTTCCCAGCTGTGGGAAAGAAGTTAAAATGTATTTGGTTGGTGTAAATCGAGTGTTGATTTTCCAGTACACAATAGCAATGTCTTATTTTACAAAAGATTTCCTGAAAATCTCCAGTGTCCCAAAAGATCAGAGCAACAAGACAAAATATGCCCTGCGAAAAAAAAAGGAAATTATAATTTCTAAGCCTAGTATTAAATAAACAGGAACATTTAAACAAAACCAACAGATCCCTTGACTACCATTGCTCCATAACCAAATAAAATAACAGCAAGCAGAAACAGAGGGACAGAGCTGTGGAAACTGGGCTAATATACTCAGATAATTTATGTTTGGGCTCAGTTCTAGTTTGTGAAAAAGAGTTACTGCTCCTGTCACTTCACTGCAGATGTAAAACCCTCCATTGTCCCTTTCCTGACAATGGAAAGTCAAGGCTTCTCGTATGGTACAATTGTATATAGAAAGTTTATTCAGCCACCCTTAACAGCTGTAGGTCCCTCATATCCAATGCAGGAAGGCCGTCACTGACCCTGGCCTGCAGGGATGTTACAGAAAGGAAATACTGCGTGTGGAGATTCACAGAGCTCATGCACCTTCAACCATATATGAATACATGAAGTGTAGGTGGTGCACATGCACACAAACATGAACCCCCACAGGTTATCACACTGCTTCAAAAAGACCCTCACACGTAATCATACACATACTGAACTGCGCGCACACACACACAAACATCAAAAATGAGCTCCTATTAGTTCCCAACCACAAGAGATTTTCCATATTTGCAGACCCAGAAACACACATACATAAACCAATACCAACATACACAAACCACAGCGAGTGTGCAGCTTCTCCACCGTGACAGCCAAGTGACAAACGCCCCCCCCACCTCCGTCTCCTGACCTTGTTAAGTAAAGAAAGGAGGAGAGGAAGACGACATGTTTCGGAGAGGCGGCAGATAAATTACAGTCTGGGTTTCTGAGGTAAATGGTGCATTGAGAGCAGACTCAGCCACATTAAAGATATTAGGACAGGCACTAAACACAAGACCTGCTCCAGACCTGGCTCAGCTCCAACCAGAAGAGATATAGAGGGTCCAAGTCATCACTTCTGGACTCTAAACTCATGGGCTCACTGTACCATAAAATAAGCAAGGGCCACCTCAAGTTATGGAGTGTATTTGTTGCCATCAACCGCTTTTCTGTTCCTTGGATCCCGTCACTTATCATTCCTGTCCTCTCTTCTGCTCTGATGCTCTTCTCTGCTCAACTTACTTCACGTCTCTGTCTCTTCATCGTGTGTTCAGAATGAGTTCATTCAGGTGAGCCAACAGCATTAGGGATGACTTTCTAATCTAATCCTCTCTGATTTCACTCTTTTCTAAAACCCAGAAGCGTGATGTGACCTATAGTCGGTCTGTTATAAATAATCACCTCCAAAATGGAGACATCCACTCGTGCCTGAAGCATATTGGCAGGAAGCTAGAAAGGAGTTAGTGAGTGAGTGAGTTTTGGTTTTCGGGTTTGAGTCTTGTGAAAGAAATACTGCTCGACAACACAAGAAAATTAGCAAACTTTTTCACTCATATCGCAAATTATTTAAAGAAATAAAGAAATAATTATTTTTAAAAAAGTAAAACATCTACAGATCAATGACAAGAGGGCAAACTCTGCCCTCTAAACAGCCCTTGGGGTGAGATTGTTTTTGTCAACAAGTCTAGAAGAGACACAAAAATACAGTTAGAAATACAGTTCCAATACTTTTAAGTTTAGTTTGATGAGCATAGGTGTAATTTTCAGACCTTTACCAAAAAGATGTCAACTGAATAAAGTTTAAAACTTCAGCTCAAGTTCAAGCTTAAACAAAACCAAGTTGCCTCAGTTGCTTAAACTCAATCATATGTACATAATATTATATATGATGAGGAAAAGGACATTGAAAGTCCAGTTTATGGGAATTTCATATAGTCCAGTTTATGGCAGAGGAACACAATGTTCACGCGGTTCACACTGACAACTCGCAATCTGCATTTCAGAGTTCATGCTCATTTTATTTATGAGAGCTTGTTGGAAAAATATGGAAGAGGATGGAAGTCTCGCCATAACTGTTACCACAACAGTGACACAGATGTTCCCCCATGCAATGACAAGGCTCAGTGCAGCCAAACTGCGTGTGCGTGAGTGTTTGTGACACAGTGGGAGGTACTGTGCTTGTGTGTCTTTTTATAATGGTTTTCCCACTGTCCTTGTGCCACAGGGGCCGAAGAGCAGAACAATGACAAAAGTGTTGGGAAGCATTAAAAGAAATAAGAAAAACATTTTTATTCCATCGATCTTGAAATAATTGCTTAAAAACAACGTTTGCCGGCCAAGAAATGTCCTTTTAACTCTGCGTCTCTGGCAGCCACTGTGTGTGTGATTGAGTCAGTTTCTATGTGCGTGTGAAGTTGTAATGCTTTTTCCATTATGAATCACTTTTATTATTCATAATTAAGAAAAGCAGTGAGCCTAATACTACAAAGCAAAACAAAAACACCCCCGTTCAGAAATAATACAGCTGGCCCATAATCCTGTTCTCTAATTGGAAGTAGATGAGTGGAGGAGATCAAAACATCTATATTGATGGGGTGGAGGGTGGAAGGGGGGGTTTCGGTTTTAGGTGGTTTGTTGTAAACACACCCCGCTTCTCTATAAACGTCCCCTGTCTTAAAGAGGGACCATCAACTGCAGAACACATGATGTCAAACTGTGTCCATATACATTAATATACAACTCATTTGCACCAGCAAACATTTTGTAGGAAAAAAATCTTATCAACATAATGAGAAAAACTTTACATTGAATGTATCTGCAACCTGTCACTGTTAATGTTAATTTCATTAGTTTCATACAACAACCGCCCCTGGCAACTAAAGCACGATTAACATTCTCATGGTTCATTTTAGGCAACTAAAAGGTTGCCTGGCCAACTTTGTGGAACTTCCTGGACTGGAAAAATCATTGACAGTCGGTGTGATACAGACAGCAGTTACATCTCTGAGGAAACATATTTGGCAATAGTAGTATACAAACTTACTTTGTAAGAGACAGGGTTGTAGATGGTCATGTGAAGATATTACAGCAGTAATAAAATCTTTAGTATTCAATGCAGAAAAGCAAAGTAAACACAGACTAAAGACATCTCTGTATGTTCATCATTTTATTTTTGAAAAGTTTTCTCATCTCTTCAACAAAATAAAACAAATGTAGAACAGAAAATTAGACAAGGCAAGGTTTGCATTTGCACATTGAAACTCTCCTAAGAAAATGGATTCTAAAAGCAGTCACAAACACTGTAATAGGCTTGCTGTCCCCTGCTCTTTATGTGTTCATGCAGTATTAATCATGATGATAGCGAGAGGTCCTCCATCATGATTGCTCCTGTGGATAATTACACCGGCTGCGCAGGGTTCACTAATGACTTCTCTATTCAGATACTGTAGAACTAAACAGGTTTATTGTCAATGGCCCACTCAGGTGTCTGTGGTGCAGTCATCACATCTCTCTGTTCAAACATGAACACTGACCCCCCCCTTCTCTCCCCATCTCACGTTTCCATGGCGACGCCCAGCCCTTTGAAGACACAGACCCTCTTCCTACCTCAAGAGGGGAAACTCAATTGATTACCACTTGGCTTGCTGGGAGAGGTCTGTGTTTGTGTGCTTGAAAACTGACAAAACAAACCAATGAGATCGATGCACCAGCCCATGAAGAAACAGGCACTCCTTTGTCTGTACTAATGTTCTAATACAGTTTAGAGTATTTTAATAATGTCTTGACTCTAAAAAACGTCAGAGAGAAGGTTATGCCATGACAACGGCTTTACGTTTAATAATTAAATCTTTTGAATCTCTAAGAACATTTCCAGAACTAGGATCTACTTTAAATGGTTTGCCTTTAATATTTCCAGGGTAGCGGGCGGTCTGAAGTGGCAGGGGTTTAAACAGTTGGTCCACATTAAAAATGTATAGCATCCAGAAACCTTTGAATCAAACAGTCCAACGAGCCAGCGGTGCTGATGACACCAGCAAATCCATCTCCATTTTTTTTCTTCCTTCCCCACTTTTATGCCTAATGCTTTTGCTCAGTAAGCCAATAAGGGCGGCCACCAGTTCGGATCGGCCAAGTCAATAAAAGCAATCAGATATGAAATCACTTCAGAGAGCAGATGATTTCTTACTGGAAATCTGCTGATCTGTGCCCCAGCTGCCTGGCCAAGCACAACCACAGGCTGTGAACAGCTTGATTGATGGGAGGAAACAGTGGCAAGACAAAAGCTATTCTGTGGCAGTATTAAGGAGAAGCAGGCTTATTAACAGAGGAGGAAATACTTTACATTAAAAAGATTATAGTACATTCTGCTCTGTTGGAGATAGAAGATTAACTCTTGGTTTAATATTTAAAGTAATAGTTATTACCTAGTCCGCTTAACCATATTGTTTTCAAATAGCTTACATAAACGTACACATGTACTGGCTTGAAATGAAACTTAATAGGTCATTTCCCACCGTCAAAAACTGCCAATAAGATGCTGTTCTGTGCTGATAACTCTTGGCGTTTCAGGAGTATTTCTGTATTTTTGGGACACATTCGCTCTCTTGCTGAGAATCAGATGATGTGTGTGTTCTCTGTAAGCCTCACAGTGACGACCACAGAAGACTGTCGAGTCACTGCACCCGATCAAGAAATAATCCAGCACAAAACTCACATTAAAATTTACATTTTGTATTTTGTATTGGTAAAACAAATGAGACGATCTGTAAAAAGGTTGAGTTTGCTGAGCATTTAACAAATTCTTGGTCATTCTTTGAGAGGTCATTCTCTGTTTCACCTACAGTGGTGAAAAAAGTTTTCGGACATCCTTAAAATTTTACACAATCTCAAATATAATGAAATATTTGCAGAAAAATCTTTTTTTTGTATTTCAAATTGTAATCTTCTCCCATTCTTCTTGAATTACTGTTTTAAATTCTTCCAAATTCTTTGGTCTCCGCATTGAAACAGAGCTTTTGATAATCCACCAAAGATTTTCGATGGGGCTCATGTCCGGGGATTGAGCTGGCCTCTCTAAGACCTGGATATTGTGCTCCTGCAGCCAAGTTCTGCTTGACCTGGATACATGGCAAGGGCCATTATCCTGCTGAAACATCCAGTTTGGATGTTTCAGCATGTTCAGATGTTCATTTTGTTTGTCAGATCTAACAAATAATTAATACTAATAACAATAATAATTAATTTAATGAATGGCAATGAAAAGACAGATACCACCCGCAAACAGCACACAGCTCTGCGTTGTTTATGTTTCTGGTGTTTTTCCAGACACTTGCCATAGCTCACCTGATAAATCTCTGTAATATTGGAAAGGGGATTTAGCGTGTAGGTGAGAGTGAATTAATTCCACCGTGGTTTGATCATTCTGCTCCCACGCAGCTCTGACCTGACATACTGTATATACCATAATGACTCAGTCTCCTGTGTCAATCAAAACCCTCTGAAAGCCCTTTTGTGCTTTGGGGGTTTTCTGTGCATTGTAATGCTGCTATTACTTGTTTTGTTTTTTTTCCCCTGCAGACAATTGTGGTTAATTTAACATAAAAAAAAAAAGCTCATATAGTTGCTGCACTCAGTTTGTCAACAGATATTAAGGTTAGGGGAAAGAAAAACAGCTTGCTGGCTCTGAGGTGTGTGTCTATGTGTCCATACATGTGTGGACCCACATACCGAGTGAACCACTGAGGTGTGCTGGTCATTTCTCAGTTAATAACACTGGATCTCCTCCTCTAAGCCGTCAGCTGAAAAAAAAAAAAATGGAATTTGTTACCACGACACCTTGATCTCTGCTCCTTTCAGTATCTGACTCATACAGGGGCTGTCTCGTGTACCTTTATAATCTTTATCTGGGTTAAACAGCATTTGAAGTCACCAGAAAAAGGTGTATTAATATCTGTTTACACACTACAGGTGAAATTTTTAGTGCACCTTCATTTATCCAGTTGTTACTGACATTTATATAGTGTAATGTTTCTCGTCTCTTTTTCACAATTCATATTCAGCAATATACAGTCCTACTTCCTTCCTACATTCATTGTCCTAATAATGCATCAGAGGGTTTATTAACACAGTTTGTTCCATCACTGCCAAGTTACAGCAGCTATAAGGAAATAACACAAAAAGGCAGCCCCCCCACAACACACATGAACACTGTATAAATGAAACTAAATTACATTCACAGTTTGAGCATTGTAAGGCCTCTAGAGTAAATGCTAAATGTGTTTTCTTACATGTGGGGGATTGAGATATATGATTTTCCAGAAAATTTAGCTCAAAGTCAAGTCAGAGACTTTGTTATAATAAAGAAAATTTAAGTGATGCAAATTTTGTTGCAAGTGCGCCATTGTCTTCCTGTACAAAATAAATCAGTCAACTAACTTTAAGATATCTAAGTAGTTGTATTTTAGAAGAGCTGAAAAATCATAATTTTCAGTTTATGTTTCCTAATCATGTGATAACGTTATTCAATTATTAATTACTAATTGGTTATAATGTATGTTATATGACATTTTATGTTACTGCCAGAAGAAATTGTTCTATGTTTTTTTTTATGGTTTGGTAATTTCTCTGAGTCTCTTGTACGTAGAGACTCATGAGATGCACTTTAACACAAAACAATAACATATTAAAACCCCTGAAGATCTAAGTGAGGAATCTATCTACATGTGACACGTCTGCCGCTGTCTGTGCCACATTATTTAGGTTTTCGACAACTACAGAGAGGAACACTTACAACACACTGTCTTTATGTCCTCATTTTATTTCCCAATTTATTACACAGCATAGAGTGTAAAGACAGAACTGAAGGATGTGCAGACTGAGTAACAGGACTGATTGTGTTTTTCAAAGTGTCTGAGGTGATTTGTTCCCTCTAACTGCTCTGCTTATTGGGTTACACTTCCTGCCCTTCAGCTGCTTTAACAAATACTCTGCAGTTCCCTTCCTCTGTGCCTGAGTCTCCATCATTGGTCCCTCTCTCATCACAGTTACACCTATCATTCTGTTTTTCTTCAGAGACTATTATAGTAGGTAAATCACAGGTCTCGCTCTGTATAGGTGTATGGGTTTGACTTATACTTTTTGTGTTGTTATTCAGTTCCTACATCTTGTCCGTCATTTTAGTTTAACTGAAGTTGTCAAAAAGTCTCTAAAAACTTTTACAGTGAGTTAGCAGCTCTGTAAGATGGTCAGGTAGAATAAAACCCTGGTCTCACACTAATCACACCTGCAGTGCACAGCACTGGCTGGTTGATATCCAGCCTTTATTAAAAACTTCATAGCACTATAACCCCAACATTTCTGGGGTTGTTTTCTCTCATCCCTGAGAACGGGTAAAGGTTGGAAGAAAGCTCCTAAGTTCACATTTTGTCTCCATCTTTGTTTCTGCATCGAACCCATCAGTGATCACCTGTGAGTCAGTGTGTACTGCCATGTCTAGTGCTTCTGCAGCTTCTCTGAGTGGGTGTCATTCATTCATATCACAAAAATATAGCATACATAAACATACTGTGAATCTGCACACACATATATGCTGCACAGTGATATCATTTAGAGCAGCAACTGACAGTTATTTTCATTACTGATTAAATCGGCAATCAATGTTTTTATTAGGGCGCAATTATCGGGCGCATTATAAAATCGCTTAATGATCTATGTCTACCATCAACAATCCAAAACCCAAAGATATTCAGTTTATTATTGAATAAGACAAAGAAAACCAACAAACTTTTGCATTTAGCACAAAACAAGAGCTGTAAATTTTGTGTCATTATTCTTAAAAGGCCAAAAGTCTAAAATCCAGAAACATTTTAATGTCATTTACAAACAGAGAAAAGCAGCAAGTCCTTACATGTGTGATTGATTTTTCTGTTGATTGACTAATTGATCATATCATGTATCATATGGGCGTGCTCTCTCGAGTCTGGGTGCACTCAGTCATTAATTGGAGTCCAGAGTCATCATCTCCTGCTGAGTTTCTCTCTGACCTTCGCAGCCCTTTGTTTAAATGTTAATTATAAATTTCACACCTGCTCCACTGCTCTGCCTCGTAGTCTCCCAGCTTGCACAGAATAACTACAGTTACCTTTCTCAGGTGTTATAAACTGGCCTCAAACTTCCTGAGTTTGTAGGATATGACACAAAAACAGATTTTGTCAAATATATCACAAACACACCCAGACAATCTCCCTTTCTCAGTGTGTGTGCTGTAATTACCCAGTCTCAGCTGTAAAAATTAAAACCGCATGGATCCCAGTAAGTCGATCCTTAAACTGGAACTGGAATTTCGTCCATATTGGACAATTCTGCACTTCATGTGTTTTTGTCCATCACTAACGTTTAGTGTCAACACAGGAAGTCATGTGCACCTTATGTAGCAAGGCAGAAATTAGAGGTGTGAAGGTCTGGGTGGTGTTTGTGTCTCGTGACTGACCACAATCTTCTATAATCATTTAACTCTTTTTGTGCTCAAGCCTAAAAATAAATACCCAAAATAAAAGTTTACTGTTTTTCAACCCCTTTGTTTGCAGTCATAACCCAGGTCTACTTTGAAAGGTAACACTCAAAATCTGAAACAGAATAAGTATAAGAAATACTTCACCTGTTTGTTTTGGTATAAAAAAGGCCCGTTTGTGTGGAGAAACACTTTCTACAGTGTGATTCTACATCATCAGCACTACATGGATCCACGTAGGGAAATCAAATTTCGGTGACTGATAGCAAGTCCTGCAGCACTTCACTGCACATTATTATGTGTTTTTTTTATCTTCTTTTTTTTTTTAAAGGAAGATGTTATCAGTTCTTTGATTGCACCTCACTTATAGTTCAGTGAATCAGCATTAAAAATACAATCACAAACTACATCATCTATTCACAGTACTGACGCAGCACACATTTAAAGCCAGCCTCCCTATTATCTGGTCAGGGCATTTGAGTCGGTGAATTTAGTGTCCTCATATGCAGTTTATCTGCCTGACATTACAGCTGACCAGTACTGGCTGTGCTCGTACAAATGTCAATGCAGCCTGTGCTTTGTCACAGTGACAGTTTGTGTTCCAACTACGCAGCTCAAAAAAAAAAAAAAAAACATCAGATAAACTGAACATTTTTGTAATCTTGCTATGGACGGGAGAGCAGCAGGATGGCATAGTGTGCAAAGATCCTTTTTTTTTTTCCCCCTCCTCTCCATAGACCCGTTGGTCAGTCCTAATGATGCTGTACATATTTCATGCCACCAGTTGCCTGCCTCCCTTTAATATTGCAGTCACCAGGGAGAGTGAGCTGACTGATATGGAATCCAGAAATAGTCATCCTGTCTCCATGGGTTTCTCTCCACCAGCCCTTTCTATCTGCACTATATGAAGCTGCCGGCTGTTGATCGATACTCGTTTGGCTCAGTGTGTGTGTGTGTGTGTGTGTATTTTAAAGCCCTGGAAATCATTCATATGCAGCTTATACCTGTAAATATCATTATATCCAGTGTGGTGGCAGTGACAAGACAGTGTCATTTCTCTGTTACGTTGTTTCAGCAAACAGCAGACGCTCCAGGCAACAGCCCGTGAGCTCTCATTTACATGCCGCTGCTTTCATCTCCCCTGACGCTTTTCATACATTTCCTTCTTTTTGTCTTTCTTTCAGCTCATGTTTTCTTTCCTCTCGTTGATTCCCACCTGTTTGAGCCTGACGCACGTGTGTGGAAGTATGTGTGTGTTCATGCACTGCCAGTGCGTTTGTATACGTACACCTTTGCGTCATTCGTCTACGTTTGAGCCAGTGCACCTTGTTATCCTTCTATACAGCACACTGTTTCTCTTTTTGTCTCCATGCTTTATGAAATTTTAGGTTTTTGCACTTCTTTGCTTTTTCTTTTCTGGCATCTGTGAATCGTTCACAGCTGTGAGAAGTGGTTTTCAATTTAAATAATTTCTTCTTTCTTACTGTTTTTTCTCATTTTCCAATTCTCGTCTCCCTTCATCTCTTCTCTTTTCTTCTCTTTTTAACAGTGGAAACAAAATCTGGTCTGAAGTGTGTAAAAATTCTCGGAGGCTTGTAAATTTCTTTTACTAGAGTTTTACAGCTCCTCAAACTAACTGCCAAACTGCCTGTCTGAATTTTGCTGAGTTTTACAGTAGCTTGGAATTGTGGGTATTGTAGTGCTGTTTACCCATATAATGGTAGAAACTGAGTTTATGTGAGATGGGTGGATTGGTGGGTTTTTCCTATGACTCCTACAGCTCAACACACAGACAAACAGATGAACTCAGACGAAACTGATAAAGTTAATAAAAATCAAATGAAGTAAAGAATGTACGAACCAGATTTCACGGCAATCCATCCAATTTCACTAAAAACCACAAATGTCAACCTCATGGAAAAGGAAACATCAGGGGATCACCACAGTCAGTAGGATACATTTTCCAGAAGTATGATTGTCTGTGTCACATTTTGTGCCAATCCATCCAATAGTTGTTGAAATATTTCAGTCTGAGTCACAGTGATGGATGGGCCCATTGACACTGCCATCCCTACACTACACTACCCTACTAAAATTTGAAAGTAATTTTAAAAATAGTCTGAAATGACACTGAAATTAATTGGAGATTAATTGGAGACATTGATGTTGTATCCTTAAACTCATATCTCTCTGTAGGAAACATATGACTGTTGTCCATTTGTCTCATTTCTCCACGCATGTATACACACATCACATTGACAGACACGTATACAATGCGAGTCTCGCAGACAGGATTAATGTGTGTGAATGGGCTGGGTTTAGTGGTCTGAGTGGTTTGAACGCAGGCTTGTGACAGCAGAGGGATGAAGCGAGCTAATCCTTTAGCAGCCCCAGGACATTACCTGTCACATGGCATCACACACACACACACACACACACACACATTTATACCAGACAAACCTAACTTATTCAAGGGTAGAGATAAAAGTGTGACATGGTTCATATCTCAAAAGAAACAAAAACAGACACCAGGTCACTGATGCCCAAAATCAAAGTTTAAAACTAAATAGTTTTAGGTTATGAGAATGGTTTCACTGAGATGATATATTTAAAGGGACCAATGTGGAAGAATTATAAAACTATTTGTACTTTCTAGAACTAGCAGAAGAGGAATGTTGCTCTTTTTCTCCTTTTTTCATCCACATAACATCGACAGTACTTTGAGATTTGAGTTTTGCTCAAGGAATCTGTGAATGTTTCCAGGGGAGGGAAATGTTTTCCCACAAGCAGATGATGTGTGAAAAAAAAAGAAAACATGTAGTTGATGTAAATTATGTGGAAGTGTCTTTCAGACATTTTGTGTTTCCATCTTTGGCCCTGAGTTTCTGCATGAAAGTGTGAAGAGGGAAGTGGAGATGGATGGAGGGTGATGAAAGGAAAGAAGCAAGGGATACAGTCTCACACAGTGGAGGCTGATGTCACAGGTTGCAGACATGAGCTTGCGAACTTTCAGCTCAAGTTTGAAAGCGGATTCCAAAAACACGTCAGTCCACATGTATGTACATGTATGTGTAACTCGAGCAGATCCACCATGACTGTCACATCCAGAGGGTGACTCTGACAGGAGACCCGGACAGGCTAGGAATACATCCAGGAGGGAAAATCCTCTGTAGGATGGCGAGGAGAGGAAAGAGAAAGAAGAGGAGGTGAAGTAAAAGAGGGGAAACAGGAGCAGGAAAGGAAGAATTCACGAAACATTATACTCTCAAAAATGATATAAAAAATGATGTAAGCCCATGTTTTATACATATTTGAAAATAAATAAGTAAATAAATAATCAAACTTCTAGCATAAGATTCCTCACTTCTCCAGATCTTTGACTGAACAATGATGTAGTCCACCCGTCTTGCCAGTCAACACTGGAAAAATATGGTTTAACAGTTTCTGTTCTTATTCTTAAATGAGTGACAGTGTGGAAAAAGAATATCGCTATGGTCTAGTGAAAGTTTGAGGGAAATTGTCATATTTATCAGCAGCTCATTTGCATTTTCTCCATTTTTTTAAAACTTCACTTTCTATAACTGGAAACATTTTCTGAGCAGTCCTCATCAATGCAGGTGAAAATCAGTTTTAATTGGTCCTTTCCTTTTTTAGAAAACCCAGTCATTTTTCAGTCATGAAAGATTAAAAAAAAAAAGAAAAGATTATTGATGATGATTGAACAAACAAGTTAGTTGTAAGTCCTTCTCCTGGACTCATCACTCTTTTTTTTTTGTTGTTTTTATCACTGACGCTGTGTACAATTAGGTGGGAAGCAAAGAGGAATAAATTGTTTGTTACAATACAAAAGATGTTTTTAATTTTGGGTGACAGCATACCAGAGGGTTCCCTCTCATTTTGATCATTTGTGGTGATGAACAACCTAATTAACATGTTGATGAATGAACTAATGAGACAGAGGGAGGCCAGCTGGCTGCAGGAGGGAAGAGCTCCTTAATGAATTTTACTCTCAATCTCTTTTGTCTCTGACGTCAGTTTTTTGCTCAGTACGTCAGAAAAAAGTGTTGACTCAGGCGGACATTAACTGTCCAGGGATGAATGAATTAATATGCATGTGTGTGAGATCATGTAGATATTGAATATCTGAGTGTGTGTGTGTTTGTGTGTGTTTTCTAATTTAATAGCTCAATGGGATTCGAGCGAGCCCTTTCATTTCATGAAGCAGCTGTCAGGCAATATGGCCCATTACAGGTTATTATACAATCAATTTACTGGGGGATCATCCTTTACAGTGTGTATGTGTGTGTGTGTGTGTGTGTGAGAGAGAGAGAGAGAGAGTTCATGCAGTCTCACTTCTATGTATCCCTCTATCTTGTGCTGCATTCAGGTCTTCGCTAGCATGTGTGCCTATGTTATGTACCCATGCACATGCGTTCACTTTGTCTTCTGTATTTGTCTGTGCCTCATTGTGTGTATTCGGCAACTGGCTTAACTTCTGTGTGTTTTAAGTGTGCGTGTGTGTTTTAGGTGTGCGTGTGTGAGTGTGTTTTGACAACTGAATCCTCAGAGCAGCTGCTGCCGTGAATCCTTCGCCAAGAGTCAGCCAGCTGAGAGCTGTTCATGGAGGACAGCGACCAGCTCGCAGAGGGGGAATAACGGCCTACAAATTATTACCCTCCATCAGTGTTAGCCAGAACTAATTATATTAGTTTGTTTCCATCAACAGTACTTGAGATTTGACAGTTCAGTCACGGAGTCTGTGAATGTTTCCAGTGGAGGGAGATGTTCTTTGTAGATCTGTATCACCGTGTTCAAAAGTAGCTGAGGAGGAAAATAATACACTGAGGCTGAAGACGTATTACATGTGTACAGATTTTAAAACTGAGATTTTCATCTGATTTTGTCTTTGCATTACATCACACAGAGCAAATGATTTTTGGCCCGCTCAGTTGAAAATACACTCACATTAAATGAGGCTGGAGTATGACACACTGAGTCATTAAACTGCTGCCGTGACTTTCTTTAGCTGAGTATAAATAGCACAGTATATTTGTCAGACTCCTCTGATTTAGCATTGTGGTCCTATAACTTTGTCGGGGACACACATCAGAATTGACGCAGCAGAACCAGAGATACCGTCTCTCTTTATTCCATGCATTTGTCCTTGTTGTCAAATCCAGGCACCTACGTTACCCACAATGCAGCTCAACCACAGTTAGTTTGGAGATTCAGGTGTGTTATTCTAGTAGCGACTAACGTAGCCTCAAGCAGACATGGAGAACGGATCCCTGAATTTCCAGACATATTAAAACAACTATGTATCGTGTCTTCTGCTTTAATAAGCAACTTAATAAATGATATAATCTATAAACAGAGCATTAGACACCTCAAGGATACAAAAAAATACACGAAGAGAACAGTGTGTATATGATGGCCGTTTCTGCAGCCCAGATATTGAACTGTTAGCTGTGGGGCCACATCCACGCTAAATTCCCAGGGAGTTCTCACGCGCCATCTTGGTTGTTGTTTACATCTCCCCCACCGCTAACTCGGTAACCCCGTGTGACGTCATCCACTCTGTTACCATGGGACTCCAGACTCCCAGCGCTTTCTTCATGATCTCCACAGACTTCAACTGGACAAGATATTTATTTCCTCTTCCCCGACTGTGTGTTGTTCAGCGAAGCATTTATACGCCACTCGCTGATAGTGTACAATGTAGTCCTCAGAAGAAGAATGCTTCTTTTCTAGGTGCACCCTGTCTGGGTACTCCTCCATGGCAAAACAGCTCTTTCACATTTTTGGATTAACATCAAACTGGCTGAGTCATCCTTATCATCCTGCTCACTCCAGGGGTTTCCTCAATTGGCACCATTATTATAAGCTGTGGCTCCGCAGAGCAGGAAGAACAGAGGTTTTTCCTGTGTTGGAATACCAGTGCCAGCATCTGTGTCAGAGAAACACATGATATTTGTAGCCTCATAAAATGAGTCACACTTTCATTTTGGTCTGTGACTCATATCGCTGCACTGACTTGTTCGAAAAGTCAGAATCCGAGTAGCCTCTCCGGCCTTAATAATAATTTGGTCCTTATCTAATATCCTGTCCCCATCATGCGAGAGTGTGGAGAGAATGAACTCATACAGAGACTTCTTTGCCACAGCCAATGGCTGGCTCACTGACTGAGTTTAGATGCTTGGATGCCACAGTAGTTATGGCTCGCACGTCATATCCCAGGTGGTATCCCAGAAAATACTGGTCGATATAGTGTTAGGCCTACTTTTGAGCCAATATCTGCAAAACTAATGACATTAGTATTAATTAGTACTAATTAGCAAATGCTAGCATGCAAACACACTAAACTAAGATGGAGAATATGGTAAACATATTTGCTAAACATCAACATGCTGACATTTTCACTGAGAGCATGTTAACACGCTATTAGCATTTATCTCAGAGCACCACTGTGTGTTAGTGTAACCTCACAGAACCAGCAGTATACTCTGTTTTTCTGTCTCTCACAAAACAGGTGCATCATTCACAGGGAACATGTTTGTTAGTTATGTTTTATATTTGACTAATAAAGATAAAGAACCACCAGCATTTTTTCTTCAAACAAACCGTGGCGTAAAATGGCACATTGCATCACATTATGTCATCCCTTGTTATTCCCGTTCATGTGTACAGGAAAACAAACCTTGTGAGTTCTCAGTCCTCCTACATCAATTATCAAACACTTTCCCTGACATACCGTACGAGACGCAAAGGTCAGAACAGTGAGTAACAGAGTATGAGGAAGGCTCTTTTGTCAGTTCAGTTGCACGTAAGAAATTGACTGTAGCTCAGTTTGCAGACATGACCCAGCTTCCTCCCTCTGCCCTTCCCTGGCAGACTCCCTCATTCCCCTCACTGTTGGCATTAAAGTTTAATGAGCCCAATCTGCAGAAACTGTTCAAACAAACAGCCTTGTTGACAAGACAAGGCTTTGCATTTAGTGCGCCACTTGCCAGAGGGGTTATCTTCAGTTCACTGGAGACCACAGCTAGAAACGGAGTCAGTAAGAGACTGAAAAAAGAAACAAGACAGACCTCAAACCTCGCCACTGTGCCCTGGATACAGGTTGTTTGGAAACAGCTCTGCAGCAGTTTAACTGCAGTAGAGTTACCTCAGAGTGGTATAGTTGGCTGTGTTTTTCACAAAGCCACAGTCACGCCCTGATAGCACTGGGTGGCTTCTGTTTTCAGGCTTCTGAGACAAACAAACTGTACAGTAAATATTTCATTTGAGTTATTTTCCAAATCCATGTTGATATAAATAATTCCCTGCAGGTCATCATTTAACTTTTCCATCCATCTACTCATTAACTCTAAACCACTTTGGATTGGTGGGGCATATCCCAGCACACATATTGGGCAGGAGGCTGGATACACAGATTAGGTTGCCAGCTTATCATAGAGCTTCAGTTGACACCAGTTCTATAAAGACTGTCAGTTTTTTGTCTTTGGTAGTTTTTGTGCTTAGTGCTCAGGAGGGGATGTTGGTGTGGTTCACATCCTCGGCTGATAAAAATGATTACATTTTTACCAAACATGAATTTATTTATTTGGAGTGAATGAAGGACAGTAATGGTGTACATGTAGTTGCAGTAATAGTAAAAACAGTAGTGATACTGAAAGTAGAGTTTAACAGAAGTGTGTAACAAAAGAAAAGTGGAAGTATGATACCACAGTGTTGCACTAGCGCTAGGTGTAAAATAGTGGTCATGCTTTACTGATCCCGCAACGGAAAACTCCTGTCCCTCTGAAATCCCCTAAAAACACAGTGCAAAGCTGAGTCATGACGCACAGACAGACTGAACAGAATAAATCAGCCACATGCAGAAACATATGCAGTATTCCCCAGGCGTAATGCCCCCCCCCTCCCCTTTGCCCTTTCTAGCCATTAAGGCTAGTAAATAGGGCCGTGACCTCAGCTAGCGAGCCCATTAATGGTTGCGTTTGTGGGGGCACAGATTGGCCGTCTGCTCCCCTGAGAGGGGCCTCTCTTTGAGGGGCTCTTAAACGCAGAGAACTGGGGGCCCGGGAGGTCCATAGATGTCCATGCATCCTGCTGGTGATGGCTCTACCATAAACGGTGGTGAAGTGGGAATATGTTCCAGATGCTGTGAGCGAAACGAGCACTCACACATGCACACAAATGCACACATATGCACCATGAACCTTCAAAAGAACGATGTGTGTGTGTGTGTGTGTGTGTGTGTGTGTGTGTGTGTGTGTGTGTGTGTGTGTGTGTGTGTGGACAGAGGGAATGTAGGGCAGTTAAAAAGGGAAGGTGTATCCTTTACACCACCACACCCTGCCTATTACATACACTGAGTGGGAAGAGACTTATTCTCTGCAGCTGCACTGATACCTCCAAAGCAGCTGTTGAGATGCTGCTTTAGAAGCAAGACAGTCCGGAGACAGTTATACAAGCAGGTGATTATGACATTCTCATAACAGGGAACTCACAGGAGCATGAAAAGCTACATAACCACATAAATGAACATTTTCCTGTCTGGATGGATAGTTAGGTTAGGTTAGGTTACTTTATTTGTACCCGTAGGTAGATTTGTTTTGCAGTCAGATGATGACATCCTTTGACACATATACAAAGAATTCAAAACACAAAGAAAAGTTACACAAAGCCAACACCACCACAGCTGACTGTAAACATGATGAAATAAAAGTGCTAAAAGTGCTCAAGGCTCCACCAGTCCAGACATCAGAGAATAACTCTGATAAAAGGTAAGGTAAAAATAATAAAAACCTCTAGACTAAGGTAAAAATAATAAAAAACCTCTAGATTAAACCAAGGTTAAGGGAAGTTTAAAAGAAGTTGAGAAAGAAGGAAAAAAAAAAGTTAAAAACCCAATAAAAAAAATAAAAGGAAATTAAAAGCAAAGTCAAAAACCCAATAGCACTAAATTTAAGGCCCACCTAAAAAATAAATATGAAATAAATACATAAATAAATATATGAAATGTATCGCTACAGGATGGACAGACAGATAAACATTTACAGACAGCACTCCTTTTCATACACTGTCTCTCTTTCTCTATCCTACACCATCTTCCTTCTCTCACAAAGGCACATATAACGACATACAGGGATCACTGAGGAATTCACAGCTGACCTGGATTCACACCACAGCCACCAGATACTGGTTCTGACTAGTTCTGCTGTTGTCATCCTATGGCTACTAACCGTAGCTATCTATAGAACTCACTACAATCATCTGTCTGTCCTCTCTGACCCGAAGAACCTCACTCTTTTTTTTGTTTTGTTTTTTTTATTCAAACATGTGACAATCAAAACCTTGCAAGAGGTAACTGTTACGGGAACATCAGCAACATCTACTTTATATAGCCACTGCAGATGCTAAAAAAATCATATATATGTGTACATTACCTGACAAGGTTCCTTCTGTGACAGGAAACCAAATCAGAGAGAGAAAAAACCGATTCCGCTGTACCCAGCAATGTGCTTCCAACATTTCTGACAAATTAGACGCATTCTTCTGGTGAAGTAGTGGGCTTTATATATTACACTATAGGTGCTGAGAAATTTGAGTACCCTAATGTGCAGACTGAAGCCCCAGCATTCTGCAGCTGGGGCTTATATTGAAAAAGACGTTTTAAAGCAAGGTCAAACACTAAATATAACACAGAGAATGCAACATCCTATTCTGCGATGATGCTGTTTTGTGGCATTAAAATGAAATTTGTGCATCATTTTCACATACGTACACATTTCCACAATTTAAAGAACTACTCTATTTGGAGGTTAGTATAAAGTGCACTTCTGCCTCTGCTTCTCTTTGTTGTTATTTACTTGTTTTATTTTTGTTGTTGTGCTTCCTGTTTCTTCCTTTTATTACTTCAGTCTTGTTTTTTTATAGAATTTTTCCATATCCAAATCAAGGGCTAGAGGTTTTACAGATTGTAAAGCCCTCTGAGCCAAATTTGTGATTTGTGATTTGGTCTGTAAAAGACTCTTTACTTGCCACTACAAGACTGTAAAATACACTTGTGCACAGTTACACGGCTGCAGGCTCCACTTGGTATCTGTGTGTATGTGTGTTTGTGTGTCTTTGAAGCCAAGTGTAAATTGTGTATAACCCAGACACCGCAGTGTTGACCACAGCCTGTGATGCTGTCCAGACCACAGGCAGCTCGCAGACACCACTACTGTGTGTTTGTGTGTGTGTCTGTGTGTGCGTGTGTGTGTGTTCCAACAAGAGATGAAACACAGCTACAGTAGTAAGCCAGACACGAGACCCACTAATATTCCATTACGTAGTGCTCTTTTCCGCAACAAAGCTGCGGGCTGCATCATACAGCCATGATTAAACATTTACTCTGTGGATTAGTCGCCTCCAGGGAGACGGTGATTACATTTACTTTACATTTTAGGAATTTTGCTGACATTCTTTTCCAGAGAGACTTATAATGACTCTAAAAATAAAATAAGCTCTAGTTTATACATTTTCATTTGAGATGTGGGGCTGAAGTCCTGATCCAGAGCAGGAGGCCACACAAAGCAGAATGGTAGCCTATATTCAGACTGCGCCGTGGAGTGTGTAGTCACTGTATTTAGTTCAGTTTGAAAAATCACAACAGCATCTGAACTCAAGTGGCACCACAGAGAAGTCTAAAAAAAATGCAATTATCATTCACATTCATTTTTTTTATGAGGACTATATATTATAATCATAATTAAATGGGCTTATGGATAAAAGACAGATAATGACATCTGATCACCAACGGTTCTTCAAGTTTGGAAACCTAACAACTGTTACCAAAACTCTGTCAAGCAAGAAAGGTTTTTGAAAGAGGCATACCTGTAGGCTTTGGTTTAATTTTAGGCCTGTGTCATAAGACAAGATCAACTAAGTCAGGAACTGTTAGAGTTATCTGGCTTCAACAAGCCTGACACTAGTGATTCTGGATTACCAGTTTCACATAGCTGGTTATAAACTGGCCCTGTTATTCCTGTGTTTTCTAATCCAGCTATGAAGACATTTAAATGAAAGAGATGGAGTTATAAATTCCTTTCAAATCACAGGAAGTATCAATAAACTTAGAACAGTGAATTTGATGAGGTGCAAAACAGGGAAATGAAGATGTTGCAGAAGTAAAAGTCATATAATCTGATATTTACACGAGTATCAAGAGACATTTGTGCTCCTTTGATGAGCAAACTCTTAAAAGTAATACAGATCATTATAACTGTAGCTGCTGGCAAAATTAACAGCAGGGAACCAGAGAATAGTGTAACTGTAAATAAGAAGGCTTGGTTGTGTGATAAATGCTTGATAAGGTTTATCTGGGCACTTTATTCTCTTACCTGTTTGCCTTTAGGGTGCAATTTTCAGTGTGTTAGAGACAGAAACTGTTTAATAAGCTTATATTTCTACATAAAAGTACATCAGGACATCATGATCTTCAGTTAGTGGATTTTGAACCTAATCTAAATCCACGGTTCACAGCATGAAAGAACTTAATTTAAACTGAAAACTGTTAACAAAAAGGACAAACAACAACATTAACACCACCTTGCATCAGTCAGTATAAATAAAAACTCTGTCGCTCTGAAATTAATTAGTTTATATATTCTGAGTCTGTGAATGGTTTGCTATAGTTATAATTGATCGGGTCAGGCAGACTGCTGAAGTTAACCAGATCCAGACAGTTTGGTTTTTGTGTTCGGTCTTTTTTTTTTTTTTTTACAATCTTGTGGAAACTTACTAAACCAATTTGAAATATGGAGGTGGAGGTTGCACAGAAGTTAAAACAACAGGCATGTGGCAGCAGTTGAAATCCTGTAGAATATCTAAGAACAGTGGAATCAAAATGAACTTGAAGGATGCCCTTGAGCAAGGCATTGGATCTGTGTGAGCAGCAGCTATAAGAATACGGTAGAGACAGAAATTTGACTGCGATTTTGTTGTTCTAATTCCTTCCTCTCTTCTGTTTTCTTGGTCTCTGTTGCTGTTTGTTCTCCACGTGGGTTCCCTGCTGTGCAATGAGTAGGTGAGTACCTTGGTCATTTCACACAGATGCATGCTCAGAGAACACAAAATGAAAACGCCCATTGAAAATGTGATGCATCATGAGAAAAATTATTAATTAAGATTAAGTTGTTGGATCTCAGAGTGACTTTCCTTATGCCTTCAAGAGTGTGTGTGTGTGTGTGTGTGTGTGTGTGTGTGTGTGTGTGTGTGTGTGTGTGTGTGTGTGTGTGTATGTGTGTG
>JBBMJY010000003.1:4747850-4780805 GCA_037833715.1 Toxotes lorentzi
AGTCCAACAACCCCTGACAAACCAAAAGAAAACTCCATATTACCTGAACTCAGCCAAATGTCCTTAGCTTACATTGTTCTCTATCTAGACATTATCCAGGCCATTTTATTTCCACCCGCGTAATAGTTGTGCCTCTCAGAAGCATACACCTCATCTATAAAATCATTCTATCATTTCCACTTGCAAACACAGTGTGTAGCAGCTACAAGTTCATTTCTGTGCTCACTTCTTTCCTGTTCCCTGAGTGTATGTGTGCACGTGTGTGTGTGTGTGTGTGTGTGCGTGCATGTGTGTGATGAATAACACGCAGTTTCATACAGTTATAAACGCTTTTCACACGGGCGATCAGACAGAGGTGACGTGACAGAGATTGGAATTGATGGTGGTGGAGTTGGCCCATTTTCAAGAACTCCGTAGCTGCAACATCTAGAATGCACTGGAGGGCAGAACAGGACCGGAGACCGACAGCTGTCAGACAAACAGCAAACGAAGTGCATTAGAATTTGGCCCTAATCACAGCTTTGGGCTTGGTAGCGAGGACTCTATTTTATTACTTGTCAGAGACTTTGTGTCCTGAATATGCCCTCTCACCACAGACACACCAGCTTACTGACAAGTAGAAAAAGCAAAAAACGACTAGACTGCTTTTAGCATGACTTGAAACTATATTTTCCTCTCATTTAAACAGGCTGAATTCTTTTGTGAGTTGATATGAAACTCGTTTGGTTAACTGAAAAACAAAAACTGAACAGACTGCACAGCCACACTAGAGCAAACATGAAAATTTTCAGTCTCTCTTTGTGAGAGACTGAAAGCCTTCTTGCATATCATATAAACATATATGCTGACACTGATTTATTTGTAATAATGGTCAATAACATCAACCTGCCATCGTATCCATTGTATGTATGTATGGTCATACTCTGTGGTCATACTTAGGAACACCTGTACACCTGTTATTCATGCAATTATCCAATCAGCCAATCATGTGGCAGCAGTGCAACATATAAAATCCTGCAGCTACAGGTCAGGAGCTTCAGTTAATGTTCACATCAAACCTGACCCAACATGTCATGTGTCAACAGTGCAGGCTGGTGATGGTGGCCTATCTGAGCACTGTTGCTGATGATGTGCATCCCCACAATTTACCATCTTCTGATGGCTGTTTCCAGTATGGTAATGCACCATGTAAAAGAGAAAAGTCTTCTCGAACTGGTTTCATGAACATGACAGTGAGTTCAGTGAACTTCAGTGACCTTCCGAGTCACCAGATGTGAATCCAGCACAACACCTTTGGGATGTGGTAAAACAGGAGATTGACAGCATGAATCTGCAGAAATGATGTGATGCAATCTTGTCAACAGGAGCCAGAATCTCAAAGGAGCGTTTCCAACATCATGTGGAAACCATGCTACGAAGACCTGAGCTTGAGCAAAGAGAGGCCCTAGCCAGTATTAGTGTAACATCCCTAATAAAGAGCTCAGTGAGTTTAGAACTGACATGAAAATGCAAACATTTTGTGTGCATACATTTTGCACATAAACAATGAACAGCAAAGCCAAATGAAATTGTGTTCCATTTAATTTTCTTTATGTGCATCTGGTCAGCAATGGACCAAGCTTTAGTAGAGATGGTGATGTGCTTTTTCCACTTCTCAGTGAAAGAAAAATAAAACAGAGTTTACCTATTTTGGGAAGGCCATGAGAGAATGGTGAGTTTTACCAAATAGCAGTGTGTTTCAAGAGGGATTATAATGTTTTTACTTGTTTACAGGGCCACTAAATCTCTTTCCTGTTCCTATCATTCACCTCTATCTGGCAGCTTTTGTTGTTACGGGTGACCTTGGACTGTCAGCATCACTCAGATAATTCACATAATAAGATTTGGACTTGGTAGGTTGACAAACAATGAGAAACTCATGACATTTCCTTCCCCTCAATCTAATAACATCATTTAACAGACACAGGCTTCACTGATCAAACAATCTGATGGCAAAATTTCAGAAAATATCACACAATTACAAATGTTTTTTGTTTTTTTTTCCGCTCCATTGCACATTGACCTTAGTCTTTGGTGTGCAAGCAATAGAAACACAAGAATTTCACTACATGCTTTGTTTTGTACAAATGTCTTGCACATTATTTCAGACACCAATATCAACCAGACAAGTATGACCTGACAAACCCCTTCAATACTTCATAACAGCAGTATGGAGATCATCTCTAACCAAAGTAAATACCTCAATTTAACTTCTTTAGCACACTTCATCACAAAGATGAATAGTGATGGAGTTTATTAAGTTAAACCTTCAGGATTCCGTTTTGCTCACAATCTGTTGCTGGGAAAATCCAGAGGATAGATCAGCACGTGACAGCTGACAAAGAAAGTGTTACCAGCCTCTTCCCACAGCCACAGTCTCTTCACTTCCCTTCCACATGCCACCACAACTTCAGAACGACTTAAATCTAAGACACAGTGCTACTCAACAGTGGCATGCACAAGAAGCTCAGAATAAAACTGAACATTTCTGAATACACTGCTATGACTGGTCTTCATTGCAAAATAGCAAACAGAAAGACATTATTCCGGATAATTTCATCCTGCTGTGCGCTCTGCACCCACACACCACTTGAGTCCTGAACCTGTTAAAACCGACTCCCAGGTGAACTGCAGGTCAACACAGCACAGGTGTCGGGATGCCAAAACACACACACACACACACACACACACACACACACACACACACACACACACACACACACACACACACACACACAAGATTGCTGCTTGTGTTCTGCCTACTGGAAACTTCCAAATGAAATTGGAGATGAGTGAGACAAGAATCATAAACATGCCACAGTTTTTAACTTCGCATTAAAGGAATGAGAGGCAGAGGAAACTGTGCACTGATTACTGTTTTGTCAGGGAGATGCATTTGGGGCTTGAGTGAGGAGGGAGATTATATTAGAGTTACAATAAAGCTGTAGAAGAATGCCGAATTGGATTGTCTCTCAATGGCACGCTTTTCTCTCTCTCCTATTCTGATAGAAATCCCATGAAGAGGCAGGGACTGTTTTGAAAGACAACAATGACAAATGTGATTAACAATGAGATGAACAGGATGAAGCCAGTGTCTGTGATTTAGCTGTGGCTCTGAATAGTACCTTCATTGTCTATTCAACAATGCAGTTCAGGCAAACACCAATGTCTATATTATTTCTTCACACACACACACACACACACACACACACACACACACACACACACACACACACACACACATATATATATATATATATACACGGTATCTAAACAACATACTTAGATCCTTACCTTTCTGATTTCCATGCCTGTCTTTGATCTAACGCTTAGCCCTACCATGCATGGCCATATCTTGTATGTACTTGGAAATAATAAACCCTGTTGAAGTTTCTTTCTCTTTTGCTTCCTTTTGGCCCTTTTGCCTCCCATATCCATTAATTGAAACGTCTGTATAAAGCTGTTTTTTTGTTTTGTTTTTCTAATCTTCTGGAAAACTGATCTTTCTCCCTTTGTCCCCTCCTCTTTTTTCCACTAACCCTTGAAGAAAAGAGCAGGGCGAGACCACTTACAGGTTTGTATCACTCTCAGCACATTCCTCCAAAGACACAAACACACACACTCAACATGTGATGCAATTTTAATTAGATTATATTCGTGATGTTCTGTCACAACATCTTTGAAACTGTCAAATCTGTTCCTGTCTTGTTTGCAGACCTGTTTAGTCCATTGTTTTTGTTGTCCGGTTCATTTGGTGAATTTATTTATTTATTTATCTGTTTGTCTGTTGTCTGGTGAATGGATAGCAAAGATTGCTGTTGCCACCAGAGGGTTGGGGCATATTGATTGGTTATTTGTTCGTTGCTTGGTTTACTGATTGATTTAGTGAATGGCTAAACCCTCATTTACCCTTTAGAACAAATTAGTGGAGAAAATGTTGGCAGGCATGGCATTCTTTTGACTTATGTTTATATTCAACTCTTTTTTTCTTTCTTTTTTTTCATAACCATAATGATGTTGTAACCCAGAATGGGAGCAGAAAAGAAAAAGAAACATTAAAACTAAGAGATGGTACGGAGCAGTGAAAGGATAATTAGCATATGCATCAATATTATAGTGGACAGTTGAGCAGTAACAAGGTTGATGTGTTCTGTTAAAGGAAACCAGAGGCGCCAGGTCAACACTGGAAAGAACAGCAGCTAATGCATTCACTCAAGTGCTCTGCTGAAGTGCAGCTATTGATTTGAATCATGTTGGATTGAGAAAGACAAACAGCAAGAGATGTGGAGATGGAGACAGATGTGTTATTTCATCATACACGGGTCGACCACAACTATACAGCAAATAAAGTACCACGAGAGCTATTTTCAAATGACTTTTCACAAAGGTTCAATGCGTCTCCTCTAGCAGATTTCTTCTCTTTCTTTCTTTTTTATTTTACCTCAGTTTTCCAACTTTTTTTCATGTCTCCATCACTGATTGTGTCTCTCCTGCTCCTTTCACTACTGATTCCTTCTCTGCACTTGACTCTCATGCAGGAAAGGGTGATGGGCTTCTCTGTCTTTTCTGTGTGTGTGTGCATATGCATGCACACACGCCTTCAAAGACAGGAGTCTGTACCATGTCTGTACCATGACGCACTTTTTCCATTGGGATGGTATTTATATAACTCATCAAACGCAAGTCTAGGAGAGACAGAGCGAAGTTGAAAAGGGGGGGAGGAGGGAAGATAGGGGATTTCAGAGAGGGGAGGAAGACAGAGAGAGATTTGTGAGTTTAATTATGCTAGTATAGTTTTTACAGTGCAGCGCTTCTTTGGCAACATTTGGGGGCCTTATGTTGAGCCAGCAGCTTCTTAGGCATTTAAACTTAAGACAGCCACACACACACAGAAATTAAAAAAAAAGAAGTTTATTCTCTCAAGCAACACAAGCAAATGTGCTTCTTATCCTTAAACAAAACAGCATTTAATTAGGCTTTGTTGCTTCCACAACAACATTCATCCCTCAGAAATCCTTCTGTTTAAAGGGCTGTGTTTAATTAGGCTTTCCCTTCTTAGAAACTTTTGTTGCAGCAAGTCCAATTTACACTTGTGAAATCATAATTATGCTCACTTTTATGGCGCTATTTCTTTTCTGTATGTTCCCCGCTCTGTGTTATTAGTGGTTTTACAGACTGTCGGCTGCTCGGTGGTGGTAGGTGCCGTGGTAAAGGGCTGGTGGTTTTCGTTTAAGCAGACTTGTAAACACCAGCAGCAGTAAACATTAGGCGCACCACAAAGTGCCACAGCGGACATCGTGCTGTGTGTAAGTACACTGGATATTGGCAGTGAGAAGCAACATGAAATAAAGGATAATGGGGGTTTAATCTGGAGTTTACGTCTACAGGCAGGTGTGCTCCTATCTCATGGTACAAAAGTTTATTTCAATTCCAGTGATGTTTTAAAAGAGGAAAGTGAGTAAACCTCTGATTAGAGATTAGCATGTGTGTCTGTTTGCAAGAGTCCTGTTTAGTCCACATCAAGCAGCAAATAACAGCATTCACACTAAACTAAGCAAACTAGGCTGAAGTGTTTCATTTAAATCACCAAATTCAATGTGAATACAGGCAGATTTTCAGTTTCTCAACCACGCTGAGTTAACTTTTTGTTGAGAGCCACTTTAAACAACACTGCAGCCACATAGGCTGGAAGTTTGTTCACCGCATATCACAGGACAATCTGTGTGTTGAAAAGACATGATTTGGGTGTTTTGGTGTTGATTCAGAGATTTCCTGCATGACTGAAGAGCCAAATCCAGGCAAGCAAATATAACTAGTTTCACACTGATAAGAGCTGGGTCAAAACTGTTGGGGAAATTAGAGTCCAGGCTGTACACATGATGAGTAATGCTTTCAAACTGGCTATAGTCAGTTAGTTTGATGACAATAGTTTGATGTGTGTCACATCACATAAATATATTACAGGGAAAGCTGAGTTCAGGTGAGTTTACCTTCCACTACATCCCTGTTCACCCATTCCCATCCTGAAAAATGTCCCCCGCGCTTTCTCTGTGTATTTATTGTGCATCAACATTGACAGCAGAGAGTTACTCTTCTCCTTCCTCTGCTGTACTCATCTTTTAATCTCCTTCCTCCTTTATCTCTCCATTCTCTCCTCCATCCGTCTCTCCCTCCATCACTCTAGTAAGGGTCTAAGTAATGGGAGGCTCTTCAGAAGGTACACTCGGAAATATAGGAGGTACCTACAGTACTACCCAGCATCCTCTCTGCCCTGCCCTTAGCCCAATAACCTGTGAGAATGACTAACGAATAGCATGGAGGAGAACCAAGAAACCTAACTTCTACCTTCTACCTCCCTCCTCAATCCTTTCTACCCCGCCAAGGGCAATGTCTGAGACGACCACTGCTGCCTGCTGCCTGTCGAACGCGAGCAAGCCTTTGTTACCATGTTACAATTAAAGGGGAATTCCACCAATTTACACTGTAAAATGGGCAGGGTTGTAGAAGGTAACAATAAAAAAGTTTTTAAGATTAAGAAAAAATGCACTAGATTTTACTTCCTTTAAAGTTAAACATTTGCCACAGATTGCATGTTTGTTATTAAATACACTTTTTGTAATTTGTCATATAAATCTCAGAACTCAGACCATGACAGTGAGTCAAATCTTTGCAGTGTCCTGCTTTCTCAGTAAGACAGCGCAATAAGTTAAAACACAGAGTAAAGAAGTAAAAATACAAGGTCTAAATTCCCCTTTATTTTATATTATATTTATATTTGCCTCTTAGCCCAGCTAAAATGTCCCCATCCTCCTTAAAAACTGTTCCTGGTCCAGCCACATGAATATTTTTAGTTTCATTCATATCCTTCATGAACAACAATCGATTTTTAGCTTCTTGGGACCAGAAGTTGGTTCTTTTTATGATCTTTTATTTTAGAAGTTCTAAAACCATCAGTTGTAAAAAATTAAATGGTTCCATGACAATCTAATAAAAAGCAATGGAAACAAAATGACCAATTCATGAGGCTGGACCCAGTTTATCTTAGATTTCCCCACAGCAATATATGCTATATTTATGCACATTTCAGTGTACAGCTGCAGGTATTTGCAGCTTTTCCTTATTTTGCTGCATGCTCCCTGCATTACTGCTGCACTCCTCTTTTCAGCCATGTTATGGTATCAGAGATGGAAAGAGTGATAATGGATAATTATGGATATTGTTAAAACATCTATGCAGCTCCCTCCACTGTATTTTAGAAAGAATTTGTGGTTGTCAGTGGAAAGTGTAGACAGGAGATTCGGAACATAAAATGGCTGCCACTGTATTGCATTGGGAAGTCATGGCAAATCAATAAAAATGAAAAACAACTTCCCAAAGTCTTTAAAAGTTTTTGGAATTTGTGAGTAAAAATAAAAAGCACTCATGTTAAAGTGGTTAAAACAGATTAAAAATTCAGGTGATACAGAGGTCTGGAAAAAGTGTGACACTGTGGCATGGAAAATGTGTTGGAACCCTGCATCTCTCTCTCTCATTGGTCTGCTGCATTGCATGCTGGTCTACTTGCCTTAGCTAGAGATAGTTTACTGCAGCGAGTTGCATTGATTTGGAACTTTCTGCATCCCCTGGAGGGTTATCAAAGACCTATATGAATAAATGAATTTTTGTTTTCCATTTTTATAAAGTTGCTGGAACTGTGTGTGTTAATAATGTAAAATGACAACAAGCAAATGATAGAGGAAAATGAAGATTGATTAAAAAAATTAAAAATAAGAGTCTGGTTTTAACAGTAATATAATAGTATGAAAGTTTACAGTAAGGTAAATAACTAAATGCAATAACCCTGTAATAACCCTAAATGCATTCTGCATGTACACAGATATATTTTAAAGTTACTATACATAGCATTTACACCATCAAAATGTAGTACCATGGTGTAATTACAGTGAATGAGTGAGACCATAACAGAGGTTGTGTTTTGTTAAATTTAAACCACATTTGTGTTAAATCCTGTTGCTTATGTTGGATCGATCTGTAAGTAATTTACCATGGCAATCTCTGAAAAATGCACTTCTTTTACATTTTCCCAAATGATGGAAAACACAGTTTTGAGGCTGTTAGAGGCTTCTTGGTCTCATTTGTTTAATTTGTTTAATGTTACCATGCGTCACAAATCGCCTTAAAAATCTCGTTAGCTCTGTATTGAAAAATGAATACCTGCAGCACTTCAGGATCCAACACTGAGGTCTTGTTTTGGTGGACTGGTGGCCCGTCTGGCTTTGTTCTGGTGTTTTGGGCATGTCAGTTGGATGGATGATGTTTGGTCTGAAGGGAAAGACAGAACGCTGCCCTGTGTCTGTGCTCTGAACTCTTCTCACTGTCTGAGGGGAAATAGGTGTTGACAGCATACCTTTTTTCTTTCTCTTGTTGTGTCCCTCTATCAACCCAAACCTCTGTCACTCACACACTTTCTCTATCAACTCCATCCTTCACTCACTTTCCCCACATTCCCTCACTTTCTACTTTTCTGTCTCCCTGTCCATCTGTCTCTGGATCATCACTTCCTTCACTCTTCACTCCCTTTGTCTCCTCTGTCCCAAATCTTTCTCTTTGCTTCTTTCAATGTGTTTCTCTCCTCTTTCCCTCTTTCCACATCCTTCTGTCCTCTTCTACTCCTCTTGCTCTCCCTTTCTTTTCCCCCCTTCCCTACCTGTAGTCAGAAGTTGAGTTTTAAGGAGCGGGTCCGGATGGCGAGTCCTCGTGGTCAGAGCATGAAGAGCAGACAGACATCCATCAACGACCGCCAGCGCTGTTCCCCTGGCAACGAGGTGGTGGGTGGCACCGAGCTGATGGGTGGGAGCCCGGCTAAAGTGCAGAAGAGCTGGAGCTTCAACGATCGGACCCGTTTTAGGCCGTCGCTGAGGTTGAAGAGCCAGACTCGTACTGTGGTCCCAGATGGTGAGTGGGACTGTGTGTGTGCTGGATGTCCATCTTACTGTAAATGCCAAGGCAATATCTGACAAAATTACCCTTTAGCGCATAGTGTGCTGTTTTATACAGTATATGCAGAGCCACTACTATCTATTAAACCTCACTGAAGCATGTGTGGGCTAGTTGTTGCCCACAACTAGTGTGTGTGTGTGTGTGTGTGTGTGTGTGTGTGTGTGTGTGTATACTGTATATGAATATGATACTGTCAGACAGCTTCTTTGATTCAGATCATGGTGAATCCTGATTGGTGCACAATGTAATGTACACTGCCACAGCCCTGCAAACCACTGAAACAGATGAAACTGCTGACTGTTTTAACTTTAGCCCTCCTGTTTCTCCTATTATCCCCTGGTATCACTTGAACAGATTTTGTAACCTCTTATATGCAATATATCTTTTCTTTCCCTTTGCTTTTCTCTAGCTCTTTCTCTTTTTTGTCTGTTTCTCTGTCCGTGTCTCCCACTCTCGTAATTATCGGCAGTATTCAGTATATATATATATCCCTTTCTCTCACATTACATAGCTGAGCTGGCAAAATGCTGACCATTCCTAAAGATCCCATCCAAGTGGGGCATAAATTTTCACCTCTTAAAAGCCAAAATAGTATCTGTTTGAAACATTCTTGGAGACTCCTGTCAAGACCCGCTATGCAGAAAGTGTTTTATGAGTTTTAGGACTGGAAACGATTTTGCACGGAGCTACATTTATTGATGAAATGACTGTTTGTCTCTCGCAGTGGACACAGGCATGACCACAGAGGATTCCTTAGATGAGAGGGGCTGCCATTGTGATGTAACTGTGGAGGATCTATCCGCTCCCCTCAAGGCCGTCATCAGAGCTGTCAGGTGAGCTCCTACTGCTGTCAGACAGCAGAAACATTGGAGAACTTGTAATTCACTTGTTGCTTTCATTTTTTGCCTCCTTCTTAAAAAAAATAGTTCAACATTTTGAAAAAAAATACTGGGTTTCTTGAGAGTTAGATGGGAAGACTGATGACTCTCATGTCTCTGTGGTAAACATGAAGCTGCCACCAGCAGCCTGCTTAGCTTAGCTTAGCACAAAGACTGAAAACAGGGAGGAAACAGCTACCAGAGTGGTGACTTCCTGGAGTCTCTGCTGGGCACCTAGCAACCTCATGGTGACGACAAGACTCCAGACAGATAACAATCTGACACATAACAGAACCCTAACCTGTGTAACCACTAATTGCTGTTTCTACACTTTGGTTTAAACGAATCACACAAGACATGCCATTCATCCAATTAATGAGTTTCAAACATCCTGTTAGGTGTATTTTGTTAGCTTAGGACAGTTTTAGGATAGCTGTTTCCCCTGTTTCCAATCTGGAATCTGATGATCTGTTGATGATCTGTGTTTTCCGTCCGTCTGTAACACCACTGAAGCCCTCCTGCTTTTCTGACTGACTGTGTTATCTATTTTTATTTACTTGTGGCTTCTTGGAACTGATAAAGGGCATCCTATTGATTAGTCACATCATTTAAACTCTTCCCTTAGGACTTTTTTTCTCCCCTGTGTCCATTGATTCTGAAATCATGGTGACATGGTGAGAGTTACTGGTCAACTGGTGATGTCAGTGTATGCGTCCTCCCTTTCCGATTGGTTGGCTGCTGTTCATGAATGTATTCCAATTTTTTTCTGAAGTTGAGCCCTTGGTTAAGTCAAATTTCTTATTGATTGATTGGCTGTCCATCTTTCCCTATGATCCACTGATTGATAAGTTCATGAATGTGAGGGATTTAAATAATTAAATGAATTCAACTGTAGATTCATCAGTGTTCAGGTAGAAACAGTTTCTCCTCATCTGTTCCCTCAGAGCTTCTTGAGAGTGAACTGAATCCATAAAACATACATTCAACCATGAGTACTTTGGTTTCACATGATGTTTGGTTTCCTCAAGTGATGCTTTCTTAAATGTACTTATTTTTATTCTCTTTTTCCCTTCCCTCTTTACCTATATGACCTACTGCTAGGTTGGCGGGATTGCCTGGGGGGTGGTGCAAGCAGCCCTACACTTAGTTTTTTGTTTTGTTGTGTGTTTTTGAATGGATGAGTGTGGGTGTGTGAGTTCATTTCAGCAGACCCTGCTCTCTTACACTGGCACCGGCACCCTGCAAGCTAGTGTTTATCCAACTGGCGTTGACTGTTTCTTTCACTCCGCCGCTTCTTCTCACCCTCTTCATATTTTTCATTGTAAAACTGTCCATTTTCGCCTCTCAGTAAAATAGGATTTCAATTAGAAGATTAGAGATGGGTTAGAAAATTGACCTTTATTATCAGGCTGAAAAAGCCTTTTTTCAAGCAATGAATCAGTGAATAGGATTTGCACTTCTATACCTTAGTCCTCCTCCCTTCTTTCTCTCATTAGTTTGACCATAGACCATTTTTTTCAACGTTTAAAATCTCTCTCTTCATTTTTTCCTCTTCTACTGTTAAATCATTCATCGTGCATGTAATTCATCCAACCAAGAGTATGAGAATATTTACTCAACACAGGCTGTTAAGGAGATTAATATATGGAATAGAATATGTCTTGATAATATTCTCACCACACATACAGATGCTGTCCATATGGACCATAAATTTTGTTTTCTGAAAATAAACTGTGACATCTGCACACTTAAAGCAAGCAATATATATTTGCACATCTGTTACTAAGCTTTACATTTTTATACACTGGGTCTTTGTGTATTCATATTTCCAATTACCTTGAGTAATGTCATTATCTGTAATTACCTGTAGTGGTATCCTCAGGTGTTATGTTGAATTCTTATCTATCTCTGATCCTGTGTTTCTTCCTCAAATCAGTTTCCTCTTAGGAATCAGTAACATTCAATTACATTACGAGATGTGTCTCTTTGGTGTACCTGACCCCTGCTTGTACAGAATGGCAGTCAGGTGAATAATTTTCATTTGGAAACCACTTTTGAACCAAGTCAAATAACTTTTTTCCAATGTTCCCTCCTAAACGATAGTTTGGTAACAATATCCAGTCAGCCGTGGCTTCATGTTCTGTTATATTTGCAGGTTTGATAGATTCAGCATGCAGAGACTTCATCCTGCTTTTTGTTTTTTAGTGAACTAATGTCTATCAACCCCCATCCATCAGCCTGTTCTCTATAGGACTCACATTTACACACACACACAGCACCACTACCACCCAATTCCAGCCAGCCTGTCCACCCAGCAGGCCTCCTCCATGGGCAGCCGCAGCCCTGGGCTTTCCCAGGGTGTCAGGTTGAGTGTTGGACACCCCCTCCCCTGTCGGTCCTGTTATCACAAAGGGTCAACTGTCACCGTTGTTTCCATCTAGACAGTGAGAAAAACAGGCAACTGGAGACAAGCAGAAGCCATTAGGGAATCTAAATGAACAAAGAGCATAGATCCCTTTACCTGTATCAATATTTTTCACCCAGCAGTGGGTCTGCTCATCAAATAGAGGGAGATAGAGGATTACACTTAGGTTTCAAAGTCATTCATTTTGGTTGTTGTGGATCTGACAAGAGAACCAAGGAGTTTTGGTTTCCCATTAAATACTCCTTCAGGTATTTGAGATTTTAACAATATTTTTTTAGTTATACTGCAAGAAAAGATCAACAATTGAACTGTAACGAGGATCATTCGGTTGATTTCTCATAGTTTCTGCTACCATCTACTGGTCATTTATAGTAATTACACCCTTTTTAAATTAAGTCAGCATCTTTCTCCCTCCCTCTCTTCTGTTTCTAATGTTTTATTGTGTGTGTTTGTATGTGCATGTGTAGGATCATGAAGTTCCATGTAGCAAAGAAGAAGTTTAAGGAGACGTTGCGTCCCTATGACGTGAAGGATGTCATAGAGCAGTACTCTGCAGGACACTTGGACATGCTCTGTCGGATCAAGAGCCTTCAGACCAGGTCAGGACACACTGGACACACACTACAAAATCTTGAAGTGCTGGTCTGTCTTTCTGTACTAAAAAAAAAATCATAATTTTCTGCATATTTGGACGTTCCTGTTGTTTGCTTTTATCTTCATGTTTTCCATTTTTACTGATGTCTGTTAGTTGTTCTTTGCAAAAGTTTTTATATGTACCAGACACTTGGTACAAGTGGATGTTTCTGTAGATGTTTGGTTGTCGATCACATCATTGCCTTTTACATACAGATTTTCTACTTTCACCTTCATCTCACCACCAACTGTGTCTTTCTTACCAAGAGTGTGTGTATGTACTGTATGCATACATGTGTGTCTCCTCTCTCTCCCAGACTAGACACTGTTGTGGGTCCCCCTCCAAGGCCTTTCAGCAGTCGTGTCAAGACCTTTTCCTCTCCCTCTCTGCATTTATATTACAGCCAGGCTCGGAGGAAACAGTCTGCACCGGGGTTAGACCCACCCCATCACCTGCCCGCCGACTGCTCCCCGACTAACTTTACAAAACTGTCACACTTGGGTCAAACGGCATTAACTCACCTACTTGTGGATGTATATAAAAACAACTTCCTCCTTATAAACAATACAGTCACACCGAGTGCGATTTTTAAATGAATTATGATGAAATGTTAAACATTAACTCAACGCTGTGCCAAAAATGAAGCTGCTGTGTCAACTTTTCACACAAGCCTTTTAGAGAAAGCTTATCAGGCACCAGACGTGCTTAAAAAGGAGGCAGCAGCCAAATGTACTGTACCTTTCATATTCCCTCCTACTTTTGACTAAACTGTGTCCGTGCAAATAATACTTACCATTTGCTTTAGTCTACATATATTCCCACACAGACAATAAGGCTTCCACATAAGTGCCATTTGGCCCAGGTTTGTCTGTAGTTTAATTCATGAAAACACGTTTCAGCTCTATTGCAGAGGTTCTTGGGGAGTTCAAACACTGGATTATGAATTTGGTTTTACAAGAAAAAATAAATAAATTATGATACAGATGTGACATGGTGGGTGGAAAGAATCTGGCTGTGTTGGTCTGAGAAGATCCACTGGTCAATACCTTATCATTTCATTCTTCCACCAAGGGAAATGCTCCTTTAATCAACTCTTTTGGATATTTTTCATTTGATTAATCTTGACATTATGTAAAATAATGAATGGAAAATATGTGACAATCCTGGTTTGAGCCACTTAAAGACCTCTATTTTGATCTGTGGGTATCTGTAGACATAACAAGAGTTACTCATTGCTACCTTTATGTTATTGCTGCATTTTGCATTTGTCACCTTTTAAAAGCCCCGGTCAAGAATCCACCTGAACCCATAAAACTCTGCTTATTTATGACAATTCAAGACTTTAATAATCTGACTTGTTTATTCAAATTAGGCTTTTGTCAACTTCAATAATTCTCAGTCATTTAAAAATACATCTTTTTTACTTCAGCCTGCTTCTTATTTAGAGACAATAGTTTCTCTATCAAAAGTGTTGACATGATTTAATTGAACAATTATAGGCAAATCTAGAAATGTTGTGACAGCAGGGGGCACCACAACGCAGTTATGGCTTTCACATTTAGAAATGTTTATTTTTGTAGGATGAAGTTTGTTTTTAGCTCTTGGTACAGACTGTCACATGGTATTTTGTAATGCTGAATGAACTGTAGTGCTGTAGGTGACTTTTTTTGACAGTAGTACTCCTGGGGAGTAACATAGTGCTTGTTTCTGAGTGTATGTATGGAGTGTGTCTATTGGTAAAGGCTGTAGATACACACAGACTTCCTGAGTGCTGCAAGGGACATCTGCTGTATCACTAGCATGGCCACTATGGGTGTGTCTTTCATCTTTACATAGGATATTTTCACAGTCAAACCACAAAAACTACAAAAATGATGTTTCAATTTTGCACGATTACACTGAACATTTTAATTACATTTCGATTACATTATTGATGATTAAAGTACAACTTATCATTGGCCATTAATGACAATCTAAAAATATTACTATCAATATAGACCTTAAAAAAACCTACATCCAGCAGCATTTTATCCTGCTTTTTCATCATTCTGCTCTGTGTTTATCTATGTGCCAATGTTTTATTTATTGCCAATGAGTAGTGACTGTTCATTTGTGAACCTGTGCTTCAAACCTCAATGTGTGTGTGTGTGTGTGTGTGCGTGCGTGCGCATGTGTTTGAAAGAGAGATGTATCTGACCCAGTCTTTCTCCTGTCTTCAGACTAGCCAGTGCAGCGGGCTCTGGTCCCAGCCTGAGTAGCCGACCCAGGAACATGTCCTCTCCTGCCCTGCATTATTATTACAGCAACAACAACAAGAAGCTCCCAGGCTCAGGGTTACAGTTATTTCACTTCATTTGAGTTTTACCCACAGTATAATCTCATTAGTTTCCCCTATAGTGACAATTAGTTCCCTTGCAGTTTCCAAAATTGTCTGACTGACTAAGAAACATCACACACACACAGACATGCTCCCAGGGATGCAAATAATCACCATGTGAACCACCGTATCTTTCTTACAGCACCAGGTGGTTGGAGTTTGCACTAGAACATGCAGTGAGTACTAGAAGGTTTAAACAGTCACAAAAAATGGATTTTGACAGTGAACAGCATAATTCAACTACATCGCAAGTTACTACAATTTATCTAAAATTTGATTATTCAAATGTGTTAAACTCCACCCATTTGGTAAGATTTTAATTAACCCTGTCTGATACATGCAAACATTAGTATTTAATTCAAATGTATAATAACACGTATCACCGTTACGTAACGCCATCACCGTCGCCACATTAGATCTCATGTATAGTTCCGTAAAGGGGAAAGATTATTGTGTGTGAATGTTGCTAACTTGTGTGTGCAGTTGTGTAATTAATTCATGTAGTTTGAAGCAGAGAAAACAAAATAATCCATGTGGTGTATTTGCATGTGGAGGTGCACCATCATTAACTTCACTAATTCAACATTATTTTACTGCCAAAGAACAAAGAACCTGATCAATACTCTGACATTAAAAAAGCCATTTCACAGCTTTCAAGTGAAAATATGTGTATTCCCCTCTTTTGTTTTATTTTTTACTTTGCTGGAATTGAAAATGATATAAACAGCCAGTGATGGACTGACGCATACACCAACATCACTGTATAAAAAAACCCTGTATATTCAGTACTGTTTTTTTTCAAGGGACAATGCTGTACAGACTGTGAACATTTCCTGAAAACCTGGTCTGATGCATTTATTTAAACTCACAATATCTTTTCAAAATACCAAGTTTTCATGCACCAGCAACAATATGATCTTTGCTGTATCTGCACATTGTATCTGTAAACCTCACCTTTTTTTTTTGGTGCACATTGGTTTTTATGTGTGAATTCTTCCCCATTTCAAGTTTAAGAGCCCATGAAACCCAAACTACATACTGTGTAAAATCTAAACTGAAAATGCTGTTTTTCTTTACAACCTGAAAAACTGACATTTTCAACATGCAGGGTTTTCACAATAGAACACTGATGCAGCCAAACCCTGTATGTCGTGTGTGTTACTAACCCTAATCTTAACATCCTGCTTGTTACTTTAGGTGTGTTGCCTGACTTGGGATACCCTGAAACGAAGCTCGGGTGCCTACTCATATTACAGCATCATTATTTTGTAATATATTAACCTACACGTGTGTGTGTTTATCAGGGTGGATCAGATTCTGGGAAAAGGCCAGATACCTGTGGATAAGAAGATGAGGGACAAACTGCACCCAGATGGAGACTCTCTGGAGGGCATGAGCATGCTGGGACGTGTGTGTAAGGTGGAGAGACAGGTGAGTTTAGGGTGGAAAAAATCAGAAAAGGAAAAAACTACATCAGCACTAAGCTTTAGAAATAGATTTGCAAGATTTTATTACCCTATAATCTAATGATATATCTGCAAAGAGCTGTTGATAAATACGAGTGACTCAGGAATTATTTTGCCAGGTACTGACTTTACTGACTGGCTTTCAAAACTCATTTTATGGTCTGGCATCTGTTTTGGAAACAACCTCTAGAGATCTGTCAATATTTCTGGAAAATTCCTTGGTCGAAGATAGAGGTCAATAAAAGTCATTAAATGCATAGTTGCCCTTTGAGCTTGCTCTCTCTCTCTCTCTCTCTCATTGCCTTCCTCTGTGTTCTCACCCTGTTACTCTTTGCTTTTGCTTCCAGGTGACTTCCATCGAGTCAAAGTTGGACTCCTTGCTTGACATTTATCGCCAGGTTCTACAGAAAGGCCCCTCAGCGCTCACGCTGTCCTCCTTGCCTCTGTTTGAGCTGGACAGCCACCAGCACCACAACTCGGACTACCAGACCTCCATCATTGGCAGGGATCTCCCCTCTCCCCAGGGAGGTGATCCGATTCGAGGTGGAGGAGATAACAATGGGGGCATACGCCGTTCCCATAGTGCCAACCCGAGAGGCCTGCGGCTCATCCTGGCACCCGCCGATGATGATGGCCCTCCTGACTCAGCACCTCCATCTTATCCCCCGTCCACAGCCTCACTCTCCCCATCACCCCTGCTGCCACCCGATAGCCCCTACCCAACCTTGGTAACCCCCAATGGCACCTCCAAAAGAGCACACTTCCCTGATCTGCCGCCCCCACCTCCTTCAACTGGGGGTTTCACCCTCCAGCTGCCCCCCATGGTGCACCCCTCCCACCTCCGATGCCCCACTGACTCCGTCCCAGATGATTTGACAGATGGAGTGACAGCAGACAAAGAGAGTCTGGGCCCCTCTGTTGTTGTGGGATCCAGTGTGGATGCTGACCAGGAAGGGGACAGTGAGGCAGGCTCTGTCCAGGGTGGGGTGCAGCTGCGGGAGAAGCACAGCTTGAAATCTGAGGGGGGCTGGAGGAGGCACATGAGCCTGGAGGTTAACCCCCTGCTGCTGCTCTCATCTAGCCCAGATGGGAAACCTTCAGACTGGGAAGGCAGTCTTGGGAAATCCCTCTCCGTGCACAATCTCAGCCAGCCTTTGACCAGCCGTGCCCCTGGTCTCTCCTCCGCGCTCAACAACAGCAACAGCAGCAACGGTAGCGAACGTGGCAATGCCCATGGTGACCTTAGCAACTGGGACGGAACAGAACTCTTCATTAGTGAGTGCAAGCTAGAGCCAGCGGAAGAACATTTCAACTTCCTGTCCAAGGGACCTGACAGCAGCTCCTCTGACCTTTTACAGACTGTGGAGGAGACTGCACCTCACCCCAAGGGAAACTCAGAGTTTCTCAGTCAGTCCCCACACATACAGCTGGCATAACCACACACACATACACACTGACACACACTCTTGCATACTGTATGTACACACCATTGTTGGGGAAGCCACTTTTAAAGTATTTTTACAGGACACTTAACGGATTATGTTTCAGACATTACAATCAAATGCTTTGTACATTGACAAACACTGTTTTTAATTTTGTCAAACATGATTATGTCCACTTTCATACAGATTTTATTATGCTATAGACTTATCGTGTTCTACAAGTAACACCAAAAAAATGAGAACAAATCAAAAGTATAGGGATGATTCCAAATTCATCCAAGACAAAATACACAAACAATACACAAATGCAAATAACCTTCCTTTAGTCAAACTTTATGTAAGGATATGGAGAAAGGGTAATTTTATTAACTTTATACAAAAATCCGGTTTGTCATATTCAAGAATGTTGATAAAAAAAAAAAGATCAAAATTGAGTTTTGAGAAGAACAAGGAAGGGATGTTTGACACCTGCCTAGTGGACATCGGAGCGTAGATGCAAATCAAATAATTTGGTTCATCACAAGAGAATCTGTAGGAGATGTTAACTTTCTTTAAAACGAAAGTTCCAGTCGTCCTACATTTTCAGTCTCTGTCTGGACCTAAACCCAAACCAAAGAACTTAGTTTGGGCTTATTATTGAAGCAGGAGTCTAACTTTTCATCGTAGAAATTAAAGGATATGTCATCTGACTTGTGTCAACATTGACAAACAAATGAGTGAAGAAAAACAGAAGAAAACACTGTATAATCTTCTCATAGTCAAAACTGGTTGCAAGTCACAAAAGTCAGAAGTGTATCTTGAACTTGAATAAGCCACTGCAAATTATATGTCAGCCACTTCTTTCTGGACGCGGTGAAACCAGCACGCAAAGGTATATGCACGCACATATGCAGCCACTATTTCACACACATGAATACACACTGACACATTCAACCACCAACCACAACCACTGAGTACTCTGAGAAGAGTCAACTTGACAAAGAGCTGAGACTGACTAGCGACTCATTTTTTTTCATACAAGTGCTTGTATTCAGAGAGTTTCTTGGAAGAACAGGAGAGTCACCCACTCTCCTTATTCAATGTCTGTCTTTGGCAGTGTAAAATGTCATCTTTTACTCATGCTTTCATACATATCACTGCATGAACTGTTTCTGAAAACAAATGAATGAAAGGAGAATAATATTGATGAGGTGACGCCTGGTGTGATCGGAACAGCTGAATTATAAAGAGTTAAAGGTCAAACCCTTAGCATGTGTTGAGACCACAAGCGTCTCAATCTATTCATTTTCTGCCACCACAGAAATGTCAGTCAGTGTTGATATGGCTGCTGTGTGTCATCTGTCAGCAGGTTGTCAGTAAATTTGGATGCGGCAAACCTATTGGGAAAATGGCCTATCAGCAGTCACTCAAGACAAGTGTTGGACCATGTGCCACTTGGTTTGGGCAGTAGCCTGGTGAGTTAGTTGCTAATTGTCTGAATGCTGACTGGCAGTAGGCTTATCAAGTGGGCTTTCTCGGCCAAGCATGAGATGCTGCATGTCTCCACTGCTGCAATACTTAAATCAAGAGCAGTCATACACTCGCTGGTGGCCTGGATGCCCTTTTGCATGTTAATGTTTCCTCCAAACTTTCAACAAAAAGGTACGAACAAAGTCTGCCTATATGAACATTATTATATTCTAATTTGAACTAATTTGATAGTAGTTAAAAACCTGTACTGCCAGTTATATGGAAAATCCACTTACTATTAAATGTTATGGCGCACAAGGTCAATAATTTTTTTTTTTTTTTTCGACAAACCCTATCTGTTTACTGGGTGCTGGTTGCACCATGTGCATCAATAATGATTAAAGGCTGCGGAGCTGACTTTATTCCCTCCTCCCAGTCCAGTATAGTGTGGTGTTACAGGGCAAAATATGCAATGCACAGATTTACAACACAGTTGGTCAGTTTCACTTTAGTGGCCCATGATAACAATACACTGTACGTGCAGTGTTGTTGATCTAGAAGGTATGTTGTTACCTTATCCATGTGTCCATCGTGCTGCTAACATTGTCATAAATGTGATATATTCACATAATAAAATAGAAGAGAGAGTGAGATGAGAAAAATCCTCATTGCCATTTTCTGTGACTTCAGCAGTTTCAGTGTTCAGCTGTAATGCTTGAATGCTCTTATCCAGAGCGCCATGCTCAACGAAACTTTAGCAGGAAACAAACTGGACAAACTAGAATCTGACTCGAGACTGAGATTAAAATTCGGTTTACGTATGGCCTCTTTAACCTCGTCCCCCCGCTCCTCAAAAATGTATGTCTAATTGAAGAGGATTTTGAATGTGCATGCACTTCCTTCTCACCACATCAGTCATAAGTACAATATTTAACCATTTAGGGTTTTTGTAATACATTTAAGAATTACTGTGGAGATGTTTATATTTATGTGCACTTCATCCATATTCATGTTGAGAAGTTATGTTTTCAACTGCCAGCTTTTGAAAAATATTGTTCTTCAAGTGTCTTAAATGGCACTGTCCTAATACTACATTTAATAGGAGCATTGTTTTTATTTGTCCTGCGTGTAGATGGGTTGACTGCTCTTGAACATTATGCAGCCATCTTTGGTTTTGTTAACCATTTTGATTTGTTTTTCCACATTTACATCTTAAGGGGTACACAGTCACAGCAGTCTTAAAAATGTATTTCAATGTGTTAATGACAAACTTTTCATCATTATTTTTCTGTTATATTCCCTATGTTTTGAATGGTGAGTAAGTGCATTGCTTAGCAAATTAACATTCTGTAGTAGGATATAACACGTATTATCTTCTAACAATTGTAAACACTAGATTGATTTTGAAATACTCCACAGCCCATGCAGGAGTTGTTCTGGTATGATGAAATATTTTATCAACATGAAAGCACAGTTGTTTTTGGTGAGTTTGAGGAGCCTAAAAATGTGACATGGTAGTTTGAGCTTACTATTAAAATAGATTTGCTGTAGTTATTGATTGAGTTTTGCTATATATGAAAAGAGGCCAACCAAAACTTTCAGTTACTTTGGAGCAAGATCGAACAACAGTGGAAAAGCCCATGGACTCAGCCAGTTGGGAGACTGGCTGGATTATATCTCACATAAAACATGCTCATTTTTTGCAATCTGTAAATTGCTTAAGGGTGCCTTTCTTGCATATGAAAATTCTTTATTATTTTCTTCACAGGGCTATAAAGTCCTAGTCTGCCTACAGCCTATAGCATACTGTATAGTTGAAGTCAAACTGCTCATTTTGGGTTGGGCATCCAGTTCACTCAAGTCATGTAGCTTTAGCCACAGATTATATGGCTTTGATGGCTAATAATACCATTTCTCTACTGCTTGAACAGTAATTTATTACACAACTGGCCTTAAAGCTTGATAATGTTAACATTATTATTTCTTTGAAATTAATTTATTAAAGTGCACATTATGTTCTCTGGATGAGAAATGCAAAAATAATTTTATTATTCATTAATAAAGTATGAATTAACTATTTAGGTTTTTGTGTCTTTTTTTTTGGCAATCCAGCTTTCAAGTAAAAGTTAGCACAAAAGTCACACATGGTCATGTTGTTTTTTTGGAATGGTGTTGCCTTTTAAATGAGGATTTTATATGTTCAGGGAGGTGGGTAATGGTGTAAAGGGTGAAGTGTGTGATCTGTTTAGATTTTTGGCAAATTCGCCCATGTTGTTGTGCCATGCTTGGAATTTTACATATGTAAATATAGCTGCAAGTGGCAATTTTCAGGTTCTAACCTTAGTTTTTTTGTGCTCAACAGAAGGAAGCAGCTATAAAACCACTCGTGTATGGTTATGAATATACCTGCCTTTAGTAAAAGGTTGACTGGTATCACCCAATAATCTTAAATGCACATTAAACCAGACTTCTGAGTCAAATTTCAAGGTAAAGGGCTTTATGGTGTGAGGGAAGGGTCTTTGGCAAAATTGCGTTTTTGGCGTTCAGTTACAGCGCCAACATGTGGCCGATTGGGCTCATGTTTCTTGGGAATGCCATTCCAGCCACGACCTAAGACCTGCCCTTCATATTTATTTATGAGGTTATTATTCGTCAGATTCTGATAAAAAAAAAAAAAATCTGTCCCAAAACTGAGAAATTCGGAAGTATAATCTCTCGAAGAGGAAGTGGAGGCGGCATGGTCGTGATTGACGGCTGGACAGTTAATTGCAGTTGGTGAAATAGCTGCCGGGTGGCGGGTACAATCGGAAATGTCTGACTGGGAGGATGAGTACGACGAGGAGGGCACTGCTATCCAGAAGCCTGCCGCGAAATCGGCTCCGACTGAATGGAAGTTGCCATGCGATGACCGTCAAAGCAGAAATGCATTTTTTGGCGTAAGAAACGGAACCAGGTTTGGAGCCTCGACAGAGGACAGAGCTAATCGTAGAGGTGGCGGCGAAGGGCGTCCGTTTCCCCCGAGCACCGGTCGCGGAGGACCGGGACGGCGGCCCTTTGACGATGGAAAGTCGGACTTTTCCCCGCCTGTGACCATCACCGTGGAAAATGCTTCAGTCGGGAGGGTAATAGGTGGGTTTCTTAAGCATAACGCATTAGTTTGACTCCACTTCGCTGTTAGCTAGTTATGCTAACTCACTAGACGTTAGTTAGCTTATCATTCCCATTGCTAAGTTTGGTGAGCGGTTTTGTGTGCGGAGATGATCTGCACACGAGTATATTTTATGCCACTCATGTTTCCGTGGAGAGATTCTGGGATTGTGGTCAAACTATAAATCCATTTTAATCCTGTTGAAGGTCGTGGAGGAGCCAAAATTCGTGAACTTGAAGAGAGCACAGGTGCAAGAATCAAGGTAAAGCACCGAGGTTAGCGCAGGTAAAGGGTGTTAGTTTTACACACTGTGTAACTCTGTTGTTATTTTTTTGTGTTTTTGGTTTTTTTTTTTAGATAAATAAGGGGTACTGTGAAGGTGAGGTGGTCATCTTTGGATCCTCTGCAGCCCAGCAGAAGGCCAAGGAGATGATTGAAGACCTGGTGGCAGATGGCAGCTCTCGTTTTCGCAGTGGTAAAGCCTGTACAGTCGGTATTGTGGCCGTTTGCAGCATAAAAACACGGACTGTACAAATAGTCCAGTCGCTTTATTCACTCAATCCCTTCACAGTTAATTTGATATTATAGAACCTAATAGTGCAAGTTGTCAATCAACTGGACAGACATATTTGCTGGAATAAGATATAATTGTATTCATATAGGTGTCACTGTGTCTACAAAGTAGATTGCTGTGTCAGTGGAAGCCAGGGTGCTTATGGCCTATTTATTTCTATATTGATTGTGTTACTTACTGACATGTGGTCACACTACTGTACTGCAGTGCATAAATGAAATGAATCTCCTGAGCACACATGAACTGGTTCTCAGGTCCCGGTGGGACGGCAGACTATGGAAGAGGAGCTGATGGAGGAGTAAAGAATGGCTCTGTTTGGTCTGCTGCAGAATTACACGGAGCCAGTGGCGCCCCAGCCCGTGTATCCATAGACTGGAACACCATCCGGAAGAACAAGGAAAAGTATGAAGAGCTAAAGTGGAAGGGTGAGGGCTTGTGTATTGTCACCAATGTTTTTAAACTGCAGTCCAGAGGCATTTGGACAGTGATGTGGTTGTCATTAATTTGGCCATTCTGCAGCATAATGTATTTGGAATTAAACAATGACTATGAGTTAAAGAAGTGATGGGAACTGTAGCCCTTTTTATGTTTTAGGGGCATGTATACAAAGGGTTACAGTGTGCTGGAGTGCAAAGCATAAACAAAACCCTCCTCTTATGACCACTGCTTGTAATTTTATTTTTTCCCTTGTTTATTGTTAGTAGCTTATGTTGATTGGTTTATCCTTGTGATATGAAACAAGAATTTCATTTGCGAAAAAGAATTGGCCTCGTCCAAGGTTTTAAACCACCTCTGTAATGTGTTCAACATCCTTCAGACCTCCCACCCATGAAGAAGAAGTTTTACACCGAGGCAGAGAGTGTGTCCATGCTCACAGCAGAGGAAATCAGTGAATGGAGGTAAAATTAACAGCGTTATCTTTTTATCACATCATTGTGTTTTCTGCAGGCGTTTTTTTAAAAAAAAAAAAAAAAGTACCATAAGTGTCTGCATTTTATTATATGCCAGACATGAGTATTATATCAAAAACTGTTATAGGATTTATACAGGCAGAGTGAAATGCTATATTCCATTGCTAATGACTTTGTCAGAAACCATGCTTGCAAAACTTCAAACCTCCCATTAATGCTGTAGGAAGTATTTTCAATTACAGCCTCAGACAAATAGGTGGCACCATTTATTTACCTGTTCATGTCATCTGAGCAGGTCCGACTACATACTGTAGAAACCTGCAAGCCAGTTTGTCTTTTAATTGGTCAGTGGTTCTCAATCTTCAGGGCCTCACACCGGTTTGAGAGTCAGCTTTGCTGGTGAAAGCAGGAAAAGTAGTTGGCAACAAGGGGTAAACAGTTGTTCAGATCTGCTTGTGCATGAAAAAAGGCCACAAACATTGAGCCTTGATCTGTTCTCTGGACCCAAATTATTAAACTCTGCTTAACTGTCTGGATCAATGTCACAAATTCTGTTTTCAATTTTGCATTGAAAATGGTTTGGATTCTTATTTCAAATGAATATTCTTTGTCTGACTTGTAAACAAATTAGAAAAAGCCACACACGCTATACAGCTGATTTTCATGTGGTTTTTGGAATACTTTGTGGTCTCTGAAACATAAACTGCAGCTAAACACAATGCATATGTGTCTTTGTCTAGCATGGCAGCATGATTTGAAATCAAATTCTCTAACCTTTCAACCACTTACACCATGTTCTTGTTTATGTTATATTTTTCACAGGAAGGAGAATAACAATATCTTTGTGGACGACCTCAAGGAGGGTCAGGAGAAGCGTCCCATTCCCAATCCCTGTCGCACTTTTCTGGAGGCCTTCGAGCTCTATCCAGAGATCATGGAAAATATTGAGCGAGTTGGCTTCGTCAAACCAACACCCATCCAGGTATGACCGTGAGACCCGGGCAGCTACTTAGTGGGTGTGTGTTGTTATGGAAATTTACCATCACTATAATGTTCATAGGTAACCTGATGTGCCCTACATGACTGAACACATTCTTTAACATGTTTTTCTTTTACCATCCCTGTGACGGTGAAATGTAGCCTTGGAACTAGTCTGTACAGACCTGTAGCAGCCTTATCCTCCCCTACCTGCTCACAGCAGACGTACACTCACTTTTTTTCTTTCTCACACTGATACATATTTGGAAATACCCCCATTAACAGTAGCCTTGATGGGAAATATTCAGCCTTTTTTTTCTTAATTCTGTGGTTGTAGTCTCCTCAAAAAGCAGAAATGAAAGTAAATTTGTGTATATTTAGGTAATCCTATGAAACCCCATGTTATCTATGTAATCACTTAACTGCCTGCAACTGAGATGTAAAAATTGTGATGTTGGGTGTGTGTTCATCTTCATTTAGCGTGGTGGTACAGGGAAACAAAAGAGTGACACATTTTGTTCTGCTTAGTTGTGAGTGAGCCTGCTGTCTAGAGAAAATGTAATATTAGAGTTAAGATTCTCTAGTTTTCTATCTTTTCACTTCTCTCCTCCTTTTGGTGACTTCACTATACAGCCATTATTAGTTAGGTCACATAAAATGACTGTGTTGTGTGAGGTTTAATCATGTCATGTTATTTCAAGTAGAAACTTTATAAGACATTAACTTATGAGCTGACTTATGCTAACCAATGAACATCTGTCCCCATAAAATCAACGACTGCCGGCAAAGGATGCCTGTTACAAAAAAAAAAAATCACACCAAAGAAAGATATCATTTTATAAATACCTCACAAGGAAAAGGAGATCACACAGAACTGCAGATAAGTACAGATTATTCAGATTAATATGATTATTGATCATGGGTTGACATCATATGAGATAAGCACAGTACATCAGTAACAGTTGCATGTTCTTTCACCCCCATACTTACTGAAATTACTCAACAGAAACCAGAAGTGTTTAAAATAATCTGGCATCTGTATCTGTGTAATATCTAAATGTAAATCACAGGAGTCACATTAGATCAATGTATTTCCAGTCATAAGTGTTTTTTGGGTAGTTTGTGGGTCTGTTTTCTAAGTTTTCCAGGACCTCTCAGGACGGAAACATTGCTCTCTACACCTGTGTCATTGCAAAACTCAGACGAAGGATTAGGCTGTGCAGGGAAATGAAACTGCATGATCTCCCCTTTCATTTCACAGTGACAGGCTTGGTCAGATGGAATGTAATATCACTGGCCTGTGTTTTGAAATAGTTGCACAGCTGGTTCTGTATAATGCACTCACAGTTTGACAAACATGATGTAGCCATTAGCTTTACTGGTTTAGTAAAGCATCTGTACCAACCAGTTCAGTAGACGTATTCTTTGGTACATTCTAGCCTGGTCTTAGATTTTCAGTGGAAACTGTTTGACTGTCTGTTATTCATCAAGAAATGGTTCCAAAATGTGACAGCCTCGTAAATTAGTTGTCCTTTTTACGTTTTTGTTTATGAACAGTTTAAACAAACACAACATTGTGTAACTACTGAAGTTTTGGCTAGTCAGGCTACCTGTGCCCTCTGCCTCATGTTTTTAGTTATACTATAGACTAAACATTCCCTGACTCCATGTCTGTAATTAAATTCACAGACAGAAAGTTGTGTTCATTTGTTTCCATCTCACTCTGAAAGGAAAAAAGTGTATTTCTGTAAATGTTGTTCGTAAATGCTGTTTAAAAAAATCCCATATCTCAAATTTGAATATATACACACTATATTACAATGTGAAATTTGTCTGACTTTTTTTTTTATTAATTGTGTGAAATTAGTCAAAGTTTCCATCCTCTTTAATGCTGTCTGTAGATTGTCTTTGATCGTTTAATGGTTGTTTTCACTGAGTAGTGTTGAAGCAGTTATTTAGTCAGTCTTTTTTGCTAGTTGTGGGTTTGTGTATCTATGTTGCTTGAATGTTTTTGTATAAATGTACTGTGATGTTTTTGGTTTTTCCTCACCAGTCTCAGGCATGGCCAGTGTTGCTGAGCGGGGAGGACCTGATAGGCATTGCTCAGACAGGAACAGGGAAAACCCTGGCCTACCTGCTGCCAGGGTTCATCCACATGGACGGACAGCCTGTGTGAGTACAGGACCTGTTTCTTACTTTTCAGCCCATTTTTATCTTTTCTTTTAGGAGTTGTAAATGCTAACTGTGAAAGTGCTGTTTCCTTTCAGTTGTTTCAGCTGTGCATCTTTGACTCTTTCTTTGTGTCCTTCCTTCTTTCCTAGACCCAGGGCTGAGCGCAGAGGTCCAGGCATGTTGGTGCTGACTCCCACCAGAGAGCTGGCCTTGCAGATTGAAACTGAGTGCAACAAGTACCGCTATAAGGGCTACAAAAGGTCCAGCAGACTTATGTTATAATTCATTAAGGATGAGCTTTGAATCAGTAGTTAATTGCAGTGTAGAGGCAACATGACCATGACACTTCCTTCTATACCTTCTCAGTATCTGTATCTATGGCGGAGGGGATAGGAGAGGCCAGATCAACCTGGTGAAGGGTGGCGTGGACATAGTGATCGCAACACCAGGCCGACTAAATGATCTGCAGATGAATGAGCTCATCAGTCTTTGCTCCATCACCTACTTGGTCAGATGTTTTTGTGTGTGCATGTTTGTTTTTGTGTGAGAAATGGTGGAAGTGTGATTTTTTTTTTTTTACAGATTGACATTTGTTTGTTTTTAAAAATCGCTCTGGTCATTGGAAACAGGTGCTGGACGAGGCTGATCGTATGCTGGATATGGGCTTTGAACCTCAGATTATGAAGATTCTTCTGGACATCCGCCCAGACCGACAGACTGTCATGACCAGGTATAAGTCAAGTCACAGAAAGCACTTGAAACAAATTTTGTCATCACGTGGTCAGTGAACAGGACGTTAGGACACAAGCACAGATGTGTTCATCCAGAGTCTGAAGAGTGTTACAGTGCATTGATTAAACCACTCTGGGAATACAACTGCATATAATTGATCCACATTTTCATGAAGGAAAGAAAGATATGATAAATAATGACATTTTTTAAAAAGCAAATTCAACCACTGCATTCATATAACTCTCAACATTATCTCCCACAGAGGTGCAATGAGTTGTTTTTTTTTTTTTTTTTAAATCCAGCTTCCTTTTTTTATTGTAAACTCCCATGTTTCAGTGCCACCTGGCCCACCGGAGTGAGACGATTGGCCAAATCCTACTTAAAGAATCCTATGATCATCTATGTGGGCACCCTGGACTTGGCGGTAAGTGTAAATGAATATAAACAGTTATTCATTCATTAGATGGGTTTAGTGGCTATTTAAAGGTGAATTCCAGCTGCCGTGTACTCGCATCAGGAGCACTTCCTGTGTTTCTCTGCGTCTTAGGCAGTTAACACAGTGCAGCAAACGGTGCTGGTCGTCCATGAAGAGGAGAAAAAGGCCTACGTGTTTGACTTCATCAGAAACATGCTGCCCCAGGACAAAGTCATAATCTTTGTTGGCAAGAAGCTTATGTGAGTGGGGAGTCTCTAACATATGGCTTGTAAACAAGGGAGGTAATTGTGGTGTTTTAAGCTAAACCCACAGTTTCTGGTTAAAACCAGAGTTAACTACATAATGACATTGTCGGTGCATACCGCATACACCAACAGTGTCCTGTGTGTATGTTTGGGTCTCTGTTTGCATGCAATCTCAGGGCTGATGACCTGTCCAGTGATATGTGTCTGCAGGGTCTGGCTGTGCAAAGTCTCCATGGTGACCGCGAACAGTGTGACCGTGAAGAAGCCCTCAAGGATTTTAAAGAGAGTACGTAACAGGAAGGAAATGTGGTTTTAAAAAAATGCTTTCATTGCCCCTGACAGCAAAAACTGAAATTGAAGTCTTGATGGTGAGCTGGTGCTCTTATGCCAATGAGATACGACAAGTAAAAGCTGAAGGATCAAATTGCCCAGTGAATAAATAAGTGTTTTATCTTTGTCTAGGTCGAGTTCGTATCCTGGTCGCCACCGACCTGGCGTCTCGAGGGTTGGATGTCCATGACATAACTCATGTCTTTAACTTTGACTTTCCTCGTAACATAGAGGAGTACGTCCATCGCGTGGGCCGCACTGGCCGAGCTGGGTAAGGGTCTGTGAGTACGTCTGTTTACTGATGACTTTTTTTTTTTTTTTTTACATTCTTCTGTGGTCTCATGAATAAAAATCACTAACAGTGTCTGACTGTTCTTGGGTTAGTTTGTAATGTTGATGCTTCCCCCCCCCCCCCAGACGCTCAGGCGCTGCTGTTACCCTAGTAACAAGAGAAGACTGGAGGATGGCTCCTGAACTGATTCCCATCCTTGAGCGAGCAGGACAGGTTAGCACACAATTTATACCAACATAAAATGTGTGTGACTGAACGTTTATTCAAATATAAATAGTCACGTACACAGGTTTACCTTCTGTTTTGATTTCACAGCTGACTGACTAGGATTTTATGTTTTTAACGAATAAGCCGTAGTATACTATTGTGGGTTTTATTTCATAGAAATTATAAACAACAAAATGGCTTGTGTGATTATAATTGTGTGTTTTCTCATTTGAAAAGAACCAGGTTCCTTGGCTCTAAGTCACTAAATCACTAATGCTTTTTTTCCCCAGTTGTATTTGCAACTTCTAGTAAACCATAGTTAAGTGCGTGTAATCATTGTGACTTCTGCTGCAGGACGTTCCTGAAGAGCTGGTGCTTATGGCAGAGAGATACGAGAAGCACAAGAGGGAGAAGGATATGTGCAATCTGAGGGGAGGACAGGGACATGGAAGACGGGGATGGGGGAGGAGAGATTGTGGAGGGAGAGGAGGCAGGGATCGAGGCCAGAATTGGGGACTCTGATGATGACTGTCCATTTAAGTTTACACATAACACAATGTTTTCTACACAGGTCTGCAAACAGATTCATAGAAGGATGTATCAATAGAAAGATAGAAACTTTAACGTTCACACTTTTTGAAAAAAAGGAATCAATAAAAGAATCTGTTAACATAAATAGAAACTTGAAATTAATTTGTCTGGTATTCTAATAGGACTAATTTTCTTGTGCCTGTTTTATGTCCTTTTTTTTTTCTCACCATGGTGGAGCAGGATCTGAAACCACCTGTGTAATTTCTTTTGAACAGATATTTTTATATTATTATTATTATTATTATATTTTATATATATATATTAACATTTGTTTTTTGTTGGATTAATATCCATTATCATTTAGACACAGTTGCACCTCATTATGTTTTCGTCCTGTTTTAAAAATGTTTAAAATTAATATTTTTTTTTTTTTCTGTTTGTAGTTCACCAACTACAGCAGTGTTTTGCATCACTGAATATTTTGTTACATCATTACTTGTTTTGGGCAGAAAGAAATCTAATAAATTCTCCTTGTAAAGAGACGTGACACTGCATATTTCATTGACTTGGTAACTTGAAATATTTACTGTATGATACAGTAATGATTAGATCTGCTTTGCAGCATTTCCATACCTCTATAATCATGGGATGATACTAAAGGTAAATCATATTTTATTATTTTGAAATTTAAGGGCGAGCATGGTCAGTTCTTTAGTAACCAAAGGATGTTTTTTCCACAGGAGGCGCTGCCCTGCCTCAGTTTGAAGAGTTTGTGTGAAGTACATGGGCAGGAAGTTACTTTTCTCTGCTGACCATGTAAGATTTCCTAGAAGAGGTGGGGGCGGGGGCAGCTTTTGCATGTTTGGTTTTATAACTGTAGAGAAGAAATGTGGAACTTGAATCTGTGAGCACTTCAGACAAAGAACTTGTGTTATTGTAAAAATATTGTAATCATCACAATCATTGAACAAAAGAACTAACAACTAAACTATAAGAGGCATACCTCTTACACCTAACAGTGTACTACATATAACATATTATTAATATAACTTTTTTTTTTTTAAATAATTGTATTTTACACACTTTAGGGCTCCACTGAAATGAATGGAAACTAAGATATTAATTTTACTTTTCATATTTAGCATTGCAGGTTTGTCAAGCTTCATCAGCTTCTGTGGAGTATAGGGATGCCCTTTACTCCAGCCTCAGGTAAGATGCTACACATTCTACCATGATAATACTTTTAATAATGATAATAATCCTTATTTATAGACTAAAGCGCTCATTACAAAGTGCTTCACAGCAGCAAAATTCTTTCTTTGAGTTTTAATACAGCACTCCTCATGATGGCCTTACTAAGTATTTAGCCAGTGAATTAAAACAAGTGAAAAATGTGTTTAATGAAAAAAAAAAAAATTATCACAAAGAGGTTTGGATCAGAGAAATTTTGGTAAACAAGAATCAAGTGGTTACAAATAAATTATGTGACATGAATGTCAGTTCAAGACCGTCCTGAGTTTAGATAGATAGATAGATAGATATACTTTATTGATCCCAAGCTGGGAAATTACAGTGTAGCCGCAGCATTACACAATATACAATACACAGAAGTAAAAAGAAAAAAGAAGAAAAACCTAGACATATTAAAACAATATAAAATGCAATATCAAAAATGTATAAACAGCAGTACTTATTGTGCAAAGTAAAGTAAATATAAGGTGCAGTTAGAGCATGTTGAGTGATAACAGGTAGATAAAAAAAAGGAAATTTAAAAAGCACCTGTGAAATATAAAGCATTAAAAAAGGCTTTGAAACGTGTTTGAACCCAAAAGCAGCAGCACAGTTTGGATTTAAAGCTTTAAACTGTGCATATTTTTGACTGTGAAAGAAGATTGACAGGTTTTTCTCTTTATTTAGCTTGTGTCTAACTCAGGGTAACTAAGGATAAACGTAGTCTTTCAAACATCACATGTAATAAAAGAATAAACAAGAAATTAAAAAAAAAGAAAATAACTGAATGTCCATGTTTGGAATGATGAATACCATGAAATGCGGTTGAAAGCTCTACAAAAGTTTTTGTTTGTTCCTTTTTGTTTGATGTATTTTTTAATTTAATTTTATTTTTTTTTGTCAAACTAATGTTCCCATGGTCAAGATGTATTTCCAAGTTAAAGTAAAATAAAATAAATTCAATAAGTAAGTAAGTAAGTGTGTCTGTGGGCGTAGCGTTACACGCTGTATCAACTCTCAGAGCCGCTGGTATCACATAACAGAATCTCGGCTCTTTGCTCTGAATGGACTCTGAGGTGCTCAAACAGCGCCGACCTGCAGCACGAGCGAAAGCAGACAACCGTCCTAGCGCACGCACGCGCGCACAACCACCACGCAAACCACCCAGACAGTCAGTCTCTGTCCCGTAGTGTGGTCTGTCGGGGGGTTGGAGGGGTGGAGGGGGCGGCGGGGGGGGGGGACTGGCCCCTGAGGGTCAAGGTCAAGTTTAACACGGAAAGAGAGAGAGAGAGAAAGAGGAAGGGGGGAGGGTGCAGACAGAAAGACAGACAGATGTAATGAGCTCAAGTTCAAGGCAAATGCACACCTTGAAGCTTCTTCTGTTTATTTGTGTGTGTGTGTGTGTGTGTGTGTGTGTGTGTGTGTGTGTGTGTGTGTGTGTGTGTGTGTGTGTGTGTGT
>JBBMJY010000003.1:4780905-4842658 GCA_037833715.1 Toxotes lorentzi
AGAAGAAAAACCTAGACATATTAAAACAATATAAAATGCAATATCAAAAATGTATGTAACAGCAGTACTTATTGTGCTTAGTTGCCCAATTTTTAGTTAAAGTGTGTTTCAAATGCTATGATGCTGGAAAAGTCACAGTCACTTCCTGCTTGTAGTGAAGTTGTCACATGAAAATAGGAAAGCCGTTGTCACATTGCTCTTTGATACAAGAAGCCAGTTTTTCACACTTCTTCTGGTCAGCACCAGAGAGAAGGTTCTGCTTCGGGATGAAGAAGTTAGGGAGTACACCTTCTTTCAGATGGCCTACAAAGTCCTTCAGGAGCTGCTGAAAACACTGACTCAGACTTGAGGCCATCCAATCACTGTCACTAGTTCTAGAGCAGCAGGCATGCAAGAGGGTGGTTTTGGCTTGGTAGGAGCAGAACTTGTCAAATGAATTGTCCTTTTCCTTCAGCAGACTGAGAAGGTGTTTCAGGAGCTTCAGACAGTCCTTCCTGTATGGGAAGAGAAATGGAAAGGAACAGACTGTAATGGATTCTCAGTCTGTACAAGGTCTTACGTTTAACTTAGAGTACCCTCCTGAAAACCTGGACTTTGATGAAAGAAAATCTGTACAGTGTTACACCTGGTAGGGAAAAATCGCTTAAAATCTAACCTGCAGCAGCGTTCACCATTTCTTTCACAGCATGTCTTCTTCGATCCGTGATTCTTCAGAATGTCCTTCTCAACATGAGAAAATGAAACCCGCCAAACATCTGTGTGTTGTAGAAGACAAAATATTCAGTGGGCGGGAAGCTTCCCTTTTTTTAGTCTTCATTCATGAAATGGCTCATGTTTTGTTATGATCCAATGTAAACAGCCTGTGAGTCATCTATTAATTTTTGGTTCAGAGAACTTGGAGTTACCTTTACAAAGGACTTTGTCATGTTCCACTGTGCCCTTGCCTTCATATTTTGGGACAAGATAATATGGTTTCCTCTTGTACTCCTGCTTTGCTTTAGTTCCCAGCCACTTCTCAATTTTAAAGCCGTCATCGGTAAAACATGGCCAGCTTGATTTAACCATAAGACAGAGAACAACATCCAGTGAAGTGGTGACTGATTGTACTGTTGTGGTCAGGGTCACTGCAGGGCAGCCTTTTTTCTTTCTCGTCACCTCCCATTCTGAAAGAGCAAACAAGAAATGCAATCATTTTCTTTAAGATTTATTTCTTTGGATCTTCTTTGGATCTTTTAATTGTTGACATATTCCCATTCAGTAATTAGTAAGTAATATCAATTTTGGTACTCACCTTTCGACTCCTTGACACATTTCTTCACTTCTTCCCTGAACTCCTTGAGCATTCTACTGGCAGATAAAGTGCCAGACTCCTCCTCCTGAAATTTCTTCAGAGGGCTGTTGCCACGTTTTAATGCCACGCTGTAAAAGGCTCCATCCTTCCCGAATGGTTTAATGTTCGCTCGGTCAACGGATACAGCCAGCATGACATCAAATTCATCAGGGTTAGAAATCTGTATGCACGAAAACATCACTATGTAGTACACTGAAATTCATACGATGACATAGTTGTTTAAAGCACTGTACCAAATGTGGGTACATTTCTTCTAATCTGTACCATGCATTGGCCACTAACCCTGTGCTAAACAGATGGAACACAGTAATTGTCTGAGGGAACTCTGAACAAAGATGACTTACCTTTACATTTTCATAGTAACTACCAGTACGTAGTGGTTCTACTTCTTTAAAGCAGTCAGTGTTCTGCTTTAAATGCGTGATTATGTTGTTGATTATTTCATTGATGACTTCTGCTGCGTTTGCTTTGTCGTTCCTCTTAATCTTCAATTTTTCTAGAGTTGTGGAGAGGATAGAGCCCACTGCAGCTTTGTCTGCACAAGCCTTTGTAGTGTATTTAGGTGTCTCTGGCTGCACCTTCATTGTCTCCTCAGCAATTTTTTCTGGTGATTTGGCTTTGCGAGCACATGTTTCTGCTTTTGTGATCTTCATAGAAGACTTTGTGGTGTCCTTGGGTGTCTCTGCCTGTGTCCTCATTGTTTCCTCCTTAACTTGTTCTGATAACTTGGCCCTGCCAGAACATTTCTTTGTTTCTGTAGTCTTCACAGAATCCTTTGTTGTAGCTTTCAGTCTCTGTCGCTGCATTTTTGTCATCTCTTCTGCAGATCGTTCTGGTGATTTGGCCCTGCCAGCAGAAGTTTTGGCTTTTGTTCCTCGTCCAGGAGCCTTTGTGTTGTCTGTAGGTGTTCTTTTCTGCTTGGGGATGGCCTCTGTGACCGGTTTTGTGATCTTCTCCTTCTGCATGCTCTGCACAGATGGCTTCGTATCAGTGTGGTTTGGCATTTTCTGCTCTCTCTCCTTTGGTTTCTGTTCCCTTGTGGTACCACTCTGCTTCTCTTCTGTAGAGTTTTTTCTTCGACATCTGGGTGGAGATGCTTCTTTAGTTTGTTTAGGTATGGTATTGTGCTTAGCACCCTTAGCCTCGGGTCTCTTTGCCGTGCATGGTCCCCCCCTGCCAGTCATGCTGGTGCAGTGAGAGAAATGAAACTGCACTCACATTTTTCCTGTTAGTGTATGAGAACACACCCCTCAATTATTTGGCAGACTGCCAAATTATAATAGTTGTATTGTTCCCATGATTTTGTGTGTGTTTATACACACATATATATATATTTTTTGTTTGTTTGTTTTTTCTCAATGATAAATATGTCTTTATATGATTCTTTTACAAATAATTACAAATAAATCATTGACAGTTCCTAGTTTATTCCCATACCAATAGCTACATCTTGTGGACAAAAGTGTGTGTTGTGTTTGTCTGATTTGTTTTGTAGGACTGGAAAGTTCAAAGCGTTTTTTTTTTTTTTTTTTTTTTTTTTTTTACTTCACACAGAAAATGTCTAAAGACCACAGGCCAACACGTTGGTTGAAACATGTTTAATGTTGCAAAGAGGCTCATGCCATCTTACAATAAGGTGCAGTAGCTTATGCCAATTTAAACTTCTCCAGTGCAAAGTTAGCAAAATGCCAATCAAAGTGCTTCAAGAATCGCCAGGTGGTCTCTTCTGAGTCCCTCGAGAAGGACAAATTTGGACCATTTGTTTTAAGTGCCTTTTAAAGCTTAAACACAACAAATCACTAAGTTCTACTAATATACTACTCAGAAGAACATAGTTTTAACTTCTTGCCACAGGCTCCTACAGAGCACCACGTAGTTGCAAACAAACACTAAAAGCAAGACAACACATATCATGTAAAGAGAGTACCAGTACCTGCACTCCAGAGAGCTAGAGAGGTGATAAATTACAGTTCCTCTAATTGTTCAATGTCTCAGTATCACAGAAGAGTATTGCCATGAACCAAATCAACAAATGCACATTTAAAACGATCTGTTTGATATTACATTGTACGTAATGGTAATCTAACCATTTAAATACAGGTCAGGAGTACCGCCTCAAGGACTACAGATCTAAATGCTGTTCTTTCCTTCGAATGCTTTTGCGATGCATTGTGATGATTAACCAGTCTTTGATTATTAAGTCGAAGCAGCCAATTGTAGGATGGAGTTGGATGACCGATGTCCTGCCCTGGGAGACCTTGGGGTCGGCAGAGTAGCACAACATTCATTTGTTCCTCTGGGCCTTCTGGGCAGACTTGGTAATTTTACCAGTGGTGGAGACCTTCTTCTCCACACCCTTAATCACGCCGACAGCCACAGTCTGACGCATGTCACGCACTGCAAAACGACCTGCAGAGTGAAGAGGTGTAAAGACAGACATTTTAGGTGATGGTGTCATCTGGGATGACTTATAGTGGACTCATGACAATGTGCTGGGAAGCTGTTGAACAAACCCTTTTGACTTGAACTTACCCAGTGGAGGGTACTCAGAGAAGCTCTCAACACACATTGGCTTGCCAGGAATCATATCCACAATGGCAGCATCTCCAGATTTGAGGGATTTGGGGTTGTCCTCCAACTTCTTGCCAGAGCGGCGATCAATCTTTTCCTTGAGCTCAGCAAATTTGCAGGCGATGTGAGCAGTGTGACAGTCCAGCACAGGAGCATAACCAGCACTGATCTGTCCGGGGTGATTGAGGATGATCACCTGCAAAGCAAAGGGACAACATGGAGAGCATATTAATACAAAGATTATTTCCTTCACTGCTCACTGCAAAGATTCAGCTGTTGGCTTGTTCAGCAGTTACTGCTGAGATTATGACACCTTCACTTTGTTCCAGTCTAAACCAGACAAATCCGCACTGAGTGTACCGTGTTGTAGACATTTTGACAAACTTAGAATATAGCATGATGACCTATTTGTGGCTAAACTGAGATTCAAAGATGTCTTTTTTTCTTCATAACAGTTAACATTTCTCTAAAATAGCTAAATATAGTTCAGAATAAGGACCGAGCTGAATCTATTTAATCATTCTCATGGTGCATTTCTGAAAATAGATCCCTTGCAACGTCTACCTGAGCAGTGAAGTTGGCAGCTTCCTGCGGTGGGTCATTCTTGCTATCGCCAGCTACGTTGCCACGGCGAATGTCCTTGACGGACACATTCTTGACATTAAAGCCCACGTTGTCGCCAGGGAGGGCTTCAGTCAGTGCCTCATGGTGCATCTCCACAGACTTCACCTCAGTCGTCACATTGACGGGGGCAAAAGTCACCACCATGCCAGGCTTTAGTATGCCTGTTTCCACACGGCCTACAGGCACTGTTCCAATACCTGAGAAAGAGAAGGCCAGCACAGAGAATACACAGTGAAGGACATTAAAGTGAACATAAAGTTAGTTCAGTCCTATATTTAAAAAAAAAATCCCTCTGCCAAATGCTCTGACCAAAATCAATTTCATATTTCACAGTAACTCTGTCCCCTCTTCCCACAGTGTTTTGGATTTTATCCATGTCTTATTTGGAGTTTTACATGCCTCCTATCTTGTAGACATCCTGCAGGGGCAGACGTAGAGGTTTGTCTGTGGGACGGGTGGGAGGCTGGATAGCATCCAGAGCCTCCAGTAGAGTGGTCCCTGATGCATTGCCTTCTTTCCTATTGATCTTCCATCCCTTAAACCAAGTCATCTATGAAGGGAAAATAATGCAATTAATTTCAATGAAAAGATTGTAAACAGTGATAATAGTAGATGCAAACAACTGATTGGATCAGTAAATTTTCAGGTAATTATTTCTGACGAAAAAGCTCCATTAGTTTTGTTTTAAAAGCAAGACTTTGTAACTTCTGAACTTCTTAAAAAAAAAACATAATCTTCCTCCTATAAATGAGAAGTTGAATTTATAAGCAATAAAATGCTCTTGCTCACTTTGTTTCTACAGCCTTACCTGGTCTGCTATGACCACTAGCCTACAGTGGCTAATGTTAGCAAACTTAGTGTCAGTTGCTGTGTAACTAGAAGTAGTGAGTCGGTTCTGACTTAATGGCTATTTGATACCTGTGCTATTGTTACACTACATTCAGTATTTGCCATTATCCTGGCCACAGTGGTCCCTGTTGGAAAAAAGTTACTTAGAGCTGCTTTAAATACTTAACACAAGGGAACTTCTTTGGTAATTGCAAGGGAAAGGAAAGAGGGTTACTCAGACTCTTAAACTGGTTTGATCTGAGTTAGATCTACAGTCACAGGGACTGGTTAACCTTGGAGCTAAAGCTTCCCATTCCAGTCACCATCCATACAAATTAGTATTCAAATTCAAGGTGGTATTTGTTTTTATTGATTGTAAAAGCATTTGCATTACTATTCTGTGTGTTCTACTTACATTTGGGCTGGGCTCAAGCATGTTGTCTCCATTCCAGCCTGAAATGGGTACGAAGGCGACGGTGTCCGGATTGTAGCCGATCTTCTTGATGTAGGTGCTCACTTCTTTTACTATTTCCTCATAACGTTTCTGGCTGTAGTTTGGCTCAGTGGAGTCCATCTTGTTGATGCCCACAATAAGCTGCTTTACTCCCAGTGTGTAGGCCAGGAGGGCGTGCTCACGGGTCTGTCCATTCTTGGAAATTCCTGCCTCGAACTCTCCAACACCAGCTGCCACAATCAGTACAGCACAATCTGCCTGTAGAAGCAGCAGATGAAACATTAGTACTACTGATACGCAGCAGCTTTGACCGTTGCATTCCTAAATTTGAAAATATTGTCAGAACTTAAACTGTTCACCAGGAACCTAGTGAATTAACTGGCTGTTGTTTACTGTGACTTTAGTAGCCACATGTAATGTGTACGTTCACAAACAAATAATATTCTGTTCTTCCGTCTTTTGGGGACAAGTCGACATAGATGCGTTTGTTGGTTAAATGCAACATGCATTATCGTAGAATAGCACACGCTGTATGCACACAGAATGGCTGAACGTGCTCATGTCGCAGACCTGTGAGGTCCCAGTGATCATGTTCTTGATGAAGTCCCTGTGACCCGGGGCGTCGATGATGGTCACATAGTACTTGCTGGTTTCAAACTTCCACAGTGAGATGTCGATAGTAATGCCACGCTCCCTTTCTGCCTTCAGCTTGTCCAGCACCCAGGCATACTTGAACGACCCCTTCCCCATCTGTGAAATAATTGAGATAAAAAAAATGTTCATAGCATGACGTGATGAGGCTGTTCTGTATTGTTCATTACAATTTGTGCATAGTCAGTATGGCATTTATCCTTTGGTCATTACTGGTCGTGATTCAAGAGGCTGTCTTCATCTTGCCTGTATCTCCTTACCTCAGCAGCCTCCTTTTCAAACTTCTCGATGGTTCTCTTGTCAATGCCCCCGCACTTGTAAATAAGGTGGCCCGTGGTGGTGGACTTGCCAGAGTCCACATGGCCGATCACAACAATGTTGATGTGGAGTTTCTCCTTTCCCATGGTGACCGGAGCAGGTTGAAGTCACGAGACACGACTGTCTGCTGAAGCCAGGGTAAAGTTACAGTTAGTACGATATACAGATGGTTTGCAGGGCAGGAAACACAAACCTCTCTCAAGTTGTTGTGACTGAAGGATACTGAAATATTTCGCATGGGCATGAAAACATTTTCCGAGGGTGGAAAAAGCAAATGAGGTTGTTATTGTTTGATAGGCCATAGCATTTGGTAATTAACACTTTGTGATTGAATGGGTATTGCAAGATGACACAGCTGGAGAGTCAGCAAAGGTATTGCAGCACCAGGGATAAAAAAAAACACTAGCAGAGTGCTGATGCCTCCCCCAAGTGACTGCGCAGAAAGAATTTTAAAGGACATTAAAATGCTGCCCAGCGAAGGAGACTAATTCATTTCTTTAGTTCATCCGGCCTTTAACAAGCTGACTATGTCATCTGTTTGGTCCTGGAGGTGTTAAACTGAGGTTACTGCCATTGAGGGCTCTTGACTGGCAATAGATGTTTTTGTAAGTGGTGTATCTCAGAAGATTAGGGACGGTATCAATGGCCACTGAACTGCGCCAAGCACAAAACCCTGTGCCCCTCCTACTCTTTATTCCTCCATCCATCCACACCCCTGCTCTCCTCTTTCACATCCTGCCTGCCCTCCTGTCCTCGCTGCTCCGCTCCGCTGTGCACTGACACATCAAGACAACAAGGTTCTGATGCTTCACAGCACCGTCCTTCTTTTCACAGCCACAGACTTAGTACAGATTCACCCAGAGCCAGAATCCACCATTTTGTCAGGTCCTATCCACTGACAGTGTAGCAGCCATTTCTCAGACACTGCAGAGCACTGCACACAGGTTAATGCAGAGCAGGTTAAACACAGGGTGATAGCCCTGAATAGAAAGATTCACACATGCACTACAAAGTTTTCTGTTAAATAATCCAACTCAGTTTATGTTTTGTCTGAATCTCTCTCTTTGTTTTTTTTTTGTTTGTTTTTTTACCAGGCAGAAAGGTCAGCAGCTTAATCCAACTGTAACATGAATCCCCACATGATCTTAGCCAGACTTGTTGAGGTGAACTCAGTCAGGACAAAAAAACATTTCCCTGCGCGTATTTAACTCATTCCTCATAGGTAACGTCACGGCGGCTGCCGCAGTGCGCCTCTATGTACAAAAGATGATAACACGGCGGACAGTGGCTGAAACTTAGCACAGCTACTACGGTACATCTAATGTGTGAGGGATTTAATGGAAATGTCAACCCTCCGCCATGTTCTATCATCTGTCCGCTTACTGACGCCAGGATGCGTATTAACTACCAGCCGTCTGCCCTCTTTTCTGCATCACAACAATATTCCCAACACGCTGCCTGGAGACTGAGCCGCTAGAGAAAACGCTCGATGAGTTTGTTTTTTTTTTGATATGATCAAAAAACGAAATGCCCTCAATAAATTATTTTACGTGCCGTGTCGTACCTGAGAGCTGCCCGGTGTCAGGTTGGCCGCAGGACCGGAGAGGCTGAGGAGAGACGCTGATCCGGTTATAGCGCACAGGACAGGCGGGGGTGTTGCGTAATTGCGCGCACCCGCTGCTGCACAGCATCACAACGAGGGACCGGGAGAAGTTGCCGTAGACGAGTTTCATAGGACACATCCACCGGCGAAACATCCGTGCCCGCACACGATCCCGTCTGGATTTGAGTCTTTACTGTTTCCTCATAAAATGTAGAGGACGAAACCCCTGAACGTGTTCAGACAGTGCGTTTAAACATTTACTGACGCACAAGGACAAGAGCCGCGAGAACTGATGGGAACCGGCGTGAAGTTTGAATTTGTGTTACTTTTATTTCTGTCCCTGTGCGAGGTTTGAAGCACTGTGTTTGACTTGTAATGGCTGTGTCCGACAATTTAACATAAAATCTGAGACGTTTATTGTCCCCTGTCAATTTAGCGTAGGTTACATGAAGAGTGGATATGTGTGTTTTTGTTGTCGGCTGTTTGCATTAGATGGCAGAGAGGTAGCCAGTGGCTCATCATAGAGATGATTTGGAGTTTTAAAAATGGGTGGTTCGGTTTGATCCGAGTTTCACAGATGGCGTTGGTTGTGTGAAGTGGTTTGAAGTCAAGTCGTGGAGCAAATGAAGCGAGGACTCAGTCACGCGCAGCAGGTGGCGCGCTCACCTTGTCAGACCCTCCCTGGCTGGATTAAAATTAACCCCAGTGGCCTTAACCTCCTTCCAGTGCGTCTGTGTGCTAATTAACACAAGAAGCAGGGCTGCCGGGAAACAGCAGGGAGGCAAACACAAAGGAGAGTTGTCCATAGTTAAACACGCAGTGGTTATGACATTATGTTATGATTTGTCTTTTTCGGATACATTTGATAAGGATATCATGAAATCCTTAAAGCTGTATTTTTTTCCCTCCCCAATCCTTTGACAAGTGTGTCCAAATGTTATCACATGTTTTCTTCCAGTACTGGCTCATATGAGGATACTTTGTGGATGTGACTGGGTAGAGAATTATACTGATGTGTGTTGTAGATAAGGTTAGTAACAGTCAGGGCTAAGAGTGAAACCTGAGTAAAATGGTCAGTGTTTGTGGTGCATCCAGAGAGTGAGGTTCAACAACTATGATCTTTTTTCTTACCGTTTATGCTCTCATCTGTGTTGTTAGATGTTTTTGTTTTTCAGTACTCTAAACTTGGACAAACCTTGTTTGTCGTTAGTAGGAAGCACTTTGTGTTACTTCATGTAAGTATTTTTATACAAGTAAGTGGGGTTACATTAATGAAACGCTACTCTGACAGGCATATTTTTTTCCATTTGGTGGTACTACTTCAGTAGTTAATTCATTTGGATTTTATTGCACAAATGAGTTGCATAAAGCTAGTGACAGGTCATATATTTAAGTTAAAATTTTGAGATCATCAGCATAGGTTGAAGAGGTTATCAAAATGTCAGCCAACTTGGTCATTTGTACTTTTTACTAGAGACTAAAAGAACTGTAGCAATGAAAATCACATTGTTCCTTCAGTTCGTTGAAAGCCTGTTACACTGGCTATATAATGAAATAATAACCCAACACAATATCAGATTTGAGCATAGCTGTATATGATGAAATATTTACAATACATGACAGTGATTTGAGACATATTTCTGGAAGGTTTACAATGATTATTTTCTTGGTACAGTATGTGTATATGTGGAGATATGAATATAAAACTCAAATAAAAACTGTAAACAAAAGGAATCCTTTATGAAAAGAATGAGTCTACAGTCCTGAATTGTCTGATCCTATTTAAGCTAATGTAATAAGGCACAAGTGCATTTCATCTTGAACTGGAATGATGGTGCTACTTGTTGACAGAAACCAAACAACCAAAACAAAACGTTTATCTTGTGGCTTAGTTTTGACGTACCACTCTGTAGACATATGTATAAAGGGTAAAAGTACAATATAGTATTATTTACAAGTGACCTTAGAGTGCAAACCTAATGGAAAAATTACATTTAATCAGCTGGTCACATTAATAATAAAAAAAAAACTAATACTAATATGACTACTAACTCAAAATATGACTACCTCATATTTTGAGTTATTAGCATTGCTCTTTGAAATCATTGGATCAGTTGGTTGACATTCAAAAACTGAGGACACAAACCTCCATGTGGAAGATAAATGTGTAAAACGGAAATAATCATCCTTTTCGATCCTTGTATGACACAGATACCTGAGATTTGGCACACACAGTGCAAATCCTGTGAAGAAAATAAGGATGTGTGTCCACCTGGATCCTCTTTAAAGCACTTTTCGTTCCCTTCATTTGAGAGGCACCAAAAGCATGTCGTTTTCTTAGTGTTACACATTGGAAATATCATAACCTGTACTTTCCATATGCATTAGATAAAGGCTGCTACTGAAACAAAACAGGTGCCTGGTGGACATAACCTGAAAAGACATTACATCATGTACACATAAAATCCCTTTACTGCATCATGACAAGTAAAAGTGTCTTTAAAGACGCTCGACTGTAAGGCATTTTCTCAAACAAGTGTTTGTGCGTGCTGTGCACTCACAGTCATCTCTCAAACAAGACATTATCCGACGTGTGTGTCTAGTTTGGGATGACAAGTCTGTTATTTTTGGGGCAAATCTTTTACACACACAAAAAAAACAGTACTTATCTGGCACTCACTTATGGGTTGCAAAGTAGCACATTGTGTGTCATCCCAAACTATACACGCAGTGTGTAAGAAAACATATTTCTGAAGTAAAGACTTTTACTATGGCGATAAATCTCAATGCTTTAAACTGTGGAGTTTAAAGCAGAAGTGCTCTGGAGGCAGCAGTTGGTTAACTGGCAAACCTGAAAACCAGATACTAACAAGACTGGGAAAATTTCACAGCTTGTTTGTCATGGTGTTAGTCATGCTTGACTGTCAACAGGTCTTTGAAAACCTACGGCTATCTAAGCTAAATTAGACCAGCTGACCTTTCAGGTTGAAGCTAGCCTTACAGCCTATAGCTGTGTAACTAACAAGCTACATTTTCTTGTTTCTGTTAGTGGTAAGAGTTTTTGGCTTTATACTCTAAAGCCTCTGATACTTCCTGGATAATTAGTTTCTTTGGCCGTGCTCAATTATTATTTTTTGCCTCCAAATAATTTCTGCTTAACTAAAAGTGCAATCTGCTTTTTTTTTTTTTTACTGCTGTGACTGCAGGTTCATCTGTCAACAGGCTCTGAGTACACACATTCACGGTGGAGAATATCCTTGTAGGTATTGTGGCTATTACTCACTGTTATTTACCCGAGCTTTGAGAATTATCAGCACATCTGGAACACATCTGTCGCTGAAAGTACCCGCTGAATAAGCCCATTACTGAGATTTGTCCATCTGACATATCTGAATCATCAAATGGACAAGTCTGGTCCTCATCTTCAGCCTTAGTCTCCGTGAAAGTAGGACGTGTGGACAGCCCAGGGCTGCACTGTTCCTTGGCCAAACACGGTGTAGAACGACGCTCCAAGCAGGTTGATGGCGGCAGCAATGTAGAAGACAGTCTGCCATTCTTCTATGGTGTTCTAAAGGACAGGCAGCCCACTTAGTAATTAGTACTGACATTTAAAAAAGGTTTGTCCATCAAGTAAATGATTTAGCTCGTTATCTGGAGCGTTCTGTCAAACATCTGCACAGCATAGTGATGTTTCCTAAAATCACTGGTGCCCTAATATTCATACAACTGTACATTGCCAACATTTTACAGACTCTTAGTTCCTTGTTAGTTGCACTTATTTGGCAAAATCTATACATTTAAGTGCAGAGTACTGCAACAGCAGTGTCTGTATTTAGGTCCTGTCTTAACATTTTGTTTTGAACATCCACATAAAAGTGAATGACGTGTAGCGGACATCGTCATTCCAGACAAAAGTCTGACTGTGTTCTTTTTTATAGAGGACTAAGGATTCCCCCTGGTGGCCAAATTTACATTAACGCGCTAATCCTGTACTAACTAAACCAATTAGACGTGAAATGGAGCATCAAGCCAAAGTAAGGATACCATCTGTTTAGATAGTGACACTGCAGGTCAGGACACCTAGAGTGACCTCTGTTAGTCTGTAAGCAGCAGCGTACTACACACTAAAGTTAATGTGCTGTACTGTACTACACTTGCTGTTTAGGGGTGTAATCATCATCATTTACATCAAATCTATTTCAAATTTGACCTTTGAAACCTTTGAAATCAGTTAAGTTTCCTGTTTAAGGAATTGAACCCATTGAGCAGACTGGCTAATCAGAGTGTGAGTGTACATGTTTCTTACATGTTTGGTGAGGGCTCTTGCTATGACTGGTCCCACCATGCCAGGAATGGTGGCAAAGGTGTTGGTGATTCCCAGCAGAATGCCAGCATACCTATAAAAGCAAACACATAAATAGTGACATGTATTTGTTAGCCTGCGAAACTCAGCACAGTATTTACAGCATGGTACATACATATACAGAAATCATTCTTACGAAGGGGCAATGTCAAGGTGGTTGATGTTGAAGCCAGAGGCCGACACTCCGCCCAGAGAGGAGGAGATAGTGAGGAAGGTCACAGCCAAGGTGTAGTTACAGCCTATATATCCTGCTGCCACCAGGAACACAGCTGGTCCGATCATACCTACAGAACAAGAGTTAAGGAGAAAATCTTGTGATGTGGTACATTGGATGTCCAAATCAGTTTCACAAACCAAAATAACAGACTCCATTATTCAGCTGTGATGTTTGGTGTTCCTTACCAACAATGGAGAAGGACCTCCTGACAGTGACTGTGGGATACTGGCAGGTTTCCCGCAGGTAATCGGCAACCTGGCCACTCAGCACAGCCAACACTGCACAGCCCATGTAAGGCAGAGCTGACAGAAAACCATTCTGTTGTGGACAGAGGGAGGCAACAGCATGTGTTCATGGTTTTTCAGGATTATATAGCTATTCTGTGCATTTTATCAGTTTTTTTTTTACTCTTTGATAATTACCTGCAACCAATCTATGATTTCAGTGCATTCCAGAGAGTTTTCTTTTTTCCAAATGTGTTTTAAGAATACAATCTGAGTGGATGTGATTGTCACTTTTAAGCATAAACGAATGCTCACCTGCTGTATGCTGAATCCCAGTATGTCACTCATGTAGGTGGGCAGCAGGGTGAGGAGGGTGTAGAAGGTCCAGTTATAGGAGAAGTGAGCCACGACGATGGCCCACAGCGGCACAGACGTCACTATGGCTCGCCAGGGGATGAAGCCTGCAGATGTGGACAGCTGGGCCACATGGAAAGTAAAACACATGGAATAGATTAAGAAGCTTGTGATTAATACATCCATGCTTGAAAATAAAATTCTGAAATAACTAATAAATAAATAAAAGAATAAATATTGTGTTAAAGAATGGGAACATGCATGACAGAACTGCCACTTTTTAGTGTAAGAGAATTACTATTTTACCATCCATTTTGTTCAGCTGTGCAGTTAATTGCAGTTTTGTCTTGTGCTACATGCATCAGTGTTCACAATCACTCTGAATATATTTAGAGCAGCTCTGAATGTGAATTTCATAATAAAGTGCAGACCTGTGGGAGGTGATATGACCTAACAGCTGGGTAAGACAGATAAGAGTAAAATGCGGCAATACACTCCGATTATGCAACATTAGTGTCAGAGAACTGTACTGGAGCGGAAATGCCTGTAAGCACTCTGCTGTTACTGTCTTGGTAATCGAGTGAACAGTGAAGTATATAACCAACCACTTCACATTAAGAACAGCTATATATTCAAAGAAAAAAGAATGAATCACAACCTTGTGTTTGTTTTTCTTTTGCCTTTTGTCTTTCAATATTAAACATTCAACTTTGTCTATATTATGAATATTATTTTACACTTTAACTAAATGTAGGATCTAAATAACCCCCCCCCAAAAATGCCAAAAAATAGCAAAATAATTTACAGTTTTTATCAAATAGCTTTAATAAACTGCACTAAAGCATTGTTTTTTTTCGAATGTGTGGTCTGGTGTCTGGTGTTACCTCGTTCTTGAGTGAGGAGGTGATGTAGAGTCTCTCACGCTCTGATATCCGCGGGTGAGTGTTTGGACTGTCAAAGACGAGAAAGGCCCACAAGATGAACCACACCAGGCCAACAGCACCTGGACACACACGGGACTCCTTTTAATACAGGTGAAGATTTGTGAACTACATTTACGAAGCATAAACAATCACATGTTTCCTGAAGCTGAACTAAGGCCTAATAGGTCTGTGTCTGAGATCTGTTTAGTAGTTTGAGATGAAGCTAAATTAAAGCAGTTCAGACAAGCGAGTAAAAAAAAAACAAAAAAACCCCTAAGACTTCTGTAAGCACATTTGCTTCTTCAATTTGCTAAATCATCGCTTCCATAGACCAAAGAGGAACAAAGAAAGAGACAATGGAAACAGCTCATCTCTGAGTACTGCGGTGGACAAGTGTTAAAGGAAGGTAAACAGTCTAGGACTAATCAGTGGAGAGGCCAGAGGTCACTTGAGGTCAGAGAAATACACAAAAACTTTGAACTGTGCATTTTCCCTATCAGAAAAGATTAGAAACATCATCTGCAATTTAAATTCACTCAGACTACGGCAAAGTTAGTACACCACAACGCCCCCAACACTTCATCAGGCAGTAACTGCATGCACAGAAATTCTCAGTTTGAGTAACAGAGTGGATTTCTCCTTTAAAACAGTCGGCTTATGACTGAGTGGGCCACCTCTACCCTCCACTTGTGACACCCCAGGTGTATTACCAAATACATAGAAGACGTAGGTCCAGTCGAGGTAGAAGCAGATTTCACCAGACAGAGGAAGAGCTATCACTGTCCCCAGCTGGGCTCCTGGGATGGAAGAGAAAAACAAACATCTGTATTTCACGGCTGTCTGAATGCACATAGTGTAACTACTGAATGATTTATAGAGAGAGTGACCATTAGAGGTGGCTAAGTTGAGCCCAATAATTACACATTACATTCACAATGCCTAAACTTAGGGCTGTAAATGGTGTTTTTTCTCTCTTGGTTAAGCCTCAGTGCCTCTGCATCTTACCAATGTAGGAAATGGTGAGCAGTCGGCTCCTCTCCAGCGGCGGGGCCCACGCTGCCCACATGGTGTACATTGCAGGAAATGTGACTCCCTGAAGACAAACACAAGAAGAACATGACCAGGAGAACACAAATGACACTCAAACACAACCAAGCATCCATTTATTTATACATATAAACTCCAACTGTGTCTACAACTCCATTAAGAGTCATTATTAACACTCAATTATTGGAACCCAGACATGCATACACATCGGAAACTAGTAGCTTAGGCAAATAAAACTAATTTTACACAGAGCTGCAGTACAGTGTATGTGTATGGTACACACAATAGGTGTGCACAGAGAAACGTCATCCTCCCCTACCTCTCCTATCCCCTCCAGCACCCTGACAGCAATGAGATAGCTTGCACCAAGGTCAGCAGCCACAGGGGTGAGCAGCGTAAAAACTACGGTTCCAAGGATTCCAAAGCCCATCAGCCACTTGGGTCCAAAGCGGCCAGCCAGGTAGCCCCCAGGGATCTGTGTCAGGATGTAGCCGTAGAAGAAGGAGCCCAGGATCCAGCCCTGCGTCTCAGAGTCCCAGTCGTACACACTGGCCTGTGCGGGGCGGTGTTGAGAACTATATCAGGCATTAAGCTACATCAAATATTACGAAGACAGGGTTTCTGGTTGTCGCGCTATACCCATGCATGTGTTTGCATGCATACATCTAATTCATCAGTCTGTTTTTCTACTATTCCTGTGTACAATTATCTTTTTTTTCATGTGTAACAGGTAGTGTGTAAACATGACCAAAGCTACCACACACAGGTAATTACACACACTTTTAGTGCAGTAAGTATAGCCAAAATTTCAGCTGTGGATTGTGTCCTAGCTTATGTTGGAATATCTTGTTATATCATGTCTGTAAAGAAGTGGTCTGTCAGCACAGCTTGTCAATAGTAATGCAGGGTAAACTGACTTTGTACATGGTGAGAACGTTCAGTGAAGGAGAGGTGGCAGTTATACACTCAGCTATTGACACTGCAGCGTGTAACTCAAAACAGATCGTATTTCAGTAACCTGTGACACTATCTAAGCATGGTAGCCCGGTTTACACGCTGTCATTTACCAAACCAGATGAAAAACAGAAATGGCGACACTTATGCATAAGACCAGAAAGCTGTTTGCTGCCGGTTCATTTTTTCCAAGGCTGACAAACTGCTGAATATCAGATGTCAACTCCAGCCTACTGATTCATTTAATCTTGACATGTTTAGGTTTTTTTTTTACATGGACAGTGGACAATAGAAAAACATGGCTGCCCATCAATGAGGGTTTATCAGTCTGAAATCAGTAAATCTTTTTAATAGAGCAATAGGTTTCTATATCTCCACCAAAGATCACAAAAAAAAGAGTGAAATTTAGTGCTGAAAGCCTAACCTCTCGTCAAAATGATTCACTGACTTCTGATTTTTCACATCAACATGCATGGAACAGTTCAACCAGCTTAACCACTACTATTTTGGGTATAGAATCACAAGACCGTACGCAGCCGTTCAGTCAAGGTTCTCACCGTGTGGTTGTGTTTGGGCCGTGGAGGGTTGGCGTGAGCTGGACACACTGAGCTGCTGTGGTTAGTGCTGGATTGGTGGGTGCTGTTCAGCATGTCCACCATGGCCACACTGAGGTTCACTCTTAAAGAGTAGACCACAAAGAAGCCATAAGAGGAGAGCAACGCCAAGCCATAGCGGGATGAACAGCATGCTGGGGCTACAGAGTGAGGAGAGAGAGAAAATTCATCAAGTGTTGCAATACAAGGAAACATTTAGCAATCAAATGCAGCACTGCAGCATAAGCATAGTTATCTCTTCTGTTCCGTCTTTTCTGTACAGTGACAGAAGAGACACCAGAAAAAGAAGAGAAGCTTTTTGTTAATTTTAGCCTCAAAATTAATGGGAAGCTTTTTGGAAACAAAGTTTATCTTTTTTTTTTGGTTGTTTACTCACTGAATATAATCCTTTGAGTGTAGAGCTGCAACGATTAGTTGAACAACAGATACTTCAGCAAGTTATTTTAATATCACTATGAAAATAAATGTTAGGTGAAGCCTCAACATCTACATGATCGCTAACTATAACTTCAGTTATATACCAGTTATTTTTTGTCATTTGGCTGAACAAGTGGTCATTTCACTACTTCACCTGTGCAACTTTATATCATGTCTTGTCCTGGTTATTTTCACAACTAAACTTTAGTGCCTCATAAGTCTCTGGATTTTGCATAATGTTCAACTACTTGCTGATATGACTGTCATTATGTAAACCATTGCTACTCCTGTATATGGCTCATGTCACAGCTGGAAAGCAGCCTCTCCCTAACTCTCTACATAAACGATAAGGACACATCAACCTTCAGTGTCTTTATATAGCAGGTTGCCATGTTTGCATAGCAAGCATTAATCATGTTTAAACAAGGGAAAACTATCCTGCTGCACTGTCAATGCATTCTTACGCAAACATACACTGTTTCTCTGAGCTACAACTTTACACATGTCTTGATTATTCTCCACTTTTAAACTGCATATTCATCAGACTGGTTCTAGGTATGTAAACATGGCACAGCTCATGGCTCAGGAAGGCCTGTCCCATGATATGAGCTCATTAACTCGTGACTCCAGCATGTGTAAAAATGTCAGCAGGTGTCCAAAAGCACAAGACAAGCCTTTTTATTCGGATCTACCTCAGGTTGCTGGACCGTGGACTGCTCAAGAAAAGCTTTTTGTAAATCAATTATTTAACAGTTATGGTATAATGACGGTAAATGTATAAGACATCATAATTCAGTTACAGAAGTCGGCTGATGCACAGAAGCTGGACACAACGTGAACACCTGTACACTCTACTGCAATAAATCCAATACAACAGCTGAACGACATCATTAAAACGAACATCCACCACGACCAAATACACCGCTGAGTACCACTTACATATTAATACATAAATAATAATGATCTGATAATATAACAATGACCAGGGAGATTATGCATGATGAGTATTTTGATACTAATGTGCTTTTAAAATACTGCATGCATGCAGATGTTTTATAGTGTGACAACAGCCCTGCCCACGCTAACAGCTGCGTTATACTCATGCTTTAAACGACTCTCTGTTGTTTAAATTGCATCGAGTTGTGCAGGTGTTTGTGTTATCATTAATGTGTAAACCCGTCTCTTCCCAAATGAAACGTCGAAAAAAAAATTAAAAAATCAGCGCGGGTTTGAGACACGTTACCCGAAATGAACCTCGCCTGCAGCTACACGGCTAGCCGGAGAGCTAGCTTTTGTCTCTCACCTCTCTGCACTTTGTCTTCGTGTCCTCGGTGAAGCAGCGGCGTCTCCTGCCCGTCCCCCTCCGTGTCCGTCCCGTACGGCTCCATTTTTCAGTAAACGGTTGAACAACTGGTTTCTACAGCATCACAAACCAAACCTGCTAACAGCTGAATTCCCTTCACTGGAGCCTTCAGTCAGCTGAGCGCTCCACCTGCAAACAGCCGTCACGTGACGTGTGGCACGTGATAACGTTTTGCCCTGCGTAACGTTTTGCCCTGAGTTTAGTCTTCAGGCAATAAACAATAATAGATTTTTTAAAATGCCTGTGGGAAACACAAATTGTAATATTATTTACGTGATAGCTAGCGGCTGGAGAAGTACTTAGACCCTTTACTTAAGTAAAAGCACCAATACAAAGCTCTGATAGTTGTCCAGTGCAAGAAGAAGTACTGCAATTAAAAGTAAGAGTACAAAAGTATTGGGAAAATGTGCTTTAGGTATAAGAAGTAAAAGTACTCTTGTTTTGCAGAAATAATGGCATCTCTGACAAATACATGATCATACTCAAATAAATTCAAAATGCTTTATTCGGACAGTTGTGGGTCATAAGATAAGATAAGACTTTATTGATCCCCAGACGGAAATTAAGTTGTTACAGCAGCATAACAAAAAACACGACATTGCACAAAGTACTATGGTAGCACAAGAAACTAGAAAAATATAAAGTAAGAGTTAAATATAGAATATACAGAATAACCATAAAAATGTACAGATTAGAAATGCACAGCGGTGTAATTATGTCCTACATCATGAATATCATGAAAGAGAAAAACTAACAACTCCAATAGGAGTATTACAATGTTGCTATTTAAGCCATAAATAAATACATCAATGTTAGAAACAGTTGAAATGAACAAGGATTAATGCAGTGGTCAGTCCATAGCTGGCCAACAATAGCCAACACTAAAAGGTATATTTTATGTGAAAGTCTATTTACAAGTCGAATGGCTTCTGAAATAAAACCAAACTTCCTTCTTTTTGATTTATATACAGATGATAGAAGAGACCTTCGTTACAGCATTAACTTGAAGCAGCCATGGAGGATGTGTGGGGTTGTTGATAGGCTTTTTTGAGGATTACTCAATATTAAGCAGTCATGGAGGATCTTTGTGTTTTGTCAGTCCTTTTAGAGCAGATTAACAACACTGCAGTCAGTTCTTGTCCTTTTGACAGAGGGATGTAAACCAGCAAATAAATGAAAATGTTAAAATACTTTAGATAAGAGAGGAGTTTAGTTTACATTGGAGGCACAGACGCTGCTGAACCTTTTTTCACAATAACATCTGTATGTCTCTAAATCTCATACAGATGATAACTCAGCCTTGTTTGTCAGTCGTCCAAACTGAGGCAAAGAATTCTGACCTTTCCTCCATCGTGATTCTTATTGTTCCTGTACTCTGTCTAATCACGTTAGACTCAGACCAAGAACCCAGGACACAACCACTTGTTCATTATAACTGTATGATAAACGTTTTCCCAATTTGTACTGTAACCCCTGAGCTAGAGGAGAAAAATGTAGTGTGTGGAAAAGACCAGAGAAATGATTCTCTTACATAACAGATTATACTCTAAGGGATTGTTTCTTTAAGCAAAGACCTGCACAGAAAAATATGAACAATACTCTTAAGTGTTTACAGTTTTTTTCCCCAGACAGAGGCAGAGGCAGCAGATACTCTCTTGAGCCAAGGGTCTTTATACTTACACGTCACATACTGCAGGAGAGGTTCCCATGTAGGATATAAGGGCATGACGTTTACAGTATGATTATGTTTATTAAACCTGTCAAGGTTAAAAAGAAATAGTTGAATGGTTTGCATCATAACATTATGGCTCATAAAATGCAGTGAATCCTGTTTAAACGTTCAAAAAATATGAAGCAAAGCATATTTCACAGAGTAATGAAACTTGTGACCCTCTGTCTAATGAATTATCAGTACACATTATACAGAGGATACAAACAATTAATAGAACCTTAAAAGAAGAGATTGATAACACTTTTAACTTGTGGTTTACTTACATGACATGGAATATAAATTGATTTTTAAGCGCAACTGAGCAAAAACATCAAAATGACATTTTCCCCGAAACTCTTTTCAGTTGGTGAATAAGACAAGTTTTGTTTTGTCTTTGTACACAGTGGAATGGATGGTTCATTCTCCCTGCACACACTCACATGTAACCACAGAATCAGATGATGTGTGGGAAGGATGTAACCTTAAAACACAGGTTTGTTGTTGAAATGAGGACCAACTCAGCTGTTTGACTTATTGTCTCCAGGGCTGACAGAGGGACAGAGAAAACAAAGACACATGTACTGTATATATGAGAGAGACAGGCAGACAGATGGGCAGGCAGACAGACAGATAGACAGGCCTTTTACTGACACTGTACCCAACTTCCAGTACAGTGAGGTATGGACGCGGACAGAGAGATGAACACAGGGTTCTGTCAGACGTGAGACAAGAGACTGTCACACTACCAGGCTAACACATGCACACACACGTGGACACACATCTCCACAGTATTTACGAGTCACACAGATTACACAGCTTGGTTTATAACAACTCTGAGTGAACTGTAATCAACTGTTCTGCCTTTAAATGTTTCTAAAAGTCATTTGGCACGACGGTTGGCAAAATGTTGAGAAAGTGAAGAAGAAAACAGAGTTATGAGTCAGTGTTTTTTTGTGTCCTTGTCTTAGAGCTCTACAAGTTGCTGTCCTGTAACTGACCATAACTTCTGACCATGGGCAATTATAGTGTATGTTTGGCTCACACACCCTTGTCAAGAAAGTGTTGCATGGGTTCAAAAGACAAAACAAATGAATACTGAAGTTGCTCTGTGTTTGCCCGATGTGCAAATAGGGAACCTTGTGCTAGTTATTGTTTTGCCACAACAACTTCATAAAGTGATTAAATGTAAGTGTTGTGGTAAGAACTTGTTGCACTGCCCCCAAGTGACCAAAAAATTATTTACTACAGATTTAAACGTGTTTGAGTTTGGTTGATTGCACAATGGCTCCCTGAGGCAAATTATTTACTGTGGTGAAGAGGAAAAAAGAAACATGATATAACTGCATAACGTTCACGTGTCCCAGTGACAGAAACACACAGTCAGTGCATGCTCTCAAAACCATCAGCTACAAACAGGCTTTTGCCGACGCTTCACTGGAAATGACCTAGTGTGAGCCAGCTAGTTTCACCATTTAACCCACTGCTGTAACTGACTTTTCCATTTCAAGTTCGCTCTGATCGGTTTTACTGTGTAAATCATCCTCATTAACAGCCGGTCATGCCTCCTTCAGTCTAATGAGTTAGTTGCAGTATGGGACTGCATGATGTGTCTACAAACGTCTCTCTCTCTCTCTCTCTCTCTCTCCTCCTGATCTTTCTCTTGTGTCCCTTTGCGCTCTGAAGACAAGGGTCTTTTTGTGCAGAAGGGAAATCATAGGACTCACATGCTTTAGAGGAGAGAAAGTGAGTGATCACAGTGAAGAACAGGGTAGTTCAGAGGAAAAGAAGAAGGCAGAGGTACCAGCTGAAGTCACCTTGATCGAGATAAGGACTTCAGAACTGGACATCTTTGAACTAGACTGGGCCACACTGGACCTAAACATGGAAAATGGCAAAACAGAAGAAAAGACAGAAGACGTGTCAGAAGGTAAAACAGGTGTCAGAAAACTTCAGTTGTCTCGTTTGAACAGATGCTTGCAGAGGAAAAAAGTTCTTGTTTGTACTGGAGCTGCACCTACTGATTATGGTCACTATTGATTCATTTGTTTACTTTTTTCCATTGTTGACATCTTCAGATTGCTTGTTTTGCCAGACCAACAGCCAAAGGCCTAAAGATATTCAATTTACAGTGATATAAAACAGAAAAAATGCAGCAGAGTTTATTTTCCTGAAGAGTTGTGGATCATTTAAATGCAACAGGTTTTGCCCAAGAAAGGTAAATCCATCTAACTGTGGACATGACCCTTCTCAGGTTTATCTGGTATAGATTGTAAAATTTGAAACAGCAGAACTAATTTTTGTGTTGTAACACAAATAATGTCTCTCAGCCAGCAGGCTACCATGCTATTTGTCGCACCATCTGCATCTGTAAAAAGAATAAAATAGAATCTTTTCACTTTCAGGGATGGAGCTGAAAGGCAGGAGCAGTCTGACAAAACATGCATTAAAAAGCAGAGCCCGATAGATACTGAATTTTACTGATATTGATAATTGGGAGTTGTTAGTGCTCTCTGGTGGACTAATAGACCTTTTTAATCTCAGACATTTTGACTTGTCATGGCAGGAAAAGCACAGGTGAAAAAAAATGTTGATAATGGTTCAGTTCCAATAAAAAAAATCAAGTATGCACAACAGCGGGAGCCTGGAACCAGCTCACCTAAATGGAATACAGCCACGTTTTTAAAGTTTTCAGTGACAGCAGTGCTTCTCGTCAGTATATGTCAGTGCTGATATGCAATAAGCTATCATCAACCTGGTCGACATGTCGGTCTAGCTGTAATTAAACTCTCTCCTTTTGGTTTCTCAGTGGTAAGGATTTTTTTGTCTTGAAGTTTGAGGTCATTCTGGAATAGAAGCTCTCTGGCCTGTAACAGCTGAGGCCAGCAGCCCAAACCCAAGTCATCAGAGGAAACTTGTCTTACCATATGTCCTGCAGACAGAAAGACTGTTGTTGGACACTGTGTCCTCCTTCTTCTGCGCTTTCACAGTTAAGATATGTTACGCAGTACAGACGTGGCACATTGTGCCTAAGGGCCTCGTCATGCATGATAATATGTTCACTACGTATTTCAGATGACCCCCGGCTATGCTGACAGCAGCTTTGACCAGTGACATTTCCACAACAAACAGAAGTATTGTGCTTTGATACAATACAGTCAACTGTCTTTAAATCCACTGCATTTAAAAGAAAAATTCATTGTAATTGCGAATTTCATTGTGGAGCACTTTGTTCCAGCGGTCTAACCATCATGTAAACAGGAGACATGTCTTTGCTGCTGGCACAAACTATTTGTTATGAGCAGAGGTGCAAATGTTTTTATCTCACAATACATCACACACAGACACACACCATCCATCACAGAGTGTATAAAACTGTCAGAGTTTTGGACAGACGTAAATATCTTTCAGTATTGCGTTTTGTTGTGGTCGATGAGACAGTTCAGTTCAGATATTAACACCTTGCTCTAATGATAGTCACTCAGAAGAGAATATTTTATTTTATTTTAAATTTGTGTGTAAATGATTCAGGATTTCTTGGGACAAGAGCTGATGACATTCAAGCGTAATGTCAAATTACATTTTCTCAACACATTACTGTTATTAAGAATGTGCTGCCTATTTTCTCATGCCTGCTTGTAAATACACACAGTAATCATGTTATCAGCATTTTCATAAAAGTTAACCGTGTGTGGCCTGTGTGGGTCAACTGAGTTCTTTTTTTGTTTATTTTTTTAGAGAAAGAAGAAAACGTGGAGGGGGCTAACGTGCAGATCGCACAGGTAATCATCAATTCTATATACGATCACTGTCTTTTATCAGCCAGCTCCGATTTATATGGTCGTCTTGGAAATGTCGAAGAACAAATGAAAGAAATCTTATGTTTTATTTCTACAGTTAAGACTTTTTTTGCTCTGGCTGCTCTTACTAAACTCGCTGTGCTCTACAGTTACAATTAACCTATTAACCCTGTGTAACACTTGCTTTTCCGTTTTTCTTGGGAAACTCTCTATGTTTTGAGATGTAATCTTCTTGGGATGTCATGTGAACATTAGGGTCATTAGGCACAGAAAGTGCCTAAAGAAATGCAAACAAAAATGGGAGATACTTTGTGTTTCAAACATCAGTCAGTATGGATTCTATTGTACGTTCACTGTGCTGACCTGTTTTTCTGATTGTTTCTTCTCTTAAAGACAAACTGTTCAGAAAGCCAATTTGTCAAATAAATAGTGTTGTTCTTCACAGGGTGTTCTTCCACTCATAGTGCACGTGGTGTGAAAATATAGTGTGAGAAGACTTGTTTCATGTATCTTGGGTTTAAAGTTGCACGAGGTCTCATGACTTTTGATCAAAGGTGCACATTTACTCACAGCAGAACACAGTAGAGCAGGACTGCAAGTATGAGACTAACTATGACCAAGCAAAAGAAGAACTGCCACAAAAGGTTGATCATAACTCAAAAAAGATAAATCTTAGTTTTCAGAGTCCTGAATATGATCCCACTACATTCCTCTTATTGCTCACATTACAGTGCATCCTCATGAACTTATAAACATTTAGCATTTTAAATATGCGCTTGTTCACATACTCAAAAGAATCTGCCTCAATGTTAGCTAAACTTGAAACTGATATAAGTTAAAAAAAAAAAAAAATCTATGAGGAACTCATGCTGTAGTGGCTCTTCTGCAGCCACAAGGTGAACAGACAGTAGCGCCGTCAAACACAGATAGCATCAGAAGGGAAGAAGAGCAGAAACAGGACAGATGCTCTATTCACTCTGATGCCTGATGTCTTTCACATGACTGAGAAAAAAGAGCAAGAGAGAGGGAGAGAGATGGAAAGATAGGGTAACAGAGAGCTGCTCAACCCATGTCTTGTTCCCATGAGCTGATTCAGTTATCCCTGCTGAATAAATTCAATCAGCTATGAATGAGAAAACCAAGAATGAAGCTGCAGAGAAAAGGGAGGCAGATAAAGAAACTGCTGCTTATAGAATATTATTAGGAAAGGATGAGAAAATGACATTCGGTTAAAAATACAGGACCATGTGAAAGTAACGATGATGGCACTGGTGAAGGGACGAGAGTAAAATCAGACAGGTTAGGCCACTGAAAGCAAATGCTCTCTACTGGACATGAAAGACTGCACAAAAGAAGTCTGAGAAGACCTAAATGAGGATGCACCAAAACCAAAACAAGCTTCAGAAAAAACACAAAACACATAGACCTAAAAGACAGAAACGATGATGTTAAAGAAGAGAACTAACAGCACAAATAATAAAAACAACTTCTGGCAAAATACTTTTTAAAAGCTGATGAGGAAAGAACAGGACAAAGAAAAAAGAAGATACCACAGAGGAAATAAGACCTGAAAGGGGATTTACAGAAACTAAAAAAAACATAAAATAAGTAATATGTAAAGACCCAAACTGATGAATTCAAGTTGAAAGACTTTGATGACATTTCATGCCTTAAAATATCAAATCAAATGACAGAAATCAGAAAGAGAACCCAACAACTAAAAGAACTCTTAAAGAAATAAATATTGTCACCACAGCAGAGGCACTGAAAAACATTAAAAACATAAATACTGAGGGGTTTTCTGTGCACATTTTAAACTAAAACGTCTCAAAACATGAAACTGAAAATGTCATGTATTCAATCACTTCTTGTGATGTAGCTGCAGGGCCTGGTGGCTGAGCTGCATGAGGGGCTCCACGCTGCTCTGACAGAGCTGTGCGAGCTGCGTCAGAGGGACCATGGCCTGGAGGAGAAGCTCCAGGCCCACCAGACTGACGTGGATGATAAGATAATGGGCCTCAAGAATTCCATCAACACTTTCAAGGTGCCGGAGACGCTACACAGCAAAAACACGCACATACACACGTGTGCAGAGTCTACTCTTAGTGAGGTGGAGGGGCCGCTGTAACATGATTTAAAACATCTGACTGGTACGCTGCTGAAACTGTAAACGAATTTCATTTATTAGGTAGGAAGGCACACGCGCGCGCAGATAAATTTTAACATGATTATGACACCGCTGATGATATGATAATACGATAACAAAGATATTTCTAGTTTTTAGTGACATTTAAAACACATTTCTCATAATTCCCATTAATAAATAAATCTCTGTGTCTGTGGCTTTACTGGAAAAGTTAAACATACTGTCGTCAGCAGAAAGGATAAAAGCTTTGGAAGCTCTGGGGGGAAAATGCCCTCTTCTTGATTTGTGCCCTAAAGCAACAGAGCAGCTTTCCCTCCAAATCTGTCTGGGTGGCTCACAGTGGAAAAGACTCAACACAGAGGCTGGCTGTCTTATCGGTTCACAGCAGTTGCACTAATGCAGTTCCTTGGTGTAATCTGTTTGCAGGAGGAGCTGAATGTGGCGTTGTACCACATTAAGGAGGTGTCCAGCAGACAGAGAGAGGTTCAGAAGGGGATCGAACTACTGCAGTCAGAAAACACCAGGGATATCATCTGTGCTCCACACAGGTCTCTATTCACACTAATAATACAGTGGATTCACAGACAGATACACATAAAAGTATTTGCATAGAAACTGCAGCCTTGTTTAAATGTTACAATGTCTGATAATACCATTTAAGTGCCGAGCAGAGTGCACAATGTGAAATCGCACCAGAGCTGATTTTGATCTAATCTAATTTTTTTTTTTTTTTTTGGTTTTTTGGATGAAAAAAGATCAACTGTGTTGTGTAACTTGGCGGATAAGTTCTTTTCATCTTCTTCCATTTCTCCTTCGACTGTGCCGATTGGTCCGAAAGTAGAAAGAGCTCCAAGGCAGATGTGCTAATGACATCAGGGGATGAACACATCTGTGCGCCCAGCCAATCAGAGCTCAGTGTTATTCAACACTTTCTTTCCAGTCTGCCACATAGCGGGTCATCACAGAGGAGCACCACGTCTACACAGAGTGAGTCTGTGTGTGTGGATGTCTTTGTAGTTTCACTAAAATCTTAATCCCCCCTGTTTAGAGTTTCTATGAGTTTCTATGATGTAGTGTATTTATCAGCAGAACCAAAATGGTGGCTAGGGAGGAGGGTGAAGTGAAAGAAAGACCAATATGTGTGTTGTGTGTATGTGTGTATGTTTTGCAGCCTCCATCTCTGAGCAGGAGGCTCAATCACAGCAGCAGAGACGTTGTCTGTCCAAATCTCCAGCATGGGAAGAGGGAAAGAACAACAGAGACGACACAGAAACTCCCAACAGCCAGACTGAATACAGTAAGAAATACAGTATATTACTGCTGTTAATAATAATATCACTGTTACTGCAACAACTGCTCTACAGTTTGCAAGTACAGCTCCTGTCTTTTTGGCGCACAACTTTAGGCTTTTGCAGTTTAAGAAGAAAACAGATATGAGGTATATGTCTCAAAATATATTTAAAGATATATTACGTGTCTGTGTGTGCAGATAAGAGACAGAGAGCAGCTCTGGAGCTGCTGGAGTCAGAGAGAGTTTACGTCTCCCACTTGTCTCTGCTACTGAAGGCCAACATCTCCTTCAATGGATCAGAGGCACTCACCGCCAAAGACAAACGGTAAGACAACGGAGACGCGAAGACAAATGAGTTCCGATTAACAAAACTTGTTTCAGGATGTCAGAAGGCGCACACACAACATATGGAAATGCAGAAAGACCCAGACATCGGCAGTCTTCTCTTATCTGATGTAGAAAAGGTCCAGGCTCATGTTATGAGCCATGAACTCCACAAATATCACAGACTACAGTCATTTCTCTCTTTGTCCATCTCTCTCTCACATTAACATCCACATATACGCACACACAGTTCAGCAGTTTATACCAGGACTGGCTATTGACCTCACTTGAGAGCTTACAGTGAGGGGAGAACAGGAAATGAACTAATCAAATAAAAGCAGGTTATAAACACCAGCGAGACAGAGTGGATAATCTTTGAAAAAGACTCTAATGCAATCACTGCTCAGCTTCAGCACACGTGTTCCCAATGACCTGAAGCACCAGTGAAGAGGTACAACTGCTGAACTGGGTCTAATGGTATTTGTAAATGATTGCATTTGTCTTAATTCGATTTACCTGCGGCCATATGTCTGTCACATAAGATTGCACAATAATTGTCAGACAGTTCATCATGTTGCATGAAAGTAGAACCATGAAGAATGTTGCAGATACTCCCCAGTATGAGCAGTTCTGGAAGCTGAAAATGGATCTTAATTTGTTTAGTTTTTTTTTTTCAGTCGTTTCTTTTACACAGCAAGGGCAGATTTAATACAATAATTCACCGTATTCACAAATAATGTTTCTTGTGAGATTTTTCTGTGAGAGAAGAACATGTTTCATTCTTATTTGATCATTTTATACCTTCACTTGTTCTATGTTTTTTTTTTTAGTAAAGTAAATATTGTCTATCATCGATCTAGACCCTCTCCTCTCTTTCTCGCCGTCTTCAGTCCATTTCCCAGCTCTCTGAGGTTTCTGATCCAGCAGCATCTCGAGCTCCTCCACACTCTCCAGGAACGTGTGCTCAAGTGCCAGTGGCAAGGCATCATGGGGGATGTGTTTATGAGGCTCACCAGCAAGGAGGTAAACACAGAATCAAACAGCATAATGAAATGTGTAAGAACACAAAAGTACACACAAAAACAGATGCATCAACAGAAAGCATGCAAAACCATATTAGATTTGTCCTTTTCAATGTGAGATCACATCTATTAAAAACGTTCAGCTCTTGTTTATTTTTAGGCATCAAGTTTCCAGACTGTGCACTAATGTCACATCATGTGGAAGCATTTCACCAGATGATTTTTTTCTCCTGATGAGACATGTTGATAAGCACCATCTACTGGCAAATGCCTCTGAAATCTGTACCACCTGAAGGTAACGAGTGTTAAAGATGAAGACAAAATAACAGAGAAATCTTAAACTGTACTGTGGAAAAGATCTGGTCCTCCAGCTAACTCTGGTGAATCAAAAACACTCACAAGGCACAGTGCTATTCCAGGCTGGTCCATGTGCAGGGGTCAAAGGATCTGGCCTTGTGACCGAGCATTTGTAATGAATCAGAATCATTTTGGCACCACTGACGGAAATGACATGAAATGTCAAATTCCAGTGGAGCCATGTTGACAGCTGGAATACAGATGCAAGACTCGACCCGCCCCACATGTATATTACAGACAGTAACTGGTGAAGCTTACGTAATGATGATTTTATATGAAAGGGTAATTTGAGTGCACTCCCAGTCAGAATTCCCAACAGAAAAGTGTGGTAATTTATTTTTGCTCAGACAATGTAAAAACAAACAGTTTCAGACCCATGTGTAGATTTAAAGAAATAAAAATCGAATAGATTCCACTGTTTTGTGATATCAGTGAGGCACTAGTGGCGACCAGACCACAGACCCCAGCTGAAAGCCAAAAGCAGTCACTGAAGCTAATGAGTCTATTATGTTAAAGCCATGTGTGGCTGATTGGCTGTGAGTGAATGGGAGGAAATGCGGTAATTGGTAAGGACACCTACCAGTTTAAAGAAATAATGGCAGGTTCACAGTACGTTATGGGTCCTCACTCACTGAGTGACTCCGATGGAGAAAGAAGGAAAGAAAGAAAGTTTTTCTATAACAGACTGAGTAAAAGCAGGAGAGGATGTTTACGGATGGTACATGCAAACCCAGACAGTCTCTCTGTCTCCCTACAGAGCGATTTCTTGGACTTCTATGTGTCCTACCTGAAGGAGCTTCCTGACTGTTTGTCAGTCATCACCATGCTGGCCTCCACCTCCATGAAATCTTCTCCCCTCCTGGAGGTAAAACAAAAGAGGACAGGATGAGACAATGCAGGACATTAAAATGTATATAGAGAATTAGTGAGTGGTCAGGTATTCTTAGAAAAACACGAGTGGCTGGTTAATTAAAAATATCAAGGCCACTTTGGCTGCTTATCCAAAAAGTTCAACTTAAGGCCTGTTCCTGTACAACAGCTGCAGACACAGCTGAGTAAAATCAGTTTGCTGATACCTGTTGTACTAAGTGGTTTTGTTCTTCCATCCTGATTGGTCAACCTGTGATGCCCTTCCACTCTGATTGGCCTTGCTTCTGTCAGAGTGACATAATGGGTGATGAATCCAAACCCTCCCTCCACACTCTGCTCCTGCAGCCGGTCCAGAGGATCCCTGAGTACCTGCTGCTGCTCCAGGTTAGATTAACACACACACTTTAAGCAATATATATAATGATTTCCATTTAAATGGCTCATCTCTTAAAATGCAATGCAATGCACATTATGGAGAGTAAAATAACTGAATATTTAAAAAGAAGAAAATAAAAACAAATATTAAAAATTGAGATGAACATGAAGAAAGAAAAATATGTTTGATATCTCATTCAAACATGAGTAAGTTATACATCTGTGTGTGCAGGGGCTGCTGAGGCAGACAGATGCGGATCACCCAGACTACTACCTGCTGCTGGTGTGCATCCAGCAGTTCAGGTCCTTCACAGCTCAGTACCACCACCTCCTCCAGCACAACCAGGAGCTTCTTCTGCACAATCGCAAGGAGATGAAGAGGTCAGAATTACCACCCTGCAGAAAAATAACACATGCTTTAACAAGACTTGAACCTGAAGAGTACTTGAACCTGACAAAATGAGGTGAATCACTGTGGGTTCCACCCCCTTCAGGTCCACCATGAAGCACCTGCTAAAGACAGTAGAAAGTGGAATTCCAGCTAACAGCATTGGCTCACCTTACCCTTGCAGTGCTATGCTGTAAGTAATTGTTCTGCAGGTCATCAGCAAACACCTGCTCGTGTGGGGAAATCAGTCTTTACATTCTGAATCAGCTACTTGCTAAGTGCTTATGAATCTGCTTTATGAATCGTTTGTTTGTAACAGGGAACATGCGAACCAGATGAAGCGCAGCAAGCAGCGTCTTCTGGAGCAGATCCAGTCTCACCGTTTCCAGGACTGGGATAGGGACCAGGATCCCGAAGCTCATTGTTACGACACAGAGTGGCCCTCCCAGCTGCCGTTCTTCAGCCCCGACCTGGACTCAAGGAACCACAAGCCGGCAGGTCTGTGATAGCAGAAGCTTCTGATTATTGTAACCGACTTTTTGTTGTTTCTGTTTAATAAGATTTACACTTTGGACATCGGCAGGAAAGCTGTGAGTTATAATATGTTGATCTCAACAGCATCTGAAACCAAATTCTGTAACTTTTGAAACACGTATCCCTCTTTTGTTGAGGTTCCATGTAAGAACTTGACAGATGCAAACATGCGACTCATGTCATTTTAAAAACTTTTGGGACAGTTGCCCAGTCAACAACCTTTGGTTTTCAGGTCTTGGCAGTATCCCAGAGAGTGATGCATCTGAGAGGTCCACGTCATGCCAGCATCATCTTCCCTCCAGACCTGCAGACTTCCGTCAGGTTCAACCAGGCTCTGCTCTGGCAGATGCTCTCGGAGAGTTCCTCCTCCCTCCAGACCCCCCGGGGATGGAGAGCCTATATGAAGAGGATGCAGGCTCCCTTCATGATGTCTCTATGTTCGACCGCTGCTCGTCTGCGTCTTCAGATTCCTCCATTGACATTGCCTTCGTGAAGTGCCCCAAAGCTCCCTCACATCATGCAATGGCAGTGAACGTGTCGACAACCCGTGATGTCTTTGGCAATGGTGGAAGCCAGGGCAATGGTTTCAGCAAACTGCCCAACCGAGGCTGCGTGTCTCCAGATGAAGCTGTAATGATGCGTCGCAATCAGCATCGCCCCCTTCAGGGCAGCCAGCGTAAGAGCAAGGTGAGCTTTTTTTTATGGTCATATACATAAAGAGAAAGATTATCAAACAAGTGTTACATGTGTAAAAATCATTTTGTACGTCTTCTCTGCTATCTAGTCACTGAACGGCCTGCAGATGGACAACACAGTGAGTAGCGTGGATGGTGGACCTCTATCAGACCACCTCCAAAGAGCGGGACTGGGCAGCCATGCGAAGCTGGAGCGCCAGGGCAGCAAAGGGTGTCCAACCCCGTCCCGCAAGGTCCACAGCCCCCCGGGAAACAGAGCGGACACAGACAAGCATAGCGATGATCTTCTTGGGCTGCTCAGCATTGTGGGTGCCAGCAAAGATGTGAACCTTTCTATTTAAAGCAACTGCAGGATTTAAAATCAGTGTCCTAGATCCTTTTCTCAGTTATATATTACGTCACGTCCCTTTGAATGGTACCAGGTGTAATCAGACCATAATTGAAGTAAATGTAATATTGTGTTCAACTCCCCCCAGGACTCCGGAATCCAATCATGGGGGGACGAGTCGAAGTGGAGGGGTGGGACAGAGGAGAGCAACCACTCGGCCTTCAGTGAGAGGAGTCGGAAGCAGGACAAAGGAGGCTTTAGGAGCTCGTTTAAGAAACTCTTCAAGAAGAAGTGAGAACGATAATGTAACACGAAAATATGCACATTATAGGCTGGATACTGTAGCTGCTTTTACAGAAAGATAGCAAATGAATCCTCTCAGGAATGTTTTGCCTTCAAAAGCAGCATCTTTTTTTTCCATCACAGTTGGAAGGAGGAAAATGCCTCAGTTTTTAGAAATACCTACTAAAAATACTACCACAGGGAAACGGAGGTATCAAATTTACCTCTGCTCTTTCTAACAGGAGCAGTGATGAGAAGAAAGAGAAGGGAGGTGAGAAAACATCAGAAAACCAAAACAACGGCGAGCACGAGACGCTGGGGAAAAATCCCAAACTGGTTCATCTGGAGATAAACCGTGGCACAGCTGTATGAACACCACTCTATCACACACACCGGCGCTGTCACAGACTGATCAAATATGCAGTGTAATGCATGCATACTCAAGCTTCAGCTGTATAAATGCTGTACAGGTATAAGCCATAAAGCTCAGCAACATTTCCTAGTATACAGTATACATGTGATTTTTATTTGAAAGACAAATTCCTGCCCCTGACTCTTTATACTGAGGGAAAGCACTTGACTTGGTTGTACAGTGGATGCCTATTTTTGCTTATGTTCATATTTGCTAAGAGTATGGTATGAGTGGCCCACACCAAAATGACACGGGATGATTACATTTGTTTCAACTTAGATTAAATGACCAAATTGAACTTTTTGCCAGTGGATATATGATTACCACCCTGACCACTAGATGGTGTAGTTTAACACTTTCCATTGCTATACTGAAAATAGCTCTGTCAGACAACTAACACTTTTTCTTTCCCTCTTTGCTTCTTTTTCAAAGCATTTCATTTGCACCCCAACTTTCAAATCTTTGCAAATTTACCTGCAAACATTTTCACGGCTGCTTAATTTCTTAGGCCATAACCAGAAATTATTATGTTATGCATATACTCAGGAGAACAACCAATTAAACAGTTATCATTTGTGTACGTGTATACATGTTTGAGCATTTTGTTTAAAGACAAAACAATTCAATGTTTTTTCTTCGTGACAATTATTTCTATGCACTGAACAAAACTGTTTTGTTGAAAGATGAATGTGATAATTGAGAATGTTCAATAAAGGTCAGCGCTGACAATTTGTTTTGTGGCTCAGGTGGTTGATTTTCCCCGAGACACAAAATTATTAAAATACCACACAAGACACAGAGAGTGAACAGAGAGCGCTGTGTGCTGTGCAGATTGTTAAGGCTTTCTCAGATTAGATTGTGACACAGCTCTACAAAAGCATGAATCTTTAACTGTAGCATCAGTTTTATTATTTACCCTTGTGATTTTCCCAGTGTGACACCACTCTGCTGCTCATCTGATCAGAAATGACCACAACGAGATGCCACACGGTTCAGTTCCTTCTTTTTAATGTGTTAACCTGTCATCTCATAAATCTGTTACACTTCTGAAACAAAATATAGGCAATTATACAGTATGTAAAACAAACCCATTTTTATTTTACAATATATACATTTCATAATGTGTGCATTACATTATGAAAACAAAAGACAAAGGTGATGTAATTGCGACAGAACAGAGGAGACGTGTTTCGTTTAATATCGAGAGGACACCTGGATCAAACAGCTTCTGCAAATAACTCATCTGTGTTTCCTTTAATCTGCTCACAGCAGCAAACAGGTGGAGTTCACCACATGGAAACTGTGAGTGCCACAAAGAACAGGCAATCCAGGGGAAATGATCGTGATGCTAATTTACCGGTAGTATTGTTTTGTGAGCGTCTCAGAAAATCCACATAAAACAATCCCTTCATTTACTTGATTTACTGTCACACATGATTTGACCCAGGACTAGCTGAGGTTAGAAAACAAAAACAGACTTTTCAATGTTTCAGCAGAACCCACAATGAAGGGCCATGTTGGCACCTGCTTCAGGGGATTATAGATAAAGATTATGATTATGTGAGTCACTGAAGCGTCATTCAATGCCACAGAAATGGATTTTGTTTCCCCAAAAGTAAAAGTCAATAAACCCCACAGACAAAGGAATGAACTGCTTCTATGGTCTGTCTCAACTAAATCAGTACGTACTGTCGAATGAGGTGCTATGATACAGGATAAGTTTTTTCATGGGCTTGAGATCTCATCATTCAAAATAAATTCAAATCAAATGGAAAAGGAAAAGAACAGCTTGAAAGAAAATCTCTCATTCACTTCACGTGAAAGGTTTGAGTGACGTGGTGATTTCTCGGCTTTTGACAGAGACATTTTAACGAGAGTCTCTGAGAGCCTCTTTTCTTACATTAACCGTATGTGCTGTTGATAGCTGGCTTTCAAATCATTGTGTATTGTAGGACATACCACGAGGTCGACCTGAAGTCTAAATTTGGCCATGAAATCATACTTTTTTTTTTTACATTAAAAACAAAAATCATAAATTGTATGTTCTTTGACATAAAGCGAGTCCTAATGTGAAGGAATGTTTGATTCACTTTTTAAAACACGTGATGAACCAGCAGTAGGGTTGAACCTGCAGTGCTGCTAAAATCCAGTGATATTTCAAACGACCCAAAAGGCAAGGAATCAATCAAACTGAATGAACTGAGCCCTGATATTGCGAGAAGCAGATGTAATTACATGATCACAGCTACATTGTCTGGGGTAGTGATTCACTTTTGAGGGAATTCAAAACCATGCAAACGTATTTCCATGTTTGCTTTAGACCACAGCATCTTTTTTCTTCCTTTGAGCGAATCTCTGAATCAGGCCCAGCTGCTGCCTGAAGAGTTCACCTGATCTACCATTTCTCTTCCATGGCTGACGTGTGGGGAAATTACAAACAGCAGTAAGAGTCTCATGACAGGACACAACAAAGGAAGACAGTGTCTGCTCCCAACTCACTACATGACAATTTCGTGTGCTGTCATAATGTGTTGATCGGTATTTGACAGATGTTTTCCAGGTGCAAAGCAACACTCCCACTCACTGTGGGAATTTTTATACAAGAAAAGTGTGAAGAGGTGATAAAAAAACAAAAAACAAATAATTTATATCCTCACAGTGGATTCACACTCACTACACTTGATTAGACTATGCTTGTATAAGTTATTTCACCAGAACTGTGCAATAATGCATCAGTAGCTGGAATCCAGTGAGAGGATATGTTTATTCACAAATAAATCATAGTGAAACACAGTGAAATAGTGTGCAGGGGCGTTGGTGTGATTTCCATGACTGAAGTCTGGAGGAGGGACGCAGTCACCGCGCTGGTAAAGTGACAAATTTCACTGTACACAAAGGGTAATAAGAGGTCGAGGAGGAACAGAAAGCTGTTACATTCTTTTCTTAAACTGTCAGACTCCCTGCACGGCACCTCAGTAACATCCAGTGACACGTCCATACAGAGCTGAAATGCAGTCATCCGCTTTTATGAATTTCACATTTACTCCATAGCTAACATTTTAAAAAGACAATACTGTAATTGCTCCCGTTCCTCTTGTGCCAGCTGGATTTCAGTGTTGTTGTTAAACACTGATAGAACAATGAGTTTTTAAATCTTCAGTCTCTAACGCGGCTTTAAAGTCTGGCATTGGACTGGATTTGTATTAGGGACGTAAATGTAATAATAACCACTAGATGTCACAGGGTGCAGAGTTTTTAGCCTGTGTGTCAGATTTTGTTCGCAGTTTGTAAAAAAAATAGTACAATTAGCATTAAATCGTGAGTTTCCATTAACCAGAGAAATCACTGTTGCCATAGCAGTGATCATTAATCACTGTATCACTATTAATGGTATTTAGTGTCACATTGATCTGATGAAGTCACTCATGTGCTTGGTTTTTGTTTGTATATATACACTGTATTTTCTGACTAATTCATCTCATGGTGAGTTGGTTCACTTGCTGTAACTTACACCTCTGTAACTATGGAGGAAATGATTGAGAAACTAACATCTGGAAAGTGGTCCACTCGAAAAATGAACCAAATGTTTCAGCTCTGTAAGATTTCAGCATTAGAGATGGTATCTTTGCTCACGTCCTCCTAAAGCAACCTCTAGCGTCACAGCTTGTGAAGACTGGTAGTGTACTGCCACATGTAGACTCTCCTACACTCCACAACCACACAGTGCACATCTACATGCATGTAGTGTGATCTCTCATACAGATGTTGGCCTTTAAAAAAGTCACAGCGATGAGGGTTGAAAATTTGTCCAAATACGGTTAAAATGAATAAAAAGGACGGACTTACACAGAAATAGAAATCTATTAAAACGTTCTTGTTCATTTACATGGCGCAAACTCCAGTTAAACTTAATGCTAGAAATGATGGCTAACAGTTCATATACACCAGGTCTACTGTGTAAATATAAGGGATTTTTCTTTCTGTGTAAATTCAGCTTTTTCTCTTGGTGCTTCTTTCAAGGGGCTTCGTGCAGAGACACAACTGTCACTCATTAAAGACCAGATCTGTACACGATGCACTCGTATGTGCATATTCTATGTCTGTGCACACACACTTACACACACACGCACACATACTGTGCATACACACAAGGTCATATATTATAATGACATCACATTTGTTTATCAAATATGCTTTTTTCTCTGTGCAAATTTTTTAACACCAGTGGTTCAGTAAAAATAAAAAATAGCATTTAAGAAAAAAAATGAGGCTTTCTGATTAAAACGGAATAAAAAAAAAAACAACCCAAAAAACGATGATGGTGAAAGAGGAAAAAGAAACTTGAATGAAAGAAAAAAAACCTCGAAATGTCCGCTGCCCTGACGACAGTTGCTATGGTGCAAACGAGCAGGAAGTCTTGGTGGAGACGCATGCAAGATGAAAATGACCAATCAATTCCTGCATTTGCTCAGGCCATTCCTGAGCTCCAGATCATTATTAGAATAACATCAGATTACTAAAGCTGTCCATCTGAGGAGCCTGCAGGGGTCTTTGCTTCCTGACCCTCGTCACATGATCGGGAAACTAAGAAGTGAATTTACTGCCCTGTCACTCCTCCATGCTCATCTGTCTCTGTTTGTCTCCACAGTTGTACAGAGCAACTATACACACGCCTATCTACATGACCAGTCTTTTTAGTGTTCGTCTCTGTCAAAAAATACTACATTTATATTTACAACAATTAAATAGAGGTCAATTAAGCACTTGTGTGGTGACGGGTACTGGAATTCGATGCTAGCGGAGGTGGTGAAGCTTTTTAGTCTGTTTTCTCTTTTTTATTCTTTAAAAAAAAATAAAACAAAACAGGAAAGCCATCCTGGTTGTTAATTTTATATCATGCCACAATAAATAAAGGTGTTGTTTAAAAAAAAAAGGAAGAAGGGAAAGAGGGAGGTGGAGCCAGAGGAAAAGACGCAAAAGGACAGAAGGGAAGATTTTCTGTGCAAGATGGCTGTTCTCTGAAGCTTTAGCGCAAGTAGCAGTAGTAGTAGTAGTACTAGTGTGTGTAGAAGTAGTAGAAGAAGTAGTGTTGAAGTCAAACTTCTGTGCTGGATGCTGTTTTCCCAGTGTGCAGTATGCAGGAGGAAGGTGGGATGGTATTAGGATTCTGGGGTGAAGTCGCTCTTGTAAGGTGCAGAGAAGAGATTCCCTGGCTATCGCAACCCAAACTGGCCTCAGACCAGCTGTTTCAACCCCTCACCCCGTCAGAAGCGAGTCCACAACCTGTCGTCCTACAACAACACGCTTCACTGATACACATATAACACTGCAGGGCTTTTCTGACGTCTGCAACCGGGAATCCACATCTGCACCCATGAACTGATCATCTCAGTTACACTTCTGGCAGATCAGGTGAGAAGGTGGAGGCTGGGTGGGTTAGCGGTGGGGCTGTGCTGTGTGTGTCTCCCAGTTGCTTACTCCCTTGTTTGCATTAGTGGTAGACTGCTTAGAGGAAGGGTTTGTCTGTATGTGTGTGTATATATGTGTGTGTGTGTGTGTCTCAGTAGCTGTTTTCATGGCCTGCCAGGATGTAGAGGTTGCTGTGGGCTGTAGGGTTGTCTGTAGGCCTGCTCTCCAGCACCACCACTCTGCAATACAAACACACACACGTAACCAAAAACACAAGCACGCACACACATAAGACATCCAGTTTAGCTTCAAGGGAAGATCACAAAACATGAATCAGTTTTTAGTCTGCCATTAAATCCCTGATAAAACAACAGCCCAGTTTTGATTCAGCATGTTATTAGTTTTCCCGACAAAAATAAACACAATGAGAAATATAATGCATGAGGACACAGTAAAGACCCAGGATTTATTGTAGCAATGTGTAGAGGTAGCCAAGAAACCCACGCAGGATATGGCCCAAGCCCGTAAAAGCCCTGTTATTTGGAAAAAGGCAGCGGAGGGATATGATTTGTTTTGAAACTAAGCCCTTCATAAAGAGCACTCTGTTTACCCTGAGGAAAACTGTGAGAAAGCTGTTAATACCGTTTTAACAGGGACCCACAGACTAACACATTCACACATCATAACTCGAAGGCTAATGAGACAGCAGGCACAAAAATTTCCCAATCCATGCATCAGCAGCTCAAAACTATTATGTTCTGAACAGGTTCTACCAGTTCCAGACACAACACTGACTGAGATGTTGCTAATGTCCTACTGTCAGTTAAATACAGCGTTAATATGCTGCATCAGACCAGGCAAAGAGGATTCTGGTGTCAATGCTGTTACGGTTAAATCCCTCAAAAACTTTGGTGTATTTTCTCACACACACTCTCTTCCTCTCAGACACAATCTTAAAGCTCCTGGCGTTAAGCAGATCGCGAGAGTCCTGACAGAAGGAGGCAGAGTTTTGTGCCCTCTGTGACCCACGAGAAGTGAGTGTACCTGCGCAGAGTGAGGCCTCTGTCCTCAGCCTCTGGATCTCTGCAGTCAGCACGTCTTCAGTGATAAGACATCAGAGAGGATGTTAACAGAGACCTACGCGTGTGATGTGTATTAGATGAGAAGTCAGTGTGTACGTGTTGGTGTGTGTGTGTTTTCTCACCTGTCTGATCCCAGTAGTCTGAAGATGCGTGTGCTGTCAGAAATCTCCTGGGTGATCTGATGAAAATAGGAGAAAGACAAAGAGACACAGGTCTGAGCTCTCCAGGAGAAACCACCAGTCCAAACGGTCTAACGTAGGATGGACAATATGTCCAGATGGTTTGGGGGATAATGTTGAATGAAACGCTCCTCCTGACTGGTCGATGAAAGTCATATTAAAGCAGTGATTACTGACTGTCCTAAAAAGCCTGACCTGAGCACCTCTGACCAAATGTTTCCCTCTTTCAAGTGATTTTGCAGGTCTAAAAAAACCTGCCCAAACAATTAATCTAACATCATGCTCCAGTAATCCACTTACACTTCAGGAATTCAGTAGCTACAACAACTGTACTCAAAATCCTGTTGTAGTCTGAGATTAAATAACATCCTGCCATGATGTCTGGAAGTGAACCTCGTTCCATGATCCACAGGCCATCTCTTGTGTGCATTTTCTTCTTAGACAGGCACAAACACACAAACACACACAGACACACTCAGTATCAATCGCACCTCATTGGTCTTGAAACTCCGTCCCTGCATGCCGTGTCTCCAGAAGGCCAGTACACTGTCCTGGAGACAAACTGCAAAGAAGCAGACATAGAATAAACCTGTGTTGTACAAATCCATCAGAAGATAAAAATGTCAGTTAAAGTTCCTTTAATTCTAAAGAAGTCACCCTTATTCTTTCACTTTATGACCTTTTGGTTCTTGATGTGAGACTTTGGGTCGCACTGTCTCAATGTTCATGTCGAGGGTTATATTTTTGTGATTTAGAATATGCAAATGTGGCTCTCTTTTTTTCTTACCTATGGCTTCAATCTGGAAGTTGAAGGTCAGCTCAGCTGACAGCTTTCTGCTGGATTTCAACCGACCCTGGAGGTTCACTATCTTTATACACCCTGCAGAGAGACAAGGGGGAAGAGAGAGCAAAACAACAAAGTGAAATTCTGGTAAATCTATGAAAAAAACCTTTGCATTCTGACCTGAAGTTAAAGCTGCACAGTGCAAATGCAGAGACGTGTAAAGGTGTGTCTGTGTGTTTTACTCACTGTCGAGGCAGACCAGGATAGTGTCTCTCTCTAGCTGAGTGACATGAATCACACATGTCTGTGGTGTGTCTGCAGAGAGAAGGATACTCATGTTGTTCACATCCACAACATCTCAGAACAAATCAAGTGTTGTCAGATTAACATAAAAACACTGGTCACACTGTTGTCACCTGCTTCTGTGAACCAGGAGGAGGTAGAGTTGGGGTTGACGGTGCCAAACCGGACCACCTGGTTCAGTTCGGTGCCTTTACTGACCGCCACGCAGATCAGAGGGTAGGTCTGCTCCGGGACCACCAACATCTCAAAGACCTCCAATGGACACGGCAACGGGAAGTCAATATTCTGTGGAGTAGATGAAAAGAAAGTAGGTGAAAGAGAGAAGCTGCCTCAATAGTGTCTGTTAACTCAAAGGACACAGGTCTAGAGACATGTCCCAAAGCATGAAATCAGCAATATGTTCTGCCCAGAGATATAAAAACCTGTACTGCTTTAGAGAGTAATCCAATAAAGAACACCTGTATCTAAATTTCTTCAGACACATGCATATTGTGTATGTGGTGTTTAGAGTAGGTAGTAGTCTTGATACTGAGTACTGTAGTTAAAAGACATTTTTATGAGTGTAAGTCAGCAAAAAATGGAGGCGAGGAGACACAAATGAGGAGTTTTGAGGAGAGCAAAAACTGACCTTGATGAGCATGAACTTCTGCATGGACTCCACCCACTCCAACAGCATGACGCTGGACTGGAAGGCTCCACACAGATACTTATGGCCTGTGTACGGGTTACGCACTGCACGGAGAAAACACAAATCATCACCTTTTACATCGTTACCTTTTATATTTTGTCTCTTGATAGCACTTTCTTTGTTTGTTAGCCTCTATCACTAGCTGTAAAATGACCTGTACATTATATGGTTTTACAGTATTGTTACAAACTTGTAAGTTCAACATTTAGAGATAAAATGTACATTAAGAACTGACAGTATTAGATATAACAAAGGTTAACACCAAAACGTCTTGGCTTTGAGGTATTGGTGACAAAAAAAAAGAAAATCCTCCATCACCATAACTCACCAACGCAGCACTTTTGGCACCCTTTAGTGTCTGGAATTTTATTGGACACAGCAAACTTCCTGTGAACACATAATCAAAGAAATTAGTTTGACTCAGAAAAGATTTTTGTGTTGGAGTTCAATTTATCATGACTAAAACAGGTTCGGCCTCCTGGCTGGACAGTTACCTGGGAATCATCTTATCAGGCAGCTTGTGTGTGGGAATGGCTACTGGTAACTTCTGTAACTGTCGGGCCTGTTCGAACAGACCACTCAGACTATGGGAGTACAGCTGGGAGGCTTTTCCTGGAACGGGATAAATGAGAACAGAAAAGAATGAATAATGTTGACTTAAGATAAAAAATGTTATAATTTATATCAGTAACACAGACACAGATATGTTAGAGCTCACCAGATATGGAAAGGAGACAGTTGTTCATGACATATAGCCAGGTACACCGCCGAGGGAAGAGCTGCAGTCAGATGCAAGGTAGAGAGAAAATAAAGATGCAGCAAATGAGCACAACTAATTTAAACAATCTGTCCCAGTTTCAATGATCAAAGAATTTAGATTTTTTAAATTAAGGTTTTTTTTTGAAAAAAAAAATCATCCTACAATGTATATTTATCATTGAAAAGAATGGGTATTTAGGAAGTTCTGGCATAAAAAAGTAAAACTTATTAACCAAAACGTAAAGAAAGCAAAAGCCATCTTAAAATGTGTGATCTTTAGTGTCACCTGTTCCATCGTGGTCTCATGCAGCTCATTAAGGTTTAGTGTGTAGATCCCCTCTTCAGCTCCGAATATCAAATACTGGTCTGAAACACACACACAAACAAACATTTTAGATCAAAGCAGCAGCTCACATGAGACAACACTAAGATGTTACTTCCAGAGTTAGGGTGGTGTAATTCAGGATGTTACTAATGACATGTTCATCACTCTGTGAGTTCATGTTCAGCACTGTATCTGGTTTGCTATTGGTTACCTCTGGTGTCGGGGTTGATCCAAGAAGTGGCACAGTGGATCTTCAGAGGACATCCGTTGAACACCTTGGAGAAACAAGCACCCATCTGTAATAGAAGACAGTAAGTAAACATGGTGCAAATGAAGAATTGTACAGATTATATTGTGAGTAATGTGCAGATTATCACTCAAGATTGTATCAAGTGTTTCTTTCTATGACTGTGTTTTTGCTTTTGAGGTTTTCTGAAGAAGTACATAGTTTGGTTACAACAAATATATGAAGCATGTGATTAAATATGATGTCAAAATAAGAGAAGAAAAAAAGAAAAGTTTCAGCTGTTTTCTGAAGGAGAGAAGAAAGAGAAAGTTACTTACATGGACTTTGGGTGTTGGAGGGAGGCCATTGCTGATTGGCTTCTAGGACAGACAGATGAACACACACACACACACACACACAGACACACACACACACACAGTCACTTGTGATTATGAATAATCCAGGTGACATACTATAAGTGAACCTTACACAGTATTTCACAACTTGAGGACGTAATCCCTTATTGGCTCCCTCCACCCACAAGACCCTGTCAACTGCATTCGACAGGGTGTCTACTTTATCTTCTCTGTGCCACAGCAATATGTGCATTATTAAAAAATGTATTAAGTTAAATTAAAAAATGTGAAAACATCACATTTAGAATTGGACCCACGGGAACTTCCTCAAAGGTCTTTGGACGTCCCTGGGTCACTGCTATACAGCAAAAGCTATACAGTCTGCTTACCGGAACATCCTTCTTGTCCTTCCGTATGGGGACACTAGGGGGCATGGTGGACTGTCTCTCCGCCGGACTGTCCCTCTCACCATTGTGTGGAGAGTTAAGCCCATTTCCTACAACAGAGACACAACTCGATATGTTTGAGTGACAGAGAAACTGGGAGAGTGTGTGAGTGGAAGGGACAGAGAGGGAGAGTGTGTGTGTTTATGCAGATGTATCTTAGAGGGAGAAAGTGAGTGAAAGAACAGATACTGACTTCGCTACAGAACACACTACGAGCGCAGTCCACTCACACACACATTCTCATAAACATTGTTGACTTCAATGAGTACAGTCTCATCTGCAGGACTAAAGACAGAGAAGAGTTCAACTAAAACAGTGACAACAAATACTGGGAGCAGAGAGGGAGGGAAGGAGGGAGGGAGCAGGCTAGCAGGAATAATACAGAGGATCAAATACAGTCATGGGCAAAGGAAGATGTGATGCACTATATACCATCAGGTATACAGTGGTCCATAAAGATCACTTTATAGCTGGTAGGCCAGATAATGCTCGGGCAAGTAACCCACCAATCCACACACTATGTTAAAATAAGTTTGAGCTGGCTGCTAAAGTAATAAAATAATGAGACTTATTTTGCAGTAACATGTCTCTGTTGCTACGAACAAAATAATTTCCTGTCAAGATTGGAAGAATAAAGCTCACACACATTAACACACACACACACACACACACACACACACACACACACACACACTGTGGTTCTCTACCACCATGCATGCCTGCTGAAGGCTTTAAGGACCATTCCAGCATAAATGTACATTTCTGACCTTTGTTTTCCATCAATTCAGTGTTGCTACTGGTTTTTAAACACGAGTAAGACTCCAGTTAGCCATGTTCTCTGATGTGCTGTGCCATCTTTCTGTGACGCAACTCCAAAAACCACAATAAACAACTTCTGGAAAACCTCAAGAGGACAACCAAGAAATTGGAAAAGTTCCTCTGCCAACATGAACTCATTGTCATAACTTAACCTAACAAAAGTTATAATCAGACCTGCCTTTTCTTAATCCATTCTGTACAAAAGTAAAATCCAGATAAAATCATCTTAATAAATGGAAATTAAAGATATATTTAAAAAAAAAAACAGCTTTAATGAAATGCGCTTCTGCCTCTGTGGAAGTGCTCCGGTGTGTTTCTGTTCCTGTTCATCTTCCACCTCTTATGTACCAACATGTACTGCTCATGTGCTGGTCCATTATCATCAGAGAATTCTTGTGTTTGATTACTGCTCAATGAAACACTTGAGTTACAGTTGAGTTTTAGAAGTTACATCAGTAAAGCTGCTACAGAAACAGGAGAGACTAAATTTAATCACAATAAATCAAATAATGGGCAGAATGTGAGTTAATAACGTAGAATGAGCCAAAAAGAAGAAGGGATATATAATATGTGTATTTTATGGCTGAATGAGACTAGAGGATTCATTCATGTGTATGTTCAACTGTATGTTACTGCCTGAGTTGTGATCAACCAGGACGATGTTCTCTTCTCTCTCTTCTTCCTTCTATGAAGCAAGGGGAAGTGGTAGCAGATGACCAGCTTTTCACTGATTGGATTAAACAACCCATCAGATTTCACAAAAGATGACAAACAATCATACTGAGCAGAAGCTGATGGACGGAAGGAACTACAAACAAAAAAATTAAAAAGCACTTTGTTAATGAGCTCACGGAACAAAGAAATCAATCAGACTACGAGGACTGACTAATGGGAGACCACACAACCAATCGAAGGGGAAGACAGGGTCTGCGGACACTACCAATCTACCAATCGGCTGCTCTTACTCTCTTCCTTTTCCTCCTCTTTTTCCTGCTCCTCTTTCACCTCCTTCAGCACCTCCCATGCCTCCTCCAGCTCCTCCTCTGTGTGAGGCGTGTGGAGCCACTCCCAGAAATGCCTAAAGCTCCCATCATCCTCTGGGGCAGAGTTTTCGACGTCCGTGCGCTTCGGGCTCTCGTTACCTAGGCTGCTGCGGCGGTGGGGTGGCAGCTTCGGGGGCGGGGGTCGTGGGGGGACATTGGAGGCGGGCTTGGCTGGGCTCGGCGTCTCTGGGACTGGACAACGCTTGATGGTCCCTCCCCCTCCGCCATCATCCTCGCTGTGTGATTGGCTGTCGTCTTGTTTTAGCTGTTGCTGCTGGGACGAGCAGATGGACTTGGGCTGAGAAGAAATACACATCAAGACAAAGAGCCTGCTCATTTTTCATATTCTAGGGATCCGACTCTTACAGAATCCAAAACAAAACAAAAAAGTCTTTTGTATTAAAAATGTTCTTACAACAATTCCATAACCAAATAAAGACAGAAGTAACTGGTTTGTGGGACCATGCACCACGCATTTTAAATGACAAACAGAATTGAAGACAACCATGACACCAAACTAAGCCATTAATCCTCAAATGACTCAAATTCAGTTGTTCATACCTTGGGGGGGAGCGGGGGTGGGACCTTTGGCCTCATGATAGTGCTTGATTTACTAAAGAATGAGAACACAGAGGAAATAAAATAAACTGGCAACTACAAACATGAGTTAGACTGAAAACAATTCAGACATTTAATAAAATGTCACCACCGAGGCTGTGGTTGAACTTGCCATTTTAAATCAATTTTTCATTTCATCCTAAGGAACAGAATTCATAAAATCATATATTTTAGTAGCCATACATTTCCTAAAAATCATACTGAAAAAGTTACAAATTTATACTGTCACTTTCTTTAAACTGTTGTGTGGCAAAAAAGATGGGGTATTTACGGAGTGATCAAAAGAGAAAAGAAACTCTGAAATGACAAGTATAACCATAGCCTGACACTTTTGGACACTGGGACAGACAAAGGTTAACTGCTGCATACAAAGTGAGCAGAGATCATTATGAAAAACTGAAGATAAAGCATTTGAAAAATCTCTGAGAATAGCAGGGCTGAGACTAAAAAGTTGGTAACACAATACAGTCAGTGTCACTGAAATTACTACTTACATTTTTGGTCAAATTCGATTATTTAAAATTCAAAATATTACATAAATTGTGCTTATTTTTTACACATATCTGTTAAACAGAATATTTACATCAAGCAAAAGTGAAAAACTTGTGTTGTGTCTGTGTTGTACTTGTTTCTCATTTGATTCCAAACATCTCCATTTTTGAGGCTTTTCAGCACCGATTAATAATCACGATTTTGACTGCAGACCAGCAATGTATTCACAGAGACTTTATCAAGTTCACCTCGTAGATTCAGAGAGCCACTTGTTAATGACTGACAGACAATGAACCAGAGAACAATCAAAATGGACAAAGTCTGGGAGCCAGTCACAGTAAACACAAATACAAAGACACCAATAAAAATGAGTCACAGAGATTCAGCTGAGTGGCAGTCAACAAACATATGGCACGGTGAGCATGTGAGGGTTTACTGATCCAGCTCATACAATGCAGAATGGAACAGGAACTTGTCTTTTTCTGGAAATTGATCATTTCTGGTTTAGGATTTATGAAAAGGAAATCAAGAAAAGCTTCTTTTAGGACAATGAGCTAGTTTAGTTAGCGACCCCCCCACGTTAAAATGCTGCTCGGTAACTATACATAGGTAGCCAGCATGGTTAGCTTGTGCTAAAAGCTAAATTTTGAGGTTTATATTTTGGAGATGATATTTGAGGGTGGGTGCACTTGGACACACATTTATTACTCATTATTCTGTGATTTTAGCCATAAAAGATGAGGTTTTGCAACATGTAAACAGCTTGAAGCCGTAACTTTGATTTCACAAACACTCTGGGTTTGCAATTGGTTGCAGTCAATTTAGGAATTTGGGTTCTTTCTATTTTCATAATCATTGTACTGTGTGCTCTGGATATGACTATCAGCAAAAGGCCTCAAAGCCTTTCTGACTTCAGGGGAAAATGTCTGTCTAGAAAGAACGCTCTGGTCTGCCACAGACATTTGGCTTTTACACAATGAGGGAGGAGGCTGGACGCCAAATATACAGTTTTATAAAGGCAGGAGAAGACAGAAGGCAGCATGAGTAGGCACGCACGCACGCGCGCGCACACACACACACAGCAAGGAAGCACACAGATGGCGGCTCAAGTGGAGAACAAAACAAGACAGTAAATAATATGTCAAGGTCAAGGATCTAAACACCAAAACAACACCCACACCCCGTGTTTAGTGCCTCACAAAAAAGCTCAGAATCGAGCAAAAATGAAATGATGTGCCACCATTTGATATGTAGCTGGTTACAAGTGTAGCTACGATCTACTCTTTAGTGCCGTGGCTTTTAACCCTACTCATGAATAAAGTTACTTTCTGTTCCTGTGTATTTATGGGAGTAAAATGTAGAAAAAACTTTCAATATCAACAGCCACCAGGTGAGGTTTTCGGGTTAGGGTTACTGTTAGTAGCTATTAAACTTCACACAAGTAGTAACAGCATGGAAAACACACAGGCTGTAAACACACACACACACAAACACAGGTGGCATATGTGGCGTGATGGTGGGGTGTGCTGCACAGAGATGCGTGGATGAAACCGTGGCAAAGACAGGAAGCCTTCCTCCTTGTCCTACTCCTCATCCTCCTCCTTTCCTCTTTGAACAGAGGGAGGGATGTGTGGAGAAAGAAAGAGAGATGAGGAGACAAGGAGGGAGAGTCTTCCGGTTCTAAGACTGGGAGAGAACTTACTGAGTGTGAGTTTCATCATCATCTGCACCATCATCATCCTCATCCTCATCATCCCCTAAGTGTGCCACATGGCCCCTGGGAGAGGAGGTGAAGACAGGAGTAGGGACGAGGGAACAAGGGAAGGGTGGAATAAAGGGAGTAAGAGAGTAGAAACAGAGGTTTGAAGTAGGGAGAGCATAGGAGGGGGAGATTAAGGGAGAAAGGGAGCAAGCAAAGGAGATAGGAGATGACAACAGGAGGAGGAAGAGGAGGAGGTGGAAGAGGGTTTTGGGGAAGAAGGGAAAGGGGAGGGAGAACTGAGTGAAGCTTGGTCCACAAACTACCTCTAACCCCTGAACCCTGGGCAGATCTGAAAGGACTGAACAGATCCAAACAAAACGTAGAGCCAACATGTTCACAGTGAGAGCAATAAAAATCAGCAAATCAGTCAATTTCCTAAAGAACCTGAACCACAAAGGGAATTCAGCCACAATATGCTGCTGATTACATCCACAACCAGACACTTCCAGTAGTGTTTAAATCTACACAGTCCTTACAGATCTACACACCCCACAACAGTACACTTAACCCCTGATCAGTCAATTCAACTTAACTGCAATTTATGTCCAGTAAATCCTCAAATACAAGCATTTAGTGATATCAACTGGAAAACCTTGATTTCTTGTGTACAGTCAGTATATTTAATCATTTCAGGAAAATGCCTCATCTCATTTGCTCTTGCTTTAATTTGCTGGAATTAATCAGTGATTAAAAACAGTATTTCTACTTAAAAGAGAAACTCTGAGCAGATGCATCAAGTTTTTTGTCTACCGGTCCTTTATCAGCAACCACATTTTCTTTTTTTCGAGCCGGACACGCTTCCAGCTATTTTTTGAACACCAGCTTTTATTTGAGAATTTACAGTAATAACAAACTTTGTATTGTTAAATTTATGAAAACCTACAGACTGAACTGACTCCAATGTGAATATACAGTAAATGTATCCCATCAAACCAGAACCTTCAAGTCCATGCCATAAACAAAATACCAACATTTTTCTTCTATATAGATAACTAAACTATGTAAATATTCTACTCCCTTATGCTGTGATGAAAACGTGAAGGTCAGGTAGCTAACAATCAGACCTCTGTCTAATAACCTTTGTAAATTATTGTAAACAGTCTCTCCATACAACTTGGGAATACCAGTGGGGTGGGATTTACCACATCAGAATAAATAGCACCACATTTAAGCAAGAAAAAGCCACTTTTATCTACCTGTCAAGTTACTGTTATAACATTCCACCACATGTTAAATGGTACTGCATAGTAACATTCACCTCAGGGATACTTGTATACACTAAAATACACCAAGAACTACATTTTACACAGGTCTGTAAACTACTGCCTGGTTCTACTATTACCACTGTTCATCAAAGGAGATAAAAAGAGAGAAAACTAAACTAAAGAAACAACACCTTAAGTGGGTAGCCAAACTGGGTTTTCATATAACTTATACTTTACTATTATTTTGATCCTCTAAGTAAAACAGTGATCTAACAGACCTGGTTTTAAACAATGTGGACTTGCATAGAAAATAACTCAAATTTAACCTTTAAAATTACTGAAAGGGAATATTTATTTATATTTATTTATCTAAGAAAATGTTTTACCCTTTGTCTATAGATGTGAAAAAAAATCTTTGTTACTACGCAGACTGAAGAATTCATTGAAACATGTCGTAACAGATAACAGAAAATAGCAAAGCACAAGAATAGTGATCATCTTTGGGGCAAATAAAGAGAATTTCTCCACCAAATTGCCAGTATAACTGCTAAGTACACCCACTGCAGGTTTGGCTAAGAAACTGTACATAAGAGCGTGTGTGTGTGTGTGTGTGTGTGTGATCGTACACATGAGAGTGTGAGTGTGTGTGTGTAAGCCATGCTCTGCAGGAAGCCCCTATGAAGCACAGCCTTTTCCTGATGACATCAAAGCGTGAAGCAAGCTGCAGCAGGAAAACAAAACCAAGAAGAGTCCAAACTGCCGAGAGTCACAACAGCCTGAAGCCATTACAGCAGCGTTAGTTACGTGTGATTGGCCCAATTAGTCTTGCCATTTAGAATGATTGGCTGATGGGTGGGTGTGGTTAGAAGACCAGCAAATCAAGACACCCTGGGTCGAACAGGATGTGAGAGGGACCTGACTCACCTCTGCTGAAGCTCTTCCTCCACAGATTTGAGAAGACTCCTGATTGTTGAACAAGTGAAGACACAAGCACAGAAATAAGTGAGAGAAAGAAAAAAAATCTTCAATCAATCTACACGCTTTAGAAATCTTCTTAGACCAGACTATGGAGGATTCTGCTGCGCTGATTTGAGCCTGAACGCAAACACACAGCTTTAAAATCCTCAAACTACTTTTACCATCAAGCCTACAGCATGAAATCTCTCCCTATCTTACATTCTGACTCTCCACAACTTTGACCACAACTTTCCTCAATCTAGACGGTTTATTTAAAAAAAAAAGAAAAAATGGGACAGCCGCGACTGTAGATGAAAGAAAAGGAGAAAATTCAAGCCATGTGAAAAAAGAGAACATAACAGACACGATGAAATGAGACGTGAGGACAGAAAGTGAAGGTGAGACTCACTTGTTTCCTCCCAGTAGACTTGATGAATCATGCCCATACTCCAACTGCAGGTCCTACAAGACAGATAAATTACATTACTACTGTGATTTTTTACTACTATTTCATGACTGCCTCATTTAAAAGGATCCTATGTATTTGATTTTTCCAGGGGCACAAACAGGGCTGAGGTTCTTGGCCATGTGCCTCAATAAACCACACTGAAATAGTGATCACAACTGAAAACCCTGTTCAATTGCCAAATTACTGCAGGGGCTGCTACTGTAGCAGCCACAGTGACAGTTAAACAGCCTGTTAGAAATAATACCATCCCCATAAAACAGCAATTTCACAGCGAGTACAATTTATAAATCACAGCCACACATAAATGTATACAGTGAGCATATGGCTAACTGTATCTGACTCCTGCTGAGTTCACATTGTGGCCTAATACATGTGTTAATCTTATGAAGTTAGCCACAACAGCAATTCCCTCTTCTCTTCATAGTTTTGAAGATGTTTGACAAATAAAGGCTTACTGACACTTAGTTGACACTGCACCTATTAATTGAAAGGGAACTAGTGTCTCTTTCTCTCACAGTAAGATTGTTCAGGATATTAGAAGAGTAAAGCAATTCCTGAATTCCTACTTTATCATAATTCGAAGACATAAAAAGAAGAGCAGGCTGACAAATGTAAATGCCTGTAGTAATCCTGCTCTGTTTTTTCAATATCTGCTTAGTTTATATAATAAATACTCCTTTTTGCTAGTGATGCCCTAAGATTAAGTCTATTTAAGACCTGCCATCACAAGGTATGGCCTTCATGTGGACATCCAACAAGTTTCACCTTAGGGCCCAAAGAGGTGAACGTATATAGTATTACACAAAAAAAGCAAACAGTTTAGGAAAACCATTAAAGTATGAAAGTATTTCATTTTTTTAATGGACCCAGTAACCCCACAAACTAATGTAACCTACTATAGTTAGTCAACGATGTGATCCGTTACTCCATGAAGATTTGTTACTACTGCAGACAATGATGTAGTTAGTCAGACATGCTCAGGATTGCAGCTTACATTAAGACTAGATGAACACATTAAGCACTGGCACGAGTAAGCACCGTTCTCTGACTGAAACAAATGAAACCCGGTTTAATATCCAGTTCATACAGCCACAATGTGAATGCAGCACTGTCACAAACACTTTTAAAGATAATGACATAATGCAACAAGTGTGCAGAGGGAAACACGTACTGCAAAAGATAAAACAGATAAACACAAATACTGTACAGGCACACACACACTAAAAAGGCCTCAGTGCTCTGGTCAACTATGGAAAAGGTTAGAGAACATGTAAGCAGCAGACACACATTTTGCAGTGAGAAATATCAAGAGATTTGTCAAACAAATATGCAGTGCAATACAGCAAAGTGTGTATGTTAATAAACTTCAAACTAAAAGTAACAGCCTTTGTGAGCAGGTCTGTCTGCGTTCTTGTCCTTGAGCAGGGTACTGCAACACTACCAGCCTTCAGGGTTGAAGTCCTATACCTGAATCTGACCTCCGACCTTCTTCTGTGTGTGTGTGTCTGTGTGTGTGTGTGTGTGTTTGACACAAATGTCATATTTAACAAAGAAGCCCACAGAATTTACAATTTGATTAAATCTAATTTGTATGTGTGTACTGTATGTGTATCTGAAAACAGGAAAAAACAACAACACTAACAACATCAACATCACTAAGGGCTCTTATCACCATGACAACTACAACACGAGTTAGTGAGGCAAAAGCCAAGGCTGGAAAAAGAAGAACAAAATGAACAGTGACAGATGGATGGATCAGAATAGATGGAACAAATTTGTGAAAATGAACAAAAATACACATCGGACATCGAGCAGCCAAAGCAATCAGAACTCTGAAAAAAAAATAATAAATAAGAAAGACAGCAGGGGCTCAGCAAGAGAACAAAAAGAAGGACAAGGAACAAAAGAAATGTGGAGAGAGCAAGATGGAGGTATGACGAGTGCAAAAGGTTAGAGAAATAAAGACAGACTGAAAATAAAAAGAAAAAAGGCCAATGTTGGTGGACAGAGGGAGAGACTGAAAGAGAGAGAGACAGATAGAAGGAGTACTACCAGATTAGATCTCGCGGTATAGTAGAGCTCCTCAACACAGTCCAGATAGGGCTCAGAATCACACTGGTCAGCAAGACAGAGCGAGAGAGACCTCAGTTAATACATTAACCTGGACTGATGGTGGGGTCGGGGAGGGATGGAGACATGGTTGCAAGAGAGAGGATGGTGAAAAATGGATTAAGGCCAAAATGAGCTATGATCAGCAGGACAGAGAAGGAGGTAGATACTGGAATATTAATCTGAAGAGAAAGGGGGATGGATGTTTGGATCTAGAAATATATGAGGGTTAAAAATCAGCAAAACTGGGGAGAGACATTAATAAATTACATTAATATATCATAGGAGCTATGTGAGCAAATTAGTCACCTCTGTCTTATGCCAGCAAAGACGCCATGAAACGTGACTGCCAATCCTTTTGGTAACAATAACTGCGTTATATATAATCTATTATAGCATTACTGTGGTAAGGATTTTATTGGTTTCAAAATGCTACACAATGTGTAGCATTTTGGTGCAATTTTGAAGAGCTAAAAACCCCACTAGTCAGCAAGACCGAGCGACCCCACGTTATTATATTACCTTCGAGGAGAGGGCAAACACTGAAGGACAAAGGAATGAATGTCGCTGAATGTCACAAAGACCTACACTGGTGACTATGTTTCTAAACATTAAATAGATGGAGGGACAGAGGGAAGAAGGATGTAAGGCTTAGACTTGATTTAAGGATGGATTTTCTCGGTGGATTTGAGGGGAGGAGGAACACACAAGGGAGTTTGTGGGAAAAGTGGAAGTGCAAAGAAAGGACAGAAAAAGTGTGAGGCAGTGAGGGAATGGAGGACTTTAACAAGATGTGATTGTGCATGAACCCTACACCATCCCATCTATTCACTAGCAACCACTTCTGTCAGAAGTCACGGGCAATATCAGAATCGACTTTAGCTTCAAGAAAATCAACTTAACGTGCAACTATGGCTCAACCAGTACACATGTTGTCAAGGCCGGTGCTGATTTTTAACTGAATCCGATGCTAACTACATTTATCTGCCAAAATCCGGAATGGATAAATTAATTATTTTTGCATACAAAACATGTTCAGTCTATCTGCTCAAGGCCTTAGCGAGTGACTCCTGTTAGATGTGTGTCCATCCATGCCTGTAAGAGACATTATGGCAAGAAAGTTATTATTTGCCATGTTTCATAGTTCACAGGCCAGGTAGGACGTGTTATCCTTCCAAAATATTCTGTTCCAGGGTCTGCTTTGTGCTAGGACACAGCCAGATTTCTCCCACGGGAAGGCACCCTGATCAGATGTACCACCTAAAATGGATCCTTTCAATGCAAAGGGACAGTGGTTCAACTCTGGGCTCCTTTTGGACATCTAAGATCCTCTTCTTGTCCCTGTCAGTGAGCCCAGACACTGCAAAGAAAACTATTTTTGGCTGCTTGTATCCACAATGTCAAGCTAGTGTGCACACAAGAAATCAGGTTTGTGGAAAAAAATCAGGTTATAGTCGAGGTTTCGAAGCAAACACATTAACATACACTGTGGCAATCTGCTTTTAAAGTCCATGTTTGACTGCACTTAGTCAGTAATCTGATTTCTTCTCTACCTGATGAACGATTTTTGAACCATAGCTGACATAATCAGGAAAGATCCTGATCTATCCAGAGCCCCTACTGCAAACGCTTTAGTTCTGTATCTACCAGAGTGCACTGCGTAGATGGGCTTCATGTTCGGTTCAGTACAGACTTACAACAATGTGGAGTGGTCAGGGTGCTTCCTGTGATTAGGTGAGGATCGGCCATGCTGGTAGTGGTGAAGTGACAACCACACAAACCAAACAATCTCACGCATAGAGAGAGACACACACACACACACACACACAAAAAGAAACATATGCTACAGTCAGTAACTCACCGGCTCATGATGGGGTTCTGTCTCCTTTCTATATGGACGATCAAACTTCACCTGACCAACTGAGAAAGAGAGAATAAGAGACAGAGGTGAGATAGAAAAAGAGGGAACAACATAAGAGAGCAGGATAGGTACACGGAGCATGGGTCAATTCTGTGGGTTTTCTAACATTAAAAAATATAACTGAAGATGAATTTGTTTGTTTTGACCTTTTGTATAGACTTACAGTTAATCTCAGACAGCGTCTTTCCTTCCCTAGTGCTCCTGCTGGTGGAACGAATACGATGAGGAACAGAGACCGGAGACTATCAGGAAAGAGACAAAGACACACACACACAAACAGTTGAGTTGAGTAGCTGTTCAAAGAATATACACAATGTGGTATTTTACACCGTACTTGAGAAGATCACAAAAGGTTTAAAAAAAAAAACTTAATCCCTCTGCTATTTCCTGTGGGAGGGATTTGATGACACAGCAAAACAGCCTGTCGCACTCTACAACCAGACAACCAAAACCTAGCAACACAGTCAACGGAAAACACAAATCTTCCCGGGCAACAACATCAATGTTTCACTTTGGTGTTGTTCCTATAAGCTAACACATCCTCTATACATTACAAGTAATATTAGACAGAAGATATTCTTAGACTTTGATCACATATATTTTAAAATAGCCTCACACACTATCCCCTGACCTGCAGGCCTTAACTCGGGCCACGTTAATGTCTTGCCCATTAAAATACACAGAGTCGAATACTGCATAAGATGCTAGTTGCTTGTTTCCATTGTTTGGAAGAATGGCGGTTAAGTATTGTTTCAGGACCAACGCTCTTTATTTTCTTGCAGTACAACTGGTTATTCATAAATTAAACAGTATGCTGCACAGTAATTTGGTATTTCCAAAGAAATCAAACTCAAGATAAACAAGATATAAACTTACAAACACAGCAACCTCACACCATGCTTCTAAAGCAACTGGAAAAATTCACATTTGTTGCTGAGAGCAATCATCTGGTTTCTCAATTTAAAACCACCTCTTAGAGGTGTAATAGTCCATTCTCATAACACACAACTCATGGTTAGTAACTGCAATGGCAAAGGTAGATAAAGATGGCTTCCGTAACTGACATTTTTGAGCACTCCCCACCCTCTTCAAGATGCATCCTGTACCCTTTGTTTCCATACCACCAAAGGGAGAGACAAGGTTTTGATCTTTTAACCAGAGCCGAGTAAAACAAACCAAAGCTATTTTGCTTAAGGCTACTTGGGCAGCTTGATGAGACTCACATCACTGACTTCCATTATTTTCCTGAACCTCATGTTCCTTAAAATCGAGGCTTGGGTTTTATTTCAATTCAGAAACCACACTCTTGTGGACGCCAACAAACCACAATGTCAACACTACATGCTCACAAGTGCAGTTTGCCCTGGATGTGGTTTACGTGCATTAGTCTAAGGAGTATGTACTTTGGAAACCACCTTTATGAACCTCGACATTTCTTTATTGCACAGCTGCTACCACAGAACTAGAATGAATTGAGCTGACCTACAGAGATGTTACTTATTGATCGTCTGTGGTATAGTCGCCATGGCTTCCGAAGAGTCTATACAATGTTGTCATGGAAAGGAGCATAGATTTTTTTTTATGGATGTATATGGTCAGTCTGTGTCATTTATAAACCTGTAGCATTCATTACAATTGCAACTGCTATCCTGTGCAACAAAGAGAAGCATTGCATCTTCACATGGAAGAAGCTGGAAACAGCAAATATGTCATTGCGGGTTTAACGAACAATATTCTATAATTGTTAATAAAGGCAACTAAGGTTGTGATTGTGTGCTTATATACATGCTAATGTGTATGTCAAGAGAATATGTTAAATACGTTAAATACAAGGCATGTTTAACTAATTATGCAAGTGCCATGGCAATCCATCAACTGTCTGAACCTCACATGCCAATGTCAGTTTCCATGACAACACCAGTAGACGCTTAGTTAAATGGAAATCCACTTTCTATTCATTCAGTTCTGTGGTTCTCCTCCATGTAAAACACAGCTGACAGTATGGTTTGAGTTAGAACGAAATCACAGCAGACACCGCAGCCCACGCTGGTACCTTCCTACGCGCCGCAAAACGGGGTGCACGTCGAGCACAGGGGCTTATGGGTAGGAAATGACCCCTGTACTTAAACTGAGGAGGAGGTTCAGGATGGGGGATGGAGACAAGAAGACAGGAGACAGAAAGAGAGGGAAAAAGAGGGAGAAGAGAAAGGTAAGGAGAAAAGAGAAGTGCTACAAGGAGGAAGAGAAGAGAGGAAAAAGAGGAGCAGAGGGGAAGAGAAGGTAAAAGCCAAGAACAGTGAAATTAGACAAAAACGTGAGAAGAGAGGGGAAAGAAAAAGAGGGAGAGGAAAGAGGGAGTGGGGGAAGAACAAAGAGCAGAAGGATGAGTCACATGTGCCGGGGAAAGGAGGGGCTGCGGTTGAAGAGAGTAAGGATGAATTTCAAGTGGATGGAGGAATTTGATGAAAGAGGAACAAATGAGGAGACAGAAGGACACCATTTGAAGGGAAGGAAAAGAAGCGAGATCCAGTAACACATAATCATTTCTCTGATGACCCGCCTGCAAGCTTGATGACACTTTTTTGTTTAATTTTTGAAAGCAAAACCTCAAATGAAGGTCAAAGGTTACCTCAGGTTCAGGATCGTCATCATCAAAGTCGTTGTAGGTGCTGTGGTCGGGGTTGTTGGCTTTATCCAGCAGCTCGATTGCCAGCGTCCTGCTGAGGGGCTGCGACACAAAAGGGTGCTGAAGGACCAAAAGGAGAGGAAGCCAATGAGAATGATGTCTTAAAATTACCAATGAGAAATGACTAAGACTTTAATAACCCCAACATATTTAAGCATTCAAGAAGCTGTGATGTGTTTTGTGGGTCTGGTTGGTCTAGACTGGGCCAGACCAGGCCACTGATACAATGAGGAAAAGGTTTCAGACAAGCCATACTGAATTTGGCTATATTCTATTTAAAATGTACCACTGCAACAATTCATATAAACAGACAAATAGTATAAGATGCTTTAAAGTGGAAATGGTGTCCTCTAAAGTTTGTATCCTTAAATTACAGCACAGCTGGGATGCATAACTACTTAGAGCAAGACCCTCCAATGTGTTTGCGCTTGTGTAAATATGTTGCTGTTCACCTGTAGGAGTTTCTCAGCTGTGGGCCTCTTCTTTGGGTTCTTGGTCAGGGCTAGTTTGACAAAGTGGTGGAAGTTATTTGTCCTGTTGAGAGAGAGAAAGACAGAGAAAAAGAGAAAGAGTTAATCACAGATTTGATTAAACAGGGTAACCTCAACAGTAGGGTTTTTGCCTCTACAGTAAGTGTATCTCCACAACTGGAAATAGTCAAGAAAGACAAGTAAGTGACAGGATGGCCTCTTACCACTTCAGTTTATCTTTCAATTTCGGAGGCTGGAAATTACTCTTGGTCATTAAGAACAGAGCCCTGTGGGGACAGAGAGAAAGACGTGGATTAATCCTCCAGGCTTAACAGTGGTGTAATGTGGTGAAAGAGCATCTTGCTCAGCATGCAATTATAATGACAATGTATTTTTACACAACATCTGCTGGAAAGGTCCAATCACTACATGTGGTAAGAACTGAATTTTCCATATCATATATAAACATGGTATTTTCATTTTAATTCTGTAATACATTTTGCATGAACAGCAGGTTGACTCTGCTTTCATCACATAATCACAGCCCAGTTATGTATTATACACATGACACCTGCACACACACACACACTTCCATACCTCATGGGATGCAAGTCAAACATGGGTGGCTGTAGTTCAGCCAGCTCTATTGCGGTAATGCCGACGGCCCAGATATCACATAGCTGGTTGTAACCTCCTTTCCTTTCCACTGCTGCTACCTCTGGAGCCATCCTACAGAGGGAGAGAAAGACATAAGGAGGGCACCAAAAAAATCAAAGAGGGAAAGAACAGGAGTAAGATGTGTGCTCATTTTACAAAGTACTAAACCAGGTTAAACATCAACGCACAAGAAAAGAATTTGAATTTTTTTTTTACACAGTATTTCCCAGTAGCAGCACAGAGGGTTTCCACCATGACCCTGAGGTTCAACTCTGACTTCTCCATGACCCTACCTCTGTAGGAGTCCCACTAGGACCCAAAAATGCTATTCACTCCTGGTTACTTAAGGTTTTGTGAGGAGCTGAATAATCTGGTTTCAGTACAGCTGCACAAAAAAAAAAAATCAATCAGCTAAAGCAATATATGCATGAAACATGGTAAATGCCACATTCTGGTCTATTCCTATAGCACACCCATCCTGGATTTTCCCCAACTGATCAAAGGCGTTTGTATTCAGTAGGAAGTTGGATTTTAAACATTAACCTCTATGTACATCCACACGCAGTTTTAAGGCAGCTGACAGAGAAAAACAAGCACAACTTACCAGTAAGGAGTTCCAATGAATGACTTCCTCTTGGCTAGAGTTGCTGTGATCTGGGCTGATACACCAAAGTCAGCTAAGGGGAGAAAAAGGAGAGGAGGGAAGGGTGCGTGTGGGGGAGAGGGTGGGGTTAAGAAAGTAGAATGAAATTGAGAAAAATAGAGGGAATGGGGTGAAAGAATTGAAAAGAAAGAATGAAGGAACGTGAGGGAGAAAAAAAAAGTCAGGGTAGGTACAGAAATTATTATACGAAGGGGGAACCGGAGAGAACCAGCGGAGAGAGAAAAGGAAACCAAGTCAGTAAATGAGGCATTCAGATTCAGTCTATTGAAGCAGAAGGAAATTGCAAAGGCTTTGCATGTTCCTCTCACCTAGTTTAACATAGCCGTTGTCTGTCAGGAGGATGTTGGCTCCCTGTCAGAGACAAACACACCATGCATCAGGATACAGTTTGATGAATAATAATTAACCATGATAAATGAACCGAATTAAAGTGGCCTTGTGACAATTTTCAGTGATTTTTACTACTCATACTAACATACATATGATCTTATGTAACACTGGAACTTGAGACTGGAACTTGAGACTTTAACTGAGAGGAGTTGATTAAACTAACTTTGTCTATTTCTGTAAAACGTTCTTAATATTTTGTCCATACCCATACATGAGCCACAGCAAACAGGAAGTAATATACAGGATGTTTCACAGTACATTGTAGGTAAACTGGAAAGGGTTCTCTTCTCTTACATGCACATTCCACAAAGTTTTGTCCAAACTCACCTTGATGTCTCTGTGCATTTTGCCTTTATTGTGCAGATAGTATAAACCCTGAAAACAGAATCACACAGAAATGGATATTATTGGCTGTTATTTGTACTTACAGAAAAAGAGGAAACAAAAACAGCACATTGATATGTAGGTATAGGCGTACAATACGTATATGTAGAGCGCAGTTTGATCACTAGACCATAAAACATCAAAATCTATTTTTTTTAAATAGCCAAACTAACTTTCCTGATGTCATTAATTTACAGCAAATAGCAGCTCTCACTGTCATTCTGAACTTTAAGTATTAAGGACTAAAGCCAATGAACAGATTCACTCATTCATGATTTTGGTTTCTATGATCTGATCAGTTTACAAAGAGAGAAAGTGAGGCAGCTGCACCTTAGCACAGGAACACTCTCCTAAAATATGCGTCTGTTTATCCCCCCTCTCCTATTAAAAAACATATCTACAGATATAAATACAATGCATACTCTACCTGCAGGGTCTCCCGTGACATGTAGGCTATCTGTGACTCTGACAAAGGTCCAGTTACTGGAAGGGTGAGACAAGGAAGAGAGAGACAGACATAGAAAGATATGGATGGATGAGAAAGAGTTAAACCAAAGTGTGTGTGTGTATGTGTGTGTGTGTGTGTGTTTGGGTGCATGTTGTTCTTACTGTGATAGATGTCCTGCAGAGAACCTCCCCCACAGTACTCCATACTAATCCATAACTTATCTCTCCTGCATGCACACAGAACACTTTGTCAGTATACCTTCATACATTCCCACAACTAATTTCCCCTCACACGCTTCCATCTGTCTTTTCTTTTCTCACATACACCGCTCATCTCTCTGCTTTTCGTTTTCTGACAAACACATACACGTATAACCACACTAAAATGACATGCTATAAAATACATGCTACAACATTCACTTTGATAGCAACCATAACTAAATATTGTACATCTAACAAACACAAACACAAACACAAACACAAACACACACACTCTTACCGGAGATAACTGCCAAAATAGGCAACGATGTTGGAGTGTTTACAGTCCTTCATCATTATAATCTCCTGCTGGACGACAGCAAAGTCCTCACCTGGAGTGAAAACATATGTGTACACACACGCAAGCACACACACACACACACACACACACACACACACACACACACACACACACACACACACACACACACACACAC